>OX377201.1:103341385-103941385 GCA_947396885.1 Heligmosomoides polygyrus polygyrus
TCAAGAGAACTCTTCCGAATTAAAACAATCTTTATACAGGTTCAACAACAGAATCAATAAGATGGCTAGAAAAATTTTTTGTTCCAGGAAGATTTAGAGTAATATTTTTTTTTCAATTTTTTTAAACTTTAGCGCAAACAGCGAAACGAATTAAATTCTGTTTTAAAGCGCAGCAAAGTCTCAAGTGGATTTGTTACATAGTCTCAAGTGTCTTAAGTCTCAAGTGGATTTGTTACATAGAATACTTTTTAGGTATGTTGCCCCCCCCCCGCACTAGGATAGATCCCAGACCGCTTTTATGTTGTTTACGGTCCCATGCCATGTGAAGCCTGCCCTCCCGAATAGGAAATCGTCTTTTTGTATTTCTTCTTTCTATAATTTCGGAATATTCATTCGGTCAATTTCAGGGTTATGCATCCCTGGCCGCCGCTGCGTTCGATCCTCTCGATGAAGTGCTCAGCCAGAGATGTTCCAGCTCTGTACAGGTCTTTGTGCGCTTCCTAAATGCCGAGTTTGTCAATGAGAAGGGCATGGTGAGCCCATTACCAGTTTTTCCTTTCGTTTCGACAGGACCATCTCTTAATTTCACTGGGTTTCAGGTGAATGGAAACTATACCATTCAAATTCTTCCTACTGTGCTTCAAGGCGTTTTCTATGACCTATGCGGACTAACGCTGAGAACTATCTTTGATCTACGTATACCCGGTTGGTTTTTGGCGTATGTGTTGCTGTTAAAAATTTATTTAAAAACTATTTTTGTGCAACTTTAGGTGCCACCGCCCCAATCCGCGGCCTTCTGGCGCTCAATGGAGAGTCGATTCCGTCACAGGGCATGGGCTGTCCCCAGCTGACCGCATCGAAGTGAGTTGAGCCTTCTTGAAGTCTTCTTAAGACGTTTAGTGTTGAATTCCTGACCGAAAAAAAAGATTTTGGGCCGCGGTCCCACTTCTGGAAGTGTCGTCCGTAAGGGATTGTTCATACTTTGCGACAGCAGCGACAAGAGCAACAACAGCGCAGCGCGTGGAAGTATGAACAGGCGACAGCAGCGATTGAAGCGACTAGAGCGACAAAAGCGACTGGAGCGACAGCGCCGATGCTCGAGTATGAATACTTTTTCGCTGCGCGCGATCGATTTTCATGTTTTGCACGGGTAACGGGAGCGACGAGAGCACAGGGCGCGGAGGTATGAATACTTTTTCGCGGCGTGCGGTCGATTTGCATGTTTTTCACGAGCGACGGGAGCAACGAGAGCGCAGCGCGCGATCGATTTGCATGTTTTTACGGGCGACAGGAGCGACAAGAGCGCAGCGCGCGAAGGTATGAACAGGCGACAGCAGCGACTGGAGCGACTGGAGCGACAGCGCCGGCGCTCGAGTGTGAACACTTTTTGGCGGAGCGCGCTCGGTTTTAATCGATATGCATGTTTTGCACGGGCGACGAGTAGCTCTTGTCGCGAAGTATGAACAGGCCGTAAACACCATCACACAGTATAAACTCAACTAATAATCTCTCCCCATTTGTCAGGCATTTTAGTAGTCTAGTCCGCCTCTATGATGTTGATGATGTGATGTTCACGCTCAAAAGGATTCACCAGTGCGTAGTATAAGTCTTCTTCCAGGTCTTCTATAAGTCAAGGATTCGGTTGCGTTGATGGCGAGGTATTGCGACAGCTGACCGATCAGCTTCCCGAGTGTTGTGAGTTTACTATTTAGTCCACGAGATTTCCTTTTTGCATTTTTACATCTGCCGGATGATATAGAGATTGCTGACCGGTTAACAACTAGAAAGAGAATCCTATTCCCGTGTATCATTTTACGCTCCGTTTGCCATCGCTCTGCCAAGAAAGTCTCTTCATCCCTGTTGTGTTTAAGAATGGCCACGCACCGCGCAAGGTACAAAAGGAGAGCGTTTCTGAGGTTCAGGAATAAACTGAATTTTGATTGTAGTTGGGAGGACAGCGTTACACGGAGGATTAAGAACGACCAATGTTTTGGTTGTACGGCCATCCATAACATCCTTTTAAAGCTATAAGCTCCAGTAGCAGTTTCGTTCAGTTGAAACAGAGCTATCTTCGCAGGATCAGCGTCAAGCTATTAGGTCCCGTTTATACTTCCATCGCCGCACGACGTGATGCCATGTATAGAGGCCAAATTGATTGATTGCTCAGCATCGACGCCACCCCGACGGAGTGAATCGCTTGAACCCGCGACCAATCGTGTCGCTCATGTCGGATCGCGTTGCTCTCGAAATCGGCGCGACGCGATTGATCGCGGCGGATTGGGGCACGATATTGCTGTTCCAGTTGTCCCTTGCAGTAGACTCGGAGAAATGTGCACAATTACGCGTGTGCAAGTGCTTATCTTCGTCCGAAACAGCGCGACGGCCCAAGTGTTGCCTATGGGCAGAATCACTTCTCTTTGGGAAACAGCAAAATGCGAATATCTCGACCCCAATACAACTCTGCGCAGTGTTGGGCCGTTTGCGGTGTTAGCCCTCTGCCCGCACGCGGAAGACGGGCTCAAGCTGGCTGGAAACCCTCTACTCACTGCGCTCCACCGCTCCCTCGCCATCGCTGTTTCCAGCCAACTTGAGCCCGCCCTTCGCGCGCAGGCAGAGCGCTAACGCTGCCAACGGCCCAACTTTCGTCGTCCTTAACTCTGCGCAGAGTTGTATTGGGGTTGAGATATTTACATTTTGTTGTTTCCCAGAGAGGGGCGATTCTGCCCATATACAACACTTGGGCCGTTCCGACCTACTGTTGAGATAGTTTCCTGGTTAGGCAACGTTTATCCTACTACAAATAAAAGCGTTAGTCCATCTGTGCGTGTGTGTATGTGTGTCACAAACCTGTGTGAACCAGTAAAACATGTCAAACGTGTAAGGGTGACCCGCACGTGCATGTAAAACCTGACAAGGCTATCCTCATGTGCAATGGATGGAAATGAACCAAAATTAGCAGGAAATGACCAGATTGGACGAATGAGTGGAAGTATTCGAACGGACAACCACTACTGATCGATAGCATCGATTTTCGATCGGAGTGTCGTTCAACACCCCGATTTGACCAATCGGGATGCGATTATGATTATGCCGGATAAGGAGACCAATATCAATCGATGGTATCGATTTTTCGACCGCAGTTATCGCTTTTCGCCCAAATTTGACCATTTGGTGTGTGAGTCACACGACAGTTTCTTCGAGACAATTACTCCCGCTTGCAGGAATTACTCCAATATAAAGAGATTCAGACAGTTTTTAGAACAAGATAACAGCATCGATTGACCGAATAATTGATCCACTATCAATTTTTCTTTTTTTTTTTCAATTTTTTCTGCAGATTAGGCCCTTCGGAGTGAGAATAGCACTAATGCGGTGGGCAGCAGACAAGGCTTACGTCAATCGTTTTGAGGACCCTCCCTTACTTTATGGGCTCATAATTCCAAATTTTTCCAAAACGGCTTGTTCACAACCAGTAAATGGATTTTTCGGCAGCTGGAGAAGTGTCGATCGTCATAGATCTTACACTAAAGGCCCCACAGAGTTCTGCGGCAGCGTCGCGGCCCTATGCTTAACCATAGGTAGGGCAGAGACGCAGAGCTCGCCGCCGGCGGCGTCCCTGCCCTATCCTTAACCATAGCGGCGAGCGGCGTTGCCGCAGAATTCTGTGGGGGCCTTTACGCTCTTGTTCTTGTTGTTGTTGCTGCGATTCGGTGGCCCCATTCGCGAAGGACTATGCCTTTTTGAGCGGAGCCTCCCTTTCGCCTCATTTTCGGGCAGATTGTTAAGGAACTCAATGTCCCGGGGGATGAAGGAGGTCCCGTAATGGAGTTAAGCCACACCCCTCCTGTCTTGCAGACGGGTCCCTGCGTGATAGCCGTTGCTGTTTCCATTCGGCTGACTATTGGTGACGCACACCTTTACCACGGGACTGACTGTGGGTAGCTTACGGGCGTGCTGCTGTGATCATGCCGTATTGTGATAAGAAGCAAGAAACGAACATAACCAGCAACCAGTAACCAGCACACAACAACAATCTTACATCCACATGTCTAACATGCGGACAATAGGATGCCTATGATTACACCGCAAGCGGTAGCAGTACGTGACTTACTAGATACAGGGAGCAACACAAATGAAAGGGAGAATTGGAGAAACGTTCTTCAGCTTGTTTTGACTCATGTGGTGATCACCTCATTAGGGAAGGGTTTTGACCTCCCATGGAACTTCAAGTTGAGACCAGCATCATTAGAAAGAACTCATCTAGAATGCTGATTACGAATATGGGTGTCAAAATTGCAAGATGAAATTCCTGAGCGAGTTATGGCCTGTTGAAATCGCGCGTGGCCTCACCACAAGCTGGCCGAGCGACACAGCTGGCGCGAAAGTGGTGATTCATCCGGGCTTCGTAAGAAAGAATCGCTAGCTACGGCGGTGGTGCAGGAGCACTACCCCTGCGCCACCGCCGTAGCTAGTGATTCTTTCTTACGAAGCTCGGATGATTCACCACTCTCGCGTCAGCTGTGTCGCACGGTCAGCTTGTGGTGAGGCCACCCGATTTCGGCAGGCCATAACTTGCTCAGGAGTTTCATTCTGCAATTTTGACACCCATATCCGTAGTCAGCATTCCGAGCTCTTTCGATGATACTGGTCTCAACTTGAATTTCCATGGGTGTTCGAATCCCTTCCCTAGTCAGGCTCAGACGAGCTTTAGGTTCGCGACCTTCGGCAGCGCGATAGGAGGTACACCCCCTGGGGGCGTGGCGTCAGGAGGTAAAGCCGCTGTTCTGAGGACCAAAAACTTTTGTTTTGCGCGTCAAAGGTTTCGCAAGGCAGCCGTTAGACTCGGTGAAGCCTAGGGGGTTGAGGTGGGTGAGCAAGGGGGATGAGAGGAAGATCGCACGCCCCCCAGCAAGGGACAGGTGTACCTCCTCACCTTCCACCGCGGCCTTCCTGTATTGCAGCTGACTGTATTGAAAGTGTGGCAGTGTTTCAAACCAGGGCTCCGAAAAGTTACGGAAGTCGTCCGCACAAGTTTGGCGTCCCAGAGACGCGCTTGCGCTGTCGCACGGTGAGTCGACGATCGATGAGAGTGAACCGTGCGGCGCAGAGCGCGCTTTTTAAACGCGAGCCCTTCCGCGCCGATCGATAGCGCTCATGGGCGGGCCGATCGTTGGGGCGCCCAATTAGAGATCCGCGGTCGGTTAGAGTGGAGCGCACAATCGAATTCGCGACAGTTGTTTTGGAGGTCCTTCTCTGCATCTGTTGCTTGATTGACCTACCTATGACTTCATATCTTGCCACGGTCATTTCCCAATGGTACGCCGCAACTGTAGAAACGAGTGATATACGGAGAACTGATTGCGAAAAATGGCTAAAATATTCAAGGTTTTGAGAGGGCTGTTCCTATGGAGTCTGTTTTTCTTTCAGTGCCGTGCCCTGTTGGCTCTGTGAACGTGAACAACACCTGCGTGCGATGTCCGCTCGGCTCATACCAGGACGAAGCTGGACAATTAGCCTGTAAAGCATGTCCGGAGGGTACTTTTACCCAGTTCGAGGGTGCACATTCGCAGCGAAGTTGTCTTGGTACGTTTTCTACTCCCTTTACGGCTTTTATTCTCAGCTGAAGCCTATGGTTTAGCCGTGTGCGGTAATGGCATGTACAGCCAAAGCGGGTTGGTTCCATGCCAACTATGTCCTCGACACACTTTCTCAGGTCCTCCAGTCGCTGGTAAGCTATTTTATATCCATTCTACTGTTCGAGGGGCTCATCGAAGAAGCTCAAATACCGGTTCCAGGTGGCTTCAAGAAATGTGTTCCTTGTGCAAGCGGCACGTACACGGCTCGGCTTGGCTCCGGAGGACCATCTCATTGTAAGCCACCTTGCCAGCCGGGCACCTTTAGCTTGTCCGGATTGGAGCCGTGCTCTCCATGTCCTCTACATCACTACCAGCCGTCATTAGGACAGCAGCGGTGAGCTTTTGACGTTGGATTTGTCTTAGTCGTGCTAGTCGTTAAAGTGGTCTACATGGAGAGGCGTGAATGAACCCGGATAATCAGACATCATCGAAAAAGTGTGCCAGTCGCAGGTGTGTAAGGTCGGTGTCAGGGATGAGCGGATTATCCGTTATCCGTTATCCGTTATCCGGTTTCCGGGGGGTTTAGCCTATCCTTTTTGTTGTTCGTTATCCGGCGATTTTCGACCGGATAACGAACAACAAATTGGCTGATACCCAGGTTTGGGCGTAGTATTGTATAGCTGTGTAATCTTCACAATCATAGGAGTGATCGCGAGCAACAATTGAGGGCATTCAAATCTAGGAGGTGGGTGAGTTCAGGCACTGGTGACGTAGTTGGAAAGCCGTCTAACTTCCATCCTTCCAGGGTCGTCCATTTATACCATACATCTATGAAACCTACTATGGGCTGATTTCTTCATGAGCATTTCACCACAAGCCATATGCAGACCAAGAATGCATACAAGCTGCCTTGATAATATTACTGGCGGTCACAAGTGGAGGACCTGGCATATCCCAAGAAGAATTGTTTAGTGCCGAATTTAGCGTTCTTTTCCACGATCGCAGTATGCAGGTAGCATTCGGCAAATGTATTTTAGTTTTTACTGATAGACTGTTGTAACGCATTAAACACGTACAGCTAAGCAGTAATGAATACAAGCAAAATGGGCACAGGTTCAATCTAAATGAGTGGAGAAAGCTACGCCTACAAATCCTACAAATTGTTGAGATTTGTTTGTAGAAACGGTTTTCTGAAAGCATTTTCTGTACGCTGGTACTGTTGGTACCTCCGTAGTGTTAAGGAATTGATCCACTCTATTAAAAATCAAAATAGTGCAATTGAACTGTACTAAACTGATTCCCCGCTGCGCATGTTGGAGCTTCATTTTAAATTAAGATTGCCTTTCAGGGACACTCTACTTCTGCTTTCCTAGTTTTCATATCTCTCTGCATTAGGACTGCACAATGGCTCGTAGTCTTTAGCCTGTAGAAAGCTGGTATTTCACCCATCTCATTCCACGTTCTTCTTAGATCTTGGGATACTGTCGAACAAAAGTATCGATCCGCGTGGAATCAAGATTGTTATGTAGACTTTATTCGGCTGAGTCGGCCTAGCATAGAAAAGTCAAGAAGCATCGGAGGAGCCATTCATCCAAGGATCTATCTGTTTGGTCACAGTCTTAATTCAAAAAGAAAACCTGACGATTGATCACTAAAACCACCCAACAATGGAAACTGGCAAAATGAGCTCAAGTTGTTCGATGAAGACAAATGTGAATGAATATGAGGTGAATGAGTCTCACATCTCTCCCTCCAAGGGCGACTTATGAATGTTTCCATACGGTTAGTTGGGCTGTTTTACGCATCCTTCGCCTCGTTCTTCCAATTCGTTTTAAACGGCAAAAATATGAAAAATTGTATTATGGAAATGTGCTTGGATGAACAAAGTCTCTTCTCATCTTTTCCAGACTTAAATTAAGGTGATCATAGCGAAACATCAGAAGTGTAGAGTTTGCAGAGCAGTTTTAGTTTCACAGCTTTTTGTCCTCCCTGATGAGTTTGATAGCAGTTCGTGGAACCTGGTGAAGGAATCGTGGTTCGCAATTCGAACTCGGCATCGGTTTGGATGGCAATGAAGAAGCGTTTCTTTTACTGAAGTTTCGTGAGAATCCCATAGGGCTTTGTTAAAGCGACTGCACTATGTTTAAAAAAAACTCCATTAAAGTCGTTAGAAAAGACTTATATAATAATTTGACAGCAGTTGCGTTCCATGTCTGATGTTGAAATAAGAGCAGTTTAAGTCCAGTTTTATTTTTGTTGTTTGTTCGTTATCCGTTTTTCCGTTATCCGGCGATTTTTGGGCAAAATTATCCGTTATCCGTTATCCGGGTTTGAAAATTTTGTTATCCGCTCATCCCTGGTCGGTGTGCTAATTGACTGACTGGTAATGTAAGTTCTGTGCGTTACCGCCTGCCCATGTAGGCCCCATTAGCGCTACTACCAACGTTAAATTTAAAACCAAAATAATCCTAAGTAATTTATAGAAACATATCTTAGCGTCTAATTTAGGTCGCCTTTATTTTATCTTAAATTTTTCAGCTTTATAATTCGATAGTTACATGCCTTTTATATTACAACTTTTCTAATTTCATTGGCTATTGTTTAGAATTAAACCATAACATAATAAGTGCTCTAACTCTTTAAAAAAAAACACATAAAAGATTCGTCTGAAACCAGCGGTGAGGCGAAGGTTTTCTTCGCTACTGTCCTTTTTTCGGTAGTTTTCTCCCCCCATGTCGCTTATTCTAACAGCCAGGGTAGGGGTGCGGGAACGCGACGGAGGCGGCGCGACGCTGGATTGCCCTTCTTGCCGCTCGAGAGGCGAGATCGCTCACTGCCGTGATTGGCGGTTGCGATTACTGTAGGTGCTCTTCTGCGTTCTCATACTCGCGCTGCCAGAATTAGCAACATACCGTTGTTTCTGCTCTTTTCTGCTTTGTTTTCGATTATTCTTTTCTTTTCTTTTTCTGCTTGACGACTTTTAGTACTAGATAACACTTTTGAGAGATTTTTTGATTTAGGTGCATTCAATGCTCGAACCATACAGCCACATCAAGCGAAGGACAGTCTGCTGAATCCGCCTGTGAAGTTGTAGATTGTGCTGCGAAACAGTGCGAGAATAAGGTATGGATGTTAGGCAAATAGCTCTCATGGTTTTGTAAGATCAACAGTTGAACGAGAAGCTATTGAGGTGTTAAGAAGATTTAGCCGCGAGCTGTTTACGTAGCAGTGGCAGTAAATTTATCTTAGTTCCTTTACTTTATTTCTTATCTTGAGTTCTATCCTCCGTGTGAGATGTGCCACTGCTGATTTCTCTCAGAACATTGCTTGACTTAGGCCGAATGTGTGGTGCGTGATCATCGGGCAGTATGCGAATGCCGTCCTGGCTTTGTTGGAGACCGATGTGAATCCATCGAGCCGGTGTGCGACTCGTCTCCTTGTTTCAACGGAGGCTCGTGCGAAGCCATCGCCGGCACATTCCGGTGTATCTGCCCTAAAAGTGAGTTGTACTTTTAAGACGGTTGTTCTCATTCTTTGCCATCTTCATTGAAGAAGAGGTAATGAATGTAGATGTCGTTGTGCTCGCCTAGTTCTTCGACGTTTTTGCAATTTTCTCAGAATTAATGTCCACGCTATTGGTTTAACAGAGGGCGTGACAGGGTCCTGCTAGTACACTTCATCGCATCACAATCGTAGTCAAGCTGGATAGCGCATAAGGCCCCGTTTATACTTCGTCGCGGAGCGACGCGATGGCAACGCAATGAAACCAAATTGATCGACCGCGTCGCACGGTGAATGTGGCCACAATCGCGTCGCTCGGCGTCGAAGTATAAACGGGCCCTAAGGAAAGAACTATGGATTTTTATGAATTCGCGCTTGTAACTTGTATGATAGCTACTTAGGGCTTAAGCAAAGATGGAAAACGTATTCGTTACAGGATGTTTTGTTACGATCAAAACTCTTCGGTCATTCGGAAAACGAACTCGCACCTTCTGCATTCCCTGTGCTAAGCCTTACATCACCGGCGCTGTTTGACTCCACGTAACATCCGTGATATCCTCGAGGCCTGTCAGCAACCCACCCATGATATCGGGATGTTGAAGCATTGTTCCTAGTGAGGTCCTCAGCTTAACCGGTTTCATGCTGATATCAGCGGCCGGCACATCCCGATATCACGGGTGGGTGCTGACAGACCTCGACGACATCGCGCATGTTACCTGCAGTCAAACAGCGCCGGTAATATAAGGAGTAGCATCGCTGCCCGTAAGCCCTAGTTTATACTTGCGCCGCCGCGCTGCGCGGCATGATGGTTGGAATAGACTCCGTTTATACTTTGACGCCGAGTGACGCGACGCAACATATGGTGGCTACATTGATTGAGCGGCGCGATTGATCAATTTGGCCACTTTACATACCGAGGCGCCGCTCGGCTTCGGAAGTATAAACGGGGCCATAGATGTCGACCGGGCGGCGCGAAAATCGGTATCTATGGCGATCGTGCTCCCGCGCCGCATGGCGGCGCAAGCATAAACTAGGGCTAAAAGAGAAGATGCGAGTTCGAGTCCCGCCTTGTGCAAGAGTTTTGATCGCAGCAAGACATCTTGTAACAATGTATTGCCTCTCTTCCGGCCAGTCCCGGCTTAAACAAATGTGTTAAAACGCAGCACTTTATTCGCTCAATGTCTCGAATACGGGCAGCATTTGGGGGTGGGAGCAGCCGCCTGGCTCACAACCAAGCGGAGCGTAAAGGCGAACACACGCTAACCAATCAGGGTACCGATCCATACACTCCCTACCTCAATGGCACGTGCAATCGATGCGGACTGATTGACTGATGCGTTCCTACCTCTCAATGTTATCTACCTTCGCGGAATAAACCATTTATTCATGCCATTCCTATGCATAAAATGGTATGAATAAGTATTGAGACCAAGCTCAACATTTTCGAAGTCGAGAGTTGTGTTAAAACATTGGAAAACGTCTTCTATTGCTGTCCAGTTCATCGTTCCTCGGTTTCTCATTGTCGTTGAATGTCTGAGTTAGCCCTAGTTTATACTTGCGCCTCCACGCGGCGCGGCACCGCGATCGCCATAGATATCGATTTTTCGCGCCGCCCGATCGATATCTATCTCGACCACCGCGCCGCGCCGCGCAGCGGTGCAAGTATAAACTAGGGCTTAGACATACGAGGGCATATGAGGTAGTAGAACTGTGCCTCTTGTTGCTTGCTGTAGATGATCTTCACGAGAACACCTGCACTCTTCTGCGTATTCTGTTGTCAATTCAGACTTCACTGGCTCTCGATGTCAATTTGGTATGGACGAATGCATTGGTGTGGCATGTCCAAATGGTGGAGTATGTCACGATCTGCCAGGAGTTGGAACGACGAAGTGTCTGTGCAGGTATGGATGAAAATCTGGCGAATCTCTCCTAGTCGGGAGGGAGCAACCGTAAAATGCTTACGCCATCCTGGGGCCGGATTCATCAACGACTTACGTAACTTTAACGGAGAATCGTAAGCTTATCAAGAGATATGGTGAGCGATAAGCCGCTTATCTGATCTTTTAACGCGGCTTATTGCTCACAATATCGCTTGATAAGGTTACAATTCTCCGTTAAATTTACGTAAGTCGTTGATGGATCCCTGTGCTCCAATACAATATCTCCTGAGCTCAAGTAAAAGCCTTCGCGTAATCAAAGGTCAACTGAAGCTCTCGTAGAAGCTCAACCAAATCACTATATGCCCCCTTCAACTTGGATAGATTTACAATTTGGTTCTTTGATGATGTTCTTTATTCCACCGATTTGTAGAACCGGCTTCTCGGGACCGGATTGCGCAGAGATTGAGGACATTTGTTCGTCGGCGAATCCATGTCGTAACGGTGCTGACTGTATTCCATCGCAGCTGGGCAGATTCAAGTGCAAATGCTTACCCGGATGGGAAGGACCCACGTGTGAGACTAACATTGGTGAGTAGGGGTTTGGCTAGATTTTTTCTTTCTTTTCCGATTATTCCTTTCTCTTCAAAAGAAAATAATTGTAGAATAAAACGATTTATCGGTTAAAAATACAGGGATAGGTAAGATGTGAGATCTTCGGATGGAACCGGCAACGGTCATAGGCGGATGTATGGATCATAGATGAAAATTAGTGCATAAACGAACCGCGAAGAAATTGCCACAAGAGGCTCATGAAAGTCAGCTCTGAGGTCGCAGCAGGATGCGGTAAAAGCCTACAATCACAACGGAATGTATAGAGAGACATAAAGCTCTAGCTGAACAGTGAAATGGTGTCGTTTCCACGAGCCTTGAGCCGTGTTGCTCATGACTGGAAGTGTGAAGATGATCGTCGCTAATCGTTCGCCTTCATTGATGGTAGCCGGTTGAGATCATAAGGCGACGAACGTGCTGAAGGACCGTATTGGACGATCTATGGCAGGTTCGGATAGACCTTTCCGGGTGTCTGAGCGAATTCGGGATTGTATGCCGGTTGCAGAGGCGCGATTGGTTCCGCCTGAGGAACGGGCGCGAACTCATCCAGTGTCTGGTAGAATTTTCGTGTCAGGAGCAGTTCGAATATGCTGAAAATACTTGTATAGAGAGAGCTCTTCAGATTTTAAGACGAGGATGAGCGATTGTATTTAATTATACCAATATTTAAATTAAATAAATAACGTAGAATAAATAAGCTCACGACACCCCTTAGGGCCTGTCCATACTTCCCGGCGGGAGTGGTGGTAGCAATTGGTTAGCCACGCGAATCATACGTATCGATTTTTGCCAAGCGATCGCCCAGCAAAATCGATAGATATGACATGTCTGGCCGACCATCGCTTCCGTCGCGAAGTATGAGTAAATCCTTAGTTTCCCTCACCTGACTTGAGCAATAAATAAATATCAATATCAATACAAACATCAGTAGATAACTATCAGTAACTTTAGTGTCAGTCCGTTAAAGGCATTGATATTTATTTATTTATTTATTTATTTATTTAAGCAAGCTGGATACTTCCTGAACTAAACCAGATTAAACCAGACACTCTATGAAGGTCAAAATAAATGCTTGCCTTAGAAATTTTTTTATTACTTTCTTTGATATTTTATAATTCCCTACCTAATTGCCAACACAGTATTTGAAGCTCTCATTCTTCTAGGAACAATACTGGATCATAGCGTGCACCAAAGCGGTAGGAGGAAAGAGACGCGCCATACACTCGCCCCAGCACGTCGAATTTTTTATTCGATTGGTTGCTTGCGAAAATTCTCTTTGCGTGGAGTTGCAAACTACTTTAGAGTACAATCTTTTTCACAGTTCCAAACAAGCCGCTTAAAATGCATTACGCCCCCGCCAAGACTCTAAAGCGCAAAAAACGCATTTTCCGCCGCTTTTTGATAGCGCTCTTCCATTTCTGTGCTTTGAAAAATAGATCCGATAATTGGGTTCAGCATCGAATGATCTATCCGATGAAAAGAAAAACGCCCAGTAAATTTTAAGTGTTGATTGGATGGACTATACTCTGATGTTTCAAGATGTGACCTTTGTTTCAAGATGTGACCCTCGGGGAGATAATTACATCTTGAAGGTCACATCTTGAATATAAGTGATCGAATCAACATTTTCAGCATTTACAGAGCGTTTTCCATTTCATTGGATAGATCGATCATACGATGCTGACCTCATTTATTTTCTAAAACAGTTCTTCTGCAGTTTGAAAAGCGATATCAAGAACCGGCGGTAGAGGCGTTTTTCGCGCTTTTTCCGCCCAGAGACCAAAAGAGAAGGCTGGTATTTTAGCTGCTTCACTCTTCTTCAAAACAGGCTATGATCCATGTTTTTTCCTAGAAAAAATTAACATTTTATAGTTTCAAACAATGTGTTCACTGTTTTGAAGCAGCTGAATTATAAATTTTCCTGGAATGTAATAACAAATTTTGCTTTTTTTCTTGACCCTCATGGAGAGCGCTTGCGTTAAATGCTGGAAAACGTAATTTTTGATATGGAAAATATTCATTTTAGATATAGAAGTGTCCAGCTTACTTGTGAAAGTGTTCAGTGCGATTTGAAG
Organism: Heligmosomoides polygyrus polygyrus; assembly: GCA_947396885.1. Taxonomy (NCBI): domain Eukaryota; kingdom Metazoa; phylum Nematoda; class Chromadorea; order Rhabditida; family Heligmosomidae; genus Heligmosomoides; species Heligmosomoides polygyrus. The sequence continues at coordinate 103,355,027 of OX377201.1, forward strand.
ATTATCAAATTTCAAACCAAATCAAATTCAATCAATAACAATCAGTCAAAAATCAAATTTGATGTGAAATTGGTACATGCTACAAATCAGATAAAATGATGAACGTGCTGGATAGTGCATGGCGTATCTTCGCATATTTTGTTTATTTTTATATTCACGCGAAAATTCAACAATTGCCTTTCTGATGCACTTCAAAGTGGACCCCAAACAATCGTTTGCACCATTTTTCCTTTAAATAAAATTTCAAGCACTATTCACTTTCGTAATGACTTCAGCAAGTCATAATAAAATGGGCTCCAAAATAATTTAGCTCATTGCCATCGCAAAGTGCGTTAAAAGTGCAGATGTACGACAGAGACGATACCTGTACACGCAGAAGGTGAACGCTAGTGCTAGGAAGCCACCGGCATAGAGTCGGAGCTCGGATTTCAGCTCTGCTCTTTCTCGATCGTCAATTTGTTCGAAAAAGTACTGAAACAAAAGCCGCCGTAATTCACGTTGCTTGAATATCTCATTGGAAAGTAAATAGTATGTATTGACTAGTGAAATTAATGGAAATTAAAATATTCACCTCGTATACCCTAAAAATGAACTGATTCATTGAGCTTTGAGCACCGCCGAAGTAGCACATAATCACGATGCAGGCCATAGCCGAGCATACCGTGAGCCCGGCGATGAGAACTAATCTGAAAAAGAATACAGTTGGGGATGAGAACACTGTCACAAGATTGTAAGATGAGCTGTTTCCAAAGTAGAAGCAATAGCGTTGATGAAAAAAAAATGACCAAGGGTCACAGTCACAAGATTATAAACGGCGGATATCAGGGCCGGCTCACCGTAACCTTAGGCGTCGGGTGAGACGCCCTTTGCGCAATCGCAGAACCAGGCTATGGAAGGGACTCCAGGGTGTGTGCCATACAAGCTGCTCGTATGGAAACAGCTTTGGTCGCTCAGTGAGAGTACGCGGCTGGGTTCTGCGCTCTTCGAGCGGCGAAGCGCATACGGCTGAAACAATGCGCAAAAAAACGCGCAGTGTTGTGTACAGGTCGAAACCTTTCAGATCTCAGTTAGTCAGTTGAAACGTAAGAATGCCACCACGCAGGAGAACCGAACTCCCGACATCCCTCGTATGAAACAACCCCGCTACCCACTGCACCATGACCCGCTTGGCGAAAGAGCCATCGCGAGCTTACAAGAGGTCGATCGGGTCTCAACGTGGACGCTGACGAGACCTCTAATGTAGGAGGGCGCAGACAGCAAAAGTCTCGGCGAGACCCGCACTGCACTTACGGTGAGCCGCTCCTGACATCCGCCGTTTATAATTGTCCCCGTTCTCACAGTCCCACAAGGCAATACCTTTCAAACAAACAACAACACATACAGGACAAAAGCAAAAATGCCGCTTCACAGCCGTGGAGTGAGGTTTTCGATTCAAGATTCTTCACCCTTCAAATTGTGGGATATGTTCCATTTTGCAAATTTATTGATCATACGCAGATAGGGCCTCTAAAAGTTTACTGTGGAATAGCTCAGTCTCATAAGGCAGTGCATTCCAAACAAACAAACAAAAAATCCGTCTATCAAGCTCGTGTAGAGCTCAACACGTAAAAAACAAACAGACAAACAACTTGTGCAAGAAAAAAAAAGCAAAAATACACCTTCACAGGCGTGGGGTCAGGTTTTTGACTCATTGCCCTGCAGTATTTTAAAGTACCGTTATGTACGACTCCATAATAAACTTTCATCCGCTCAAGCTCGAGCTTCAAGGAATTTGCAAAAATTAACGTTTTTTTAGTGGAACAACTTTATTCGGCCTGACGTTTCGACAACTTCGTCGTTCTCAAAGGCCTGAAAGAAGTACGAAACCAGACACTCATTTCGACAAAAGCGTCCTTCTCCAGCTCTGTCAGTTTCAATATTTCCTACGAGTGTCGAGCGGAATCCCACTGAAGCAAGTTGAACTCATCGTTGTTCCATAAGTACTGAGGAGATACTCAGCTACGCGATCACCATTGAGCAACTGAGACCTACCAACTGCTGATCAATACTGATGTTAAGTGTATAGATTGCACGGTCTCAGAGCTCGCACAGCGGGATAAACGGCAAAAACTCACTGGTGATCGAAATGCACTCACTTCGGTTATTCATTGTTGGATTACGTTCGCGGATCCAGAAGACCTCTAGGGCCTTTCTGTGACCGATCTCACTTTCACGAGGCCTTCTGGATCCGCGAACGTAATCCAACAATGAATAACCGAAGTGAGTGCATTTCGATCACCAGTGAGTTTTTGCCGTTCATCCCGCTGTGCGAGCTCTGAGACCGTGTAATCTATACACTTAACATCAGTATGGATCAGCAGTTGGTAGGTCTCAGTTGCTCAATGGTGATCGCGTAACTGAGCATTCCCTCAGTACTTGTGGAACAACGGTGAGTTCAGCTTGCTTCAGTGGGATTCCTCTTGACACTCGTAGGAAATATTGAAACTGACAAAGCTAGAGAAGGACGTTTTTGCCGAAATGAGTGTGTGGTCTTACCATTAGGTTTCGAACTTCTTTCAGGCCTTTGAAAACGATGAAGTTGTCGAAACGTCAGGCCGAATAAAGTTGTTCCACTGTAGCAAACCTGCGTGGCACAGAAGCATAAAGACTACCTCAGGTTTTTGAAAGCTAAACATGGAGGATTAACGTTTTTTATTTTACTTGAAGTATGGAGATTCTCGCGGTTTTTCACCGTTCAGCCATATGCCCAAGACGTTTTCTTGGAGGAATACGTCCAAAGAAGGCTTCCTCTGACTCACCGTGGGTAGCAATAGCGTGCTATGCTGCGCTTTTGAGCCAGAATAATGAACGTGGTGGCGATTAGTTGACATACGAAGAAGCATATGAAGAACAGGGATGAGACGATGGTGGTCCAGTGCCTGAAAATAGGATTCTACGAAGTTTAGTGGGTTGACTATCGGAAAGGAAATGATAAGAATAAGGATTAAGGTTGAGATTTGTCAATCTCTTATGGAACACACAACGCATTGTACTGCGTATAATTGGTGTGATTTAGAGAAATTTAATCGAACGAATGAATGAACGAATAATTCGTTCAATGTCGAGAAATTTCGAGCGAATGGACGGACGATTTTATCCACTTACCAATTTTTAAATGATCGAAAATAGAATGAGCTCCATTTTTCGTTATTTCGAGTATTCGAAAGGTCTGATAATTAATTCGAATCAGGTTATGTGCTTGAAGATTTGAAGTTTACACGATATTCGAACAAAATTGTTCGATTTCCGCATAAAGTTGAAATATTCGATTGTTGAATAATATTCGAATGTGGTTCATTTTCGGTGATCGAATTCGAGCGAATATTCGACTTTTAAAACAACCTGCGTTCAAATTCGAACGAGTACGTCGATGGTTTTCGAATTCGAACATCGGTGGTTTTAAAAAGTCGAATATTCGCTCGAATTCGAACATCGAAAGGGAGCCATATTCAAATATTATTCGAAAACCGAATTTTTCAACTTGAGTCGGCTCTTCGAATTTTCGAATAAACGAAAAATGGGGCATGTTCGATTCTCGATCATTCAAAAAATTGATGAGCGGATAAATTCGTTCGTCCATTCGCTCGAAATTCTTCAACATCGGAATTCATCTGTACAATAAATTTTTCAAAAGCTATAATACGCACTCAAACGAAACCACAATATCCCAAAGAAGTATACTGCGTTCCGCCTTCCATAAGGCCCCGTTTATACTTTCGACGCCGGGCGACGCAAAGCCACGTATAACGGCCATATTGATCGATCGCGTCACCCGATCAATATGGCCCTTATACGTGGCTTTGCGTCGCTCGGCGTCGAAGTATAAACGAGCCCTAAGGGATTGACTGACGTCGCCTTTAATTCTTATCTCTTACTCCGCACCATTACTACCTATAAGGCGCCGGTAACGCAGTCGAAGAGGAGCTAGCTGTCCGTGCACCCGATTTCTGGTCCCTGATTTGGAATTACCACCAGAGTCAATCAAGCTTACCATTCCTCTAGGTTCGGTGAATTGGTGCCAGACTTGGTAGGAAGGGTAAAACACTGACTTGTCCATTGGCTGGCCACCGTAGGTCACTGTACAAGCCAAATACGCTTTCAAATTGCCTCCATTCTGTGCTCTACGTGTAGAACAATGCGGAGACAATGCGAAAGATTTATCAAAATCAGTTTTTACCGTTAATTACTCTTTATGAAAAAGGCAACTGAACATTCCTTGCTCCCTTTGCTGACCGTCCACTAGCAATTAATGTGGCCGTGAGCCGCCGTAGGGCCTGCAGACGCAAGCAATCAATGCTAAGAGATACTATGATAAGACGGAGTATACCCGGGTGTAATAACTCGTCTCGGTCTTCGCCGCGCTAGCGACAACTCCCGTCATGTCAACTTAGTTCTTGCTCTTCGCCTGGATGGAAACGTTGGTGGCAATGGCCATCGTCTATCGATATGAGCTCGGAAGGAGAAGCAAGCTCAGGCATCTTTTTAGAAGCTTCTTCTGTCTCGGTGGGCTCTAGAATGAGGTTGCTAATACGCAAATTGAGGCCAAACTGGCCTAAACTACCACACATGTAGCCTTTCGCGCTAAAATTCCACTTCCATATTAGCCAGAGTTCCCGGCTAATATGGATCTGGTCAGTTCAAGGAGAGACAAAACGACGCAGGCACGAGAATTGGAGGAAAACAAGAAAAATCACTGTGTTGGCTAAAAAGTTAATAACGATACGGACCTATCCTAGTCGGGAGGGTCAATGCGTACGTCACCGCACGCCAAACGACTACATCCCCTGAGCTGAAACAAAAGCTTTAACAGCTGCAGAAGCCCTCAACCTAAAAAACGCTCAAGCAAAAATTGGAGACTCAAATCACCACATATCTGCCGCCTCAGTTAGGGATAGAAATGCAAAATAATCGGCTAACACACTCCCATAACTTCTGCCCAAACAGTTGTGTTGGGCGGAATTTGCAATACCAATGAATATGATCCATCCATCATATTATATGGGTCCATCATATTCATTGGTATTGCAAATTTCGCCCGGATACATCGAACGGTGATTAATTTTGCGAGGACGGATGGACAGACAAATGGACGGATTACAGCATTCATATATACCATTTTCACATCGAATTAGACACTTTTCGAATCAAGTTGGACACATCTCGAATCATTTGGACACTCCCAAGCTGGCTTTAAGACTTTTGAAATCAAAGCAAACTCTTCCAAACAAAAATGATCTTCGGGCAGGTCTACAGACCCAATTGGATGGCTAGAATATTTTCGTTCAAGGAAAATTTGGTACAACTTTCTTTGAATTTTTTCGTTTACCTGCCCCAATAAATGCAATAATTTTGTCAAAAAATATTTTTTTAGAGAAAATAATAGATTAAAACTCGCCTTAAAGCACATCAAAGAAGCAAGCATATAGCGCATCAAAAGATAAGATTACGCCATGCACTCATAGTGTAAAGGCCACTTACATGAAGCATCAAGGTGAGGATATGTGTGATCTTTACAGTTGTTTTTGTTGTATCGCTAACGGGTGTCAAACTCCATGCAAACAGAATTTCTGCCAACAATCGAATAGAAATCGAGAAGTCTTGGAAGAGTGCATGGAGCAATCCCTTTTTTGGCACTAGAAAATGGCAGCCTTTCTGCTCTCTAAAAAGGCTTTAAATCAATATTTTCTTTGAATTTTTTTTAAAACTTCGAACAATGTGTTCACTTCATGGGCAGATGAATTAAAACTTTAAAGAAATTCATACCAAAATTTTCCTCGAATAAAAATTATTCTCACTTTTTTGGAGTCTCTATTTCAACGTAGAGAAAGGTCATTTCGATTTCGAAGAGATTCGCTTTTACTTCAAAAGTCTCAGACTAGCTTATAAGAGTGTCCAATTTGATTTGAAAAGTGTCCAATTCGACGTGAAAATAGTATGCATTAGGATCACATATAACGGACATATTGCCGTATAGAGCGATTAAGTCTTGAGAAAAATCTGACACCTCAATCGAAATGCGCACGTGGTGGTGGAGCGTTATCGGGCTGTCGTGTGCACCTCGAATTGATTCAAGGTTCGGATCCCGTGCTTGCCAACCAACCCTTCCATCCCTCAAGGTCGATGACGCGGTACCAAACTTATCTGGGAAGGACAAAATGCCGACTTATCCATGTACAGCCAATGACTTGCAGTGGTCAACCGATGGATAAGTCAGCATTTTGTCCTTCCCAGACAAGTTTTGGTACCAAGTCATCGACCCCTGCGGGATGGAAGGCTTGGTTGGCAAGCACGGGATCCGAACATTGAATCAATCCGATTCGAGTATAGGCGAAATACGCATTCGAACAGTTGTGTCGGTCATATGGGCATTCAAGATGACTCGAACATATAGGAGGATAAGATCACGGCTCAACCAAAGGATATTAGCCCATGCCGCCCTTGCATTTATTGGACCTTTATTGCCATTCGTGAAACACCTACAGTTCTAGAACCCGCACTATGTGCTGCTGTTGAGGGCCTTCGGCGAAAAGGATCGAGCTCTGTCTTCGTGTAATGCAATTTGTTGGATGTGGATGTGGAAACATGGTTATAATGGATTTCTACATTAAGAAAAACATGCAGTTTTCTAGCTTAATCGCGATGCTTATACGCTCCAGGATGAATACACATGGCTTCATGGGGTTTTCGCTGTTTGTTTTTCCCACTTCCCGCGTTCTGAGAGGTAATTTCGGTGCTAGTCGAGAACGTGGGCAGCATTTGGAAGTGGAAGCGCATCAGCCAATCGGATCGCATCGACAGGATATGTGCAATTGGCAACCTGATTGCCGGCGCATGTTCGGTTGGTGCCGTGATTGGGTATGAGTTGCTGTCGTACTCCCACTTTTCAATGCTGGCCAAATTCGCGTCATCGATCGTGATTTATAACGGAATCCCATACGGATGCCAATAAGTGCCGCAGGGTAAAGGTCGGCGTTAATGAGTCTATTTTTGGGTTACGCCACGCATTTCACTTCCGATGGATATTCTGGGCGTGACTTGAGCGAGTTACCCTTAGAATGATCTCCAACTGTCAGAAGATGCAGAAAGCAGTGATGCATACCTCCTAGACATGATGGCACCAATTCCTAGACCTAGGCGCGAAAGAAACACTTGTTGGTCTGGACGAGAAACCCTCGAAAATTTCGAATATTCGAATGGCTTCGAATGCTCACAAATTTCGAACACTCGAATTCAAATACATTCGAAAAACGAGATTTTTTGAATATTCGAAGTCGAATGCATTTGAAAAAATATTCAAATTCGAATGAAAATCATTCGGATACTTATTCGAACAGATCATTCGAGCACAACTATGGTAAGTAGCCTACTCTCTGCGTGGGATACTCTGAAAAGGTCTGAAAGGTGAACCACCTAGGAGCCCGAGCAACTCTCCGAAGGTCAATTGCCTCAAGCGTACTCCATATGGCGTGCACCCGCGTGATATTCGAGAATTCCCCGATGACCACTGAAAGCCTGGAAAGGCGACACCCTATGCAGAGCACGCGTTGCTCCGCGATATTCTGACCCCATTAGAAGAGACTGCGAAGGAATCAATGGCCGTCACAGCGGACATCTTCGTCTTCGACTCCGCCACGTTTGTCGAGGAAGTCTTCCGGGACTGCTTGAGGCGATTAGAGGAAGAGGCTGCTATACTGACGGCTCGAAGAGAGAAAAACGAAAAAGTCGTTGATTGATGGCGCAGGCTCCGCTGTCAGATTCGCAAGTGGTCGCGTAGCGCTGTGGAGGGCAGTAAAATGAAGGAGTTAAAAAATGTCAACAACTGATCAACAACTGAGTCTCCGAACGATTGAAGTGAAAGAAAAAATGCAAAAAACGATGTCGAACAAATTTTAAACAACGCCGACAGCTGCCCAATCTTTCAGTGGTCAGGGGAGAGTCTGAAAGGTGTAACTCGGGGAGAGGAACCAGCTTGTCCTATCCCCGAATTCCACTTTTCAAATTACGTTTTGCGTCCTCTATCCTTGTTTTGGGCGTATGTAGCGCAGTCGAAGCAGGTGCCGGCTGTAGCGTGCACCCGATACCAGGTTACTGGTTCGGATTTCCCGTCAGACCAACCAAGCCTTTCATCCCTACGGGGTCGGTGAATTGGGTCCAGACTTGTCTGGGAAGGATATGCTTATAAGGTAACCACCACAACTCATTGTGGTTGTGGTGGCCATCTGATGAACATATCCAAATCGCCATGACAGCCCGTAGAAGTAGAATGCGTGGCGCATCCCAAAAAGCGATTGAGTAGCTCCGCCCTTTATCCTTATCCTTATGGTTAGTTATCGTCTGTCCTACTTCTCCTTCATAAAGGATAAAGGACGGCGTTATTCAATCCTCTTTGGGATGCGTGACGCATTCTACTTCTACGGGATGTCGTGGAGGCGTGTTGAATGCGTATTTGGCCATTCAATGACTTGCGTTGGCCAGCCGATGTATAGGTCAGTGCTTTATCCTTCCCAAACAAGTCTGGTACCAATTCACCGACTCCGGAGGGATGGAAGCCTTGACTGGTCTGGGCGGGGAATCCGAACCAGGAACCTGGTTTCGGGTGCAGGCGACAGCCGGCGCCTACGACTGCGCTCCAGGCGCCATTCTCCTTCACTTCTCCTTCATATAGCCCAAAAGTTCTTCAAAAACTCCCAGAAGCGGTCGTGCATAGTGTCTGGATGCATGCATTATGTATTGATGGTCTCTGGGAATCTTTAAGCAGTTCGAAGAAGAATCAGAACAAAGGCCAAAGAAAGATAAGGATAATGGACGACGTTAGTCAATCTCTTTCAAGAGGCGCCACACATTATACACACTTCCGCAGGATATCGTGGAGGCGATTTTGAAGCGTATACAAACGCTTATGTCGGCCACCTGGGGTCGGGTTCATCAAAGTTACTGCAGTAACTTTAACGGAGAACTGTAAGGGAAAAGCTCAGATAACACGGCTTATCGCTCACCATCTCGCTTGATAAGCCGCGTTATCTGAGCTTTTGAGGGCGCGTGTAGCGCAGTCGGAAGAGGCGCGACTGTCGCGTGCACCCGATACCAGGTTCCTGGTTCGGATTTCCCGCTCAGGCCGACCAAGCCTTCCATCCCTCCGGGGTCGGTGAATTGGTACCGGACTTGTCTGGGAAGGATAAAGCGCTGACTTGTTCATCGGCTGGCCACCGCAAGTCATTGTATGGCCAAATACGCATTCATGTCGCCTCTAAGACATCCCGTTGAAGTAGAATGCGCTGGCGCATCCCAAAAGGGATTGAGTAACGCCGTCCTTTATCCTTTATCCTTTATCTGAGCTTTTTGCTTACAATTCTCCGTTAAAGCTACTGCAGTAACTTTGATGAATCCGGCCCCTGATGGATAAGTCGGTGCATTTTTCTCGGACAAGTCTGGTCCCAGCTCACCGCCCTGGGGGATGGAAGGCTTGTTGACGGAAAGTCGAACCAAGAACCTCGAGTCAAGGTGCACGCGACAGCCGGCGCCTATTCTGGCTTCGCTATCACGCGTCCAGGGGCCAAATACGTATAGGTAGATTGCGAGATCCTTGAAAGGTTGATCAACGCAATCTTTACCCTGTGTAATTCATGTCAGTGCAGAGGTCAGCCGAAGGAAAAGTGTTTACCAGACGCCAAGCATGACGACAAACAAACAGAGCCATATGCTAGCGTTCTCAAGGTTACGCAAGCGTTGAGCGATTGTCAACAAGGATTATTCGGCTAAGTGGTGTTGGCAGCCAGAGAGCTGAACACCCAATGCAGAAAAGGATGAAGAATTAGGAATGTCGTTAATCAGCCCTTGTTTGGGATGAGCCATGCATTGTACTTCTGCGGGGTGTCGCGGAGCCCGTTTGAATGCACATGTGGCGTTTACATTGACTTACGGTGGCTAGCCGATGAACAAGTCAGAATTCTATTCCTCCCAGGCAAGTCTGGAAGCAGTCTACCGATCGCGGAAGGAAGGAAGGCTTTGTGAAGTTGGGTAAGAACCCGAACCGAACCAAGGACCTCGGTTCGTGGTACTTGCGAGATGCCACTTACTGCGCTAGCACTCGCCAGGCTTGCTTAGAACAGTGTATAATTTGATTTGAAATATGCGTAATCTAATTTGAAATGTAAAGGATAAGGGATAAAGAACGGCGTTACTCAATCCCGTTTGGGATGCGCCATGCATTCTAACCTACGGGATATCGTGAAGGCAATTTGATTGCCTATTTGGCCATACAATGACTTGCGATGGCCAGCCGTTGTACACTGTCCTTCTCAGACAAGTCCGGTACCAAATCGCCCATCTCGAAGCGATGGAAAGTTTAGTTGGCCTGGGCGGAAAATCGGAGCCAAAAACCTTGTATCGAGTGCACGCGACAACCGCACCTCTTCCGACTGCGCTACACGCGCTCCACTTAATGCATAAACGTTCTCACTTATGTTATTGTAATGTAGAGCATCACGCTGATGGTGTGATAGAGAACGCAATTCTTGTCACCCGTTCAGGCTCATACATTGTTCGTCGCGCCCATAGAGCAACCAAACGTCTCCATCTCGAGTGTGCGTTTCCGTTAAATGGTTAAATTTCGTTAAAAAGTATAGATGGCTGCGCAGTATTGTTTCGATCGAAAAATATCAGTGATGCCGTTTTATATACCATGATTACAACAAATGACCACTTTCAAATAAAACCTTTGAAACTTCTTGAATTTTGAGAGCTTTCGAAATGAGACTGATCATCTTTCAAATAAAATGAACGCCTCCCGAATCAGTTGATTAAATTATGAAAAATTATTTTCAATACCTATTTTTTGGAATTTTTTTCCAATAATATTGCATTACACAACAGTATTAGAATGAGCCTGAAAGGCTGTTGAAATAATTTTTAATGATTTAATAAGTGAATTTGAAAGGCGTTCGCTTTTATTTGGAAGGTGTTCAGTTTGATTTCGAAAGTTGTCAGATTTCAAGAAGTTTTAAAGCTTTCATTTGAAAGTGCCTACCTGGCGCAAAGATGGCATATAAAACGATCGCGATGGAAATGATGCTACGCAGCTATCCCCCCATATATAAAAGAGGAAGGGTTTTTTGTCCGATGTTAGCCACCCGCAATTCGTACACTGGCTAGCTAGCCGGTTTAATCACCCAAGTTTGCGGTGCGGTTGCCAGTTGTCCAAGCGAAGACGCTTGACAGTTGTCCACCAATGTTGTTTACCATCGACTGCCATCGCCTGCCTGACGTAAGGTGATTTCGAAAGAGGTCTCTTCCCAACCACCACTGTTGTTTACCATCGACTACCATCGACTGCCTGACGTAGGGTGATTTCGAAAGAGGTCTCTTCCCAATACGTCTCTAGTGGTCACACCTCAGTGTTCCTTCCCAGCTCTCCTGTGTGGTGCAACCTTCCACTATTTTTGCTGCCATACTTTTACCACTACCCCACTACCAGCGTTGCTGCTACAACAGAAATTAAATCCTCTTCCACTGTTCAGTATGACAACGGGTTGCTCCGTTCTGTATTGTTTTTTTTTGCTATTTTGCCTCACATAAGCCGTTTTTTTTGTTTCAATTTACCTCTATGTTTGCCGCCATACCTTTACCACTACCCCACTACCAGGGAAGCTACGACTCCATAATAAATTGAATCCTTTTCCACTGTGCAGTATGACAACCGGCTGCTTTTTTTGCACATTTTTACTATTATTTTGCATCGCAGATGGCATTTCTTCCGTTCAATTTTCCTCTATGTCCACAGCCCTACCTTGACCATTACCCCACTCTGTTGACGAATCTGTCCTCAAATACCGAATCTCTCTCCATTGTGCACAAGGACGGCCGGTTACTATTTTCTACACTTTTTCGCTATCAACGCTAGGGATGCTTCCTTACTCAGCGTCAGTTGCCGGCGAAGCCGGCAGCCGTCGCTGGGTAAGGAAGCATCCCTAGCGGGCTCGAGGTTGGGTTGGGTTTCTGACCCCACATGGCTCACCACACACGACGCCGGCGAAGCCGGCTAGCCTAGCTTGGCCCGCCCGGCCAGAGTCGGGTGCGGGCGAAGCCCGCAACCGACGCTGGGTTGTGGGGACCCTAGCGGGCTCGAGGTTGGGTTGGGTTTCTGACCCCACATGGCTCACCACACACGACGCCGGCGAAGCCGGCTAGCCTAGCTTGGCCCGCCCGGCCAGAGTCGGGTGCGGGCGAAGCCCGCAACCGACGCTGGGTTGTGGGGACCCTAGCGGGCTCGAGGTTGGGTTGGGTTTCTGACCCCACATGGCTCACCACACACGACGCCGGCGAAGCCGGCTAGCCTAGCTTGGCCCGCCCGGCCAGAGTCGGGTGCGGGCGAAGCCCGCAACCGACGCTGGGTTGTGGGGACCCTAGCGGGCTCGAGGTTGGGTTGGGTTTCTGACCCCACATGGCTCACCACACACGACGCCGGCGAAGCCGGCTAGCCTAGCTTGGCCCGCCCGGCCAGAGTCGGGTGCGGGCGAAGCCCGCAACCGACGCTGGGTTGTGGGGACCCTAGCGGGCTCGAGGTTGGGTTGGGTTTCTGACCCCACATGGCTCACCACACACGACGCCGGCGAAGCCGGCTAGCCTAGCGTGGCCCGCCCGGCCAGAGTCGGGTGCGGGCGAAGCCCGCAACCGACGCTGGGTTGTGGGCACCCTAGCGGGCTCGAGGTTGGGTTGGGTTTCTGACCCCACATGGCTCACCACACACGACGCCGGCGAAGCCGGCTAGCCTAGCTTGGCCCGCCCGGCCAGAGTCGGGTGCGGGCGAAGCCCGCAACCGACGCTGGGTTGTGGGGACCCTAGCGGGCTCGAGGTTGGGTTGGGTCTCTGACCCCACATGGCTCACCACACACGACGCCGGCGAAGCCGGCTAGCCTAGCTTGGCCCGCCCGGCCAGAGTCGGGTGCGGGCGAAGCCCGCAACCGACGCTGGGTTGTGGGGACCCTAGCGGGCTCGAGGTTGGGTTGGGTCTCTGACCCCACATGGCTCACCACACACGACGCCGGCGAAGCCGGCTAGCCTAGCTTGGCCCGCCCGGCCAGAGTCGGGTGCGGGCGAAGCCCGCAACCGACGCTGGGTTGTGGGGACCCTAGCGGGCTCGAGGTTGGGTTGGGTTTCTGACCCCACATGGCTCACCACACACGACGCCGGCGAAGCCGGCTAGCCTAGCGTGGCCCGCCCGGCCAGAGTCGGGTGCGGGCGAAGCCCGCAACCGACGCTGGGTTGTGGGCACCCTAGCGGGCTCGAGGTTGGGTTGGGTTTCTGACCCCACATGGCTCACCACACACGACGCCGGCGAAGCCGGCTAGCCTAGCGTGGCCCGCCCGGCCAGAGTCGGGTGCGGGCGAAGCCCGCAACCGACGCTGGTATATTTATACTCTTTAACGAAATCTAACGATTTAAGGCCCCCGCAGACTTCTGCGGCGTTGCCGCTGCCCTATGCTTAACCATAGGGCAGGGACGCAGAGCTCGCCGCTCAGCGATTTCGCCGTCCGCCGCCCGCCGCTCGCCGCAGAAGTCTGCGGGGGCCTTTAACGGAAACGCACACCGCTGGGGCCGGATTCATCAACCGCTTATCGCTCTCTAACGGTGAAAATACCGCCAAACCTGATGCCGATGAATGTCATATCAGGGGGTTTGGGGGTATTTTCACCGTTAGAGGGTGGAAAGCGGTTGATGAATTTGGCTCCTGATCACCACCATTTGGGTTTGTGAACTGTACAGATCTATCGGTTACCGTCATAAATGGAAGGCAATGAGGGAGGCATTAAGACCCCATATAACGTGTGGCATTGAAGAACGCCTAAAATTACCTCTTATTTTAGCTAGAGTAAGATTTTACAACGAATTTAAAAGAGTAAGGCGAAAATCTTCTGATGGGCCAAATGTTGAGACTGCGCCATGATTTCTGGCCGGGTAAACGTTATTCACACATTAAACTTGTCTTCCTCAAGCCTTTATCTTTTTTTCCTGGATCCTGAATGACAACCCAAAAAAGTTTCGAAAAAAAAAAAAGATTCGGGTGGAGGGAAAGAGCTAGCTCCTCGATCCGTCGTAGGCTTGATCCCAGAAGAAAATCTGTGGCAAATATGGGCAAATGTATGGAATATTGCGTTAAAGGATGCGTCAAGTGTTGTTGTGACAAGCGCTGCCGGCGGGGAGAGCACTTGAATTACGGCTAATTGCTAATCGAGTCCAGCGGTTCCCCGGGCAAACCAAGCGATCTAGTAGCTAATCGTCGCCTTTACTGCATCTCTTTGATAGTCAGATGAAAGATAAAAAAGTGGTTCTATTCTAAATGTTCGCGGATTAAGAAAAAACTGAACAGCGAAGTAGATAGTTGAATTTTAGAGTTTTTATAGTTAATTGATTTCTTCATACTACTAGTATTCCCGTGCATGATAAAGGATAAAGGACGGCGTTACTCAATCCCTTTTGGGATGCGCCACGCATTCTACTTCTACGGGATGTCGTGGAGGCCATTTGAATGCGTATTTGGTCATACATTGAGTTGCGGTGGCCAGCCGATGAAGAAGTCAGCGCTTTATCCTTCCCAGACAAGTCTGGTACCGATTCACCGACCCCGGAGGGATGGAAGGCTTGGTCGGCCTGAGCGGGAAATCCGAACCAGGAACCTGGTATCGGGTGCAAGCGACAGTCGGCGCCTCCGCCGACTGCGCTAACGCACCCTCGTGCATGATACAGCGTTATAAATAAATATTTAGCAAAACAAAGAATAAAAAGGGCAAAGATTGGCGCTAGTCAATCCCTCCGCGGGATACGCCATGCATTCTACTTCTACGGGATATGGTGGCGGCAATATGAATGCGTATTGGACCGTACGGTGACTTGAGATGGTCCGCCTGTCGGCTACGTATACCACTTTCGAGCCAAATTGGACACTTTTCAAACCGAAATAGACACTCTTCTAAATAAACATGTCGCTTTTTTGAAATCAAATCGAACGAAAAAAAAATCAAAAACGTCGCAATCAGCTGTTCCAAATCAAAACGAGAATCTTCCGGATTAAACTAGCGGCCGTTCATGTGGATTGGAATAATTTGTTGTTCAAGAAAAATTTAACGAGATACACGACTCCATGACCTGACCCTTAATCCGCCTTTAAGGGCTAAAAAAATTGCTGTCACTCTGCACTTTAGAATAAGTCCTGAGCCACTATTTTGCTTTAAAAACAAAATCTGAAAAAAAATTCGAAGAGCGTATTCACCTACTGGAACTGAAAATTTTCAAATAAAGTCATATTCAAAACTTAGAAAATTTTCAGTTCCAATAAGTGGATACGCTCTTTAAAAGTTTTAAAATTTTATTTTTAAAGCTAAATAGTTTCTTAGAGCTTATTCTAAAGTATAGAAGAGATGCCATGGAGTCGTGTATCTCGTTGCAATTTTTATTTGATTAATAGTATAAATACTGTTTGCTAGAAACAGCAAATTGAAGATATAAGTGTTTCCTATAAATGTTTTTGTTCTATGGTTCACGTCTTTGTTACTTCACCCAAACAGAATTTTTGCTATAAATCAAGAGAAAATCTCTACGTCCTGGATGGGTGCATGGTGCAGTTTCTCTTTTAGCATTGAAAATACCGCCTTCTTGCACTTTACAATAAGCTATAAAGGATAAAGGACGGCGTTACTCAATCGGTTTTGGGATGCGTCACGCATTCCACTTCTACGCGATGTCGTGGAGGCGATTTGAATGCGTATTTGGCCATACAATGACTTGCGGTGGCCAGCCGATGAACATGTCAGCGCTGTATCCTTCCCAGACAAGTCTGGTACCAATTCACCGACCCGGAGAGATGGAAGGCTTGGTTGGCCTGGGCGGGAAATCCGAACAAGGAACCTGATATCGGGTACAGGCGATAGCCGGCGCCTCCTCCGACTGCGCTACACTCGCTCTAATAAGCTATAAACAACAACTTTTTTCTTGAAAAAATTTCATACAGCGTGTTCAGTTATTGAGACAGGTTAATTTCAATAAATTCAGAGAAGGTCATGCTAATTCTGTCTCGGAGAGTTTCCAATTGGCCCTGGAAGACACCTGTTCTCACTTAAAAGTCTGTTTAAAAAGCGCAAAGCTCCCTAGGACAGCGTCCAGTTTGATTCGAAAAGTGTCAAATTTGACGTGAAAACACAATACATTTGCTCGTCGCCTTTGTGAAATTACCAAGCCTAGAAGGTGGCGCTCAACAAGGCCATCAGGTGTGCCTATTTCTTATCTTTGTGAGCTCCGGATGCTGGTAAGGGTAACGGTGAAAAGTACCGCCAAACCCTCTGATATGACATTCGTCAGCATCATGTTTGGCGGTACTTTTCACCGTTATCGGCCGGTAAGCGGTTGATGAATCTGGCACCGATCTCCTGGTAATACTATGCGCCCCAGATACTTCTGAAGAAGTTGTATAACTTTGGTTCGACTTCGAAACGACACTGAGGATAAGGGCGACAGAGGGGATTCTGTTCGTTCTGTCGGTCTATGTGCTTACGCGTCTCGTTCAGCGCACATTGTGCTTGGCCTTTGTACTGGCAACGCGTGCGAAAATTAGATTTGCAAGGCTCTGAGCCGGTGATAGCCTTAAATGCGACACGGCCTTCTTCACGCAGTATTGATTGTATCGATCGAAGAACTACACGAGAGGAAGTGGAAGTCAGAACTCACGGATCGTTGACGGTGTTAGTGAGTAGGTTCAAGGACTTGTAAGCGAAAACGGCCACGATGAGCGTGTCGAAGCAGGACAGAACCTAAAACACGACGCGTGAACGACCGCGTATCGGCTGATGCGGATCAGCTGACGAACTTACCGTGACACATTTGTGCACTGGCCAGCAGCAGCACAACAGCATGCTGTGCAGTGTTCGTAGTGAGATCGATACAGCCTGCTCTCGGCTCAGACGCTCCGCCCCCATCGCCGACGAGTGTGGTGATGGTGCTGCTGCTGATGCTTGTTTTGGTCCGGCGTGCTCTGAAGGGTTCGAGTCTCCAGCCGGAGCTGTGGTGGATGCGCTGGCGAAAAACAGACTCGAAATTCGGTTAGGAATCGGATTAAACGCAGCCAGCGTTCAGGAAAAATGACGTCTGCAAAGGGATATTTGAAAGAGGCTAGGATGGTGAAGAGAGTATGAAAAAGCAGTGTAAAACTAAACCAGTTTGGAAAGGAACACACATTTCGAACACAATTTAAAGAATGCCTAATTTTATCAGGCAGGCAATGAAGGATAAAGGACGGCGCCGATCAGTCCTTGTGTGGGATACGCCATGCATTCTACTTCTGCAGGATATAACTAAACCAGTCCTGAAAAGAACACGCCACGCATTTTGAACACAGTTTAGAGAATGCCTAACTTTGATAAGCAGGCCATGAAGGCTAGAAGATGAAGGACAGCGATAATCAATCCCTGGATGGGATGCGCCATGCACTCTACTTATACAGGATATAACTAAACCAGTTCAGAAAGGGACTCACATTTAGAACACAATTTCAAGAATGCTTGGCTTTAGCAAGCAGGCGATGAAGGCTAGAAGATGAACGATGGCGCTAATCAATCCCTGGATGGGATGCACCATGCACTCTACTTATACAGGATATAGCTAAACCAGTTCAGAAAGGAACTCACATTTAGAACACAATTTCAAGAATGCCTGACTTTAACAAGCAGGTGATGAAGGCTAGAAGATGAAGGACGGCGATAATTAATCCCTGGATGGGATGCGCCATGCACTCTTCCTACTTATACAGGATATAACTAAAGCAGTTCAGAAAGGAACTCACATTTAGAACACAATTTCAAGAATGCCTGACTTTAACAAGCAGCCGATCAAGTACAAAATATGAGATATGGGTCTAATCAATCCCTGGATGGGATGCGCCACGCACTCTACATACTTACACAGGATATAACTAAAGCAGTTCAGAAAGGAACTCACATTTAGAACACAATTTCAAGAACGCCCGACTTTAACAAGCAGGCGATGAAGGCTAGAAGATGAAGCACGGCGATAATCAATCCCTGGATAGGATGCGCCATGCACTCTACATACTTATACAGGATATAACTAAAGCAATTCAGAAAGGGACTCACATTTAGAACACATTTTCAAGAATGCCTGACTTTAGCAAGCAGGCGATGAAGGCTAGAAGATGAAGGACGGCGATAATTAATCCTTGTATAGGATGCTCCACGCATTCTTCTTGTACAGGATGTAACTAAACCAGCTTAAAAAGGAACACACGCTTCGAACATAGCTTAAAGAATGATGCCCAACTCCAACAAGAAGGCAAGGAAGGATAAAAGATGAAGGACGGCGCTAATCAATCCCTGTGTGGGACGCGCCGTGCATTCTACTTGTGCAGGATATCGTTGAGGCGATTTGGATGATTATTTGACCTATTCAATGAGTTGTGGTGGTCGGCGAGTAGTCTGTGGTCTACCATACTCAAAAAGGTCTGATATCAACCCTCCCCTGAAGGATGGACGGGTTGGTTGACCTGGTCGGGATACGAACTATATTTATGCTTGAATGACCCATTGGAATAGGCACGTGGATGGGTTTCATTCGAATTCGAATATTCGAAAAATTGGATTTTTCGAATGTTTCGAATTCGCATATTTAAAAAATCGCGTTTTTCGAATGTAATTCGAATGTCCGAAAATTCCTACCGTCCACAAACAGTCGTACTGAATTATAATGTTGAAGCGCTACACATCTATCCAGTTAACTCACAAATGAATTAAGCAGAACGGGATATTCTTTGAAAAAGGGGATGACCGAAGAGCTAAAGTGTATGGCACAACCAACAAGAGAATTGAGTAAGGCCGACCTTTAGCCTTCTTAGCTCGTAGTAGCTCAATTTCGCCGCATTGTTGAGAGGGAATTGTCTGTTATAAGAAGCGCTTCGCGTTGAGATGCAGCCGTGTTTTGTGGCTCGCCGAACTTTGTCTAGCGCCGCCTGCTTCCGTGTGAGGGGAATGTTTTGCTTCCGCGAACAAGTACATTGCTGATTCATCACGAAAAAGGGTAGTGCATGGATGCGTGTAAAATTTTCAAGCTCTCGCTTGTATTTTATGCACATTTTGATGGCACAAGACAATCGGCTGTAAAAACGTAACCGCAATATTTGTGTGAAAAAATAAGGGACGACACTTTGTACATGACTATTGAATCAAAGACAGAAGATAAGGGTCCATGTTGATCAATCCCTATTTGGGATATGCCACGCATTCTACTTCTACGGGGAGTTGTGGAGGCGATGTGAGTGCATATTTGGCCTACACAATGACTTGTGGTGGCCAGCCGATAGACAAGTCAGTGTTCTATATCCTTCCTAAAGAAGTCTGGTACCAATTCACCGACAACGGATAGTTGAAAGACTTATCTGGCCTAGACGGGAAATCCGAACTAGGGACCTGGAATCAGGTGCACATGGCAGCCGCAGAATCATGCGCTCCAACTGCGCTGTCAAGCGCCAAGAAGAAAACATATGTACCTACTAAAACAACCCTTCACCTGATGAGAACAATATGTTTTAAGTCGGCAGTGTACCTATTTTAATTAGTAAAGTGCATAGGAGTGATGTGATTGTGGCGTGAATCGCCTGGTACTAATTGACGATTGTCGAATGCATGGCGCGACCTCCCTTTAAAGGATTGCTGCCACCCTGCGCTTTGAAACGAAATTTTCCTAATTCTTTTCCCCAAGAAACAAACATTTTATAAAATCAAAATCAATGTATTCATTTGTTGGGGCATTTGAGTTAAACATTTCAAATAAAGTCATACTAAATTAGTAAATTAGGAAATTAAAAAAAGGAAAAAAACTAGTGAAAGCGTGAGAAGCAGCATTTGGAATATCATCACAAAGAGCTTGGTAAATGCAAGACTAAGAAGGATGAAGGTCAGCTTTAGTAAACCCTCCCTTGGCAAGCAGTACTCATTTTGCTTCCACCGGGTTCGTCGTCGGTCCCAAGGGTGGGTTTATTAAAGCTGACCTTCATCCTTCATATTCTCGCATTTATCAAGCTCTTTGCAATGATATTCCGAATGCTGCTTCTCACGCTTTCACTAGTTTTTTCCCTTTTTAATTCCTAATTTACTAATTTAGTGTAACTTTATTCGAAATGTTTAAATCAAATGCCCCAACAAATGAATACATTGTTTGAAGACATTACATTGCGTATCCGGAGCACAAAAAGACTAATATGGTCAGGCAGTGAAAAACTCAAGATTTGCACTTTCCAGGCAAGTCCTGCGCAGGATATTTTGGATGTTTACCTGGTATGAGAAGGATGTAACGCTAACATGTCGATCAGCTGGCCACCGCAGGTCATTGTAGAAGCCAAATACACAATCTAACCGCCTCCAAAACATCCCTAGAAGTAGAATGGGTGGCTAATCCCACAGAGGATTGATTAACGTCGTCCATTATCTTTTGTGTTTTATTTAAGAGACGGTTTTTTTTTGTTCACTTCCCTAATAGGGGAGTGAACTTTGACCGCGAAATGTCAGGGACGGCTCCTATGACTTCTTAAGCGACTCGATAATTTATCGCAGCGCGGAGATTAATAATTGATGAGCGAAGGCGACCAACCACGTTACTTATTCTTGACCGTGCCGGGAAGTTGATCTTGATTGTATGGACCTAGCGGGGCTTTTATTTCGTCGAGAACTCACACTGGTTCAGTGCTTGAGAACGTTTGAAATGGAAAGCTAAACTCTCTACTAGTGCTCTTCAAGCGTTTAGGAGATATCGGTTTTCAATCAAGGCCTCCATTCTTCCAGAAGTAGAAGACATGGCGCATCCCACAAAGAGATTGATCGTGACCATCTTTTAACGATTTTGACGGTACCTGTGTTGAGTAGAGGTCCCTCAGATGTATACTTATTTTACGTGCCCCAAAAGTAGCAAACTGAATTTTTATTTGTTAAAGAAAAATAACCGTTTAAAGCTTAGTTTTGCTGCGAGAAAGCGTAAATTTTTAATGTTAAGAGAAGAAATTGTGCAGTGTAGTTGTCCGATGGCTTCAAGATAATAAATAATAAATGTGAAATACATATAAATAAAGGTATAATAATAATAGATAATGACCTAAAGTTTATTCTAAAGTGCAGAAAGGCACATTTTTTTATATTTTATTTATTTTATATTTTTGTATTAAAAGAAAAGCCACAGGATTTCAGAATGTTTTGATTTTTTTTTGTTATCCGGAATAAATCCGTTAACAATCTTGGTCGATGGCTTATCAAGCACACATCATACTTGAAATTCTATACTTTAATAAATTTATTAGTTTAATTATTTTGAGCACAGAAAGGCAGCGTTTTTAGATTTTTGTTATCATTCAACTAAAGGTGTTCTTTAATATTCTTTAATTTATCTCGCTTATTTATTATAATATTTATTTATTTAATTATATTTATTATTTATTTTGGCATATGTCGCGTAGGTGAGCAGCATTGGTAGGTGGGAACGCTTAAACCAATCAGACCGCATTGATTGAGCATGCCGTTCAGAGAGGGCGTATTCAGTCCGTACCCTGACGGGCTGGCATGTGTTCGAGGTGTGGTTTGTTTGGTTAATATTGGTTGGCGCACTGCCGCCTACCAATGCTGCTCACCTACGCGACATGTACCTTTATTTTATTTTTTTATTTTGTTTTTATTACTGCTAAAAGAAGAGATCGCGCCATGCACTCGTCTTGTCCCGATTCTGATTCAATCGATAGTGTAAATGCTGCTTAGTTGAAACAGCGAAGTAAAGATATACGTGTTTTCTACAGTTAATCTTGTTGTATCGTTCCCAAGCATGGAAACCCACACAGATATAATTTTTGCTATCAATAAAAAGAAAATCACGACGCACTGGACGAATGCATGGTCCAGTCTCTTCTTTAGTGACAAAAATATCGTCTTCCTGCGTTATAAAACAAGCTGTAAACTAGTATTTCTCCTTGAAAAATAAATTTTAAAAAATGCCAATTTTTCCTTAAAGCAAGGCTATTCTAAGCTTCTCGGAGAGTTTTAATTTAGTTCGGAGGATGCAATTTTGAGTGGAAAGATGATGTTCAATTTGGTTTCAAAAGCGCCCAGCTTGCTTGGGCAAGCTGTCCAAATTGTTGTAAAAATGGTATAAATATTAGGTCGGCAACTAATCCAACCAAGAAGTGCTGCAGCGAGCTATAAAGGTGCTAGTCATTTGGCGCACTGCCTGGGCTGTAAGGTGGGTGAGTTTGACGCTCCCAGCTAAGGTCTTCGATTTTTTGAAGCTCCCGATTCGTGACGTGTGATTTGGCGTTATCTTGCTGATAGATAATTCCGCTCCTGAAAATCTCTCTGAACCGATTCCAGCGGAGTTCAGCCTGCGCGCCGCCAGGATGAGAAGAGTAGATTACAGCATTAATGCTGGAACCGTTCTTGACGAGCTCCCAGACGTTAATACCTTCTTGACACCACCAAACGGAGGGAACGTAGCGAACCTGACGCCTCAAAAAATAGAAGACCTTGACTGGGAGCGTCAAACTCATCCACCTTACAGCCCAGACCTTGCGCCGAGTGAATACCACATCTTTAGTTCGGTGCAGTACTTCTTGGTTGGAAGACGATTTAATAATGTGGAGCGGGTCAAAATGCACCTCCAAAGATTCTTGGCCTTAAAAGCACAATAATTCTATGGCCGTGGGAAGTCGAGCTAGCCTGATGTATGGGAAGCACTTCTGCGTTCCGAGGGATCTTATTTTAATTAAAGATTGTCATTAGTTGTTTGTTAATAAATACTTTTGCTGAAGATTCTTGAGAGTCCACGAAATTAGTTGCCAACCTAATACATACAACTATCGATTTTCGATTCCCGCGATTAAAGATATAGTTGGCTGAGCAGCAAATGGCAAACACAACACTGAACTAACGCTGATGACATGGGAACCAACCAAACTGCGCCGCGAAAACAAGCACTTTTTCCTTCGGTATAAGCGTCGCCCAGCTGTGTTTACTCAGTGAGAATGTCGTCTCACAGTGTTGAACACGCCTATAAGACTTTTATAGACTGAAGCTATAAAATCTGATTTTGGAAGGGCTTGAAGCTGCTGGAAATTCTCCAAAACTTACAAGGCACAAAATAAGAAGAAAAAGGCCACCTAGGCCTCAAGAAGGCAAACAATGGCCTTTGATGCGAGAAGTGATTGAAAGAAAGTCAATACTCGGAGCTGAAGAGCAGCTGCCACTGCCGGTTACTGCGTCCATGGCACTGCAGCCGGCCAAGAAACGGGAAACAGTGAGTCACAGACGAACATGCCGCAGCTCTGAGAGAGGCCACAGTGCCGGCGGAGAAGTGCACCGAAGTGATGAGATTGAAGGGCGGCGGGTCGTCGTCGTACCTAACAAGTTCCGGACTGCAGTCAGTCCATCTGATGTCCTCAAAGAAGGGCACTTGGCACACGGCGGGTGCATTGTCGAGGATGGTGTTCTCTGCTGATGGGCTAGTCCCTGCAGAGAGAAGCACTTCTTAAGCGGACGACGACTTCCTTCACCCGAAAAAGTTCGCATAAGAACATCCAGGAACAAGAAGAGGAAGAGGGGGGCCTCCTTCCCACTTCTGTATTCCTGTTTTTCGGACGTCGTCAATGTGTTTACGTGCAACAACTCCCCGTCGGAGCTACTATGCTCATGGTTCCGAAAAAAGGTTCGGCTGAAGTTATTTGAGTCAAACTTGTACCTCAAGCTACGATGAAAGAAATGAAAATGCCCCACACCACACCAGTTCTATTCATTGACTTCAAACTTGGGCAACTAAACCCAAGGTCACAATCGGACAAATAAATCGAACAATCGAAGGAATAACCAAATAAATTGTCCGAGCCTATGAAGAAGGAGTTCAAAATAAAGGATAGAAGACGACCTTAATCGAAGCCTGTTTGGGATGCGCCACGCATTCTACTTCTGGGAGAATTTCAGAGGCGGCTTCGTATTTGGATCATACAGCTACGAGTTACCGTGGCCTGCCCAGGGACAAGCCAGTGTTTTACCCTGAACGACTTACGTAACTCCAAAGATATGGAACGCTTTGTCGCTCTGGACGGAAATTCCTGCCAAGAACCATGAATTGGAGCGTACACTACAGCTAGCGCCTCCTCTGGCGGCGCTACCACGCGCCCTAAGAAACTGTCTTATTGATCGACAAATAACGTGACTACCGAATTCTCGGTTTCACCTCGGAGCATTAGTTGTGGCAAATTTTAGATAGTGCCTAAAAATGAAAAATAAACAAATTAAATACATAACAAAACAAAAAAATGAATAAGAAACAAATTTAATACCGAAAGTGGAGAGTGATTGAAGCCGAGCACAAAAGGTGTATATTCCTCATAAAAATCCTTGTATAAATAACGCTTACACTAGTTATCAATTGAACATCGCGGTAGGATAGGGATAAAGAACGGCGTTACTCAATCCCTTTTAGGATGCGCCACGCATTCTACTTCTACGGAATATCGTGGAGGCGATTTGGATGCAGAAGGCATATTTGGTCATACAATGAGGTGCAGTGGCCAGCCGATGCACAAGTCAGCGCTTTGTCCTTCCCGGACAAGTCTGATGCCAATCCACGAATCCCCGGGATGGAAAGCTTCTCTGGCCTGGGTGGGAATTCGAACCAGGGATCTGGTGTCGGGTGCACGCGTCAGCCGGCACCTCCTCCGATTGCGCTACACGCGCCCTAATTTTGCAAAGAAATACAATAGAATGTGCAGCTCAATTCCACGGATGTCAAC
Organism: Heligmosomoides polygyrus polygyrus; assembly: GCA_947396885.1. Classification (NCBI taxonomy): domain Eukaryota; kingdom Metazoa; phylum Nematoda; class Chromadorea; order Rhabditida; family Heligmosomidae; genus Heligmosomoides; species Heligmosomoides polygyrus. Next base: position 103,379,883 of record OX377201.1, read on the forward strand.
GTTTCTCCTTTGCATACGCGAATTGTCAGAACCACTGTCAGTTGAGTGAAACGTCATCTTCTTAATGCGGTGGATGGGGACGGTTTACGAGCAGTCGCCACATGCGCACAGATTGCTATCACGAGTCCCGTTCATGCGTCCAGATGAAGGCTGCAAACACAGCGATCGCCGCGTGAGGTGATCAGCGACGAACAAAGGCCGTTACTCACCGCGTCAATGGCTTTCTGGTGACACCGGGCGTGTTACCGTTTATTGCCGCAAAACAGCAAGTGCAATCTGGGTTCACACAGTACCGGTTAGCGGCGGCTGTTGTCGTTTGCAGGGGCATCTCGGCGGAGCCACACATAACTGGCGAGGAGGAAGTGATTGAGAAGCGCTATATGGAAAGGATAAAGGGCCACATTGGTCAATCCTTTTTCGGGATGAGCCATGCATTCTATTTCTATGGAATTTCGTGGAGGGGACATGAGTGCGTATTTGCCAATGAGTTGTGGTGGCCAACCGATTTGAAAAGTCAGAGTTTTATCGTTCCCAGGGTACTCCTTCACCGGTTCACCAACCCCGGAATGATGGAAGGGTTGGCTAACCTGTGCGGAAAATCCGAACGAGGAACGTGGAGTTGGCTACACCCGACGGCCGACGCCTCAAACTGCGCTACCACGTGCCCGAGAAGATTGGAGGATCTGACCTAGTGGAGAAGCCCTTCATTCCGACTGTTGGACAATGGCACAGAATCCAAAGTGAACTATTTTGCACAGATGACACACTCAACTAATACCAGGCTGTCCAATAATTTCTGTCCGAAAATTTTCAAAATTCTATAATTTTCCTTAGAAGTGTTATAATATCAGGCAAGTGTAAAAACCTTCTAGAAGATTCTCCAGAGTTCCACGCCAGGGGTATATAAGGCGTAGTCCCCGCGTCTAGCTACCAGTACAAGCTAAAATGGACCAAGGTCGAATTCGTACGTTCATGTACTACGAGTGGCTGCTGGGCAACGACACAGGCTCCGCGGTCGCCAACATCTGCAGAGCGTGCAAGGAGGATGCAGTGTCCCAACGCACAGTCAGGCGCTGGTTCAATCGTTTCGAGAGCGGCGACACGAGCCTCGAGGACAGGGAGCTCAGCGGGAGGCCTTCTGGTGGGACGCCAAGGGCATGCTGTATTTCGAGCTGCTCCCGCAAGGCAGGACGGTCACCGCCTCCATCTACACCGATCAGCTCGAGAAACTAGCCGCCGCCATCCGAGAAAAGCGTCCCCGACGGGCCTCGGTCCACCTGCTGCACGACTACGCGCGCCCCCACGTGGCGAAGGAGACCCAGCAGAAGTTGGCGACGCTCGGCTGGGAGACGGTTGCCCATCCGCCGTATTCCCCGGACCTCGCCCCCTCCGACTACCACTTGTTCCGCCCGCTGAAGCACCATTTGGCCGGAGGAAAATTCACCAACTACGACAACCTCAAATCCGACAGCGCGGACTTCTTCGAGTCGCAGCCCCCGGAGTTCTGGGCGAAGGGCATCGGCGACCTGCCCAATCGATGGGCCACTGTTGTGGATAACTGTGGTGATTATATTGTTGAACAGACTTGCTTTTCAAGAAAGTTGAAAAAAAAATTAAAAATGGTGAAATTTTCGGACAAGAATTATTGGACAGCCTGGTATTAACGAGCATTCTTCTTTGCAATATCCTAGCCGGGGAGGGTCGCATCGTTCGTGCTCGTTTTGCTTTGCAAGCAGTTGCCTCTCCCCCTTTGACTAGGATAGATATGATTGAGGCGAGCGGTACGTTCAAAGTAAGAAGTAATCTCATAGGATAGGGACAAACGACAAACAACTGTGTTACTCAATCCCTTCTGGGATGCACCACGCTCTCTAATTCTGCGGGATGTCGTGGAGGTGATCTGAATGCGTGTTTTGCCGTACAATGACTTGCGGTGTCGAACCGATGAATAAGTCAGCGGTTTATCCTTCCCAGACAAGTCTGGTACCAACTCACCGAACCCGCGGGATGGAAGGCTTGGTTGGCCCTATGCAGGAGCCTGGTATCGGGTGCAGGCGATAGTCGGCGCCTCCTCCGACTGCGCTACACGCGCCCAAAATAAGGGTAGACCACGCGGTATGCTCAAAAAATGAGAATTAAGCTCACAGGAAAACATGACATTAATAGTGACTAACGCAAGGGAAGCCAAAAGTAAGAGAAGGAAGCTCGAACGCCTTGTAGAAGCAAACCATTTCTGTGTGGGATTGGATAAAACTGCAATGACAGTATGAGGTCGTGCGTTGCCCGTAATCCTTTTTACGTCTCCGCTGACCTTGTAGCTGATTGATTTTAGGTAAAACATCATAGACGATTTCTAATCAAACGTTTGGGTCGTGGGAGCAGGGATGGGCGGAAACTTTTAAAATTTTCCCAGAAAACAGAAAATCGCGTTCGTCAGAATAGAGAAAAGTCAAAATCGCCAAAAAAAAACAAAAAATTTCGAAACTATCATCTGAGCTGTCTATTCTGTCCAAAGATGCATTTTTCCATTAACAATTGCTTTCTTACGATTAAGAATGTTGTTGTAAACAAGCTTATTTACTTGGCGGCTAGTTTGTGCGTATAAATTCCTATTACTTCTAAATTCACCTGTATCACCTGTATCACCCGTCGTCCCGTTGATCATCGAATTGCTCGAGCGGGTGCCAGCAGCGTCTCCACTCGTCCCTGTCGCGTGCCAGAGTGGTCCAATGGATCCTCCTCGCTCGAGGGACACGAAGAGCGTCATATCGGCCGTTCAGGGCTTTAACGAAGAAGTCCGACCAACGCGCTGGTGGGCGTCCTGGTGTTCTTTTGATATCCCGCGGAATCCAGTCGGTGATACTTCTAAATTCACTAAAATTAATAGAACAGATCATGCATGACACAATCTCTACTTGTACACACCCAGAACGCCACATTCTTGTAATTTTGAATGCTCTAGAAACATCTGAAATTAGCTGTCATAGCTATCCAATAACAGCAATTCAATCTGTTATTGGATTTCTATGTCAGAATTTTATGCGCAGCTTTATTTTCTGTATTCTTACCAATTTTTGGCCATTTTCCCAGAAAACAAAAAACTTGCCCAAAACGGCCAGGAAATCAGAAGGCAGAAATTGCGCCCGTCCCTGTTGGGGGTTGAGTCGTTTGGTAGAAAAATTGCCGGAAAAGGAAGTATTACCTGATTTCTGTGGTCATGTATTGGTTTTCTAAGCTGTATTGTGGTGACTTCTAGCTATCGTTCCTGATTATACGATTTTCATGTCAAATTGGACGCTCTTTGAAGCAAAAATGGACACCTCATTTTTCATATCAAGCTGGAGACTCTTCTAAACAAGCTTGACGCTTTTAAAATCCAACTGCATATCTGTACAGTTTTTTTTTGCTTAAAAATTAGGAAGAATTGTTCTCTGGAATTTTTGCATTCATCTGCCCTAATAGTGGACACGGTGTTTGAAAATTTATAAAATTTTTAGGATCTATCCTGGTCCGGGGGGGGCCACATAATTAAAAAGTAGGTAACAAAATGAATTGGGACTTACCGAGCTGCTCCTGGGGAACAAGATGAAACCTAAAAGAAACCAAAAAACGAAAGAATAAACAAGAAATAAAAAATCGCCGCGGTTTTACAACCGAAGCGGCGGGCAAAGAGCGACGGAATGGAGGCATGCCGCGACCTGCCGCCGGCTGACATGTTATAACTAGGATCTAACATGGTCAGGAGGGCGCATGAAGCCGCATGCCGCGTGCTGACCGCGGCCTGACATGTTATAACCACGATCTGACATGGTGAGGAGGGCACACAACTTTTCCGGCTTACAACCGCAACAAATGTAATTGTTCGTTTTTGTTCTTTGTAACTTTTCTTGTTTGGGTCCCATGTTGCTTTATAGAAGCCGCTCGGTAGGTCTCAAGTGGATCTGTTACATATAATACTTTTTAGTTATGTGGCCCCCCGGACTAGGATAGATCCAATTTTTATCCTTCAATTAAAAGTAATGATTTAAACTTGTTTTTAAGCGCAGGAAGACAACAGTTTTCTGGTGCTAAGAAAGGGATTGCGCCGAGCACTCGTTCAGGATGTACCGCTTTTTACTTGATTGATAGCGATAATTCTGCGTGGAGTTGCATTTATTTTTATTTTTATTTTTTGTAGTGTACCTGGATGTCTACGCAAGCAGAACTATTTACAGTCGGCTATCCAAAGAGGCAATATGAGATAAGCATAACGAAAGGAACAAAACATATGTTTGCGTGATAGAAGAATACAAACAACACCACCCGAATAAATCATCCTTTGAGGTTCCCATCAATTGACGGTTTAGGTTGTGAAATGGAATTTGGTAGAGCATATTTTTTGAAAATTTTTAAAAATACATATTTGTCAAGCGTGCGTTAAAAACAACGCATAAGGGCCCGTTTATACTTCGACGCCGAGCGACGCGACGCGACGTATCGTGCCCATATTGATCGGGCGACGCGGTCATTAGGCCGGGGGCGTACTTCCATCGCTGCGATGCCATCGCTGCGCTCAGTTCATGGCCACTCCGCCGCGCGCGGCTAAATACTCAGAGGAAACTTCGCCGCGGCCGCCGCTAAAGTGACGACCGGCATGCGCGACGGCTTCCCACCCTCATCGCAGGCATGGCATACTTCTTCGCGCCGCGCGCGGTGTTTAGCGCTGGTCCCGAGCGGATCGCCGTCGCGCTGTCTTGCACGCTGTCGACGAGCGTTGTGAACTCCACATCCTTTCGCGTCGCTCTGCAAAACTCATCGCCGCGATTCCATCGCGGCGACGGGAAGTATGCACGAGGCCTTAGCCCTAGTTTATAGTTGTGCCGCCACGCGGCGCGGCATCACGATTGCCATAGATATCAGTTTATCACGCCGCACGGTCGATATCTATTCCGACCATCATGCCGCGCTGCGCAGCAACGCAAGTATAAACTAGGGCTGTTTATACTTCCGACGCCGCGCCGACGCGCCGCTCGGCGTCGGAAGTATAAACGGAGCCTTAAACACACATATAATCACTTCGCTGTTTCAACTAAGCGGCATTTAGACAAATAATGAAATTAATACGGCGACAGCTAGACGAGTGCATGGCACAATCACTTCTTTTAACACCTTCACTTTATTGATAACAAAAAAAATTGCCAAAAATGCTGCCTTTCTGTGCTCTAGAATAGGCTTTAACCACAAAATCTCCAAAAATTTTTAAAAATTTTAAACAGTGTGTTTTCTTACTAGGACGGTGAGTTAAAAATTTCAAAGTCACATTAAATTCTCCTTACACAAAAAAACTATTATATTTTTTGGGTAGTCTCCATTCTATTGTAGAGGAAGCTCGTTTTGATTTGGAAGATGTTCAGCTTTATTCCAAAAGCATCAAGCTGACTTAATGTCCAATTTGACGTCAATGTCGTCTGGTTTAGGATTCTCCAAATTTTTTATCATAAGCATATTTTCTCAGTATCTCAAAATTCCGTTTTCAGACGACTGTGCCGTCTCGCCCTGTGCGCTGAATGCTACCTGTGTGGACCTGGTGAACGACTACGAGTGTCAGTGTCCCAAAGGATTCAAGGGAAAGCGCTGTAACGTCAAAGGTTCGTTTCCCTCATGAACTCCTGCTGTCCTTTGAAGGAGCACCGCTCTCACCAGGAAGTGTCCCGTCCGCAAAAGGAAGGGCTCCGTTCGGCGGCGGCGGCTCCGGCGGCCTTGGTCACTGGTCGAGTTGGTCGCAAAAGAGTGGGGTGGGTGGTGCGCGAAATTGCGCCGTCCGTCGCCAAATTGCTAATTGCAGCGCGGCGCGGCGCTTCTCATTCGGCAGGGGATTTAGCGCAAGGCAAACGAACGGTTGCCGCTGGCCATTCACTGGGGAAATTGGCCTCAAACCACTCCATTATGCTTCGGTTACTCTGACTCCATTGTTGGAATTTTGCTTCTGCTTCAGCTCCATTTAGGGGCTCTGCGGAAGAGGGATCACAGTCAGATTTAGGCTTCTTTAGGCAGGTTGTGGAAGTGATATGAAGGCGAAGATGCCTTACGTTCCTCGACCTGAAGAAGACATTCTCCGTCGAGACTGAAGCGGTCCTCGAAGCCCTGCTCACTCAGGGCGTTCCTACTCAGTACATCAGAGTCCTTCGTGAGCTGTACCGTGGATTCACGACAAAGATCTCACTATTCTACAAGGACGTCGTCAACGTGAAGGGAGCGGGTCGGCAAGGGGTACCGGTCCTAGTCGCGAATGTGGGCAGCATTGTGAGGTAACGCGCCTGCCAATTAGGCTACATCGAATGAGCGTACCATTCAGAGAGGGCGTGTAGGTTTCCCTGATCGACGTATGTTCGGTCAGTGCTCTGATTGGCTATCATTTGTTGGCGCTCTTTCACCTCACTGTGCTGCCCATATTCGCGACATTCACTGGGATACCATACCCGCAAGGTCTTCAGCGCTACCCTCGAGAACATCATGAGCGAACTAGAATGGGAAGACATGGGAGTGAAGGTCGACGGCCGGCAGCTGCACCATCTGCGCTTCGCTGACGACATCGTGCTCATAACACCGAGCAGCAGCAAGGCGGAGCGAATGCTGGCCGACTTCGATCGTGTATGTGGGAATGTTGGACTGCAGCTGAATCTTACGAAGACGATGTTCATGAAGAACGGAAGGCCCCATTCTCGCTCAACGGAACGAATGTCTCCGAATGCTCCAGCTACGTGTATCTGGGTCGCAAAGTCAATATGGCCAACGACCTAGCACCAGAGCTGAGCAGGAGGAAACGAGCGGCTTGGGGAGCTTTCAAGAGCGTCGAAGAAGTCGCGAAGAAGACGAAGAACGTCCGACTCCGTGCCCACCTATTCGACTCCACTGTTCTTCCTGCTCTGACATACGATTCAGAGACCTGGGTCATATGGAAGCAGGATGAACACGCGATCAGCGTCGCGCAGCGGACTATCGAGAGGACGATGCTGGGAGTGACACGATTCACGCAGGTGGGAGAAGGCCCCGGAGTTCCGAGCTTCATCGGCGTGTCACAGACGCGGTCGTATTGGGCAAGCCGTCGAAAATTAGGTGGGCCGGTCACGTAATGCGCTTCAAATCCACGCGCTGGACGAGCGCCATCACTGACTGGATTCTGCGGGATGTCAAGAGAGCACCACGGCCCAGATTCATCAATCGCTTACCACCCTCTAACGGTGAAAATACCGCAAAGCCCTGATGCTAAAAATGTTATATCAGAGGATTTGGCGACATTTTCACCGCTAGAGAGCGGTAAGCGGTTGATGAGTCTGGTACCAGGTCGCCCACGAAGTAGGACTTCTTTATGAACGCTCTGCACCACCTATACGCTGCTCTTTGTGTCCTTCGAGCGTGGAGTATTCGTTGGAGCACTTTGGCACGTGATAAAGGTGCATAGAGACGTTGCTGGCCCCCGCTTGAGCAACTTAATGATCCGCTAAGCTATGCAGCTCGAAAGGTTTTCTGAATGACGTTTTCTGGAACAGACAGGCAAAATCTCTCTTTTTCTCTATTTTAGTAGAGCATGTTGGAAAGGAGGGGCTAAATGGCACTGCTGTATCTTCTGTGGGCACCATTTGTAAATAACACCAGGGTGTAAATATTAGGTTGTAACGAAATAAATGGCACTGAACCACTGTAAATTTAAATAGTTAATATCTCGGCTTGTAGGCAAGGTTATTAATCGAAATAAAAACCTTCTGATTCTACACATCTTTGCCAACGTGACACAAGCTTTTTTATCCCAGTAGCATAAAAATCAGAAGTTCTGGAATTGACGAAATCTTCGAAGGCACTTTCGGCATCCTGTTGGTATTTGGATATTTTCCCTACCAAGAAGTCGCCAAGATGCTTGAGGAAATGGTAGTCTGTTGGGGAGAGGTCGGGAGAAAACGGAGGATGTGGTAGAGTTTCAATGCTCAGCTCATTCGATTTCTGCAACGTCATTCGTGCTACATGGGGGCGAGCATTGTCGTGCAGAAGGAGAACTCGCCTTCGGTTTACCAAGGCCGGCCGGATATCCTTCAACTTTTTCATCATTTCTTCAATTTCAATGCAGTACTTCTCTGCCGTGATGGATTCACCGGGAGGGAGGAAGCGTGGTGAACAATTCCCAGCGAACACCACCATACTGTCACCATTACTTTCTTTTGGTGCAATTCCGGCTTCGCAAAAATCTTGGGGCTCTCATCGCTGTCCACCCACTGTGCCGATCGTCGCCTGTTGTCGTACATTATCCTTTTCTCGTCACAGGTTACGATGCGATCAAGGAATGGGTCCGTCTCGTTCCGTAGAAGCAGTGCGGACGAGATCTCATATCGTCGGTTTCTTTGCTCCTCAGACAGCTCGTGAGGCACCCATCTTTCCAGCTTTTTGGTCTTTCCAATCCAAGCTCTCATCTCCATTCCGGAACTTCTGATACCAACGATACACCGTCCAAATTGTGGAACATCCTTGACCGAATGCGGCGTTGATCTTCTCGTCCGCCTCCTTAGCTGTAGTGCCCAGCTTGAATTCATACAAGTAAATGCCTCGGATTACCCTTTTGTCCATCTGCAAAAAAGTCAATAAAACTCTAACGTTTTCCCACTTTTACATAGAAAATTTGGTACTCTCCGGTAGAGCAAAATTTGCGCTTCTAAATGATATGCCACATGTTACGATTTGTTCTTGATCAAACGCGTAAAGACGCGCCAAAAAATGGCGCGAGCCAGTGCCATTTAATTCGTTACAACCTAATAATTATGCTATTTTTTACCCCTTCTCGATATTATCGGACAATGTTGTCCGACGCTTATTTGCGGAATCGCATGTTAGACGACAGCATAGCATTTTTTCAAGTTTTTGGATCGTCTTTATTTAGGGATGTAGTTTCTTGCATCAGTTTCGCCCTCAGAGAAATTTACGGATAACAATTTCACTGGCGACAGGCAAGCGAAAAAAAGCGTTGTCGCAAAGGAGTTGATGAACACATGATTTCTGCGTTTACTCTACCTCCTCCTGAGGACGTCGTTCTGTTCCAATTCTCCAATTGCCCTCTTTTCAGAGGACCTGTGTGCTTCGGCGCCGTGCGTTCATGGCCTATGCGTGGACACGTTGTTCACTCGACGATGCATCTGTGAAGAAGGCTGGACTGGAGAGAACTGTGATGCGAACATCGACGACTGTGCCGCTCAGCCATGCCAGAACGGCGGTACCTGTACTGATGAGGTGGGTTGTGACCTCTGCGTGTTGACGGCGGAGACAAAGATGATCTACTAGTCTTACCGCTGGGATTGATTTGAGCGTCTGGGGGCTCCGTGAAGGCTGAATGAATCTCTTCCTCTTCTTAGGTGGCCGGATTTTCGTGCGCTTGTCCAGCCGGCTATCGTGGTGTGCACTGTCAACATCTTGTGGACCACTGCTCGACGTCTCCATGCAGAAATAACGGTGAGTTCGTCTGGAAGGATTTGTGTGAGTTCTTATTTTGACGTTGAATTTCAGCCACTTGCACGAATTTGGGAGCGACGTACCACTGTGCTTGTCCACTGGGCTTTGACGGAACGCACTGCGAACACAATAAGGATGAATGCGTACAAGGACGATGTGACAAGAGAGGAACTGAGGTAGCTTCCGTCGAACGCTGCTTCGACTGCCTTTGGACAGATTTACCCTAGCCTTACCGGAAAACCATCTCAGACGTATATCTGACCGGCGAAAATGAATACCGTTGTGAGAGTCTCCACTCTTGATATAATAGAAAATTATGCTTCATTTTTCAGTCATTGAACCTATTGAGTTAGGAGGGTTCTGAAAGCTTACTCACAACGCGACTTTTTCACTACATACTAGGAAAGGGTTCCGACCTCCCATGGAACTTTGAGTTGAAATCAGAATCATTAGAAAGAGTTCGGAACGCTGATTACGAATATGGGTGTCAAAATTTCAAAATGAAATTCCTGAGCGAGTTACGGCCTGCCGAAATCGGGTGGCCTCACCACAAGCTGACCGTGCGACACAGCTGGTGCGAGAGTGGTGAGCCATCGGAGCTCCGTAAGAAGGGCACCCCAGCTGCTTAGGTGGCGCAGGGGTAGTGCTCCTGCTCGTCAGGTGCGACGTCGTTGGTTCGGTTCCCATTGCTGCCGGTTTCTTTGCAAATCATAATTTATCTGCGAAATGACCTTTTGTTCTGAATTATGACACGTGTCTGATTAAATAGCCGTAAAAACTGCCATACACGTTTGTAAAAATAATTGAAGCCAAAAAACTGCTATTGTGACATTTTTATTTACCATTTTGCAGAAATAGAGTTCAAGTCATATAGTGAACAACTAGCGGTGTTTCTAACAACCTTGGCTTTCGTGTAACAAAGCGATAAATGAGTGAAGCAAAAAGGTAAGTAGAATGTGTGGTTAGGAAGAACAAAATTAAGTTGATCTACTGCACTTTATATTGATGTGGAAGGATCTCTCAACACATTCTACGTCGATATTACATTATTAGATTAAAACCAGAGCAGTTTTTTGCCTTCAAGCATTTTTGAAAACGTGCATGGTAGTTTCCCGTCTATTTAACCAAACACGTGTCATAATTCAAAACAAAAGCTCATTTCGAAGATAAATTGCGATTTGCGAAAAACCGGCAGCGACGGGAACCGAACCAACGACGTCCTACCCGATGAGCGTGAGCACTACCCCTGCACCACCGCCGCAGCTGGCGGACCCTTCTTATGAAGCCCCGATGACTCACCACTCTCGCGCTCGGTGTGTCGTACAGCCAGCCTGTGATGAGGCCCCCCGATTTCGGCAGGTCATAGCTCGCTCAGGAGTATCATTTTGCAATTTTGACACGCGTTCTCGTTATCGGAATTCCGAGCTCTTTCTAATGATCCTGGTGTCAACTTGAAGTTCCATGGAAGGTCGAAACCTTTCCCTAGTAAGGTGACCGCTTTCAGGCAGAATTCCGGCAGAAATTTTTTCGTTTCTCATTAATTCATATGGAATCCAGTTTTTCTACACTTTTTGCTTTTTACAATGAGATAAATATGAGTAGACGAGGGTTAAAATGAATTCTTGGAGTGTGGAGCAGCCTGCCAAACAGTGTAGGTCTCCACTTCTCTCCTAAAGCCTGAATTTTTCCAGTCTTGCGAGGATGGCATCAACTCGTTCAGCTGCGTGTGCAAGCCGGGCTATAGTGGCGAGTACTGTGAGACCAGAATCGATCAGGTTCGTCCTGCACCTCCATCCTAGTACTCGGTTCAGATCGATTCGCGACCGATTATCGATTTGTTCCAGTGTGCATTGTCTCCGTGTATGAACAACGGAACGTGCTACGACGAGGGCGGTTCATTCAGATGCGAGTGCGCCAATGGATGGACTGGAGAGACGTGAGTTATATTTGCTTATTCATTTATTTATTCATGACGTGGATCGAAGTCACACGTGAAAATACAAGCTTACTAAATATAATTCGCTTAATCCGTCGGTTACCTTGTCAGTCACGGGAAGGGGGGATCGAAGTCAAGAGATGCCTACGACAGTGCGGCGTATGCCAGCCGAGTTTTCATTGGACTTAACCATCGGAGATTGCTGGCGAACTATATCCTTGGGTTGTCCAAGTTTACGATATTTTGAGCGGCAACGCGTCAGTGTATGGATGAGGATCATGCAAAGCGCCGGGAACGCGCCGGAGACGTCGACTAACGTGCGTCGGAATTCTGAAGACCTTATAAAGACGTCGTCCAACGTGCGTAGGGATTCAGAAGACGTGCGGCAGACGTGACCCAACGTTTGTTGGGATTCAGAAGACGTGCTAAAGACGCCGTCAAACGTGCGTTGGGATTCAGAAAACGTCCTGAAGACGTCGTTCAACATGTGTAGGAATTCGAATTTGTAAATGAAACCAGCAGGAGGGGACCAGTGAAGAGGGGAGGGCGACCACTAGAGGGAGGGGGGACAAGGGGATCAATGTTTTCCCTCAATATCATCAAATGTGCGTCCGGGTTCTGAAGGTGGGTCACAGAAGTCGTGGCACGTGTGTCGGGGTGCAGAAGTAGTGCCGTTACGTCGTGGCAATGTGGTGACACGTAAGCCGCAACTCAGTGTCACATGTACGTGCTTAACTCTCACTCCGTTTCTTTTCCAGCACATAGGTAAGGAAGGGGTAAGGGTATTAGAGTGAGGAAGTATAGGCGGGGAGGAGGGGGGGGGGGGGGAAGAGGTATGGAGAGTGACTATGGGATGGAAGAGGTATTGAGAGTGACTATGGGATCCGGAGGAGTATTATTGTTTTACACTAACCGGTGTCGACATGTCGTCCAATACCGATGGTTATTAAGTTTCTGCAGATTAAGCGCTTCGGATTGGAACTCTCATGATCTGCTTCTCGCCACGTAACGGGCACTTCGGGGAATAAATCGCGTACGTACGATAGTGGGTGGATGGGCTTCATAGGAGCAGTGAAGATTCTGCCCTATCCCGCTGCATTAATCTGTCATATAGTAAAACCACTTTTTACTTAATAAAAGCAAGAAGGTCTAAGGAAAATTGAGGTTGTTCTGTTCTCGGGGTTTGGGGCTTCGTCCACAAAATCAACCAAACCAATAAATACAACTGAATGCAATCATTATACACGTCAATGTAGTTTCTTGAAACAATGCAACAATAGACCTAAGAGTTGATTTTTTGTTCTTTTCGCTCCTTTTTGCTCTGCAGAGGAAGAAAAATGGCTGAACTACTAGATTAAATGTTCGTTCCGTTCAGATGCGAACAGGAGACCGGCAGCTGTGACGCGAAACCCTGCAGGAATGATGGCCGCTGTGTGAATTTGGTGGCTGATTACTTCTGTGTATGCCCAGAAGGTACACATTTTTTTTAGAATCCAGCTTTCTCAGCGGTTCTTTAACCTTCCAGGAGTCAAAGAAGTTAGTCTGCTCTTCCATTTAGGTGTAAGCGGAAAGAACTGTGAGATTGCACCAAACCGCTGTCTGGGGGAGCCATGCCTCAACGGAGGAGTGTGCGGTGACTTCGGATCGCGACAGGAATGCATCTGCCCGAAGAAGTTCACCGGAGCAGGTACGTCTCTCCCTCTCTGGACGCCTGTAATCAACCTGGTGGCCATAGCTATGATGGAATTTTGTTCAGGATGTCAGTACCTTCAAGATGCCTGCACGGAGTCCGTTTGCCAGAACGATGGTCAGTGCAACAGGACTTCTGATGGAGGATTCAAGTGTGTCTGCAAGCCAGGTGAGCTTGAACACAAGTCAGCGGTCTGTCTATAATCGGTCACGAATGAGAGTTCAAACTGCCGATCGAAGCCCTGCTCACTCTGTGCGTTCCTACTCAATACATTAGCGTCCTTCGAGAGCTGTACGGTGGATTCACGACCAAGATCTCTCCATTCTACAACGACGTCGTCATCGACGTGAAGAGAGGGGTTCGGCAAGGGGATACAATATCCCCTAAACTCTTCAGCACCACCCTCGAAGACGTCATGCGCGAACTAGAATGGGAAGACATGGGAGTGAAGGTCGACGGCCGGCAACTACATCATCTTCGCTTCGCTGACGACATCGTGCTCATAACACCGAGCATCAGCCAGGCGGAGCGAATGCTGCCCGACTTCCATCGTGTATGTGGGAACGTTGGACTGCAGCTGAATCTTACGAAGATAATGTTCATGAGGAACGGACGAGTTTCTGGTGCCCCATTCTCGCTCAACAGAACGAACATCGCCGTATCTGGGTCGCGAAGAAGGCTTTGCTAAAGACCCTTGGAGAGCTTTCTAGAGCGCCAAAGAAGTCTAGAAGAAGACGAAGAACGTCCGGCTTCATACCCACCTATTCGGCTCCACTGTTCTTCCTGCGCCTCGGAAATCATCCAAGTGAGAGAAGTCCTCCAAAGCTCCGGGCTTCGCCGACGTTCAAGAACGAAAGACCTTGTTGCTTGTCCAAAACCAGCGTTTCGCTGACACCCGCTGAACGAAAGCCGTAAAAATGGACTCCGTGGGACTTCAGATCACCTGGAGCCCCGCCGCCAACCTATGAGTTGGACTTCTCCGTCGTCGATCAATACTATTTCGTCTCTTACAAGGCTATCCAAGCGACCTCATTTTCGCGGCCAGTGACAGTAATCGATTGAACCGTGGCATCTGCTTTTAGGGTCCAGAGCCCACTAATTTTGCGCGGACGCGCGACGGAGCAAATAAACCTTCTCAGATAAATTTGCGTTTGAAACCGTGAACCAACCGGTTTGAAACCCGTTGGTTAGTAACCGACCATGAAAAAGTTTGAAACCGAGCACGAACGGGCGGCCACGCCCCTCGCTGCGCAATAGCAACACGTGCTGCCGGGGGCGTGGCTTCCTTTCGTGCTCGGTTTCAAACCCTTTCATGGTAGGTTACTAACCAACGGGTTTCAAATCGGTTGATTCACGGTTTTAAACGCAAATTTGTGAGAAGGTTTATTTGCTCCGTCGCGCGTCTGCGCAAAATTAGTGGGCTCTGGACTCTACAGAAGATGCCACGGATCAATCGATTACTGTCACTGGCCGCGAAAATGATGTCCATTGGATGGCTTGTAAGAGACGAAATAATATTGATCGACGACGGAGAAGTCCAACCCATAGGTTGGCGGCGGGCCTCCAGGTGATTTGAAGTCACACGGAGTCCATTTTTACGGCTTTCGTTCAACGGGTGTCAGCAAAACACATTACATAACTGGTACGCCTGATTTTGGACTAGCAACAGGGTCTTTCGTTCTTGAGCATCGGCTTGGTTCACGGTTTCAAATGCAAATTGTCCTGAGTGGGGTGTTGGAAGTTGACAGTTATTCCAGTTCACGATTCAATCCATTTTTTAAGCCTCAAGTAGCTGGTATCGAGGTTGTCAGCTCTCATAATGATGTTTTGTTGCCACGAAAACTAACGTCAGGCGGGACTTGAACCCGCACCTCCTGCAGATCTGGAGGAATGCTCTACGTCATTACACCACCGGCGCTGTTTAGTCGAAGGCAACATCCACACCTCGTGGGCCCCGTCAGTACTGACCCGTATGTGGGGATAAACCGTCCGCTAATAACAGCATGAAGCCAGTTAAGTTGAAGGTCTTGATAGGAAGCTTAACTGGTTCTATGCTCAGCGGCCGGCTCATCCCAACATACGAGCGAGCGCTGACGGAGCCCACGAGGTGAGGATGTTGTGTTCGATCAAACAGCGCCGGCTGGTGGTGTAATGGCGTAGAGCATTCCCGCCTAGTCAGCAGTAGGTGCGAGTTCAAGTCCCGCCTGGCGCTAGAGTTTTGATCGCAACAGAACATCGTTATGAGGGATTTCAGTTCATAGTTTCGTTTTTGTATTGCGCTGAAAGCTTTGAACAAATCAGTACCGTAACCGTTTCAGGGTTTACCGGAGCTCACTGCGAGACCAACATCGACGACTGCGCCAGGTCCCCATGCCCTCTAGGAGCCACGTGTATCGACCAGATCAACGCGGCCTACTGTAGATGCCCCTTCAACATGACTGGAGCTAACTGCGACAAGGTAGACCACGGCCCAAATGTCTTCTGTAGATTCTGGCTCTATTGAGATGTTTAGGTCATAGATGAGGACTACGATCTGCACTTCTTCGACGCGCTTCGACCGGCAAGCGCATCGCTGGCGCTGCCTTTCAGGATCTCAACGAAGGCGCTCACGTTGTCGTTATGGGTGAAGTTCGATCAGGCACAGAGCAAGGGAAGGGTGCTGACCATGTGCAATAGCAGGTGAGTCGTAGTCGCTGTTGCGAAAATAGTGGCCGATGCGACTTTGAAACGAGGTCTGACAGCGGCAGATAATACCGTGGTGGCTTCAGGGAAGCGAACTACAGCGCCGATGTGAAGGAGGTGCTGCGTTTGGATTCTGAAGGTATGCACATCGCACTGTTTGCCAACGAGAGCGATCTGCAGCTGCACTTCCCTGCGAATCAGAGGATCAACGATGGGGCGTGGAATCATCTCGTGAGTGAAGACCTGGTCCCTTTCTTGATTCCGAATCCGCAACCCAGAGTTGGAGGGAGCGAAGGTTGTAGATTCGGCAGGATAACTCCGCCTTTCTTCTTGTCCGAAAGAGGTCCTTTTTTCCTTATCATCTAAGAGCCGTCAGAAGTACATTGACGAATAAGGTAGAATGCATGGCGCGTCGTGGGAGGAGGTTCTAATACTAGTCGTTAATGTGGCCTACATGAGAAGGGAGTCGCGCCGAAGCAATCAGACCGCATTGAACGAGCGTGCGCTTATGCGCCCATTGGGATGAAGCGCTCGTTCAATGCGGTCTGATTGCTTCGGCACGTCTCCTCTTCCCATGTAGGCCACATTAACGACTAGTATCAGAACCTCCACTCGCGATACGCCATGCGTTCGTCTCTCGATTCTATCGACAATGCACTTCTGATGGCTCTTAGACGATGAGGAAAAAAGGACCTATTCCGGACATCGTCTGCAGCTATTCATCGCCGTGATTGTCTCACGCATTCTCACTGCTATGCATTGTTGTGATTGGCTAGCGCATTCCCGCTCCTTAAAACCCTTATGTAGGCCACATTACGAACCGGTTCCTACGAAACACTAATATTCTAGTTTCGGTCCAATGTCTTGTCGTCGGGAATCTAATCTCAGCTAAACGGAATCGAATGAGCCCCTATTGTAAGGTGCGTGTTCGCTTGGTACTCTAATTGGCAGACGCGTTTTCGCCTTTCCATGTAGGCCACATTAACGACCAGTACCCCTTCTGAACCCATGCTGTCTAGCTCTGGTTCAATGTTTTATCAGAAACTTAGTGTTAGTCTCGGCTAACCAGAATCGAACGAAGCGTTATTGTATGGCGCTTGTTCGCTCGGTACTCTGATTGGCTGACGCGCTCCCGCCACTCCATGTAGGCCACATTAAAGACTAGCACCCCTGAACGCTAAATTTTGCTCCATTAGATTGATTGTCTTAATAGAATCTAGCTTAGCCAAGAAAAATCTATTGTAGGGCGCGTGTTTCACTTGGTACTCTGATTGGCTGACGGGTTCCCACCTGTCCATTTAGGCCACATTAACGACCAGTACCCCTTCTAGACACCCGTTTTCTACCTCTTCTTCGATATATTATTAGAAACGTACTGTTAGTCTCGGCTAACCAGAAGAGAACGACGCGTTATTGACTGGAGCATGTTCGCTAGGTGCTCTACTTGGCTGACGCGTTCCCGCCTCTCCATGTAGGCCATATTAACGACCAGTACCCTTCTAAACACCCGTTGTCTAGCTCTGGTTCAATGTCTTATCAGAGACTTTCTGTTAGTCTCAGCTAACCAGAATCGAACGAAGCGTTATTGGCTGGCACATGTTCGCTAGGTGCTCTAATTGGCTGACGCGTTCCCGCCCTCCATGTAGGCCACATTAAAGACTAGCACCCCTGAAACGCTAGATTTTGCTCCATCAAGTTGAGTGTCCTATTAGAAATCTAGCTTAGCTAAGGAAAATCTAAGAATATGATCAAAAAGGTCTTTCTCATCAAAGATAAGCATTGATTGAACGAAATATACTCTAAATTTTTTTGCAACAGAGATTTGTGACTTATGGCGGTGGCTCAATAACAATGAATCCTGCCCTCAATTCTAATCTTTTGTCATGATTAATTGGCAAAGTAATTTGGCATAGGTCGTTATTGTGGCCTACATGGGGAACGGGGTCGCACCGGACCAATCAGGCCGCATAGAACCGGCGTGCCATCCTTGGTCAGTGCCATGGTTGACTGACGTCTGTTCGCTCGGTGCTCTGATTGGTTCTCATTGGCCTGCGCGTTTCCATCTCCCTATGTAGGTCAAGCTAACGACTACTTCCCGTATCGCTCCTCGTGTTATAATTTTGAATCAGAATTGAAGTCACTGCTATTTCAGGTTTTCACCTGGTCGTCGGATCAAGGCTCCTATTCGCTGATCTGGAATTCGGTGAGAATTTTCGGCGGAACTGGATACGGAAGTGGCGGCGAAGTGAATATGAAGTAAGTTTAGTGTCGACCGATGGGGCAAAGCATTCTCTGGCTTTGAAATTAGCCTTAGAGTTCTAATTTCCCGTAATTTAGTGCACTGATAACACTGGGCAACGACGACCGTGAAGAGCTATCGTTCGCCGGCTCACTGACCCGTGTTCATGTGTGGAGCAGAGTGCTGGACTTCGACAGTGAGATCCCAATGATGGTTGTGAGCTGCCATGGAACGGAGGTAAACCTACAACTTAGACGATTCCCATGAGTAAAGAAATTAAGGTTATCATGGCTCCGTCTGGAAGCATTAACTTCAAGTTCTGTGGTGACATTACTGCCGTTAATAACCGCTATTAGAGACCCCTCTATGGGCCCGTTCATACTTCGCGATGGAGTGACATCTTGTTTACAATTTCCAAAAACAATTTCCACGGACGTCATGAATGAGAGATGGCGGTCTTCTTACACGTGGCGCCGGATTCATCAGCGACTTACAGAGATTTAACAGAGAAATTACAGCCGAAATTCCTGAGAAAAAAACACGAATTAACGCGGCTTATCAACAGCGATGTGGTGAAATGTTGGCGTTATCAGGAATTTCTCCGTTAAATCTCTGTAAGTCGTTGAGGAATCTGATTCCTGACTTCCTATCTGTTCACCTTGTGGTTACCACTTTTCATCCGACCTATTCAATGAATAATTTGAGTTTTGCGCAACCCGTGTCATTTTTTTTTCATCTTGCACCCATGCCGTTTTCAAGGGCGTTTAGTATTATTTTAAAGCCACTTTTTTCTTCTGCTGGAGTTTTTTTCCAACTGTACAGGATCAACAAAGTACTGTTAACGCTGCAATTTCAGCTGGCCTACGACGGATTGCTGTTACGATTCAGTGGATACACAAAGATGAACGGCAAAGTGGAGCGTATTCCACGTAGCACTTGTGGTCGTGAGAAGCGCAGAAGACGTGAGGAAGTGGCAGTTCGAGTGGAGGTGCATTCGATTTTCTTTATTTCGCATAATACTATGGTTATGGATTCTGTAGTTCTTCAGATCACCAAGGGCGGCGTTAATTAATTTTTTGGGATGCGCCACGCATTCTACTTTCACTGAATGTCGACGGTTTGAACGGGTATTTGGCTTAAACGATGACTTGCGATGGCCAGCCGACAGGCAAATCTTAGTCTTATCCTTCCCAGACAATGTTGAACAATTCGCTGACCACGGAGGGATGGAGGGTTTGGTTGGTCTAACCAGGAAACTATCTCAACGGTAGGTCAGAACGGCCCATGTGTTGTATATGTGCAGAATCGCCTCTCTCTGGGAAGCAACAAAACGCAAATATCTCGACCCCAATACAACTCTGCATAGAGTTAGGGACGACGGAAGTTGGGCCGTTGGCTGCGTTAGTCCTATGCCTGGAGGCGGAGAGCGGGCTCAACTTGGCTGGAAACAGCGATAACGAGCGAGCGATGGTGGCAGAGTGCGTAGAGGGGCGGAGTAATCCCCGTGATCACTGTTTCCAGCCAACTTGAGCTCTCCCTCCGCGTGCAAGCATAGGGCTAACGCCTCCAACGGCCCAACTTCTGTCGTCCCTAACTCTGCGCAGAGTTGTATTGGGGTCGAGATATTTACATTTTCTTGTTTCCCAAAGAGAGGCGATTCTGCCCATATACAACGCATTGGCCGTTCCGACCTACCGTTGAGATAGTTTCCTGGTAAGATGAAAATTCGAACCACGAACCTGGAATCTGGTTCAGTCGGCAGCCGGCGCCTTCTTTGACCGCGCTACCACGCGCCCATTAGCAGTGTTCTAAACAACTTGCATGTGCCGGTAATAAGAAGCTCAATTTCGCTGTGTGGCTAACTAGATTCGGTTCGATTGTTCTCCACTGTAAATTGGAACTTAAACTGCTCTGTGCTTAAATAAAGACATGGTTATCTGGAAAGAATGGACGGTGCACCGCGGTCTCGCTTTGGAAAGTTTCTGCAAATAAAGAAATGTTGAAATTAGGAATATTCAGAGGAAATATTAATACAGCGCGTTTCAAAAGTATGTATCCACTCTAAAACTTGTCCATATCTCGTTTCGTGTTGACTTCTGCAGGGCCACACTGGCTCCTCTGGATTCCTCATAGTCGAAAATAGGTGAATACTTACTTTCAGAAATATTTTTCGTCTCACACGAGAATCAGAATTTTTTGAAGAAAACTGATTGAAATTTGGCGTTTCAAAAGTATGTATCCACTTGTGGAAAACAAACTTTTTACTAAATTCAAAAATCGATCGGATCACCTGTATTTCTTATAACATCATACTAAAATCATCGTATTGCTGAAGCTACTGACAAGGTTCTGGATTATTCTATCTTCGTTGGTGTCCCATGTAGTCAAAATTACCACCACGGCGTAGACTCCCCGAATCCCTCACATGTTCTGCATTGGGTTGCTGTCAGAGAAACAAGCCGGACAGTCCGTTACTTGAATGTTGTGACGGTGGAGCCAATCTTTTGTCAATCTGGACACGTGGACTGCAGCACTGCCCTGCTGCAGAACGTGTCCCTGATGTGTTCTGTCTCTCAAGAAAGGCATAAGGCTGGACTCCACTACGCCTTGACACTTCAGACTGTCCATGCAACACAACGGAAGCCTAAGCTTCAGTATTCCGCTGCTGAAGAAGCCGACCACTGTCACTAATGAACCGCTTTCAAACCGCCTCCAAGGTTGCGACGACGGGAGCTTCTCACAGGTCTCTCCAGCAGTGTCGGTATCCATCGTAGACCATCCAGATTAAATTTCTTTCATCTATACCAACGGAAAAAATCTAATTTGGATGACCCCGATGGATGCGACATTACTGGAGAGACCTGCGAGAAGCCCCCATCGTCGCAACCTTGGAGGCGGTTTGGAAGCGGTTCATTAGTGACAGTGGTCGGCTTCTTCAGCAGCGGAATGCTGAAGCATAGGCTTCCGTGGTGTCGCATGGACAGTCTGAACTGTCAAGGTGTAGTGGAGTCTAGCTCTCTTCCTTTCTTGAGAGGCCTAACAATCAGAGACATGTTGTGCAGCAGGGCAGCGCTGCAGTCCACGTGTACAGGTTGACCAAAGATTGGCTCCACCGTCACAATATTCAAGTAACGGACTGGCCGGTCTGTTCTCCTGGCAGCAACGGAATGGGGAACATGTAGGGGATCGTGGTTCAACGAGCCTACGCGAATAACCGACAGTTCAATGACGTGGTGGTGATTTTGATTACATAGGACACCAGCAAAGACAGAACCATCCAGAACCTTGTAAGTAGCTTGAGCAATACGATGTTGATGTTATAAGAAATATAGGTGGTCCGATCGACTTTTGGATTTAGTAAAAAGTTTGTTTTTCACAAGTGGATACATACCTTTGAAAAGCCAAATTTCAATCAATTTTCTTCAAAAAATTCTGATTCTCGTGTGAGATGAAAAATATCTCTGAAAGTAAGTGTTTACCTATTTTCGACTACGAGGAATCTAGTGGAGCCAGTGCGGCCCTGCAGAAGTCAACACGAAACGAGATATGGACAAGTTTTAGAGTGGATACATACTTTTGAAACGCGGTGTAGTTAGACAGTTGGCAAATGATGACCCTGTCGGAGAAGATGGTTGTCCCCTTGCGTTTCAAGGAAGGCTCTTGGTTCGGATCCCGCCCAAGTCGCGAATGAGGTTTTTATCCGTTCGGGGTCGGTGAGTTGGTACCAGACTTGTGTGGACAGGGGAAAACGCTGACTTGTCTATAGACTGGCCGCCACAGGTACATATATAAGCCTTCAAATCGCCTCCACGACATTCCGTAGAAGAATAATGCGTGGCTCATCCCAAACAGAGATTGATTAATGCCGTCCTTAATCCTTTTTTATACTTCTACGAACTGGTCGATAATGAGAACTCTAGTCGTAGTCGTACCCTTGCTTTTGTAAATGGATCTCTTTCTTTTCAGACTTGTCCATCCGATCAGTTTATACTAACATCGCAACGCGAGGTCAATGTGACATGGCCTGAGCCAGAGTTCCAAGCTGGCAACGAATTGGAAAGGATCGAAAGGAATTTCAAGCAGGGACAGGTTTGTTTTATCGATTAGGCAGCGCATACAATCGATATTGATAGCTCTTGTAACGTTGAGTCAAGTTCTGCGACTAAAGTATAAACTCCGCCTTGAAGATAATGTTGGACCTTTTCCAACATGTCCGATGTGACTAGAAGTGTAGTTCAGACACTGGTGCGGTTAGTTGAGACAATACAGGTACTTAAGACTTTAAAGGCTCATATGATAGCGCAGGAAAACAGAAATTTCCTGACATATGAGAGGTGGGGATAGCTCCGCGCACTCCTCTGAATTCTTACATTTTATACTGATTGATTGAGTTTTCCTTGAGTACTTGTTATAATTTTCCCATAAGTGGCCATATCGATTGATTTCTGCTTCTTCTGGAGTTTAAAACTTAAAGTCACACTTCGGCTGACAACAAATTTAGGGCATCCTAAAATGCAGGTGTTGTTTGAAAGGTTCTAATATTGCGACCAGTGACGTTTTTGAAAACGTTTGAGACTCGTATGGGAAACAGAATAAGGCAAGATTGCGCCATGTATCCTTCTGAAACCTTTCATTTCAGACTCAATTGATTGTGCGTGGACTGAATGCTTGTTACAGTCTTGTTATTATTTGGCCACAGTAGCCTATACTGTACTTCTTTTAACGTTTAGAACTAGACAGTGCACTATGGCTCCATGCGAAGCCTTAAAATCTTCAAAAGCATTACTAGCAGCAATTGTGCGGTGTTTCATATGGCGCCTATGTTTTTAGAATATCCCGCATTTTGGAACAAGTTGAAGTGCACTGTCAAGTTCCAAACATTAAAAGAAGCGGAAGCGCAGGTTAATGTGGTCAGCAAGACTGTAACAAGCGGCTCAGGCTATGCACATTCAATCGAGTCTGAAATGCAAGAACTCAGACGGGTACATGGCGCAATCATGACCATCCGCACGTGACTGAGTTTTGTTGTGCTGCGCTTTTGTAAAATCTCAAGCATCTTCAAAAGTTTTACTAGCAGCAATGTTAGAGCCGTTCAAACAGTACCTGCATTTTTAGGATACGCCGCATTTTGGTGCAATCTGTGAAGTGTTTTTTAAAGTGTAAACTTCAAAAGAAGCACAAATCAACCGATGCAGCCACTTTGAGAAGAATTTATAACAGTTATTCAAGCGAAACACAATCAATCGAGAGTAAAATCAGACGAGTGCGTGGCGCGATCCCTACCGCTCATATATGTATATCAGATAATTTCTCTTTCTGGCGCTTTCATATGGGTTCTTAACTTCTTCTACCTTTTCTAAAAACAAAGTTATAGCCTGTCAAGCTTAATGTGGTCAGTTAATGAGAAGAATGTAGCAAGTATTCAGACCATGCACAATCAATCGAGCCTGAAATGCAGGAATTCAGAAGGGTGCATGGCGCAATCTTGACCAATTGCATAAAATTTTAGCTATTCTCTGCTTTCATACGAGTCTCAAACATCTGCAAAATATTCTCTAACAGCAATGTTAGAGCCATTCCAACAGTTCGCTCAATTTTTAGGATACCCTGCACTAGTTGTTTGTTTCCAGGTCTTCACCTGGGGAGAGTACGATGTGGTGTACGTCGCTCACGATAATGCATCAAACACGGCCGAATGCAACTTCAAGGTAAGTTCCTGGAGAAAAGCCAGATCTATCCTAGTCCGGGGAGGGGGGCACATAACTAGAAGGTAGGTAGCAAGCTGAATAGACTTACTGAGCGGCTCCTAGAGAACGAGTTGGAACCTAAAAGAAACCAAAAACGAACAAAAATATAATAAAAAAGTCGCCGCGGTTCTCAACCGTCTCGGCGGGCAAAGAGCGACGGAATGGAGGCATGCCGCGTGCTGACCGCCGGCTGACATGTTATAACCAGGATCTAACATGGTGGGGAGGGCGCATGAAGCCGCATGCAGCGTGCTTACCGCCGCCTGACATGTTATAACTAGGATCCAACATGGTGAGGGGGCACACAACTTTGCCGACTTACAACCGCAAAATGAAATGAAATGAAATGTTCGTGACTTTTCTTATTTAGGGTCTTATGTTGTTCTGTAGGAGCCGCTCGGTAAGTCTCAAGTGAATTTGTGACATATAATACTTTTTAGTTATGTGGCCCCCGGTCTAGGATAGATCTGAAAAGGCATTACAGCTTGAATTTGTTATTGTTCTCAGCTATTGCATCAAACTGCCTCTATTGTACCTTATTTACTTCCGTTTCTAGATCCATGTCTCACGGGAACACTGTCCACCGCTGGAAGATCCTGTGAATGGCGTGCAGGCGTGCGAATCCTGGGGACCACAGCTCCGCTACAAGGTTAGTCAACCTTTTCTACAGTTTGCCAGCGACGTTGAGTAACTTCTAGTGTTCTAGGCCTGCTCTATCGAATGTCGTGACGGCTACGAGTTCTCACGATCGCCAGCTGTTTTCTACACCTGTGCTGCGGATGGAATGTGGAGACCGCGATACCATAACCAGCTCGTCTTCCGCTACCCACAGTGCACGAAGTGAGTCGAATTCAAGCGTAGAGGTTTAGTCAACGGATTGGAATGCATTTTGCCTCTCCCACGGTTCAAAACGAGTTTGGCTCCGCTTCTAAGCCACGGCCAAGTCCGGGGTCCGAGAACCGAACGGGTTTCGTACTGAGGGATCGTTTTGAGGGGAGGGGAGGGGGGGGGGGGTGTGTACTGTATATGGGTTTTAGCAGAGGATCGTTTCGTGATATTCTTTAGATTTTTTGCAGATTTTTGTAACTTGTAATAGATTTTTCGGATCTATCCTAGTCTGGGGGCCACATAACTAAAAAGTAGGTAACAAAATGAATTGAGGCTTAACGAGCGGCTCCTAGAGAACGAGTTGGTACCTAAAAGAAACCAAAAACGAACGAACAGACAAAAAAATAAGAAATCGCCGGGGTTTCAACCGTCTCGGAGGGGAAAGAGCGACGGAATGAAGGCATGCCGCGTGCTGACCGCCGACTGACATGTTGTAACCAGGATCTAACATGGTGAATAGGGCGCATGAAGCCGCATGCCGCGTGCTGACCGGCGCCTGACATGTTATAACCAGGATCCAACACGGTGAGGAGGGCAGACAACTTTGCCGGCTTACAACTGCAACAAATGTACTTTTTCGTCTTTTTCTTTGCGACTTTTTCTTGTTTAGGGTCCTATATTGTTCTGTAGGAGCCGCTCGGTAAGTCTTAAGTGGATTTGTTACATATATGTAATACTTTTTAGCTATGTGCCCCTCCCTCGAACTAGGGTAGATCCTCAAAACTCATGAGCTAACTTAGAAGAGTCCAATTTGACGTGAAAAGTGTCCAGTTTGATTTGAAGAGTGTTCAATTCGACGTGAAAATGATATAATGTATAGGCAATTTTTATTTTTAACTGTTCTATTAGCAATTTGCGCTGATATTTGGTATAGTGCTGAGAACAGTACGTCACTGTTCCACGTAGAAAATTATCTCCTGGCCCGAAACTCTGCAAAAATCGTCATATTATTGAACCGAGGGCGCGTGTAGGAGGAGGCGCCGACTGTCGCCTGCACCCGTTACCAGGTTCCTGGTTCGGATTTCCCGCTCAGCCCAACCAAGCCTTCCATCCCTCCGGCATCGGTGAATTGGTACCAGACTTGTCTGGGAAGGATAAAGCGCTGACCTGTTCATCGGCCGGCCACCGCAAGTCATTATATGGCCAAATACGCATTCAAATCGCCTCCACGATACCCCGTACAAGTAGAATGCGTGGCGCATCCCAAATAGGATTAAGTAACGCCGACATTTATCCTTATCCTTATTATTGAAGCGGCCCTGATTGATTTGAGGACTAGTCGCAGAAGACCCTTATCTTTTAATTGTACAGAAATCCGTAGTCAGAACTTATAGAATTCAGTTCGATGTGATATGTCTTGTTCAGCGAACAAAATTTGCGCGCGAATCTCCAGAATGTCGGAGCCAATCCTGAAAACACAACCTGTGGCGAGATAGAGATAAGAGATCCCATAGAAAGCGAAAAATGAAAATAGATAAGAAAACAAAGTTGTGTCGGGAAGAAGTGATGTCGTAGATTTTCGGCAAAAATCGAACCACACGACTGAGCCTGGTATAGAATCGTTCTGTTGCCAGATTCATCAACAACTTACAGAGATTTAACGAAGAAATTACAGCCGAAATTCCTTCTAACGCCAACATTCCACCATATCGCCTGTTGATAAAAAAGGATAAAGGACGGCGTTACTCAATCCCTTCTGGGATGCGCCAGCGCATTCTACTTCTACGGGATGTCGTGGAGGCGATTTGAATGCGTATTTGGCCATACAATGACTTGTGGTGGCCAGCCGATGAACAAGTCAGCGCTTTATCCTTCCCAGACAGGTCTGGTACCAATTCACCGACCCCGGAGGGATGGAAGGCATGGTTCGCCTGGGCGGAAATCCGAACCAGGAACCTGGTATCGGATGCACGCGACAGTCGGCGCTTCCTCCGACTGCGCTACACGCGCCCTTCGCCTGTTGATAAGCCGCATTAGTTCGCGTTTCGACAGGGATTTCGGCTGTAATTTCTCCGGTAAATCTCTGTAAGTCGTTGATAAATACGACCCCTGCTCTCTATATTGCTGGATCGTCTTCTGTGGAGTTGTGACTTACCAATAGGTTAGCCGTGTGCATAGCACCGTATTCCGTAGAAGTGGAGTGGTCCGAGGGAGAGTGGATTGATGCCGCTCATTTTCATCCGTTTTCCATGAAAATTCCATATTCAAGGTCTGTGCCAGCGACACGCGTGGTACTGCTACGTGTCTCCTATCCGGGATCGTCGCCGTGCTCAGAAGCGAGTCGTGACGCTTTGCGAACTCGTCTCCTGGCCAGCATCCAGTCGATCAATCAGAAATGGGACATCTGCACGTTGACGTGAGTTTTGTTTGTTGGAGTGTTGTTTCCTATTTGGTTATTCTTCAAACTATGAGGAAACAGGGGTTTAATCGACAAATTGGGCCTCATTTTGAAACCATAAACGGTGGTTGAATTCAATTTCTTTAAGCCGCAAGTGACAAGTACTGAAGTTTTAAGCTGTTATGTCGACGTTTTGTTACGATCAAAACTCTAGCATCAGGCGGGACTCGAACCAGAACCTCTAGCTGACTGGACGGGCATGTTCTACGCCATTGCACCACTGGCGCTGTTTGATCGAGCACTACATTCTCATCTTCGATCAAACAGTGCCGGTGGTGTAATACCGTTGCATACCCGTTCGGTCAGCTAGAGATGCTGGTTCGAGTTCCGCCTGGTGCTAGAATTTTGATCGTAACAAAACATCGTTATAAACAGTGGACTGCACTGCCATCTCGGCGTCAAAAGTATGAACGGGGTCCAACTATCAATTAGAGCTGAGGAACAGAAACAGTTGGTAGGCTAACCTTCGTCTTGAGTCAGAATTTCCGCTGATGGTCTCGTTTCAGTGACTTAAATGGCTGTGTTGGAGCACGCGTAGACGTGGACTGCTCCGAAGACTTTGGTCGAATGAAGAGGGAGTCGTCCCATTCGTTCAAAGTGCGAATCGAGTTGCCCGTCAAGAGGTGAGCGGCACTAGACTCTACACATAAAGTGCTTTAGAATCGTAGAATGTTCTTGTTTGTTACAATGGTGCTCGAGATGTCGCTCTGCCTATTTCAGAGACCTCGTCACCAGCTCGATAAGTGGACAGAAGTCAAAGGTTGCCGATGCGCTGCAGAATGAGATCATCAACCAGGGCGCGTTCAACTTGGAGAAGGTGACTTCAAGTTAACACCCTTTTGTGCTGGCAAATGGACCAAAAAGGTTGATTTCCTCCCAGTATTGTCTGAAGCAGAACTTTCCATAATTTATCACCACTGCGAGGGCCTTGGTAGCTCGGTCGTCGGAGGCAACGGCTGTCGCGTGTACCTATTTCAAGTGCGTAGTTCGAATTTCCCACTCAGGCCAACCAAGCCTTCCATCCCTCTCTTCGGGGTCATTGGAGTGGTAACAGGCTCCTTGTCTGGGAAAGATAAAACACTGACTTGTCCATGGCATTCAAGTCATTGTATGTATAGGCCAAATAAGCATTCAAATTGCATCCACGACATTTCATGGGATAGAATACGTGGCACACCCCAGAAAGGACTGCCCATCGCAGTCCTTTATCATTTCTATACTTTATCTTTAGGTGCTGCCGAATGGTCGGCCGGATCTGACGTCGTTCCAATTGCTGGACGAGTTCCACTGCCAAGCCGGACAAGTTGCTGTAGATGATTTGTGCGGTGAGTTTTCAACTGTATGGTTTTGTCGAAACATTTGTTTGCTAACTGATTTTTTTGGCCGATTACGGTAGGTGACATGCACGGGCAACTAAGGCTGTCGAGGTTATAATCACCGATTTCGCCCAGCTTCGCACAAGGGAGTTATTTTGGGTGTTGATCACGAATCTGACATCCTTTGCCGTACTACGCTGGAGTACGGTAGGCTACGGTAGGTACGAGTGGCTAAATTCATGGCCACCGAGCAACCCCATCCTTTTAAGCCATTCCTTGAAATCGTCTGCGTCCATGTTCAGCTTCTAAAAGGCGTTCTTCAGCATGAAGTCGCCCATTTCGTCTTGACGGCCTTTGTGGAGCAGTGTCTAAAGAGCCATGATGCTTATATTGACATCTCTCGACTAAACCTACACGTATCAAAAAGTTTCCCGCAACCATTGTTTCCGCAAATTTGCGCACTCTTCCAGACAATCGCTGCGGAACCGCTTGCATGATGTGCCACTACCGTATTTGCCCATTCTGTAAGATGCCAGACTCGTGATCAGCACCCCAAATAACGTCCATGGACGAAGTTGGGGCTGAATCAGTGGCCATGACCATAGTCACCAATACCTATCGTAAACTACCGTACTCCATCGTCACGAAAAAGGGATGCCAGATTCGTGACCAGCATCTCAAATAACCCACTGGGCGAAGTTTGGACGAAATTTTCTCTCGACCTCTCCTCGACCTTTGGAGTCGGGAAAGTACAATAGGTGCCACTTCAACAATAAGCTTTTCCTAACGTAATTGACTTAGGGGTATCTTAGTAGCCACCCATTTGGCTGGCACTTGCAAGATATGTTTTGTTGTTCTATTGGGGGGTATACGAGCTTTCAAGAGATCATATGGGAGTCCGTTGAGATCTGATCCCTGTTCACCAAAATCGCATCTATTTTCTTCATTAAGTGGGAACATTAGTCACTTGCTGTGGAAATGGTAAGGTTTACATTCATTCATTGACTTATTTGCTCCGCGATTTAGTTTAAATTCTAACTGATCACTCTTCCATTCAGAGCGATAGTTTTCGAAATTACGCTACAGACTCTCCGAGAGGATTAGAATAGTGTTATCGAAGAAAACGGTATGACTTTCTTTGGAATTTTTTCCATTCCCCATTAAGTAATCAGTGTTCGAAATTTTATTTAAAAAATGTTTTAAAGAAAACGTTGGTTTGTAGAATATTTTAAGGTTCAGGAAGGCGGTATTTTTTCAATGCTATTAGGTTGTAACGAAATAAATGGCACTGAACTACTGTAAATTTGAACAGTTAATATCTCGGCTTGTAGGCAAGTTTATTAATCGAAATAAAAACCTTCTGATTCTACACATCTTTGCCAACGTGACACAAGCTTTTTTATCCCAGTAGCATAAAAATCAGAAGTCCTGGAATTGACGAAGTCTTCGAAGGCACTTTCGGCATCCTGTTGGTATTTGAATATTTTCCCTACCAAGAAGTCGCCAAGATGCTTGAAGAAATGGTAGTCTGTTGGGGAGAGGTCGGGAAAAAACGGAGGATGTGGTAGAGTTGCAATGCTCAGCTCATTCAATTTCTGCAACGTCATTCGTGCTACATGGGGGCGAGCATTGTCGTGCAGAAGGAGAGCTCGCCTTCGGTTTACCAAGGCCGGCCGGATATCCTTCAACTTTTTCATCATTTCTTCAATTTCAATGCAGCACTTCTCTGCCGTGATGGATTCACCGGGAGGGAGGAAGCTGTGGGGAATAATTCCCAGCGAACACCACCATACCGTCACCATTCCTTTCTTTTGGTGCAACTCCGGCTTCGCAAAATCCTTGGGGCTCTCATCGCTGTCCACCCACTGTGCCGATCGTCGCCTGTTGTCGTACATTATCCATTTCTCGTCACAGGTTACGATGCGATCAAGGAATGGGTCCGTTTCGTTCCGTAGAAGCAGTGCGGACGAGATCTCATATTGTCGGTTTCTTTGCTCCTCAGACAGCTCGTGAGGCACCCATCTTTCCAGCTTTTTGGTCTTTCCAATTTCCTTCAGATGCCGGGCAGCTGTGTTGTGACTGACGCCAAGAACCTTCGCTATCTCTCTGGTACCTTTGTGTGGATCCTCCTCTACCACATCTCTCAGCTTGTCCTCATCAACATCACTATGCCTCCCACGACCTTCATGTCCTTCCAAGCTCTCATCTCCATTCCGGAACTTCTGATACCAACGATACGGCGTCCGAATTGTGGAACATCCTTGACCGAATGCGACGTTGATCTTCTCGTCCGCCTCCTTAGCTGTAGTGCCCGGCTTGAATTCATACAAGTAAATGCCTCGGATTACCCTTTTTTCCATCTGCAAAAAAGCCAATAAAACTCTAAAGTTTTCCCACTTTTACATAGAAAATTTGGAACTCTCCGGTAGAGCAAAGTTTGCGCTTCTAAATGATGTGCCACATGTTACGGTTTGTTCTTAATCAAACGCGTAAAGACGCGCCAAAAAATGGCGCGAGCCAGTGCCATTTAATTCGTTACAACCTAATAAAAACAGAGGCTGAGCCATGCACCCATCCTGAACGTCACGATTTTCTTTTAATTGATAGCAAAGATTTTTGCGTGGAGCTTCGCACTTTTTAATAGTACAGAAAACATTTATAGAGATGTAGAGTTCACCTTGATACTTCAAGTAAACCGCATTTCCACTATAAATCAGTTGAAAATTGGCGGGCGACTTTGCGGCGAGATCTCTTTTTGATATACAAAACAACTGCTGCTTTGTTACGCTTTACAACCAATCTAAGTTTATTATTTTTTCTCAAAATAAGCCTTTTCCAATAAAATTTCAGACGGTGTGTTCACTCACTGTGGCATGTATGTTCACTAAGATGCTTCAAGTAAGGTGGATTAGAAAACTTTAAAGAAAGTCTTACTAAATGTTCGCGAATGTGGGCAGCATTGGGAGGTGGAAGCGCCGCCAGCCAATCATAACCAAGCGAATACCGAGCGATCACACTTCAGCTAATCAGCGTACTGAACGTGCAAGCCCTGTATGAATGGCATTCCAGTTTGATGCGATCTGATTGACTGGCACGTTACCCATGCTGCCCATCTTCGCGACAAGTACCAATATTTCCTTGGACAGACATTTATTCTAACCTTTTCGGGGAGCTTTTAATCTGGAAGACCATCGTTTTAACATGGAAGATGTTCCGTTTGATTTTAAAAACGTCAATCTTGCTTGGAAGAGTATCCAATTTGATTTGAAAAGTATACAGTCCAACG
Organism: Heligmosomoides polygyrus polygyrus; assembly: GCA_947396885.1. NCBI lineage: Eukaryota > Metazoa > Nematoda > Chromadorea > Rhabditida > Heligmosomidae > Heligmosomoides > Heligmosomoides polygyrus. Next base: position 103,411,536 of record OX377201.1, read on the forward strand.
TGAAAACGGTATAATTTCAGTCTGGAGCTCTCTATGTGATGCTAAATGACCAATTTTTAGTGCCTTGTGCTCCTGGATCGTTCCACTCTTCCCACTCAGCGCAGTGCGAACTGTGTGCCGAAGGAGCGTATCAGCCACTGGCCGGTAGAACCGAGTGCTTCAAGTGTCCGGCCGGTCATATCACTGCCGGACCGGGTGCTGTCAACGAGAACGAGTGCAAAGGTGGGTTCATCGCGCATCGTCCAGCCACTTTCTGCGGCTGAGCATTTCGATTTTTCAGCGAACTGCGAACCCGGCCACTACTTCGACATGGCGTCGTCCAAGTGCGAAGCGTGCGGTTTTGGTTTCCATCAGTCGCGAGGTGGCTCGTTCGAGTGTGTTGCCTGCGGTGTCGGCAAGACGACCATGTCCGACAAGGCGACCAGTGAAGAGGAGTGCCGCGATGAGTGTCCAGGTGAGCGAATGGCATTGGCATTGCTTTAAGCCGGATTTATGCTTCGCGCGCCGCGGGAGCAACATTAGGAAAGATACCTGTATCGATTAGGCAGCGGACGCGATCGATAAGCGTCGCGACTTTGGGCGACTGAAGTATAAATTCCGCTCTGTGTAGTTTTTACACTTCGGTTGCCGTGCGACCCAGCACCATGAACACTCACAGATGTCGATTTTTGGCGCAGCTTATCGACGTCGCATTGTGTTTATACTTCGCTGCTGCAATACATCGCATCTGACGGAATGGCCCGACGCGATGGCGAGCGGCTGGGCGGTTTTTCTAAAGCGTCGGAAATATAAAAGCTCTCTTAGAAGGAATTTATGCTTCGGTTGCCGGACGCCATGGCATTACGAAAGCCACCAATATCGATTAGAAGGCGCTCGTGATTGATATTGGAAGATTTGGTAGGAGACCACCTCCCATACGGGAAGTATAAACTCTGTGTGTTCGTCATTTCTGTCCAAAATGGGCTATGCTTCACCAGCAAGGCGATGCGGAAAGTGCTAAAGAAGCTGCACCTAGTCTGAGATGGCGGCGTCGACCAATCGCCCGGACAGAGCATGTGAATCGATTTCTCCTTGGAGATCGCTTAACACTAATCGATTCGGGTCATGTCACGAAAATGGGCAGCGCTGCCAGGTGGTGGCTCGTCAGCCAATCATAACCAAGCAGACCGAAGACATGCTAGCCAGTCGGAATACACTACGTATAAGCCTTCTCTGAATGGCTCGCCAATTTGATGCCATCTGATTGGCTGGAGCGTTCCCACCACCCAATGTTGCCCAACTTCGCGACATGTACTATCGATTCCTATGCTTTGAACGAGTGACCCAGTCGCAGCATCGCCGCAGTCGCAGAGTATGAACGGGGCTAAAGCCGTGTATATTGATTCCCCACGCGATTCAATCAATAACAGTGTTTCTAGGAGCATACCCCAGCTAGAAGCGACATAAGTATAAACGCGTATAAACATAATAAGTAAACACTTTACAGACGGCGAGCAATTGTCGTCATCCGGATCGTGCCAGGCATGCCCATCCGGCTCGTATCGTACTCGTGGTGAGCACAAGCAATGCGTGCAATGCCCAACTGGTACGTCTACACCTCTCGATGGAAGTGTTGCTGGTTACTGTAGCATACCGTACTCTTTGTTTTGACATAATTCTTTCAGGAACGACCACAGAATCCGTGGGAGCGACTCGGCGAGAGCAGTGTAACACGCCGCTCTGTCGAGCCGGACAGTTCCTAGTGAAGGAGACGTACGTTAAGCGAGGCTCTCCGTTCAGTGCTTCAGATTCACCGAAAAGTGGCTGACATTTAGGAAGTACTGCCAGTTCTGTCCCCGTGGCACGTTCCAAGATGAGGAACAGCACACCACATGCAAGCTATGTCCGTCTGATCACACCACAGCAGCTCAAGGTAACCTAAATCTAGTTACTGACTGACCCATGGATGGCGCCAGAGCTTCTTATAAGAGTCCCTGACCTCAGCAATCGTTAAAGACGCGGACTATGAGCAGGCTCTTAGCATTCTGCAGAACCCGTCTGACACGTCTCTCGTCCTGCGGATGTCAGCGAAAACGTCTCGTGACCCACCTAATTTTCGACGAACTTGCTCGGCGGGACATCACATAAACGTCAAAGGTCAGCGAACCTCGGAACTCAGGGTGCCTCCTCTCACACCGTGAATCACATTCCGTTGGTTTACATTCGGAGACGCTATTGCTTAGTCGAATTTATCAGAAATTAGGTGGGCCGGTCACGTAATCAGTTTCAGCTGTTCGATAGTTCTTCATATCCGTCTGGCGATGTGTCCCATTTGCGTGTCAAATTAGCTCAGTGGATTTTTATCGCCAGACATACACGAAGAGCTGTCGTACAGGTGAGACTGATTATGTGACCGGCCCATCTAGTTTTCGACAACTTCGCCTAAGCAATAGTGTCTCCGAGCGTAAACCAAATGGAAAATGATTCACACGTGTGAGAGGAATCATCTCGAGCTCTGAGGTTCGCTGACTTTTGACGTTTGTGTGACGTCCCGCTTGAGCAACTTCGTCGAGAATTAGGTGGGTCACGAGATGTTTTCGCTGACATCCGCAAGACGAGTGACGTATCAGACGGGATTCCGCAGAATGTTAAGGGCTTGTTCACAGTCTGCGACGGCAGCGACCAGTCACTCGTGCAATGCATACGAATCGATTGATGCCACGTGGTCGCCCAGCAAAAATCGATATGTATGATTTGCACCGGTGAGCAGTCGCTCCAGGTGTTTACTGTGGACAAGCCTAAAGGAACTATACGGTGCTGGCAAAAGTCTAAAGTCTAGTTGGGCATAGCGTATACTGACGCGGTGGCGCGGCCCGACCCAACGATCGGGTTCGTACGTTAGGCACTCTTGATTACGGTAGCGTACCGTTGCCGCCCACGATTACGATACGTTGATGGTTGTTGAGCGGATAAACAGAGTAGTCTATGCACCGTGGAGCAAACTTTCTGTCATAGGTTGGGGATTGTGGACTTAATTCGGTTTTTGCCCTGCTCTGTCTAGTCGGCACAGATATCAAATTTTCAGGCCGCCGTATCGCATTCATATATCGCCGCCATAATGCAGCTCATCTGACGGAATTCTGGGATACTGTAGTGGGAAAACAGCGATGCGGAACAAATGAGCGCGGCGCTGCTCGATGATCAGCGGCTTAATGGCAATGGGAAGCATAATACCCCATTAGACCTAGTTTATCACGAGCAATGCAATGTCTTTTATAGCGGCTAAATTGATTGAGCGACGCGACCGATCGATCGATCGATTGACCGCTATACATGACGGCGTCGCTCGATGTCGGAAGTGTAATCGAAGCTTAAGCGGGTGTTATACTTCCGAAAACCGCTGGTCATCGCGCAACGCTGCGCTCATTTATTCTGCAGCGCGATTTGCCCACTGCAGTAGCCCTGAATTCCGCCAGATGAAGGGCGTTGCGGTGGCAAAGTATGAATGCGATGCGGCGGCGTGAAAATTTGATATTTATGGTGAATAGACAGAGCAGGGAAAGAAACGAATGAAGTCCACAATCTCCAACCTATGGTAGAAAGTCTGCTCCAGGGCGTATGGTCTACTCTGCTTATCCGTGTCGGGCTCAACAACCGTTACCGTACCGTAGTCGTGGGCGGAGATGGCACGTTACAGTAATCCAGGGAATGTCTAATGTTCGAACTCGATCGTGGAGTCGGGCCGAGCTACTGCGTAAGCATAAAGTATGTGAACCCAACGGACGGGTATCGTCATGAGAGCTCCCTTACGGTTAATCCGGAGAGCAGAGGATATGAGTTTGAGTTCTTCCTGGTGCAAGAATTTTTCTTGAAGCTTCTACCCAATACTCGAGATTCTGACTTTGTAGCCCTTATATAAAAAACCAAATAGAACGAGTCCACATCAGGCGCCACGGCTGAATCGCAGTGCTACTCGACGAATCAGTGCGCGACGGGAGAGGACAACTGCTCGTGGCATGCTCACTGCATCGATCTCCCAGACGACAACGATGTGCCGTCGTTCCAGTGCAAGTGTAAGCCAGGATTCCGCGGTAACGGCACGTACTGTCAAGGTGAGTCCTTCTGGCACATCGATGAACTCACGCAGTGGTTCTGAATGCGTGACTTTCAGACGCCTGCACGAACTACTGTCTCAACGATGGTGTCTGCAAGAAGAATCCGGTTGGATATGTGGAATGCGCGTGCAAGGAGAACTTCAGCGGCGAGAGGTGAGGCGGCGTGTGGACGTGATGGGGTTGTGTTCTTAGGAGCTATTAGGTTGTAACGAATTAAATGGCACTGGCTCGCGCCATTTCTTGGCGCGTCTTTACGCGTTTGATCAAGAACAAACCGTAACATGTGGCATATCATTTAGAAGCGCAAACTTTGCTCTACCGGTGAGTACCAAATTTTCTATGTAAAAGTGGGAGAACTTTAGAGTTTTATTGACTTTTTTGCAGATGGACAAAAGGGTAATCCGAGGCATTTACTTGTATGAATTTAAGCTGGGCACTACAGCTAAGGAGGCGGACGAGAAGATCAACGCCGCATTCGGTCAAGGATGTTCCACGATTCGGACGGCGTATCGTTGGTATCAGAAGTTCCGGAATGGAGATGAGAGCTTGGAAGAACATGAAGGTCGTGCGAGGCATAGTGATGTTGATGAGGACAAGCTGAGAGATGTGGTAGAGGAGGATCCACACAAAGGTACCAGGGAGATAGCGAAGGTTCTTGGCGTCAGTCACCACACAGCTGCCCAGCATCTGAAGGAAATTGGAAAGACCAAAAAGCTGGAAAGATGGGTGCCTCACGAGCTGTCTGAGGAGCAAAGAGACCGACGATATGAGATCTCGTCCGCACTGCTTCTACGGAACGAAACGGACCCACTCCTTGATCGCATCGTAACCTGTGACGAGAATGGATAATGTACGACAACAGGCGACGATCGGCACAGTGGGCGGACAGCGATGAGAGCCCCAAGGTTTTTGCGAAGCCGGAATTGCACCAAAAGAAAGTAATGGTGACAGTATGGTGGTGTTCGCTGGGAATTATTCACCACAGCTTCCTCCCTCCCGGTGAATCCATCACGGCAGAGAAGTACTGCATTGAAATTGAAGAAATGATGAAAAAGTTGAAGGATATCCGGCCGGCCTTGGTAAACCGAAGGCGAGTTCTCCTTCTGCACGACAATGCTCGCCCCCATGTAGCACGAATGACGTTGCAGAAATTGAAGGAGCTGAGCATTGAAACTCTACCACATCCTCCGTTCTCTCCCGACCTCTCCCCAACAGACTACCGTTTCTCCAAGCATCTTGGCGACTTCTTGGTAGGGAAAATATTCAAATACCAACAGGATGCCGAAAGTGCCTTCGAAGATTTCGTCAATTCCAGAACATCTGATTTTTATGCTACTGGGACAAAAAAGCTTGTGTCACGTTGGCAAAGATGTGTAGAATCAGAAGGTTTTTATTTCGATTAATAAACTTGCCTACAAGCCGAGATATTAACTGTTTAAATTTACAGTGGTTCAGTGCCATTTATTTCGTTACAACCTAATAGCAACTATTCATAATAAATTGGATCTCCGTGCCAGTATGAAATTGTCAGTGCGTCCTTTCTGGTGACCGTTTTCGTTGCCACTTGACATAGAGAGCTTTGGTTGATCGTGGCAGATCTTTTTTAGAAAGTGCAAAAACCTTACATGGACGGAGAATCGAACCACAAACCACACCGTTTCACCACGCCGCTCCTCTATCCCCTGCGCCACCACTGCTCTTCCGCCAGCGCAGTTTCCAGCCTACATGAGCTTACTCTCCTGCGATTGGCCCACTCTGCGTGCAGCTGGAGGGCAAAGGACCCAGATGGAGAATGGTCCATAACTCCGTTCACAGATGCGCTTGGCAGATAAGCGACACATATTTGGAATCAGCGTTCGAAGCTGCATTCTGTGATATTCATCTCATCTCAAAATCCGACGGTCACTTATCGTTTACTTGTAAGGTGTTTCCTTCATCGTACTATATGTAGGCAGCACGCTAGCAGGAGCAGGCGCCGACCGTCGCTTTCACTCCGAGTAAAGGTTATTGGACCAGGTCTTTCCGAGCCAACCAAACTCTCCATACCTTCTGGGGTCCATAAATTGGTACCAGACTTGTCTGGGAACGAAAAGCCCGGCCTTTTCCGTAGGATGGACAACAAAAGACACTGCACAGGCCAAATATGCACATATTCAAGTCATCCTGTGTTTTCCCGTAGAAGTGGAATCCGTGGTTTGTCCAAAAACGTACGGATTAATTCGGGCATCATTCATTATTGTTATGAATTTAGGTGTGAGGTTCGCTTCCAACCAAAATCACAAAGAGTGGCGATCATCACGGCTGGAATCGGTATGTTTCACCTATTTTCTGTCCATTTTAACGACTGAATTTCGTAATGTGATCTATTACGTTCACGGTAGCGAGGAAAAATATTAGGTTGGAAAAAAGTCTTCATTTTTTCAAAGATTTATTACTTCACAACTACATTGTCAAATCAACTGAGATAAACTCCATTTTGTTCCACTACACTTCTCCAACGACTGGGTAATTTTCCAATTCCTCTCGCTTAAAGGACTGCAGTTCTGGAGTCGTACCATTGCTGAATCCCATTTTTGAGGTCTTCATCTGTTTCAAAATATTTCTCTCAAATTTCTTGCTTGAGAGCACGGAAGAGATGGTAGTTGGTGGGGGGGGGGGGGGGGGTCAGGGCTATACGGTGGATGTGGCATTACCTCCCAGTCCAGCTCCTCTGTTGCTTCTTTTGTGATTCTTGCAACATGTGGTTTTGCATCGTCATGCAGGATCATCACCTTTGACTTCCCCGGCCTGTTTTCTTGGACAATTGCGACGACTTTGTGGAGTTGGCCACTGTATGTGGCTGCAGTAAGTGTCTCTCCACTTCTGAGAGTTTTCCAGCAAATCACTCCTCTGTCATCCCACCAAACACTCAAGAGAATGTTCCTTTCGTGAACATTGAGCTTGAGATCAGGCTTAAGGTTCTCTCCCTTTTGTACCCATTGCCTTTTTCTTCAGGAGTTGGCATATAGAACCCAGGACTCATCGCCTATCACAATCCGCGGCAAAAACGATTTTCTTTCGTATCTGGACAGAAGAGAAGCAACGATGGAGAGCCATTGACCTTTCTGAGTGTCTGAGAGGGCATGTGGAATCCGAGCTCCAAATTTCCATGCAAAGCCAAGTGCCTTCAGAATGGATTCCCACTATCCTATGAGACACTTCGAGCTTCTCTGCCAGCTGACGTGTCTCTGCCTAGGCATCGCGACAGGAGGTACACCCGCCCCTTCTGGGTGGGGGGGGGGGGGTGACGTCAGGAGGTACACCCCTGTTCTGCGGACCGGAAACTTTTGTTCTGCGTGTCAAAGGCTTCTTAAGGCAGCCGTTAGACTTTTAGTGAAGCCTAAGGGATTGGGGGGGGGGGTAGGTGAGCAAGGGGGATGAGAGAAAGATCGCACGCTCTCCAGCAGGGGCGGGTGTACCTCCTGATCGTCCCCCGTCTGCCTACTATCGGCACGAAGAGGATGGAGTAGTTCAGTGTCGTCCAATTCATTGACCTTCCTGACCTTGGTGTGTCCTCAAGTGAATAATCTTCCTTTCCGAACCACTCATAACAGGCGCGATGAGTAGTAGACCAGAAGCCATATATACCATTTTCAGGTCGAAGTGGACACTTTTCAAATCAAATTGGACACTTTTCGCGTCAAATTAGACACTTTTCTAGGCTCGCCTAAGACATTTTAAATCAAAGAGTACTCTTCCGAATTGAAACAACCTTTATACATGTTAAACTACAGACTCAATAAGATGGTTAGAAAAAAAATCTTGTTCAAGGAAAATTTAGAATAACTTTGAATTTTTTTTTACTTTAGCTGCCCAAATGAGTGTAATAATTTTATAAAATGTTTGCTTTTAGAAAAAAATAACATATTAAATTTGGTTTAAAGCGCAGCAAAGTAGCAGCCATAAAGTGTACTAAAAGACCGGATTGCTCCAGGCACTCGAATTTCTCGACGCGATATTTAATTGATTGATAGTGTAAATGCTGTTTACATGGAACTACGAGGTATGCGCGTTCATAGCAATTGTACTTGTTACATTCTCTACAAGTATGTATAAATCAACTATAATTATAAATATAATCAGCATATACATAATATAAATCTACGCGAGCAGTATTCTTCTTTTCCATTCCATGTAGGTAAAAGAATGTAATACAAAGTGAATAAATACATCAATTACAATTGTGAAGAACGGGCATATCCCCACCCTGTGGCTTCATGTAAGCAGCATTTACACTATCAATCAGTCGTCTTGGACGAGTGCATGGCTAATCTCATCTCGGCACTAAAATTTTCCGGCTTTCTGTTCTTTAAAACATGCTATCGAGCATTATATTTCCACGAAGAACTTGAATTTTATAAAATTCAAATGTAGTGTTCACTTATTGGGTAAGTGAATTAAAGGTTTACAGAAAACATACTGAAATTTTCCTCGAACAAAAAACTGTAGACAATGCAACAAGTACAATTGTTAAGAACGCGCATACCTCGTAATTCCATGTAAACAGCATTTACACTATCAATCAAGTAAATATCGCGACGAGCTTTTCGCGTGCATGGCGCAATCCTGTCTTTTAGTGCACTTTATTGTTGCTGTTTTGCTGCGCTTTAAAACAAAGTACAAATTTTTATTTTTTCTCCAAAAGCAAACATTTTATAAAATTATTACACTCATTCGGGCAGCTAAAGTAAAAAAATTCAAAAAAAGTTATTCTAAATTTTCCTTGAACAAAAATTTTTCTAACCATTTTATTGCCTGTAGTTCATCCTGTATAAAGGTTGTTGCAATTCGGAAAGTTCTCTTTGATTTAACAAGTCTTAGACGAGCTTAGAAGAGTGTCCAATTTGACGTGAAAAGTGTCTAATTTGATTTGAAAAGTGTCTAATTCGACCTGAAAATGATATATATGGTTATTTTGATTGGCTGCCTGACATGCTGCAGATCCTCTAATGAATTCATGAAGAATGACGTACAGAAAATGACTATCAGGTAGATCTGGCATTGAGTCCGGAAGATTGGATAGATAACGAATACAAGAAGGGTCTTGACCAATGTCCGCATGCGAACGGTAGGCAAGTGTGGTAGGATTATGAAATCAGCCATCAATATTGAACGGGAGAACGGTAAGAAAACTTTTCGAAGTGTGAAAAGGCTTTTTTCCAACCTAATACATCCTGTTTTCATTTTTCTATCATAGCGCTCGTTCTTTATTTTTAGGAGGTGTACTGTTTTCAAGTCAAATTCGACACTTTTCAAGGCAACGTTTACGCTTTTGAAATCTAATTCGTTCCCTTCCTAATCAACATGAGCGCCTTACAGATAAAACGAGAAAATTTCTACGACTGTTAAAATAAATTCTGCCAAGGAAACTGTGGTGTGACTTCCTTCGGAGCGTTTCAATTTACCTTTCCGAAAAACATTGAACAGGCTGTGTGAAATTTTATAAGGTTTCTATTTTGTTAAAGGAAAACAGTTCTGAAGCGCGGAAAAGCGGCATTTTTCATTGCTAAAAGAAAAGATTGCGTCATGCATTCGACCAGGACGTCGTGATTTTGTTTTGATTCATAGCGACAATTCTGTTCGCGTGGAATTGCACACTTGTAAACCATATAACAAAGCTAGTTTTAGAAAACACATATCTTAACATTGATATTTCAAGTAAGCAGTATTTACACTATCAATCAAACGGAAATCGCAATAAGCTAGACAAGTGCATGGCGCGGTCTCTTATTTTAACAAACAACATCTCCGACAATTGCTACTTTACTGCACTTTTAGATAAGCTTTATGTCCTAATTTTTCCTTCAAAAAATAATTGTTTTATCAAAGGGAGGTGAACTAAAAAATTGCAAAAAATATCATATTAACCTTCTCTTGACAAAAAAAAATTATTCTAACCGTGTTGGAGTCTGTAATGTAATGTGGAAGAAGTTCAAGTTGGAAGATGTTCAGTTCAATCTTAAAAGCTTGGAGTTAGCCTTGCTCGGAAAAGTTACCAATTTTATTTGAAAAGGGCTATTTATAGTAGAATATAATGCTGCTCGTTTTCAGGAGGTATCGTCGCCATTCTTGTCGTCATCGTCATCGTCATATTCATGATCTCGTTCCGGTTCAATCGATCTGAAGTCGATTTCACCGACAAAGCCCATATAGACGACCTGCAGCAGTCGAATTTCCTCTACGGTCGGCCTGCAGCCATTGGTGAGAGGTTGCCACGCTCGTTCTGTCGTCAGCTTTCAGGCCGCGAACAGACTGACGTTGTCTCTGATCCTTCCGAGGCCAACGAAACGGTGTCAAGTTTCCCTGGGAATGAGGGGATGGGAGACTTCAGTTGTGTTCCATCGGATTGCGCCATGCATTCTGCTTCAAAGAGACAGCGCATTCGGTCCAGTAACTAGAGAAGGGTTTCAACCTCCCGTGGAACTTCAAGTTGAGACCAGGATCATTAGAAAGAGCTCGGAATGCTGATAATGAATATGAGTGTCAAAATTGCAAAATGAAATTCTTAAGAGAGTTATGGCCTGCCGAAATCGGTTGGCTTCACCACAGGCTGGACGTGCGAAATTCTGGCGCGAGAGCGGTGAGTCAATGGGGCTCCCTAAGAAGGGCCCGCAAGCTGCAACTGTGGCGCAGGGGTAGTGTTCCTGCTCGTCAGGTGCGACGTTGTTGGTTCGGTTCCCATCGCTGCCGGTTTTTTTTTTGCAAATCGTGATTTATCTTCGAAATGACCTTTTATTCTGAATTATGACGCGTGTCTGATTAAATAGCTGGGAGAACTACCACACGCGTTTGTAAAAATGCTTGAAGGCAAAAAAATTACTATGGTGACATTTTTATTTACTATTTTGCACAAATAGAGTCCAAATCATATATTGAACAACTAGAGGTGTTTCTAACAACTTTGGAAAAAAACACACCTGTTAGAAACACCTCTAGTTGTTCAATATGATTTGGACTCTATTTGTGCAAAATAGTAAATAAAAATGTCACCATAGCAGTTTTTTGCCTTCAAGCATTTTTACAAACATGTGTGGTAGTTTTCTCGGCTATCTAATCAGAGACAAATGTCATAATTCAGAATAAAAGGTCATTTCGAAGATAAATTACGATTTGCAAAAAACGGCAGCAACGGAAACCGAGCCAACGACGTCGCGCCCGACGAGCTGGAGCACTACCCCTGCGCCACCACCTCAGCTGGCAAGCCTTTCTTATGGAGCCCCGAATGACTCACCACTCTCCCGCCAGGTGCGTCGCACAGCCAGCCTGTGGTGAGGCCAGCCGATTTCGGTAGGCCATAACACGCTCAGGAATTTCATTTTGCAATTTTGACACCCATATTCGTAATCAGCATTCCAAGCTCTTTCTAATGATCCTTGTCTCAAATTGAAGTTTGGGAGGTCAAAACTCTTCCCTAGTAAGGTACTGGAGGCCATGCTCGCAAGCACGGCCCCCGGTAGCTTTAGTGGACCGAATGCGCCGTCTCCTCGAAGCAAACTGCATGGCGCATCCCGACGGATTAGAAAATTAAAGTCTTCTATCCTAAGCCTTATTCTTGGTCTCATTTCAGAAGCACCGCGACCGATCGGCTACTACTACGAAGACGACGACGAGTACGAGTCGAAGACGATGTACGCCACCAGAGAAGATGACGCCCAAGAAGTGGAGCAGCGACGGCGGATAGCCCAGCAGCACATGTACCGGCCTGGGCAAACGGAGTAAAGCCCCACCCCAGCTTCCGTGTATGTAATGAGTGCTTCTAGCAGATGAGAGTGTATATGGTCGTCTTGTGAAGACGACGTCGTTTGCCACGCAGAGCAGTTTACCCAACCCAGACGTGTCCTCCTATTGCTGTCGGTAGTTTTAAGCCCAAGCAGCGCTATGTGTGCAATGCATGTCCCCAGTTCTCCGTTGATCGCTGTCGATCATAACCCGTCCCCGATCACTAACATTCCATTCCTGCTGCTCAATGTCCCTGAGTGTCTTTCACGTTCGAGAGAAGTGTTCGCTCGTCGCTTCTCGTCACTGCCTCACCTCCTCCCGTCTATCCCTCTTCTGACAGAGTCGCCGCGTTTCTTTCATTGTCTGATCTGCCTTATGAGGTTGTTTATAAGGTTGCAATACGGTATCATTACTTGTAGCGTTTTACTTTGCAGTTTTTCAATGAAGATTTATTATGAACACAATACTCACTTACTTTGATACTTTGCTGGTCCTTTTGTCGGCTGGAGGTCTTCTCAGCGGGGACCACAACTCTTCCAGACCGCTCGATCTCTGGCTGCTTGCATCCGGTGAGGCAGAATCCTCTCTCTGAAAGATCCTGAGAATGAGTCTGTCACCATCACGTTGGCGGTCGTCCCGGTGTCTCTTATGGTCTCTCCGCCGCCATTCTGTGACACGGAGACTCCATCTGTCGTCCTTTCGTCGAAGCAGGTGTCCGGCCCAGCGATATTTGGACTTCTTCATGTACTGCAGCAGGTCTGCTAATTGCGACTTCTCCCGTAGCTCCGAACTTCGTAGGCCTTCTTGCCATTACTGACGAAGGCTTGTCCTCAGAAGACATCTCTCCAGTGCACGATGCGTAGTTTGCATCGCTCTGGCGATTGTCTTGTTGTCGGGCCAGGTTTCCGTCGCGTAACACATCGCAGGCAGTACAGAGGCGTTGAATATGAGGCTCTGAGGCCGGCATCCCTGACCTGATCGGTGACTTCGCGAATCGATCTGAAGGCTGCCCATGCTGCGCGTCTCCTGCGGGCGATTTCAGGAGCGAGGTCGTTATCCATGTTCAGCTCTCTTCCCAGATAGACGTAGGAGTCGACCTGTATTGTAGAGCGACTCCATTTAACCTTACGAGTTCCGTGTCACACCACTGGTTGACCATAAACTGCGTTTTGGACATATTCATGTCCAATTCAATCTTCATACCTGCCACATTGAGCTCGTTCAGCATTTCCTCGACCTCTGCCGTGCTGGTAGAGATGAGAACAACATCGTCGGCGAAGCGAAGGTTGCTGATCCGTTTACCGTCGACAAGGTAGCCTTTATCGTCCCAGTTCAAGTCCTTCATGGCTCCTGGAGTGCCGCTGTGAATAGCTTGGGAGAAATCGTGTCTCCCTGCCGTACTCCTTTCCCGATAGGAATGTTAAGCTTTCGATCAAGCAACTGGATGGTGGTCGATGTGTTCGAGAAGCATTCGTCGAGAAGTCGGATGTAGGGCGATGGTATACCAGCGTGCACAAGCGCGTTCAGAACGGCGTCGATTTCCACAGAGTCGAACGCTTTCCGGTAATCCACGAAGACAAGGACGAGTGGGAGGTGGTATTCGCGGCTCCTCTCGATGAGCTGTGAGACAGTCTGAATATGGTCCATGCAGGAGAAATCCTTGCGAAACCCTGCTTGCTCCACTGGCTGATATTCATCCAAGCAACGCTCCATGCGGTTAAGCAGTATCTTGGTGAAGATCTTGTACACAACCGAGAGAAGACTGATGGGTCGACAGTTGTTGATATCCTCCTGCTGACCTCTTTTGAAGATTAGAACTGTTTTCGACTCCTTCCATGAGTCCGGAATCCCACCAACTCGAAGGTAGTGGTTGAAGTGCTTGGCAAGAAGTGAGCAGAGGGCACTGCCACCCGCACGAAAGAGGTCCGCAGAAATGCCGTCCCGTCCGGGAGCAGTGCCTGGCTTCATCCTTCTGATGGCATGAGCAACTTCTAATTCCAGGACGGGAGGTACTTCCTCAGCTGGTGGCATCAAGCATGAAGGGGTACGAACACAAGATCGAGACAATTTTTCCGCAAAAATCAGAGCACGAAACGCAGGACGGATGACAACCATCTGCTACTGAGTTCCTTAGAAAATAAAGCGGCGGGGCGAGTCAGATTCTTTTCTGATGAAAAAATGCTTACTGTTGACGGCGGAGAGTCCTTGCATACACCGCCCTCGGAAAGGGGCGGGGCGAGGGACGCGCCGAGGACGAGATGTCCGGGTCCCTGCCATCACCTGGAGGCATCGCATTTCTAATCACTTCCCTTGGCCCTGCAGCACTATACTGAACTGATTTCGTTCTTGAGACAAGAATCAGGATCTTGTTCACCATATTTGGAGGAAAAGAATTTTCAGCTGCAGCGCCAAGGCTTTCTTCAGGTCCCGCCACATTGCTCAGTACTAAGGCGTCGTCCGCATTTTCCGACAAGTACAGCAACATCTTAGCGAGATATGTCAGGACAACAACGCGACCATCCACTAGAAAGTTCTTCTACACAAGGAGAATTGTCTGATTCTTGGAAAGAGAGGACGGTGAGCCGGTTTCGCGCAAATTCCGGATAAGCCTTCAATGTAGAACTCCTGATCGGAATCACCCATAGTCTCTAGTTGAGGCGAAAATTGAAAGAATCTCGAGAGAAGAGCGACGTTCTCCTTTGCTCAACTGCCTCCATAACCGAACCTACTGGAAAATGACATCAGAGTCCCCCGAGATGCGCTTCCCAATCGTCTCGTATCAGCTGTTAGGTTTTTGGACAACGTCACGCCAATTAACGACGGTTTCACCCACAGCAAACTTGTCCAAATAGGGCGGCGCAGGCAGGGCGGGAAGTGGGCGGCGGGCAGCACGGTGTACAGAACGACTGCCCCCCCCCCCCACTGTTGACGCGAAGATCATCCGTAGGAATGATCGATGACTCATCTACGATCCCGAGGGCGTTGCCGAGTTTATCCCGTCCATGTCTCGAATACATGCAGCATTAGGTGGGGGCTCGACAGTCAATCATAACCAAGCCGACCGTGCACGCCCTACCTCAATAGAAGGTCTATTCGTTGCGCAGTGATTGGCTAATGCGTTCCCGCCTCCCAACGCTGCCCATTTTTGCGACATGTATCGTTGATTCATGCCATTCTCATGCCAAGCTCGTCATTTTTTTAAACCAGGCTCGACATTTTCGAAATCTAACATCACCCAAAGGCTGCATTCGTCAAAGTAGCAAGCGCTCCTGAATTTAAAAAAAAAACTTACCAGTCTATACCTTACCCAGCCAATCCCGTATAAGGCGTTGAGTAAAGATATACCTACCGGTGGAGCTAGATGTATCACCTTCACATCAAACTAAACTGTACCTCGAAGCAAGCTGGAATCTTTATAATCAAATTGAACGTTTCCAAATCAAAACGAGCGTCTTCGAAATAGAACCGGACACTTTTAAAGAAGGCTAAAATAATTTTTTCCCGTTTAAAATTTGGTACAGCTTTTTTGAACATTTATGGTCCATCTGTACCAAAAAGTATGCACACTGCTTGGTTTTTATGCAATTTTTATTTTGCGAGGAAAAATAAAGCGTAGGGTTCTGAAGAGAGGGGGGAGGGCAGGACTAAAGCTCATTTTAAAGTGCAGGGAAGCAGCAACCCTTTACTGCTAAAAGAAGATATTGCGTCATTGTGACAGAGGGCTCCAGTGGATCATTTCCACTCGACGGCACGAAAAGCGTTATGTCGTCCAGGGTTTTCACGAAGAAGGCCGACCAACTCGTTGATTGGCGTCTTGGTGTCCCCTTGACATCCCGTGGAATCAAGTCGGTAGCGGCTCCCGTCCAGTGAATTTGTGCGAAACGCATTATGTGACCGGCCCTCCTTATTCTCGCCGACCTGGCCCATGCGACGGCGTCCCTGGTCTTCGAACGTCGACGAAGCCTGAAATTCTGGAGGCGTCCTCTCCTTGCGTGAGTCGTGTTACCTCGAGCATCGTGCTCTCGATTCCCCGTTGCAAGACGCTGATCGCGTGCTCATCTTGCTTTAGCCCAGGTCTCTGAGGCGTATGTTAGGGCGCGAAGAACAGTGTAGTCGAACAGGTGGGTACGGAATCGGACGTCCTTCGTCTTCTTCACGACCTCTTCGACGCCCTTGAAAGCTCCCCAAAGCGCTTGTTTCCCCCTACTCAGCTGTGTCTGTTGGTCGGTGGCCATATTGACTTCTCGACCCAGATGCACCTAGCTGGAACACTCGGAGATATTCGTTCCGCTGCGAGAATAGAAGCCACTCATACTTCTCCAAATATCTCCTGTATGACATCGTTCCGGACGTAGTTTGTGGCCAACACACCAGCCTCTTCTTCTGCACTGTACAGACGCGGCTTTGCAGCATCTTGATTGCAGACCATCACTCACGAGGAAGGTCAACGAAGGGACTGTGGAGATTCTTCAGGAGACACACATGTAGTATTATAGGGCTTCGTCTGGAAAGCGTCGTAGTGGTTTCCAAATTCCCTGCGGACCTCTGGGTAGGCCAATAATGGCTCAAAACTGTAGCGCTTCAGTGCGAGCTGAGAATGCAAAACTGACGCCTGGAATGACCTTGTCGGGCTCAGAAATTATCCCGCGAAAGGTTTGGACTTTCAACCATGTCAGATTCTATGCTCTAGCCATGACTGAAGATCCAAACCTTCTACAGGCTAATTTCTGAGCATGAAAAACCCATCCCGGACGTCAGTTTTGCGTTACCAGCTCGCACTGAAGTGCGGCACTTTTTTGCCATTTTTGGCCTATCCAGAGGTCCGCAGGAAATTTGGAAACCACTAAGGGTGCTTCTCACAAAAAGTCCTACAATGCTATATGTAGGTCGTTTGAGGAGTCTCCACAGTCACTATATTGAGCTTTCTCGTCAGAACACACCCAAGGGCCGGATTCATCAACGACTAACAGCCATTTAACAGAAATACAGCCGAATTCCCTGATAGCGCGGCTTTCAAGCGGTATTGTGAAATATTTCGTAGCACTATCAGAGATTTCGGCTGTATTTTCTCTGTTAAATGGCTGTTAGTCGTTGATGAATCCGGCCCTTGGGTGGTGTTCTGACGAGAAAGGTCAATATAGTGACTGTGGAGACTCCTCAAACGACCTACATATAGCATTGTAGGACTTTTAGGTGGTAGATGGGTAGTCCTTTGCTCTCAGGGGACGGATTTATCAACGACTTACAGCAATCTAACGATGAAAATACCTCCGAAATCCCTGACAGCGCGGCTTATCAAGCGATATGGTGAAATGTTTCACTCCAGGCGTTTTGATATCAAGTGACCACCGCTCAACTACACTTAAGAACCGTTTATCAAACACCTCAGTGAGACGACATATCGAGATACGACTGAGGCACAACACGCTTCAGTGACAGCATTCAGGAGATTTCGACGAAAGAACGAGCCGCGCACACACGTAGTTAGTTACAAGACATTTTCGACCAATAAATTATTAAGGAGCAATGTGACGACGGCTGTCTCAATCGCTCTACGCATAGAATGTACCGTACTCAGCGCTACCGTAATAGAGGGAAACTATAATCGTGATAATAGCACATCACACTTCCATAAATATATATGCACAGAGTCAAGCAAAGTGACAAAACACAGCAGCGGCAGCCTAGACCGTCCGTCCGTCTACTTCTTCGCGGCAACCGGGGAATCATATTCAGGATTCTTCTTCAATATCACCAGTCCCTCCAGATACGGCGTCATTGCGATGTCTGAAATACGGACATCTCTGTTCAGCGCAAACCACAGAATTTTCAAGCTCAAACGGAAAGCGAACAAAATCTCAATAAAGAAGTCCAGCGATGAACTTGTGGGACGCGCCGTGAACTTAACACCTATGTGATGTCGTAAAAGCATCTCAACCTTAGCTGTGTAGTCGGCTTACAAAACGGGCTATCAACACCTTACCCAGGAATCTCCTGCTTCTCTCCTCTTGAAACCTCGACATTGTAAGTTGTCAGTTAGCAAACACCGAGCAATCATACTTCTCGATAACATCGACTCGCCGCCGAAACGTGTTCATACCCGAGCGCCGGCGCAGTCGCTCTAGTCGCTCAGGTCGCTTTAGTCGCTGCAGTCGCCAGTTCATACTTCCGCGCGCTGCGCTCTCGTCGCTCTTGCCGCTGCTGCTGCGAAGTATGAACAGGCCCTGTTCGCAACAATTCCACAAAACGGATCAGTCAATTAACGGGTTTGATTCAACATGAGTGGACGAAATCGATCGTTTGATTCTCTACAAGTAATCGAAATCGACCGACTGGCCAACAGATCTTACTATTGATTTCTGAGAAAGCACAATTCAAAACGAATATGGCACCTCTGGTGCATTTCTGGCCTAAAGCCAAACTGCTTCTAACGAATAAGGGTTATCTCCTTGAACGATGACATGGTTAACCTCTCGTAAAGGAAACCGATGAGCGCAATCAATTCACTCTCAGTTGGGCGAGGGCCGAGTCGACTCGAAAATGACCAAAAACACCCACATTCTTCATTTGCTAACTCTGCTCGCTCGCCATAGGCCAGCAGAACCGGCGTCGTATGCGTCTGGAAGCCGGTGATCGTCTTCGGCTTACCGGCTTGTGCTACCACGTCAACTGCTTGTCCTACCCGTACCGTCACGCCGACCTGAAATTCAAGCCTAACGCCCTCATTCTACCAGATACTCCAAGTAAGTTCTACCTGCTTCAGCTGACCCGGCTTCTTATCATCGACACATAACGTAACGAGCATTCGGGGCTGCATCGCCAACACGAGGGTATACAGCAGGTAATGCTGTCGGTTATTCAACACCTATAACAGACGAACAGAGTGCTCAGTGAGGGCGTCAAGACCAAGGTGGCGGGACTTACAGAGTTGTTCGCATCGAGGAACGAGAAGCAAATCGTGAGCAGCGCAGCGATGGCACTCGGACAAAGCAGCTGCCTATCGGAATGCCATGGGTTCAACGTCATCGTTCCTTTACCCAAATGCGTCAGTCCTTGTGACAGCCGAACCAACATCAGAGACACCTGGAACGGGCAGATTGTCCTTATAAAACATACCGAAAGAAGCATCTAGCTGGATTCGAGCACGACCTACCTGATCTTTGTGGTGATAGCTGGCTAACGATCGAAGCATTGCGACCAGACGGGCGTTATTCGTACCGGCTCCGACCTCAAATGGCAACATAATAAGAAATCGAAGGAACCACCTGAGTGAAAAGGAAGTCAGCTAAAGAAAAAACCCTTGACCTGCAACTTGTGAGAGAACCAATAAAGCAAAAGGCACTGCTTAGCTAGCCCACCTGCGTGAAATTAATCGCCGCTCAGTGAATTTCACAGTAACATAATCGATTTTTGCATAGGGTGACGTCATCAGGTGGGAAACACTCAAATTTAATGGCTGCCGGACCGACTTCACAAGATACAAGAAGCACATAATATTGATCGGGAAACGGACACCTGTAGTCAGTATCGATTTTTACACAGAAACACCTGGATCTTTGCCCGAAAATAATGTAAGCAGTGCACGGAAGGGCGCCACGAGGGCGAACAAAGTGCGCCGGCGTGACACGCCGCATGAAGATGGCTACGCTGCACTGAGATCACTCATTTGATCGGGAAAAGTGGCGCCAACGTGCAGGGAATGCGAAGCCCGCTACTAAGCGGGACATCTGCATAAGAGGAAAACATAGAAGAAGAAGAAGAAGAAGAAGAAGAAGAAGAAGAAGAAGAAGAAGAAGATGATGATGATGATGATGATGATGATGATGAATGAAGGTAGAAGAAAGAGGATGAAAGTAAGAAAAAGACGAAAGAAGAAAGAATGAAAGAAGACGGAAGAAGGGAGGGCAGAAATGGAGAGAAAGGTAGAAGACAGAAGAATGAAGAAAGGAGACGGATGGAAGACGGAAAACGGAAGAAGAATGAAAGAAGAAGGGCAACGGAAGA
Organism: Heligmosomoides polygyrus polygyrus; assembly: GCA_947396885.1. Lineage (NCBI taxonomy): Eukaryota > Metazoa > Nematoda > Chromadorea > Rhabditida > Heligmosomidae > Heligmosomoides > Heligmosomoides polygyrus. The sequence continues at coordinate 103,431,392 of OX377201.1, forward strand.
CGAAGTAGGAAGGAAGACGGAAAAAACAATAAAGAAGAAAGAAGGAGAGGCAGAAGGATTAAGAGAGAGGAAGGGAGAAGTAGGCAGGAAGGCGGAAAAGGGAGAAAGGAGAAAGAAGAAGGAAGACGGCAGAAGGAAGAATGAAAGAAAAGTGAAGTAGGAAGAGGGAGGTAGAAGACGGAAAAGGAAAAAGGAGGACGAAAGAAGAAAAAGAATGGGGCAAAAGGAATGAGAAGAGGGTAGAAGGAAAAAGATGAAGTGGTAGGAAGGAAGACGGGAAAAGTATGAAAGAAGAAAGAAGGAGGGATAGACGGCGGAAGAAGGAAGAGGAAATAGCGGAGGAAGAGGGAAGAAGACAGAAGGAATAATGAAGAAGGAGGCGACCACGTTGCAGTCTAAGCAAACATCAACATCATCGCTTACCAATCCCATGGCGAAGATGGCGTTATGAGCCGTGTCGGCATCGGCATCATGAGAAAACTTGCTCAACGTCTCCAAGATGTTGAGCTGTGGATTCGAAACAGAGATCAGTGCCAGCGCCAACGGGACAGCTCTTCGTATCACCGGTTCACCGTATCGAATAAGGTGTCCGAACATTCTCAAAGCCATCTGAAGAAAGGAGTCAGAGAACAATGAGGACTGAACCACTCAACACCGCCTGGGCACTCACCTGAGATCCAACTTCCTCGCCCATCGCTATGAGGCCAATGCCAATGACAGCCACAGCTTGTTGCGACGACAAATCCGTCTTCGTCTCCTTGTCCTTTTCCACTTTCGCTTCTTTCTTCTTGTCGTCCTTCTATAAAGACGACGAGTGAATCTCAGGGCGGCGACAAACCACAGCAACAGACTCACCTTCTTCTTCTTGTCCTCCGTTTCGTAGTGTTCGGAGCACATATGGAGCAGTTTTTGGATCTTTAGGACATTGCCAGTTCCCGCATATGCACACACATCCACCAGAGTGGAGACCTTAATCACACGATGACTCGATGTGCTGCCTTTGACGGAAATAGCAAACCATTCTAAGGCTAAGGAGTTGTTCCATAATCCGACGCATCACCCTCGGTTGTCACTGAGTGATGGATCAGGTATGGGTTCTATCTACCTCTACCCATCGTTACTGTATATGAAACAGCAAGCAATGCTATAACGAGGATTGCTCAAACAATAATGAGCAACGAATTCCACGTACCATAGGACCGAACGGCTCCGGCAACGATCGCAGAGATTCCACGAACACTTCACTCTTTTCTTGAGTTCCTGGAATTAGAAACGTACAATTATGAAGCATACTCAAATAATAAACACATTGGAACTCTGACTATGGTGCAGTTGGCACAGACAGGTTATTGGTCAACATAGAAGGCGCAGGATCTATCCTAGTCCGGGGGGGGGCACATAACTAAAAAGTATGTAATAAATCGACTTGAGACCTACCGAGCGCCCCTGCAGAACAAATTAGGACTTAAACTAGAAAAATTCACGAAGAAAAACGAACAATATTTGTTTTCGTCGCAATTGTAAGCAGGCGAAGTTATGTGCCCTTCTCACCGTTGTTAGATCCTGGTTATAACATGTCAAGCGGTGGTCAGCACGCGGCATGCGGCATTATACGCCCTCCTCACCATGTTAGGCCCTGGTTATAACATGTCAGGCGGTGGTAGCACGCGGAAAGCCTCCATTGGATTGCTCTTTGCCCGCCGAGACGGCTGTAAAACCGCGGCGATTTTTTTTTGTTTGTTCGTTGTTTTTTTTCGTTTAGGTCATACATTCTCCTGCAGGAGCTGGTCGATAAGTCTCAAGTCGATTTATTACATGCTTTTTAGTTATGTGTCCCCCCCCCCCGTACCAGGATAAATCCAAGGGGCAAAAACGCCATTCAATAAGAGCACCTCCTGTACACTCCCCCTCTGGACACCTTCCCACTCGATCAGGTGGGATTGTGTAGGTGCAAGCTTTCGGTTTGAGGGAAGGGAGAGATGGCAACCGAAACTCTGCACGGGTCGTACGGACACTTACAAAGAAAAGTGCACAACTCATGGTGAGCTTTTGCGATGCTATTTTGACAGAATGTAGGGCAGATGAGCGGAGACCAGAATTACCGTTAGTTTTTGCTGAACGCTTTTTTAAAGAGCGGAAAAAGCAGTTTAAGAACGTGTGCGCAAAATCATTAACCCCTATGACACCCCTCGAGATGTGCCTCGGTGGCGCATTCGGTAGAAGTGCCTCTTCATAGGAGCACACCGGCGGAATTGCGAGCTCAAGTCCGTGTACTGCCAATATTTTTGCACATGTTCGTTTGTTGTCCCTACGCTTTCTCATGATCACAGGAGTCAACTTTAGACTGTCAATGCTTACAACAAACCAAGGCTGTGTATCTGCGTCTTCACATGTGCTAATTCTTTGCTTGTTTTACTTGTTTCATAGTTTTGTACCATAGCTGTTGACTAAAAGGGAAGAGCAAGGTAGGACTTTTTATTTCCAGAGAAGTGATCTGGTGCAAATACGCATCGTTGAGACACTAGCACATATGAAAGCGCAAATAGGCAGCCTTTGTTTGCTGTAAGCAGTGATGGTCCAAAATTGACATCTGTGATCATGAGAAAGCGTAATAACAACAAACTAAAGTTGTGCAAAAATACTGGCAGTACGCGGACTCGAACTCAAAAGCCCGCCGGTGTGCTCATATGAGGCGGCACTCCTACCGAATGCGCCACCGAGGCACATCTCTTGGGGTGAGATAAGGGTTGATGATTGTTACGCACACGTTTTTACGCCTCTTTTTCCGCTCTTTAAAACAGCGTTCAGCAAAAACTAACCGTAATTCTGGACTCTGCTCACACGGCCCTACATCCTGGCAGAATAGCATCGCAAAAGCTCACCTTCAGTTGGGAATCTTTCCTTGTTAGACGTCGCTTTCTAGCGGTATAGATGATGGCTGAATTTTGGGCAAATGAAACGACTCCGAGAGCTGGTCCATCTGTTACCCGTGATAAAATTGCAGGCACTATTGTACTTTCGGGATTCCAGAGGTCAAGGAGAGGTCGAAAAAAAATTTCGCCCAAACTTCACCTAGAGGGTTATTTGGGATCCTGATCATGAACCTGACATCTGTTTTCGGAACTTCGGCCGATTACGATAGATTACGGTAGGTACCGGTGACTAAGGCTGTTGAGGTCATTTTTTATGTCATGTTCAGCTTCTCAAAGACGTCCTTCAGCTTGCAGTCGCGGAGGTCTTCTTGGCGGCGGTTGTGGAACAGAGAGGAGAGCCATGATGCTGATATTGTTGCCCTCGATTAAACCTTCGCCTATCGAAGAGTTTCCCGCAAAATTGCGCACTCTATCAGGCGATCGCTAGGGGACCATTTGCATCCTGTGCCACTACTGTAGCGCCATAGAAAACACTGTAGCCGAGGTTTGGGTGAAATCGGTGATTAAGACCTCGACTGCACCCCAAATGCCCCCCACGCGAAGTTTGGGCATTTTTTTTTCGACCTCTGCAGTCCCGAAAGTACAATTGTGCCAAATTGCCTACATTTTTATGTTTATTATGCTTCCATAAGGCAATCGATAGAAAACAGTCAATGTGCAGTGACAAGTGCTTATAGAACTGCTAATAAAATGAAGGCCGTTGAAGCAGTGATGGAGCTACAGCCTGCAGCTTTCACTCAAACTAATCGTAATGATGCACCGCTATCCCTCTCCCTCTACGGAGTGACATCTCTCCTTAGATACGAGAGACCGCTCAGAGAAGAGCACAGCTACTTACCAAGGAAAATCAGAGCGATTCCCAGCGCCAAAAACCGCATATTCGGGTCGCTTAACTCGGCTTCACTTCTCTCCATCAATGTCTGCAGCATTTCCATGGCCACTGTATGATCCGCCGTTCCAACCATGATCAGTCCAAGTGCCAAGCCGGTCAGACCCTTCACTTCACTAGTGGCTGACGGCTTCGAATCGGTAAGCACCTGAGGTAGGGCACTGTTAGGTGATGAAGATACACCATGTGGAAGACCGGCAATTCTACCTTCTTCAGCTCAAATATGACTCCTCCCTCCTCGTTCTTGACAACCGTCTCGCGCTTCGAGTTAGCGTACGCCAGCCCTAGTCCGAGAACGGATCCAACTCGAATAACCGCTCTAAAGCGTTGGAGATAAAGAGTGAACTCATAAAGAAGAGTGAGTAATTCCCACCTATCAGAGTGAATGTGATCAATAAGTAGAGCGGAAGCCGGATCACATGCGTCTTGAATACCAGAGGAAATGATTCCAATTGCTAGCAATGTACCAGCCTGACGGGAAGAATTTAAAGCTTAACACCTTGAACAACTCATAGGTAAGACACTTCTTACCTTGATGAAGTCGTCATTTACATAAAGGAACTTGTCACACTGGCCAAGGCCCGAGTCAATGTCCCAGCGCCAGACAAGACCTTGTGAGGCAGCGGCCGATAGCATCCCTAAAGCAGATAATAATTGCGCTTTATTTTCCAGAAAACTATCACAAACCCAGCCTACTCAGGGCAAAATTATGCCGAAGTGAAAATTGTTTCCTAAGGAAGGCTAGCAACCTAAACTTTATGAACGGCTATTAAGATAAACACTTTAAGACAATCATTTGTCGCCAGGATAGAGAACAACGTTAATTAGTCATCTTCTTAGCTATTCCATGCTTTTCACTTCTACAGGAAATCGTAGGGGTTGTTGAAATGCGCATAATCTATACAATAGCCTGCAGTGCTGACCAGGCAATGGAAGGGTGAACACTCCACACCCTCTCCAGGCAATCCGGTTTCACCGTTTGGAGAAGTGGAAAGTATGCTCGATCAGGTCGATACCCCCGCCTTGCAACGATTGAAGGTGCACATCACAGCCACTGGCTTCTCCATCTGCGCTACGTGCATCGAAACCAAACAAACATCGCTTCTATCACCTGTCGATCACCGAGTTGCTCCGGGCGCCAACATCGACCCCATCCCACAGATGACATTGGCGACAACTGTTTAGCTACGGCACATATAGCACAGTAGAAGCGGGCGCTACCAGCGTTCCCGTGCGTTCCCGAAGCGTGCCGGACTGCTCCAATGGATCCTTCTCGCTCGAGATACATGAACAGCATCGTATCGTTCGGTTAGGGCTTTCACAAAGAAGCCCGACCAACGTGTTAGTGGCTGTCCTGGTGTCCTTTGACTCTTTCCTTTTTAGATATTGCGGAACCCAGTCGGCCAGCGGATGTCTACGAAATGCATTACGTGTTCGGCCCACCCAATTTTCGACGACGTGGTCCATGCGACTGCGCCTCTGAACCTCGAATGTCGACCGTTTTAAGTCGTTGAAAACTAGGTGATCCGACCACGTAATGCGTTTCGTAGACACCCGCTGGACGAAAGCCGCCACCGACTGGAATCCGCGGGATGTAAAAAGAAAAAGAAGTCAGGTACAGCAGGACACCAACCAGCACGTTGGCCGGGCTTCTCCGTGAAAGCGTTGACCGAACGATATGACGCTGTTCATGTCTTTCGAGCAAGGAGAATCCATTGGAGCACCCCAGCACGCTTCAGGGACCCATGGAGGTGAGCCGTGTAACCTCCAAACTGTGACGATAACAATTCTTAACTTTGAGTAAATTTAAACCCATTTCGAACTCTCGACCGAAGCACCTACAAAGGATCGTCTGAAGTTGGTGGCCTTTCGTATCACCTTGGAGTAAACCCTCTTTTTCAGCCATCCTGCTAGCTAAAATTCGTCCTTATTATAGAAGCTTTACTTCACATCTTTCAAGCCAATTTTTTTAAGTCTCAGGTGGCTGTTATCGAGCTTATAAGCTGTTACACCGATGACTTGTTGCGACAAAACCTCTAGCGCGGGGCGGTATTCCAACTCGCACGCTCAGCTGCAGGCAAGATGCTACGCCATTACATCACGGCTGCTGTACAACCGAACGCAGAATCCACGACAGCTCATGGTGCTGATCAGGTTGTGTAACGGCATGGCATCCTGTTCGGAAAGCAGTGGGGGTGGGGGCAGCAAGTTCGAATCCCGCTCGGCAGTGGAGATTGCAACAAAACATCGCTAAATAGCCTATAATGCCTTCCGTTTCAACGCACAGTGAGAAAAGATATTAGGTTGGTGCATAAGTTCTCGGACATTTGGGGCATGAAATGTTTATTATCACAACATACGAACAACAATATCAAATCATTTGAAGTAACCACCCTTTACATCAATTGTCTTTCGCCAACGTGTTGATAACTCATGGATGCCTTTTCTCCAAAACATGGCCGGTTGTGATTCGAAAAATGTGAGCAGTGCCTCCTTGACATCCTCTCGGTTCCCAAATTGCTGGCCGTCCAAATAGCGTCGAAGGCTTGAAAACAACTGATAATCAGAAGGAGCGAGATCTGGTGAGTACGGTGGATGTGGAAGAACGGTCCATCCGTGGTCCGCCAACTCAGCCGCCGTCGCTCTAGCAATATGCGGTCTAGCGTTGTCGTGTTGAAAATACACCTTCACTTGCTCTCCTCGTGAGGTTTGAAGGTGGGCCCTCAACTTCCTCAGTTGGTATACGAAAACCTCTGCCGTCACTGTTATCCCTTCGTCTAGCAGCTCCCAGTATTCTACGCCAAGAACGCTCCACCAAATGCATAGCATCACCTTTTTCACGTGAAGGTCGGGTTTCGGAACGTCCTCTGCCTCTCCAGTTGCGTCAACCCACTGTGCACGCCGGTGATGATTAGAGTACCCTCTTCTCATCCCCACTGACAAGGTTGTCCAGCCATCCGTGGGTACGTCTGAGGGTAAGGAGAGACAGAGCGACATCGGCTCTGCGATCCATGTCATGCTGTGTCAAGTCGTGAGGTACCCAGCGACCCAATTTTTGCACCTTGCCAGTCGACTTCAATCCTCGAACGATTGTTGAGTGACTACACCAAGAGTGCTTGATAGTTCGCGAGTGGTTTGGTATGGGTCCGCTTCCACTCTACTTCGGAGGCCATCCAAATCCAGTGTCATCGGGCGCCCTTCTCGTTCATTATCTTCAACGGAGAATTCACCAACTGCAAACTTCGAGAACCACTGGTACACAGTACTTCGAGCAGGAGCACTCTCGTTGTAAACATCCTTCAGGCGACGATACGATTCGCTGGCATTGAGGCCAGATTGATGCAGGAATAACATGACGTGCCGAATATGCGTCTCAGTTGGGATGAACTGCTTAGCCATAATAGCTGACGTTAACAACGCAGAAGTAAATGTTAGGAACAGTTTCGTAGCCCTTTCCTTTCTCTATCGATCGATCATTTACGCGTTGACACATGTGAGAAATTTGGCGGGAAAATGCGCTTTCAATTCAGGAGGGATCAAATGTCCGAGAACTTATGCACCAACCTAATAGAAGGCTGGGTGTACCAAAAAGCAGACCATTATCGCTCATCTTCATCTTTCCCATGACTGTTTCTTGTACGAAAGTACAATGCTTGCAGTATATCTACTGATTTCAAGAAAATGTAATACACACCGTATTCTTTGTTCTTGTAGAACCACTTGCTAGCATCCTCGCTCTCTGCCATCATTTTGTCAACTCCAAATCCGCAGTTAACGAAACCGTTCACGAATGCAGCAGCCAGATTCATTCGAGCTGAGTCTGGCGCGGCTGTGTTTCCAAATGGTCCTGAATTTCAGCTGGGATTTAGAGGGAAAGAGTCGAGCGCTAGTAACCTGAACGCCGAATGTCAAAGTTTGGAACTCACTGCTGTGCTCCAGATGGCTCTTATAGATCCCTTCGGGTGTTTTCGGCTCCATAATGTCCAGCTCACGAGCAAGAGAGTGGAAATACTCGTAGAGGTGTGCGTTGGAGTTCAATTCTCCAAGCTGCTCGCCGTTCTCGACGTTTTCGAAGTCAAGGAAGATCTGGTGCCGCCCGAGAAGGATCGCCATCTGTTTCTGCAGCAGCCTAAACAAGACATGGTCAATAAGGGCCAATCACATGGACGGATGCGCATTGCTTCGGAAGGCAATCACTTCACTCACAAGTCGTCTGTCTTCGAGAAGATATTCTTAATCTCAACAGGGTCATTGAGCATGATCGCGCATCGAACAGCCTCGAGATAGCGTTTATACTTCAAGTAGATGTCCTTTGCCGTTCGAATAAGGATCACATTGTCCGGATCAGGCGTCAGCGGAGCGCAGCTAAGCAAGACATTGACTCTTCAATAAGCAGTATGGAGTAAAAGTGAGTCAACGAACCTCAGTAAGTACAGACACACCCTCTGGTGATCGACATCTACTACGTACTCAATCAGGAGATCTAGTCGCTCGATTTCTATCAGTAGATCACAAGCTTCTACCTGAATCAGGGAAAATCATCCAATTTTTCGTCTGACCTTCTAGAAATCCTATCAAACCTCAGCATTATGCTTCATGTTATGCATGACGATGTCTCGAGCCAGCACGAGAAGCTCGTTGCGCCTGAACAGACAAGACATAGGCGATTAAGCATGAATACACGTGAACAAAACGATGAATCCCACCTTGCCTTACTCTTCTCTGAGCCGTCTCCAGCTTGTTTCCATTCCTCTGACATTTCCATCGCCAAATGTCGAACATATTCATGGCCCCAATCGCCAATTGGCTCGTGCATTCCCTGAAAAGGAGATAGATGAAGCAGGACAAAACATAAGAAAAGGGTTTCACAAACTCCTAAACCAGCTCACACGACGACAAATTTTAGAAATTTTCTACTATATTTTATTTTATAAACATTTTTCATATTTTAATACATTCTCCAACTAGGATTGCATGATGTGGGTTTTCAAAGGTTTGCAAATGATTAAGACCCTAAAAATAGGGTCTTTTCCATATCGCTAACCTCATTACATATTTTTTAAATAATTGATTCAAGGACTTTTGACTTCAATTTCGATTGTACTTGATTCTATTGCTATCATGTTGCTTGCTCATTATCCAGTACATATTGTTGTTATTTAGCAAGTTTTGGTAAGGGACGGTTTTTACGGGTTCCTCCCTAGAAGTAGGAATTAGAAAACTGCTAGTATCCTGCCAGCCAGGTTGGTGTTGTCTGCTTATTTTGATGTATTGCTGCTCATTTATTGGGTTTTATTGGGTTTCTCTTCGTTATGATATCGATAAGACGCTACTCCCCCCACCTAGGATTGCACCAACGCACCCTCTTCTTTCCAGGCCGAATGCAACGTGACGTAAGGCGTAGTATCCCGCCCGGAAAGCAGACGGCGTGGACTTGAGTCCCATCTGGCAGTAGAATTTTATTCGCAACTAAACACGCGTTCGAAGGATCCATCACTGTTCGATGGCTCGTCTTCTCACCAGAGCTCTTCTCCTCTTTGTTAAATTCAAAGAGCTCTACCCTTAGAAGTCAGGTGCACTCCAGTCCTGTGCATGTGAAAAAGAATCGAAGACCCTGCATAGTAATACGATAACCTTGTTCTAGGAAGTGCCGCTACTTTCCTACATATTGAGCCAACATCAACGCCGTATGGAAAGTTTACGAGCGAACCTACTGTCTCTAGCCCATGCAGAACAAAATAGGACCTAAATTAGAAAAATTCACGAAGAAAAACGAAAAAATACATTTGTTTTCGTTGCAATTGTAAGCAGGCAAGGTTATGTGCCTTCCTCACCATGTTAGATCCTGGTTATAACATATCAGGCGGCATTCAGCGCGCAACATGCGGCTTTCTGCGCTCTCCTCACCATGTTAAACCCTGGTTATATCATGTCAGACGGTGGTAGCACGCAGCAAGCCTCCATTGCGTTGCTCTTTGCCCGCCGAGACGGTTGTAAAACCGCGGCGATTTTATTTTTTGTTTGTCTGTTCGTTTTTTTTTGTTTCGTTTAGGTCCTATCTCTTCTGCAGGAGCTGGTCGGTAAGTCTCAAGTTGATTTATTACATGCTTTTTAGTTATTGCCCCCCCCCCCCAACAAGGATAGATCCAGAGTAACTCCCATCCTATACTGTTATCTCACCATCAGCTTGTATTAGGTTGTAACGAATTAAATGGCACTGGCTCGCGCCATTTTTTGGCGCGTCTTTACGCGTTTGATCAAGAACAAACCGTAACATGTAAGATATCATTTAGAAGCGCAAACTTTGCTCTACCGGTGAGTACCAAATTTTCTATGTAAAAGTGGGAAAACTTTAGAGTTTTATTGACTTTTTTGCAGATGGACAAAAGGGTAATCCGTGGCATTTACTTGTATGAATTCAAGCTGGGCACTACAGCTAAGGAGGCGGACGAGAAGATCAACGCCGCATTCGGTCAAGGATGTTCCACAATTCGGACGGCGTATCGTTGGTATCAGAAGTTCCGGAATGGAGATGAGAGCTTGGAAGAACATGAAGGTCGTGGGAGGCATAGTGATGTTGATGAGGACAAGCTGAGAGATGTGGTAGAGGAGGATCCACACAAAGGTACCAGGGAGATAGCGAAGGTTCTTGGCGTCAGTCGCAACACAGCTGCCCGGCATCTGAAGGAAATTGGAAAGACCAAAAAGCTGGAAAGATGGGTGCCTCACGAGCTGTCTGAGGAGCAAAGAAACCGACGATATGAGATCTCGTCCGCACTGCTTCTACGGAACGAAACGGACCCATTCCTTGATCGCATCGAAACCTGTGACGAGAAATGGATAACGTACGACAACAGGCGACGATCGGCACAGTGGGTGGACAGCGATGAGAGCCCCAAGGTTTTTGCGAAGCCGGAATTGCACCAAAAGAAAGTAATGGTGACAGTATGGTGGTGTTCGCTGGGAATTATTCACCACAGCTTCCTCCCTCCCGGTGAATCCATCACGGCAGAGAAGTACTGCATTGAAATTGAAGAAATGATGAAAAAGTTGAAGGATATCCGGCCGGCCTTGGTAAACCGAAGGCGAGTTCTCCTTCTGCTCGCCCCCATGTAGCACGAATGACGTTGCAGAAATTGAATGAGCTGAGCATTGAAACTCTACCACATCCTCCGTTTCCTCCCGACCTCTCCCCAACAGACTACCATTTCTTCAAGCATCTTGGCGACTTCTTGGCAGGGAAAATATTCAAATACCAACAGGATGCCGAAAGTGCCTTCGAAGATTTCGTCAATTCCAGAACTTCTGATCTTTATGCTACTGGGATAAAAAAGCTTGTGTCACGTTGGCAAAGATGTGTAAAATCAGAAGGTTTTTATTTCGATTAATAAACTTGCATACAAGCCGAGATATTAACTGTTTAAATTTACAGTGGTTCAGTGCCATTTATTTCGTTACAACCTAATAGAATACACCCCCCCCCCCCCTCCTCCACCTAAACAACCGCTAGTGTTTCTTATATATGTAGAACCCCTGAAGCTCGTTGGACTAAATGCACCACATAAAGACACACTTACTTTCATCCGGAAATTGATGCAGTCATTCTTCTCATCGGCGCACATCGCAAGAACCGAGATTATGTCTGCACAAAGACTCTGAAACATAGAACATGTATTCATTTATAAATGCACCAAAACTAACCTCATTATAGTAGAAAAATACAGCACCATCAAAAGTACCGGCGCAATGTGTGTGTTTGAGGGGAGGGGTGCACGGCTGTGACGTCTTCTATTACTACGGTTCCATATTCAATAGAAACCTAGAGCAAAGGGTCTATCCCCGTCGGGAGGGGGCAACCGTAACATGCCGATTGCGTACGTCATCCTATGCAGCACAACCACTCGCATTGTGGGACAACAGCAGATGCTCTCCTACAGACTTATGGAAGGGAGTGAAGACGCAGATATATGCCCCCTCCCCTCTGATTAGAATGTATCCCAGAGTGAGGGGTGAGGGAGGGGTCCACCCTAAACTTTTAAACAACTATCAAGTTTACTCTAGTCGACACAGGCTTAGATGACCTTCAACAGCTACAATACATGCGTTTGCAAGCCTAATGTGCCCATTTTAAAAGTTCGTGAACAAATTACTAAGATACTACGATACAATGAGGAAAATGGATCTATGAGGAAAATCGGGGTGGACCCCGCCCTTCCAAACTAGCACCTCACTTGATCCCATTGAGTGGATAGCAATGCTTGATGCCCTCTAGGCAGTGAGGCTTGCACCACTACACGTACCTTAGTTGGACCCGGCTGCATCTTCTCGAACACCTGTTTCATCGTCGCATAGTGCTGCCGCATGAATTTCAGTGGTTTCGGTACGGACGTCATCGAAGTGGTCGAAGCTCGAATCAGGGACCGCATCGTTTCCAGTGACGGCAAATAGAGGGTGGTATCATTCTCCTGAAAGAAAAGCTTTTGACTATGATCTACTGAAACTGGAAACGACAGAACTCGAACTCACACTCAGACGTTGCACGAGCATATTCAGATCCTCCTCGAGCTTCTTGTCCTCTTCGGTCTTAAAGCAGAAACGTAAGATATATTCATTTTCTTCAAATCGGTCTTTACACTCACCATCTCATCTTTCTTCTCTTCTTTTCCCGTCTTCTTCTTGTCATCCTTGGCCGCCTCCGGCTTCTCTTCTTTCGGCTTCGCCTTCTCCTGTGTTGCCTCGACCATTCCCGCCACTAGAACATTAGCAAATAACTTTATTCCAACCGCAACAGTGAAAAAACAAGCGGAATGATATGCGATCAAATCACAAGAGTACACGAGAAACGGAAATAGGTCAAAGCAACAACTGAATGTGTAACTAACAAAGCATACATTGAGAAAGATGATAACAGAGATAAGGCATTCTAAACGTTGATTGTCAAAAAATGACGTGGAGAGCAAAGGGATGCCGTCCAAGCTCTAGTTTACACTTACGCGGCACCATTGTCAGAATAGATATCGATCCGGCAGCGCGGAAAATCGGTACCTATGGCGGTCGTCGTGCCGCTCCGCGTGGCGGCGCAAGTGTAAACTAGGGCTAAGGTACAAGCTAACTATGCTACAGCAAGACATGACCTACAAATGATCCCTAGGGTACACGTATAGTAGCGCTCGAACGAATATATTCGAATAGCCGAACATTCGATATTTCCAGATTTCCGAATATTCGATCGAATTTGGACATAAGTGGTTCCGAAAAGTCGAATATTCGTTCCAATTGAGCATCGACAGAGACCCGTGTTCGAATATTATTTGAAAATCCAATATTTCGGATGCTTGTGATCGAATATCGAATAAACTTCAAATTTTCAAGCACAGAACCTGATTCGAACAAATTATTCACTATTCGAGTATTCGAATAAACGAAAAACTCATTCTATTGCCGATCATTCGAAAAATTGGTGAGCGAATGAATCAGCTCAAAATTTTTCGACACCGAGTTTATTCGTCCATTCATTTATTCGATAAAATTTCTCAACGCGCAACTATAATATGCAGCATTGGAGGCGCTTTTACTGAGCAGGAAAGGCTTCCAGACCTCTGAACGGTGTAAATGAATGCCGTTGTGAGAATCTCCCCCCTCGAAATAGTAGGAAACTATATTCCATGTTTACAAAACCCTTGAACCTCCCGAGTTAGGGCCTCTAAAAGTTTACTGTAGAATCGCAGTCTTACTAGACAATACCTTACAAATACCAAACATGCAGAAAAAATGTTTCGTAGGCGCAGAATCAGGTGTTCGACTCCTTGGCTCGCTCGGTAGGTCCAGGGACATTGCAAAAACAGAACAAACTAACAAGCAAATACGCCTCCAACCCTTTCCTGGTAAGTTATCCCAGATTTTTCAATAGATCATATCATCTCTGGTACCTTTCAGGGTAGCGAATCCAAACATGGAACCAAAATTTACTGCGAGAATATTTAAACTCAAGTAAGGACAAGTGACAGCTTCCCGACGCAGGGGAAATGTAGAACTGAAAGGTTTCCTCGCACATGTATCCATGTGCAAGTGGTTAGTAGCCGATATTCATGTTCGCACGATCGAGGGCTCGATTCCACTGCTTTTCGCATTCCTCGTTTGATGCCTGAGCATCACATTTGTTCCAAACACTTTTTTTTACAATGCTTCACCAGTATTATCAGAGTACCTTTATTAGCAAAAGAGGGCGCAAAGCGGCTCGGAGGGGGTCACCATGTAAGGCCTATGTTATATTTCGACGACGCGTCGGCGACGCTGTGTTGCGCGGGCTGCCACTCACTGCGTAGCAGCCCGCGTAACACTGTCGCCGACGTCGCTGATAGCAGCGTCGCCGAAGTATAACATAGGCCTAAGACAGCCCTACAAACATTGTATGTTACACTAAATTAAAAAAAAATACAGCACTAGTGTGGTATACTCCCGTGGTGAGCTGAGCTTGGATACTTCTTTTGTAACTGAGGGTCTGTTGATACTTCGCGACAAGAGCGACTGGAGCGACTGGGGCGACGGATGTACTGTGGTGTACGTAAATAATTACGCATTTCACACTACATTCACTATGCACCACGAAAGCAAAATCTTCTGGAAGTGAAATCGAACCATGATTGATTCCTTAACGTGCACAAGGACACTGTTCTCTCAAGGGAATCCTGCTTAGCAAATTATGCAATAACCAATAAATCAATACAGAGATCAATTCTCAGAAGGAAATCTGGTCCATGTCGTGAATGTGGGCAGCATTGGAGGTGACCAGTCAATCACAATCAGCTAGTCAACCGTACCAACTGTCCACATGTCCCCTCTTACTGGCACTTCCCGACATTGCCGACACGCCCCAGCTCCTAATGCTGCACACATTAGCGACTAGAGTCGATAACTTCTACGAGAAATCAAAGAACAAGAAGTCACTTCTTGACTTTTGGATTCTTGACTTTGTCCGGCTTCCCCATGGACTTCACGAGAGCAACAGGCACATAAGATGCTGTGTTTGATCGCGCTGACTGCACCCGCAGAGGGGTCAGCGTCGTTTCGATCAGATCTCGAAGCTCTTCCGGGCAGGATCTCAAGACGAACGCGTTGGTCTTCCGGTTCAGTTCACTCGACAGCAGATCTGCCACTCCATCGAGGCAGTACACCTTCGCCGTGTCGGCGTAGTTGCTGAAGTAGAGGCCGAGCGCGTTCGAGACCGCACTGGGACGCGGACAGGTGCTGTCCAGAAACACGATCGCCGACGGCTCGGTTTTGACGAGGTCGAGACAGGCCTGAAGTCCGAAGCCGGCATGCTCTGTCAGGACGCTGAGCGGATGCGAAGCCTGTGTAGTATCTTCGGCTTCTGCACAACCGTTGTCTCGAAGATACTGGATCGCATCCGCAATCAGCGATTTTTGTTGGAGTGAGGGCACTCCGCGACCAGAGTCCCAGTCGATTTTCAGCGACGTCTTCAGGTACGGTAGGCCTCCTTTGCGCTGCTTGCCCATTCTCGAGAGCCTGAAAGCGTTAGAAAGTGGATATGGTGTGTCCTAGTAGTCGAAGCGATCAACTCGACGAAAATACAACAGGAATAGGTGCCGGCAAGCGCCTAAAGTTCTGAGCGCACGTCTCTTTAGGACCTAACGGTAAGATGTTGTGGAGCAAAATGTTAGTCTTTGATCCTGCGTTGTAATGCCTAATGGCATGACTAAAAGTTTGCAAAAAACAGCTTATGAGGAAAACATCTCAGCGATGAAGCGAGTCACTCACAGAGATTCCTAACTCTTCAAATGGTAAAAAATACGAATAACTAGAACAGGCAAGTCTCATACATACGTAGTTTGAAAAATTATGTAAGACTTTAGTGGAAAGTGGGACATCCGTCTTCAATCCAAAGAAAAAGAAAGATGGACCTTCTAGAGAGCATTCAAAATAGCTTGACTAGGGGGCTCATGATGACGTGCTTCTCAGTAGATTATGGTTCTATTCCAGACGTATTCAACGAGCTTCACTGCTAGGTCTTTCTTCGCTGAAGCGTAGAAGGAAAATCGCTGATATCGTCATGATGTGCAGAATCATTATTACAAATAAGGTTTCCATCGACCCAACTAAAATCTTTGAGATCCTTGGAATGCTGACAAGATCCGTGAGAGGGCAGTTGAAACCTCGAGTCTCTGTTGCTAAATCGCGAGTCAGATCATATTTCTTAACCTATCGTATTCTCAAGGAATTCAACCTGCTACTCGGCACTAACTATGAAGGTTTAGAGAGGCTCTCGGCTCAAGGCTGCGGAAAGTTTGTCAAATGTTGAACATCAAACAGTGCAAGAAATGCTTTCTGTGATTGATTGATTGCTTGGTTAGTGTTCGAGTGGTCTTCTATTTGTATTTTCTTTGATGTTTTCTTACAATCTCCATGCTAGACAGTTGTCGTGTCTGTCTATGCCTTGAATAAATAAATAAGTGCTCAAAATTGCCAAACTGGAATGTATCGGAGAAGATCAGAGTATTCCACTACCAACACAGTGGTCCTTGGATGTCGTTGTAGTAGTTAGTGAGATTGGGTAGCAGCTTTGAGATCAAGATCTCTAAGCTGCTACCCAATCTCTTCCAGAGCTTCAAGATCTCTAAGATAAGGCAAGAGGGTAAGAAGACTACGTGCCGTGTCCTCTGCATACAAAACAGCCTTGACTTCACATTAAAACTTTTCTGTATAGGCAGAGACACGTAGTAGCGCAGTCGAAGAATCTTGATACGAACTGCACGAAACATCAGCTGTTTCGTGCAGTTCGATTCAAGGTTCCTCGACTCGGTTCGGAGATCTTATCCATAACAACCAAGCCTTCCATACCTCCGAGGTCGGTAAATTGGTACCAGCCTGTGTGGGAGGGATGAAACACTGACTCGTTCATCGACTAGCTACCGCAAGTCACTCAACAGTATAGGCCAAATACACATTTAAAATACCTCTACGACATTCCGCAGAGTAGAGTGCGTGGCGCATCCCAAACAGGGATTGATATGATGACAAAGAATAAAGGACGTGTCAATCTCTTGGAACGCGATACGTATTCTACTTCTATGGATGTCGTGGAGGCAACTTGAATGCGTATTTGCACTACACAATGACTCGTGGTGACCAGCGGGCATGCAAGTTAGTGTTTTATCCTTCCCAGACAAGTCTGGTACCAATTCATCGACCTCGGAGGGATGAAAAGCTTGATTGGCTTGGCCGGAACTCGAACCGAGAACCTGAATCGAGTGCAGACGAAAGCCGGCGCTTCTTCAAATCGAAATAAGGCGTCTAATAATCTTGGTTAACAGCTTGAAGAATAAGTCGTATTTGTCTAAATACAGTTCTTCCGTTAATAGATATATTGAGCAGAAAATAGCCAGTTTAGTGAAATGGCGAGCATGTTAGCCGAAACAACAAGGGATACAAAGTCGAGACGACATATTTTCCCGGGTGTTTTTATTTGAAAATACTACGAAACATACTTCAGCTGCATTACATTACAAAGGAGAGAAGCTGAAGCGCTAAATACCTGAGAGAAGATGGATGTACAATATGTTCTGGCTTGCCTGGGCACTAACCGTTACCGTATTGCTCCGGATTTCTCACCACATGAGAGCTGCCAATGTTTCAAACAAATAAGAAACCCATATTAGTGTGTAGTGTACCGTATATTACTTAATTATCAAACAAACACGCGACAGAGTTGAAGACATTACCGGGTATAGAGGAATCGAACCGGTTTCAAGGGTTTCTGCATGACTCAACGAAAGCTAGCAAAAATTGAGTGAAGGAATGCTTGTTTGTGTTTTCCAGGCGATTGAATAGGAAGGCCGTAGCTCCCACAGTCCAATAATTTAGCTGATAAAAACCACCAAACGCGGGAGAATATTGGATTCAATGCCTTTCCACGGACAATAGACGCTAGATGGCTCATAACTCCACTCCGAAAGATTCCAAAAAGCTTTCTGTAGATACTTCCGACTATATCCACCCCAGAAAAGATTAAGAAAGGACGGAAACAGGTTGAAAACGTGAAAGCTCGGCAAAAGTCATCACATCTTGGCGGCTCGGCGCTGTGGTCCCGCACGGAATCCGCCCGGATACTGTAGCGACGTGTATCGGAGCGCGTTGAACTCGTCCTTGATGTCGCTACCGGTAGACGTGTCGCTTGAAGTCCCCAAGCTTTTGGAGCTTTTTCTTCCATTCACTGAACTCGCTGGATGCTCCGATTGATGCCTCTAAGCAATAGAGTTGGGTTAAAAGTTTAGTTTTATGAGCCAAAATGGAGGGTGTAGTCACGGTCTCTAGGGTTTGGAAGATCATTCGTGTTTTTTATTTATTGTGATCGACCCTCATCATTGAGCTACGCTCCTCGTTATTGCATCGTCTTACAAAAAATGACAAAAATTAGCGGAAAATGTGTAAAAATGGGTGAGCAAGGGTGGCAAGTGCTTTTCTTTCCTTCATTCTAAAGGTTCCTGTGGAGTATCTGCTTTCTCAAACGGTAAATAACGTCCTGAACATGTCATCATGCTCTATTAGTTTACCAGGAAGTAGACCATCATCAGACGAAACAAAAAATCTCAGCTGCCATTGCACCCGCTGCGTATCATGACGTGGCATTGATGGGCGAGTTCCGCCTTTTGCAGCCTCGTCGCCGTTTTAGTGTTCGAGTCCATTTTCCTCTTTAGTTTTCTGTAGGTGAGGTAAATAATATACGGATTGGAAACGTCACAGTGTAGAGATGCTGCTTTCATTTCAGATTTTTCGAAAGAAATTGCCTTTCAAAGCAGTGATCTTATTGGGTTTCCAGTAACACTCCTAGGAAACCTCTATTCTTTGAATATTTGTTCGTGCTACTGTAATCTTTGGACGGCGC
Source organism: Heligmosomoides polygyrus polygyrus (assembly GCA_947396885.1). NCBI lineage: Eukaryota > Metazoa > Nematoda > Chromadorea > Rhabditida > Heligmosomidae > Heligmosomoides > Heligmosomoides polygyrus. Next base: position 103,450,116 of record OX377201.1, read on the forward strand.
CGTAGAACTATAATACCTGGGATACTATTCGTTAATGGCTAGAAATCCTTGCAAAAAACAACGTAATCGGAAAATGTTTGAATAAAGTAACTTAACTACACAGAACATACAGTGAGAAGTGCCCCAAAATACTTACTTACTTTGATACTTTGATGGTCCTTTTGTCGGCTGGAGGTCTTCTCAGTGAGGACCACAACTCTTCCAGACCGCTCGATCTCCGGCTGCTTGCATCCAGTGAGGCACAGACTCCGCTCTATGAAAGGTTTTGAGAATGGGTCTGTCCATCGCGTTGGCGGTCGTCCCAGCGGTCTCTTATGGTCTCTCGGGAGCCATTCTGTGACACGGAGACTCCATCTGTCGTCCTTTCGTCGAAACAGGTGTCCGGCCCAGCGATATTTGGACTTCTTTACGTGCTGCAGCGGGTCTGCTAATTGCGACTTCTCCCGTAGCTCCGAGCTTGGTAGGCCTTCTTGCCATTGCTGACGAAGGCTTGTCCTCAGAAGACATCTCTCCAGTGCACGATGCGTAGTCTGCATTGTTCTGGCGATTGTCTTGTTGTCGGGCCAGGTTTCCGTCGCGTAACACATCGCAGACAGTACAGAGGCGTTGAATATCGAGGCCCTGAGGCCGGCATCCTTGACCTGATCGGTGACTTCGCGAATCGAACTGAAGGCTGCCCATGCTGCGCGTCTCCTGCGGGCGATTTCAGGAGCGAGGTCGTTATCCATGTTCAGCTCTCTTCCCAGATAGACGTAGGAGTCGACCTGTTGTAGAGCGACTCCATTTAACCTTACGAGTCCCGTGTCACACCACTGGTTGACCATAAACTGCGTTTTGGACAAATTCATGTCCAATCCAATCTTCATACCTGCCACATTGAGCTAGTTCAGCATTTCCTCCACTTCTGCCGTGCTGGCAGAGATGAGAACAATATTGTCGGCGAAGCGAAGATTGCTGATCCGTTTACCGTCGACAAGGTAGCCTTTATCGTCATTTCATCTTGGAGTGCCGCTGTGAATAGCTTAGGAGAAATCATGTCTCCCTGAAACCTGAAATGAAACCTGAATCTCCCTGAAATCCCTCTGAAGTTGCCCCAAAATAGTTGAATTGAAACGATGACAATACCAGTAGTAGCTCTGCCCCATGATTCCGTAGGGTTCTAGAATTGTTCATAAGTCAAATTATCACATATTCTGCGTTTCGTTTGCTTCCGAAAATCGGAAGTAGAAGCCCCAGGTGCAACTGTTCTGCTCGTCTTTAGACATTCTCACCCTAATTAAAGGACAATGGGAGAAAGAGAGGTATTACTCAATTCCTGTTGAGATGCGCCACGCATTCTACTTCTACAGGATGTCGTGGAGGCGATTTGAGTGCGTATTTAGCCATACAATGACTTGCGGTGGCCAGCCGATGGTCAAGTCAGAAGCCATGTTCGACTCTGTTTGAACCTCGGCATGGTCGAGTCTTTCTACAGATCTCCTAATCTCGTCACGAGGTGTTAAACGGCTTTATTGGCTGACGTCTCGGCTGGATCGCCTTCTTCAGAACCTGAAAAGGTGGAATCAATTAGGGGTTACCCCTCCAAATATCCTTTCAACCTTACAAATTCAATGTCAGGTTTTTGAAAGCCTGGCCAATGGAGAGAATCCAATTACCGCACCTCTCTATAGTCCACTGAAAGACCAGCGGTTGAACAAATCTGACATTGAATTTTGTAAGGTTGAGGAGGGTAACTCTTAAGTGATTTGACCCTACGTCCCTATTGCAAGCAACCTCGTGGGAGAGCTTAGCAGATCTGTAGAAAGATCACGTCAGCGCTTTACCCTTCTCACCAGGAAACTTTCTCAACGGGTGGTCGGAACGGCCCAAGTGTTGTATACGGCAGAATCGTTTCTCTCTGAGAAACAACAAATTTCAGATATCTCGACCCCAATACAACTCTGCGCAGAGTTAGGGAAACGGAAGTTGGGCCGTTGGCGGCGTTAGTCCATTGCCTGTACGCGGAGGGAGGGCTCAAATTGGTTGGAAACAGCGATCATGGGGATTACGCCGCCCCTCTATCCACTGTGCCACCACCGCTTGCTCGTCATCGCTGTTTCCAGCCAACTCGTGCCCGCCTTTCGAGCGCAGGCAAAGGGTTGACGCCGCCAACGGCCCAGCTTCCGCCGTCCCTAACTCTGCGCAGAGTTGTATTGGGGTCGAGATATTTGCATTTTGTTGTTTCCCAGAAAGAGGCGATTCTGCCCGTATACAACACTTGGGCCGTTCCAACCTACCGTTGAGATAGTCTCCTGGTCAGACAAGTCTGGTACCAATTTACCTACCCCGGAGGTATGGAAGGCTTGGCTCGTACGGTTGAGATATCCTAACTGAGGAGCTTGAATCGAAGTGACGAAACAGCCGGCGCCTTCTTCGACTGCGCTACGCCCCGACTGTGCAGTAGAATTCTAAAACAGTCGACGCCAAACTTCTGCACGTAAACGACACAGATGGGGGTCCGAGCGTTTGTCCACAAACGCGGCACCCAGTTTCACTTTCCACTCCGACATTCAAGGACCAATGTATTGGGATGGAAACCCTCCGATGTGCTCCGAGACATTTCAGCTCGGCTATTTTGAGCACGTTTGGCTTGCCTGTTCCAATTATTCGTTTTTATTTACCATTTGAAGAGTCATGGTCCATGGTTCGGGTTTTCCAGGGCCGGATTTATCAACAATTAAACCCGTGGTATTCGGGGTACAAGGGGTAGAGATAAGATAAGAGCCAGATAGAGATAAGGTAAGAGTCAGAGACGCAGACTCCTTCGTGGGTATCTCTACCCCTGTCCCCGCGGGTTAGTCGTTGATGAATCCGGCCCCCGCTGCACTGGGCAACTAGCCCCTCTATCGCTCCGGGGTCGGTGAATTGGTACCAGACTTGTATGGTGGAGATAAAACACTGACCGGTCATCAGCTAACCACGGCAAGTTGTATAGGCCAGATGCACCTTCAACGCAGTCCTTCATCCTTTGTTTTCCGTAGTATTCATAGCTCTTGCCCTTTCCTCTAATCCTCTGTTTCTGTTCTCTGTTTCATTGACGTAGGACTTCTAACCAGATTTATTTATTTATTTATTTATTCTGGGCGTAGACATGAGTCCACACGTTAGAAACTTACAAAAGAACTGAACAAAACAACTAAAGTACGTGAACAACTCAATTAGGTATCAATTCTTGTGCAACGTTATCAACACGTGTCATTTGACACAGCATTGAAATATTTGTCAAGCAAGATACGTTCTACAGGTACGCGCAGACATACTCGCCAGATCATCGTACCTACCAAACAGCAAATTAAAATCCTTCAAGATCCTGTACGTTAAGAAGTCTGACCTAACTCGCGTCCTTGCTATGGAGGTTCGAAGTTTGAGCTTCCCCCTTACGGATCTAGTCAGCGTTCCATCAAAAAATTCTAGTGCGTTGATAGAAAGCTTGTTGGCAAGGGTTTTGTACATCATGAGAAGGTCAGCAGTTCTTCTTCTCGTTCTCAGTGACGAAAGACCAAAAAACACAGATCGTTGAGGACCACGAGGTATTATGCTGTAGTTCATCGAATAACACCTCATCATGAGTTTCCAGGTGAAGTTGTTTTGAACACTTTCCAAAAGGCCAGTGTCCTTCTTCTTCGTTGGGGTAAATACAATAGTGCCCGGTTCCACAGTAGGTCGCACATAGGTTTTATAAGCACGAATATATAGCACGAATATAGCACGAATAGCTTTGATTTCAAAGCCCTCAAAGGGTTGTATATACGAAAGTTGGCTTTTTTCACCAAAATTCTGCAATGTTGAGAAAACATAGGTCACTGGTAACATTGTAGCCTAAATCTCGAGCTTCATTCACTCTGTTGAGCGAGTCGCTGTTAATCGTGTACGTCGGTGTCCGAGTCTGGTTTTTGGGTCCAATCATCAAAAGACGAGTTTTTTCAGTTGAAAGTGGCAGTTCCCATAATTCGGCCCAACTACTAACAAAGTCAATCGCCGCCTGAAGACTCTAAGAACAAAAGAATTGATGGGCCTGAAGGGTCGTAGAGTCTTCAGGCCCATCAATTCTTTTGTAAATTTTAACGTCGTCGGCATACATGTTGCATTTGACGCTCAAATTGTTGATGAGTCCCGGAAGTTCATAAGTATACAACAAGAACAAGAATGGGGACCTAATGCAGGGAAGACTTTAGAGAACTCACACTTGATCTTCACTTGGTACGTTCTTCCAGACAGGAACTGCCGAGTCCAATCCATCATCATGGGATGGATTCCCACAGCTCCCATTTTTATGAGCAATTTCTCAAGAGGGACTTTATCAAAGGCTTTTGAGAAGTCAAAGTACACCACATCCGTGCACTTTTTCTCTTCAATAGCTTTGGACCAGTCATTGAGAGAGGTGAGGAGCGCAGTTTCTACGGATCTGCCTTTGAGGAAATCTCCTCCATATCAGGTGCAACCTTTGCGTTATTTTTACTACTTCTTTGTTTGCTCATCTTCAGTTGTGTTACGTCATAGTGGCACATCCTTATTGAAGTGTGATTCTGATTGTGTATGTAGATAAGTAAGCGGTTTTACGTGGTCTCTTCGCTTAGTTGTTTTCTGAGGGTTGTACCGTTCTAAAATCACCACAATTTTCGAAGAACCTAGACTGGTCCAAAGAGTATCCGCAAAATCGCTGTTCTTTCAGGATGCGGGTACTTTCACTGCTTCTTCTCGTGGGATTGACGGTAGCCGCCGACTGGAAAGTGGTGAACGTCGACAGGACTATCGACATTACATCACAGGCTAGTTTCATCTTCTCAACGAACGATTTCAATAGCAGCGCTCGTTGCGGCGAATGTAAAGTCAACAGCCATCCATTGGACTGGATACACATGTCGCTTAAACATTGTTAAAGGGCAGTTCGCTGCGCCGTAATTCACATGGAAGGGCAAGGCTTTTTCCTGCACTATATTTCTTACGGTAATTTGGAAGGAAGGGCTCGTATTCGTGCAGTCGGAGGAGTCTCCTTCCCCCCCCCCCCCCCCCCCAGGTCAATCAAGCCTTCAGCCTCTCCGGGGAATCGGTAGCAGGCCTGTCTGAAAAGGCTAAAGCTCCTAGTTGTCCATTGGCTGGCCACCGCATGTCATTGTATAGGCTATAAACGTGTTGAGATTGCCTGAATAATATCCCGTAGAAGTAGAATACGCGGCGCATCCGAAAAGTGGTTGTTTAGTGCCGTCCTTTGTCCTCTATCCTTATCCAACTTCTATCCTTTACGTTCATTTAAAAGGCGTCTGCTCCATGGCAAATAAAGGTTGACAAGATACATTTCATCGTGTGTCTGTGTGAGAAATTTATTGTACGCTAGGAACCTAATGTTAAAAAATGTATGGCTGATCACAGGAGGACTCCTCAACTAGCAAGGGAAGGGTCTGAAGCGTATGTCTAAGCGTAGCATGGGGAGCGAGTCATATATGGAGAATCCTCACCCCTCGTTTGGTTTGAAGATGTGTTTATTTTTTGCCAAGTCGCTAAATCCAAGGAGTAGGGGGTCACAATGGGATATGGCGCAGCACGCAATTGGGGATCTTGTACGCCCGCGATTAGTCTGCAGCCAGTGGCTCGGAGCGCAGGTGGGTAGAGGGCTGACTCATGCGAGAAAGGTCAGGGGTTTGGCCCCTCTGCGTTGCTGCACTTCTGCATTTCAACTGATTGGTTGAGATTTGGGGATTCTGACGTCTATACCATTTTCAGACGTTTTCTGCGCATTTTTCCAGCTGTACTCTGTGCTATTCAACATGGTGATGAATGTTCAGCACCAGTGATACACAGGTACAAAGTGCCTTTGTAGTGAATCGCGGTGTCTTGCTCCATGGTTATGAGCACGCAACCGAAATCCAATTGAAGATGTACCCTTACCTCCGAAACAAGAGTTCCACCCGAAAACGTTATCATATGCCCACTGCTTGCTTGCCTCTCCACGTCCATCAGTTCATCTTGCGGATCCCAATCTTCCTCTTCTTCTTCCATCACTTCCAGCTGCTCGTCTTCATCAATTTCAAGTTGACGTGCTTCGAAGTACTTGAGTATGCTGGCCATCCGTTCGGCCAGCTTGATTTCTTCCCTCGAAGATTCCTTGTCTAAAGGTGGGCCACACTTCAGCGTGAGCAGGTGGATCACCACTCGACCGTCGGCGGACATTGTTGGTGTTAGGAAAACCTCCAGCAGACCTCTTGATTTCCAGGTGACAGGTAGACAGGAGTGAAAGGGTGTGTGGATGCCGTTTAGCTTAATTTGCCGGATCCGCACACCTCGTTTCTCATTTGAACCACCTCCGACGTCACAAGGTGGTCTCCTTTGAAAATCCGAGCAGGATGGTTTTTTCCCGAGGCCTCTGGTCCATGCATGGAAACAGACTATGAGAAGCCTTTAGCCTTTATACGCTACCGGGAAGGTGCCCAGTGGTGCTTCATGCACTTTGTACCTGTGTATCACTGGCGTTGAACATTTATACATCACCATGTTGTACCACAACGTACCGCTGCAAAAATGCGCAGAAAACGTCTGAAAATGGTATAGACGTCAGAATCGCCAAAATCTCTACAAATCAGTTGAAATGCAAAAATGGAGCAGCGCAGAGGAACCAAAGCCCTGACCTGTCTCGCACGAGTCAACCCTCTACCCACCTGTGCGCCGAGCCACTGGCTGCAGAGGCATCGCGGGCGTACAAGACCCCTAAACGCGGGCTACGCCGTATCCCATTGTGACCCCCTACTCTTTGGGTTTAGCGACTTGGCAAAAAATAAACACATTTTCAAACCAATTGAGGGGTGAGCATACTCCCTATATGACTCGCTCCCCCCGTTCAGACATACGCTTCAGACCCTTCTCTTGTAAGATATCTAATTTTATTTATCAATTTTCTATTTTCTCGCACGCAGAGAACTATACCGTTCTAGTATGGATAGGTAGTAATGGCAACAGGTGACTTTATGCAAAATTTAGATGTAAAATTAAATAAAATTTTAATTAAAGTTTAATTACTGATTTAGATGCATATTTTCTTTAGTTTTTTATTAGCCTTTTCTCTAGTTTTGGCAATTCTTGAGTTTGAAGTGTCTACTGCTGAGTTTGTTTGAGTCAAGAGTTTGGCTACTGTTCTTTGTTGTTGTACTAGCACTTCTTTTGGCGCATAAATAAATAAAAGCATTTTTTAGATTGTGAAGGTTTCGGCTCAGCTGACGTTGGCAAACACTGGATCCACCGAGGCGAATGCTGTAGATATACTGATACCGGTCGAGGAAAGCGAGCGCCTGTCCTACATCTCTGCTCAGGAGGGTAATGAGAAAGGAAAGCTCAAGGTATCTAAGACGAATGTGGAGAAAGAGGGATTTAAGGTGGGTCTGATTCTTTCCTCAAGAGTCCTACGGAAGTCTCACGTGAAATACTAAGGAACATAATCGGTATACTTTGCAGATTTACAAGGTGGAGTTGCTGAATCGTGTTCCCAAAGGAGATGAGGTGAAATTGAAGGTTGAGTACAGGCTGACCGAACTGCTGACGCCTCTTCCGGCAAAGATCACTCAGAAGGAGAGCCAGTGAGCTTTTTTGCGCGTTTTCTAGACCGGTTGTTCAGGCAGTCAAGAATATAGTCGTTTGCCTCCAATTTCGTCATTCTAGAGAACAGGGCATTTTCTTATCACTTGCTTATTCTTCTGTGCTTACCAAGCTTGTTATACGATTATTTACTCTTGCCGAGGTTTTGACAAAATAGTCCTCATCAAGGCCTGAATAAAGCTTAAAAATTTCCAACCATGAAGCGATTTGGGTGACAAACATTATGTTCTCTTTGGTCGTTATCAACCAGTCCGAACAGAATCAGGCAGAGAACACACATCTAGTGAACTGACTCACCGATATTCCGTCAGTGAAGAAAGAGCGACTCAACTGGTGTCCATGGAGCTAGTTAGAAGCCCAGTGGCGGTCAAATATATTGCATAGTGCGCCAGATGTTGAAAAATGCATATTGCAGATTAAAAGGGGATCTCACTCAGAGTTCGCACAAAGAATGAGCCCATTCCTTACTTGCTCCATGGTGAGCATTTGAGTTGTCTCTTTGTGCTGGCCAACTCGAAAGGTCACCATTGAGCAAATCAGGGCTGAAGCTCATTCTGCGAGCTGTGAGTGAGAACTTCTTTTATACTGTGGTATGCATTTTTCAACATGCGGCGCACTGTGCAATATAGTTGACCGCCACTCTGGCTTCTCTTTTACCCCATTGTGACCAGTTGAGTCAACCTTTCTGCGCTGACGGAATATCGATGAGTCAGTTCACTAGATGTATGTTCTCTGTCTGACTCTGTTTGGACTGGCTGGTAACGACCAAGGTGGACATAATGCTTCTGACACGAAATCGCTTTACGGTCAGAAAATTTCATGCTTCTTTCAGGCGCTGCATAAGACGATTTTGTCGAAACGTGGGCCATAATAAATAATCTTGTAACAAACCTGCTAGGCCGGGGTTAGTGATAGTTAATGGCTGTCTCACAGTCTTACAAAGTTTTATCTACGTCATCTGGCTAGAAATTCTATAACGTTTTTTAAGCGTTGATCTTAAACTGTCGACTGTTATAAAAGGTAGCTCCGTTTCTTTTAGGCCTCGTTTATACTTCGACGCCGAGCGACGCGACGCCACGTATAGTGGCCGTATTGATCGAGCGACGCGATCGATCAATTTGGCCACTCTACATGCCGTCGCGTCGCTCGGCGTCGGAAGTATAAACAGGGCCTTACACTGAAGTTCGAATTGGCTCTAACCGAATCTTTAATTGTTTGCGATGACATTTTGAGCATAAATCGACGATTCAGGTTCGTCGTCTATGAGGGTAATGCGCATTATGCTGCTCCGTACCCCGTGGCTCAGGAAAAGACAACCGTCAAGATCGGCAGCGGCAAGACGCAGTCGGTCACGCAGGTGACGCCCACTACGCAAGAGAACGAGCGGGTCGTCTATGGACCGTATAAGGATCAGCCAGCATTCAACAAGGTGAGCTTTCTTTTGACATTGCTCGAACTTGTATTATTATTATTATTATTATTATTATTATTATTATTATTATTATTATTATTATTATTATTATTAGAGCCGGTCTTTTGGAAAGGTTGACATAGGCCGCTATGAGCGGAGAGTAGGTCGTGCTTTCGTCTTTTGTGTGTTACCTTAATCCTGTCTACATGGAGTTGTGCAATATATGTAGCCTGCAGATTGCTTTTCATTGAGCTTTGATCAAATTTCGTATTAAACAGCAATTTTGGTTTCTAAGGGTCATCGAGTATAAAGCAGTGCTTTGTGCTGCTTTGAGTATCATGCAGTAACCTTAGTTTTTTCTGACTTAACACTGCAACAGTCTTACCGCATTCTTCAAATATGAATTAGATCGTGTACCGACTCTAACTTGGCTTGAATTCATGACTTATGGTGGGGACTTGTCTAAAACAATAATTCGAACACCTCCAACATGTATGCTGGCCTCCCAAATAGCTAGCCTTAATGGGTACGTGTCAAGACAACGGCGAACTGACCGAGCACGACATGGGCATGTTACAAACTCTCCCGAGGACAAAGTCTGTCTCCAACTGCCTTTCATTTCGGATCAGGTCACAGCAGCCGTACGTCAGTGCTTGTTGCTAGCAGATTTGAGCAACGATGTTGTCCTAATTAACATCCCAGGAGACAACATTAAGCGGCTGCTCGTTCGTAACCGTCTCTATGACCGCACTTGTATTACGGAAGGCTGCGTGATTTGTCCTTATGGAAGAAATGGAGACTGCGTTCAAAGGGGAGTGATATATCAAATGCAGTGTTTAACCTGTAATGAGCTGTACATCGGGGAAACAGGTAGAGTTCTAGTGTTCGCATCAGAGAGCATCTAGCTGGCAAGCGAAGTCGAAGGTTGTTGAGCCTGCTGGGTAGACACCGCGAAGAGACCCACAACGGACATGATTTTAACATCAAATGCACGATACTACTGCATGAAAATGAGATCGGCGCCATTAAGACCCTCGAGGCCTTCTGTATCCATGAACGCAATGCAGCGATGAACAACAGGAACGGGTGCGTTTCCATTACCGGTGACTTTTTACCCTTTATTCCACTGTGTGAGCTGTGAGACACAATGCTCTTCGAAGTCCGTATACTCCTGTATACCGAGTGTGTTTCACTTGCTACATGGTTGTCGCATAGTAGGGCGGTCTTCCAGTGATGATAAAGCAGCGGTGAGTTGCGTTAGTATTGGAGTAATTTCTTCGTGACACTCTTGGGACTTCACTGGTACTGCAGAATTGGGAAAGAAAGAATAATAAAAACAACAAATCAGTGCAAAGTAGTAGAAAAGAACCGAATTAAGCAGGCAAAATTTGGTGCACGGAAAGTTCGTTATCAAAGTTCTGTCGTTGTTGACCTTGAAATTCAAATGCGAATATCTCGGGCCATACAAAACTTTATTAGTCGACATAGGAAAAACACAATATACAGATTTCGCCAACGACGAGCTACTTTACTTATTCCAGGAGTCCAGAACTTCGGGATCTAGAAGGAGTGATTTCATCGAGAGCAGATTCAACATTATGTCGCTTCCTGAAGTATTTCTCGCAAAGATATCTTTCGAGGAGTTTGATAAATGATAATCTACGCTTCAGTTTGATATGGAGCAAAAAATCGGCCATTTCATATGCAACGATCTAAAACATTCGGAACCGAAGGAAGAAATGCTGTTGAATAGAGAATAAAGTGCGCTCTCAAAAATATATAACACTGCAACAGATTTACAAAGCATATTCAAAATCACAGCGTTTAAATCGCGGTAACAAAAAAAAAAAACGAAAGAACTTTGGTAACGACCTAATTATATAGTGGTACGCGCCGATGTTGGTAGACCTTTAATGGCAAGGTCTTTCTAAGTAGTCCCCAGCTTCCCTTTTCTTGAAGCCTCAACATGGTTAGTTGTTGTTTCCTTGTTAATACTGTGCCAACAAGAGGTTTTTAAGGTAGATTTTTATTTGGCCTTTCGTTTCGACAGAATTGTCGTCTTCAGAGGCGCATGTAGATCCACTGCTATTGGAGCGCAATCGCCCTCAGTAGATTGGAAAGAGCAAAATTACTTACATTGCGCTCTTGCTTCTCTACTAACGGAGATCGATTGCGCTCTAATAGTGGTGGATCTATGCGCCTCTGAAGACGACGATTCTGTAGAAGCGAAAGGCCAAATGAGGATGGACTCTAAAAACCTCGTGTTGGCACAGTATCAACAGGAAAATAAGTCTTACTTAGTTTTTTCAGTTTTATTCGATGTTTTTAGCCAGCTCCATTCGCTGAGACTGCTTTCAGCGTCTAGTCTATTGCTATGTCTAGCGCTATATAAATCTTTTGTAATTTAGAAGCCGATAAAGATCCACTACGAGAACAACTCTCCGTTCGTCGTGGCGACGGTTATTGAGCGAACGATCGAGGTTTCGCACTGGGGAAACATCGCCGTAGAGGAGTATATTGAGCTGGTTCATAAAGGAGCCGAGCTGAAGGTAATTATCACGTTCGATTGCTAGCACGCTGTTATTTGCTTATGCATAATTTCTCCTTGGAAGGCATTTTCTTGTGAGTTCAGGGTTTAGAATCTTTAAACGGAGGTCTATCATGTAGTTTAGGGTGCTTTCTCGCGTCTCGATCACCAACTAGATCGTCGAGGACGTCGTCAGCCGGCGCTGCTGCACTTCACGGTCTGTCAAACGTTCTGCTAAAGGACTGCTCGCAGATTTTCAAGGAGGTTTATTCCAGACTGCTCTGCCAGCTTCAGCCAAGGACATCTATTACCGCGACGAGATTGGAAACATATCGACGTCAACAGTTCGCCTTCGTGCTGATTCTGTCGAGATTGAGATCAAGCCGAGGTAACTGAAGAGGTTTTGCGGATGATTGATTGTGTTAAGGTGCCAATACACCCTTTCAAGGTACCCACTGTTCGGAGGATGGAAGACGTCGTACGTTATTGGCTACAATGTTCCATCGTTCGAGTACCTCTACAACAAAGGAAACGATTATGCTCTGAAAATGCGGGTGTTTGATCACGTGTTCGACAATATTGTCGTAGAAAAGCTCACCACTAAGATCATTCTGCCGGAGATGGTCAGGTTCGTTGGAGGCTCGGCCAGATTCTGTTGAAATAGGTGTGAGAAAAGGATATTCTCCAGGAAAGTGAAGTTAACGACGCCTTACACCATGAATCGCCGCCCGGATGAAGTTCGCGCATCGTACCTAGACACCAGTGGCCGTACGGTGATTGTCCTGCAGAAGGAGAACCTCGTGCCTGAGCATATCCAGACATTTACGGTACGTGTCTAAACGCTATCTGGCCTTTCAAGCAAGGAGGAAGTGAGCTTTCTTTAGATAGTGGGGTGATTTATATACAATTTTCACTTAAATTAGACATTTTTCATATCGGGTAAGTGCTGATAGGTAATTGTTACTAGGAAGATATCGCGATACTGAAGATATTAGGAGTTCGCCTGGCGCAGGAGTTTTGATGGCAACCAAACATCCATTTAAGAGCTATCTTCTGTAACAGCCGCTCCAGGCTTAAGCAAAAAATGTAGAAAAAAGACTTTTCATGTCGATTTGAACACTTCCAAACAAGCTTGACGATGAAATCAAATCGAACGTCTTCCAAACTAAAACGAGGATATTCCAGTTTAAACTAAGGACTCTCCGAGAAGATCAAAATAGTTTTTTGCGTGCGGAAAATTTGTCTGCTTCGAAATTTTGAAATTGACATGCCGCAGTAGCTGAAAACACTGATTGAAATTTTATATTTTTAAAAAGATTTTCAAGCGAAAATAATAGCTCAAAGCTTACTTGAATATGTTAGGAGATGAAAAAATATTGCCAAGAGATTACACCGTGTACGTTTCAAGGACGGTGCGGTTTTCATTTGACTGATAGCAAAATTTCTGTTTGCGTGGAGTATTTACTCACTTGCCAACAGCAAAACAAAAAATATGTAAAAATACTTATGTGTTCACACTCTGTTTCAAGTGAGCGCGTTTAAACTATCAATGAAATTAAAATCGCGACGAGCTAAGTGCGTGGCGCGATCTATTCTTTCAACCTGTATCATCTGTTGTTCCGTTGATCATCGAGTTGCTCGGGCGGGTGCCAGCAGCGTCTCCATTCGTCCCCGTCGCGTGCCAGAGTGCTCTAATGGATCTTCCTCGCTCGAAAGACACGAAGAGCGTCATGTCGTTCGTTCAGGACTTTCACGAAGCAGGTCGACCAACGCATTGTTAGACGTCCTGGTGTTCTCTTGACATCCAGCGGAGTCCAGCTGGTGACGGCTCTAGACGTAGCCGGGAATGGAACCGTCGGCTTCGCGATCGTGAAACGGCACCTCTACCACTGCGCCAACCAGACCACGACATAGGTTCCTTGCGCCGTCGTGGTAAACTCGACGCTGCGGATCCTTAACCATTTCACCCTCCTACTCGTTTGTCTCAAGGATTCGACAGAAACAAAACATATTGTGTCACTATTTGAAGGACAGAGATTCTTCCTATAGTACTCATTCTCGCCGTTTCGGCGTGCCATTCAGACAGTTCCCTTGTAAGGCGCATGTTAGGGCAGGAAGAACAGTATACTCGAATAGGCGGGCGCAGAGTAGGACGTTAACCGTCTAATTCGCGACTTCTTTGACACCTTTGAATGTCCCCAATCCGCTCGTTCTCTCCTGCTCAGCTACAGCGCTAGATCATTCTTTCAACACGCTGAGAAATTGTTGCTTTCCTTCATTATGGAGAAAGATCTAAAGCATTTTTTCGGAGAAAGATATTTTTTAAAATAAAATTTCGGACCGTATCTTGATTTATTGGGCAAGTGAATTGAAAATTTCGAAGGAAGGAAAATTTTAAATTTCAAAGGTCTCAAAGGAGTCGCCTTAATTTTTCTTGAGCAAAATTCTTCCAACTTTCTCGGAGGCTCTAGTTTAACTGAAAAAACCCTTGCATTTATATGAAGGATCTTCAGCTAGGTTTCAAACACTTGCTTAGAAGAGTGTCGAATTCGGTGTCAAGTGTCCAATCTGACTTGAAAATAGGATATCTACGTTAGATCGGGATCGGCTTTTATCCGGAGGCGTTACAACGGGAGGGGCTGTATCACCATTGTTGTTTTAGGGAAAAGCTCTGGCTTTCTTTGTCAGAAGTTGGGTGTAGTTCATTCTACTGCTTTAGGTGTTCTACGAGTTCGAGTACTCGAACATGATCCGCGAACCAATGCTGGCCACTGCGTTCTTCTTTGCTCTGTTCACGGCGATGATCATCTACATGCGATTCGATTTCACTATAGTTTCGGTGAGAGTTTTGCCGTGTTTTCGCATTCTGCCCTCCATGCCCTTTTCCCTCGAGATTCATTCGAATGCGTGTGTTAATATTTATTCGAAGGATCCCGTTCGTGAGGCACGCGAGCGTATCCAAGGAAAGGTGTCCTCGCTTGCTCAACTGGTTGATAAGAAGAATCGCGTGTTCTCGCAGTTCCTCAACGCCGTCAACCAGTATAAAACATCGCGTGATGTAGCTGCCCTTCAAGTAGGTGATGGTACCTTTGCCTCGCTTGGTGTCAGGCTTAGCAATTTGAGAGTTTAGGACGGCAAGAAGCAACTGGAAACAGACCGTGCGGAGATCAATGGTAAGCTGACGAATGCGTTGGCTTCGCTGAAGGAAGAAGGACAAGAGGTGTACGAGAAGGTACGTGCTGTTCTGTCAGTTTTTTTTGAATTGATGGGGAGTTAAAGAGAGGGAATATTTGGATAGTGCAATTAGTAGGTTGTAAAGGACATTCTGTCAGTCTTCGAAGCTTATTTTAGTAACTCGATACAGTAGCTATATTTATACCCAAACCCAACTCTATTATGTACCACTTTCACACGAAAATGGACACTTTTCAAATCAAATGCGACACTTTTGTAAGCAAGATTAACTCTTTTGAAGTCAAACTGAACATATACTAAATCTTCCAGGTTAAACAAGGCTCTTTAACAAGGTTAAAATAATTTTTTGTTGAGCAAAAATTTAGCATGACCTTTTTGGGATCTCTCCTAGTCCTGGGGGCCACATAACTAAAAACTAGGCAACAAAATGAATTGAAACTTACCGAGCGGCTCTTAGAAAACGAGTTGGAACCTAAAAGAGACCAAAAACGAACGAACAAACAAAAAATAAGAAATCGCGCGGTTTACAACCGTCTCGACGGGCAAAGAGCGACGGCATAGAGTCATGCCGCGTGCTGACCGCCGCTTGACATGTTATAACCAAGATCTAACATGGTGGGGAGGGCGCACGAAGCCGCATGCCGCGTGCTGACCGTCGCTTGACGTGTTATAACCAGGATCTAACATGGTGAGGAGGGCATACAACTTTGCCTTCTTACAACCGTAACAAATGCAATTTTTCGTTTTTTTTTGTGACTTTTTTGTTTGGGGTCTTATGTTGTTGTTGTTGTTGTAGGTAAGTCTTAAGTGGATTTGTTACATATAATACTTTTTAGTTATGTGGCCCACACGGACTAGCATAGATCCCTTTGATCTTGATGAATCTTGATGCTTTTGTAAACAGACAGAACATTTTCCAAATTAAGACTGACGTCTTTCAGATTAATCTAGATTCTCCGAGACGGCTTTGTCAAAGAAAAATTTATTATGACTTTCCATGGAGTTTGTTAATTCACCTGCCCCAATATGATCACACTGATTGAAACTTTTTAACATTTTTATAACATTTTTCGATGGAAAGGAATTGTTTAGAGCTAATTTTAAGGTACAGAGAAGACGGTTCTATCCTAGTCCGGGGGGAGGGGGCACATAATTAAAAAGTAGGTAAAAAAATGAATTGGGACTTACCGAGCTGCTCCTGGGAAACAAGATGAAACCTAAAAGAAATCAAAAACGAACGAACAAACAAAAAAAAATAAAAAATCGCCGCGGTTTTACAACCGAACCGGCGGGCAAAGAGCGACGGAATGGAGGCATGCCGCATACCTACCGCCGGCTGACATGTTATAATCATGATCTAACATGGTGAGGAGGGCACACTACTTTGCCTGCTTACAACCGTAAGAAATGCAATTTTTTCTTTGTGACTTTTTCTTGCTTAGGTCCTGTGTTGTTCTGTAGGAACCGCTCTGTAAGTCTTGAGTGAATTTGTCACATATAACGCTTTTTAGTTATGTGCCTCCCCCGGACTAGCATAGATCCCTTTTTTGATATTTATTTATTCACCTGTCCCAATAAGTAAACCAACCGAAATTTTATGATTTCTTTATTTTTCGAGGGAAAATAATAGAGTATAGCATATTCTATAGCAGAAATGCGGCAACCTTTCATCGCATAAAAAAGGTAAGAGATTGCGCCATGTACTCGACTAGCTCTTGGCGATTTTCATACGACTGATACTGTGAATGCTGCTTACATAAAAAGGCGATAAAAAGAAAAAATCAAAGTGTGTGTTTTATATGAATGTTCCTGTACTTTCGACAAGTGTGTAACTCCACACAGCCTTTTGCTACCAATCAAAGGAAAATCGCCTCTTCCTGGAGGGGTTTAATTTTTTTTTGCCTAAAATGTCGCCTTTCTGCATAAAAAATAAAAGTTTTGTCAAATTTCAAACAGTGTGTTCACTTAATGGGGCAGGTGAATTTAAAAGCTTCACCGAAAGTCATACTAGCTCATCTTATCCTTCTCTGAGAGTCTTCAATCTGAAAGCTGACTCGCATCAAGCTTGTATTGAAGATGACCAATTTGACACGGAAAGTGTCCAGTTTGATTTGAAAAATTTCACGTGAAAATGGTATGCAGGGTGTCTCAAAAAATACCTATTCTGTTTGAAAGGTGATAGCTTTGCTCACAGTGAAGGTACTGAATAGGTGAAGAGCTCGTATGAAAGCATAAGAAAATATAAGTTTTCTGGTATATCAGCGATGTGGAGTGCGCCATGATTTCGTCTGAAATTTTCATTTTACACTTGATTGATTATTTTTCGCTTGAATACTTGTGGTTTATCCACAAAGTGGCCGTATCGATTCATTTGTGCTTCTTTTAAGGTTTAAAACTTTATAACACACTTCAGCTTGCGAAAAATGCAGGGTATCCTAAAAGAATGTAGGCACTATTTGAAAGGTTCCAACATTGCTGCTAGTAAAGCTATTGAAGATGTTTGAGACTCATATGAAAGCACAGAGCAACGAGATTACTGTGGCGTGTAAGTAGTCGAGATTGCGCCATGCCTTCGCCTGAAACCTTGTATATCAGACTCGACTGATTGTACGTGGGTTGATTATTTGCACGTCATAGAAATCTCATAGAAATCTAATCACTCGTTACTTTCATAGAGTCTCAAGCATCTTCAAAACCTTCGCTATCAGCAGTGTTAGAACTTTTCAAATAGTACCTGCATTTTTTAGGATACCCCGCATTTCTCGCAAGCCACAGTTGTTTTTAAGTTTTAAACCTTAAAAGAAGCACAAATCCATCGACACGGCTACTTATGAAGAAATCGGGATAAGCATTCAAGCGAAAAACAGTCAGTTGAGTGTAAAATGCAAAATTTCAGAAGAGTGCATGGCGCAGTCGATACCGCTCATATCTCAGAAAATTTCCATCTTCTTAAGCTTTCATATGAGCTGTTGACTCCTTCATTACCTTCACTCTGATCAAAGTTATCACCTTTCAAACAGTCTATGTCGTCGTCTACGACCTCAAGGGGGACTCTCTCAAGTAACGTGTTGAGCACCGGTTGGGCTCCACCACTCATTCCTTTCTTTTGATAATAATTCTGAACCACCGTCGCACGTTTATCTTTGTAACAAGGGCCACCATACCCACGTCTT
This sequence comes from Heligmosomoides polygyrus polygyrus, assembly GCA_947396885.1. Taxonomy (NCBI): domain Eukaryota; kingdom Metazoa; phylum Nematoda; class Chromadorea; order Rhabditida; family Heligmosomidae; genus Heligmosomoides; species Heligmosomoides polygyrus. The sequence continues at coordinate 103,468,045 of OX377201.1, forward strand.
CCCGCACCCATCCTGGTCATCCGCGGCCAAAAATCATACTACCAGGACCGAAATCGACCTGCACGGTCACACACTACTAAAGAAGTGCGGTCCGAAATCGGCCCGCGCGGTCGTCAATTAGTTAAAAGTCCAATAAATTTCGTCGCATACAATCAAAGAAGTCGAGTTTGAAGTCTTGTTGTTTCAGAAGTGTAATTTATTATTGTTCGTTTTCCCGGTCGCACTAACAAAGTTGCATAAGCACTCATTCGGTGGAACAGACGCCCCTGAAGAAGACGAGTATGTGCAAATGTTAGCCCATCAATAAATGATCTACCGTATAGCAATTTCGATAAACACACGAAGAAAACACTGACTACTATACGACAATTTGCCTGTTGCGGATAAAATTTTCTTCTGAAGCTACGTGGTCAATTCTTTTCATGCAGCCAATGCCTCAGAAGAACTGCTGTTCCGTCATTGCTTTGAGCGTCTGAGTTCGAATTTCAGGCGCAAGAGCTGCTGCGGTATGAGAAGACGATCATGGACTCACTGGACGGCTACATCACATGCGTGCAGAAGAGTCAGCAGAAGTCGGCCAGTGCCGAGGACACCCAGTTCACCCTGAAGGTGACGGAAGCTCGTCTGCGCTCCGAGGCGATCATGGCCTCGCTTTAACACTGCCCGGCCGGCCGGACGTGATGTATTGGGTGTTTCGTGCTGCCAAAGTTATCAGTGGAGCTGCCGCGTGCGTCTGATGATACTCCTAGCTTTCTGGCGGTCGATTCGCCCTCGATACTCACTGACGTAGTTTTGCTGTTGTTCTTCGGAGCCGACGAAAGAGCCGCGTCTTCGCTCATGGTTGTCCGAGGTAGCCGTTACAAGTACCTAGGGTGTTGTTGTTCTGTCTCGCTTGTTGTCTAAGTCGCTCGAATACTGTTTTAAGATATTTATTCTCTATGGGTCATTATTCACGTTTTTGTTATTCATAAGTTGATGCTTATTCATTTTCTGCGTTGTGTAGAAGTAAATGTGGCAGTTGTTTGTACGAGGTGCGCGTAGAGAACGTAGAGTCAATCCCTTACGTCGATCCCTTGGATCGTACAGTTGGTCTGGGTGTCAATGGTTCTGCGATCTAAGTGAAACCGTGTACTGCCCAGAGAATCAGGGGAAGGACTCCTTGCTCCTGCTGTGTCGAGTCGACTCGTTCCTTGTGTGGGGGGCGGTATGTTCATTCACAGCGTGCGCGGATGTGTTCGTTCCTGCGCGGATTGTATCTGTGTCGCCCCGGCCAAAAGCTTGCACTCGGTAGACTGGGAGTACATCGTAAGGCGATTCGAGGCTGCCTTAAGTCTCGCCCCGTCCCTTCGGGCAGTCTGGCTGGCTGCCCGGAGTTCTTCGCCCGCACGACAGGCCCTGACTAGTTACCGGTGTTGTATTGCAGTCAAACCCAGCAGCACTAAAGGGCCTCATTCCCCTGACCCCGAAAGGGCCCCCATTTCTGCAGCGATGGGAAGGACGAGTACGGAGAGGCTGCTAAAATCTCAGGGCCTAACCAGGCTGCGCAAATTGAGAAGGACTATGATGACGATCCGTCCGTGCTTACAACGCCCGCACGCTGGCATCAGAAGCATCCGTCGAGGACCTGATGATGCAAGCCAGGAAGATCAAGTACGACGTTATCGGACTGACCGAGACGAGAGACACCACCACCTACACGCCGCCTACGACTCCGGAGAAGAACTGTTCCTCGGAACACGCGACAGCAGGGGACTAGGCGGCGTTGGTGTCCTCGTCAACACGCACTTGGCCATGAACATCGATTCGTACGAGTCTCTGACAAGCCGAATCGGACGTCTGCGACTGAAGCGATGTGGCTCCGTGCCAGCCTTGACTGTGTTCGTCGCGTATGCCCCAACATCCGACTACGACGACGAAGAGGTCGAAGCCTTCTACATGGAGCTGGAGAAGTTCTATAAGGAAGATCACACCTTCTACAAGGTGATCGTCGGCGACTTCAACGCCAAGATCGGACCGCGAAGGTCGCCGGAAGAACTTCACATCGGAACCCACGGTTTGGAGTGAAACGAGCAAGGTGAAAGGCTGTCTAGGTTTATCATGTCGACCAAGACCATCCATGGAAACTCACAGTTCCAGAAGCCTCCTGCCCTACGATAGACCCCCGGTGGTCAGTTCCGCAACGAGATCGAACACATCATCTTCAATCGTAACTATTGCCTAACCGACATCTTCGTTGTCCCCAAGTTCTACAGGAAATTGGACCGCCTTCTCCGCTTCTCGCATCGAAGAGACTATGGAAACGATGGTGGTTTATCCCTCCCGCGGTGAAGTTAAGGATGAATGGGGCGAATATAACTGCAAAAAGCAATCTGAATACTGGATCTGGACCAGATGTCGCCAGCTGAGGGAGATGTCAGTGTTTGGTCCTTCCCAGACAAGTCCGGTATCGTTTCATTGACAACTGAGGGATTGAAGGTTTTGCTGATTAGATAAAATGAAAATTCTTCTCCTTCTTCTTCTTCTTGAGCGCTTGTCCGGCCTAGTCGCGGGTTCCGCTTTTCTGGATTGCTGGCGCCACTATTCCCGATCAAATGCCTGATCAGGGTGCAACCTAGCCATCTTCAAGTCCTGATGCAGCGTATCAAACCACCGCTGCCTTGGTCGTCCTCGGGCCGCTTTCCGGATACATCAAAGTTACCCAGGATCTCAACGGTAGGTCGGAACGGTTCAAGTGTTGTATATGGGTAGAACCGCCTCTCCCTGGGAAGTAACAAACTGCAGGTATCTCGACCCCAATACAACTCTGCGCAGAGTTAGGGGCGACGGAACTCGCGTGTCGGCGCCCTGTTGATTCACGTGCTCCGCAGCTGACCCGCGGGATGAGGGCTCGTACCGCGGTTCAGCAGAGTGCACAGGTGGCGTAGTAGGGAGAAGCCCGGACTCGTGAACGAGGGGTCGGGGGTTCGGATCCCGCAGACTGCGTTTGTTTTGCACTTTTGCAAAATCCATGTTCATCATATAGGTAATCCACCTAGGGGTATTATAGTGTGTTATAGATCATGTTTACATATAACATATGCTTCAAACTACAGATTCGCTAAAATGTTTACTTCTAAAGAACCGAGACAGTTCTCCACAGCACCCATCTGCGAAGTAAAAAGTAAATCAATTACAAAATATCTTACGTTACATAACTATAGCTTCACACAAAATAGGTCTACAAATAAGCAAGCGTTTACAAGCCAACAAGGATACTATATGTGATTTCTAACACCAGTAGTACGCACGAAAACATAGTGCATAAAGCAATACGAGTGCTTGCAATATAAGCAATGAATAAAAGCCAACGGTTCCTTGCAGCACGATTCTTCACACGAACCAAGATCACTGAGTAACAAGCATTGGTTGGGACTCTCAAGAGGCCCTGGGTGCTCGTTGAGGTAGCCCGCCTTGTACCAAGTAAACTTCCATATGTGTTGTTTTGGTTATGGAGAATGGAGAGCTGCCTCGGTTCCTTAGAAGTAAACATTTAGCTAATCTGTAGCTTGAAGCATATGTTATATGTAAACATGCTCTATAACACACTATAATACCCCTAGATGGGTTACCTATATGATAAACATGTATTTTGCAAAAGTGCAAAACAAACGCAGTCTGCGGGATCCAAACCCCCGACCCCTCGTTCACGAGTCCGGGCGCTTCCCTACTACGCCACCTGTCAAGTGCTCTGACCCGCGATAGGAGCCCTCATCTCGCGCGTGCCCGTCAACTGCGGAGCACGTGAATCAACATGCCGCCAACACCCGACTTCCGTCGCCCCTAGCTCTGCGCACAGTTGTATTGCGGTCGAGATACCTGCAGTCTGTTACATCCCAGGGAGAGGCGGTTCTACCCATATACAACACTTGGGCCGTTCCGACCTACCGTTGAGATAGTATCCTGGTAAGACCAATTTTTCGGACGGTGTCACCTTTTGCGCGAAGGACGTGGCCGTACCACCAAAGAAAAAAGAAAAAAAATTAAAAAATGATTCATTCGCTCGACTGTTCTAATTGGAAAGATCGGCCTACTCGCCGATTCGGATAGTCGAAATTTCAATAAATCAATTCGTACTTCTGTTTGGTTGCTCGAAAATGCAATAAATCGAGTTACCCCACGATCCTGAACTTTTGTTTAAACGATCGATTTTATTCGTAGAAAAAAACGTCAAGAAGCTCAACTCTACTCGACACAGCACCATAAGAAGGCTATTGGTGAAGTTGCTCTTCATGAAGCAGTTTTTTCTGGCTATATGCACCTAGGGCGCATGTGGCGCAGTCGGAGGAGGCGCCGACTGTCGCCTGCACCCGATACCAGGTTCCTGGTTCGGATTTCCCGCCCAGGCCAACCAAGCCTTCCATCCCTCCGGGGTCGGTGAATTGGTACCAGACTTGTCTGGGAAGGATAGAGCGCTGACTTGTTCATCGGCTGGCCACCGCAAGTCATTGTATGGCCAAATACGCATTCAAACCGCCTCCACGACATCCCGTAGAAGTAGAATGCGTGGCGCATCCCAAAAAGGATTGAGTAACGCCGTCTTTTATCTTTATCTTATATGCGCCCTCCAAGTCGGTCGAAGAGTGCTCTTCTGTTAGATGATAGCTATTGACCTTTATACATTTGGCGGATGCGGCTAAGAAAGATGTGATGAGCTTTCGACGTGGACGGTGATGATTGCCTGGCAACGGGGCTTGGTAACCAGAAGCTCTTAGTGCTCTTGATGGATCTTCTTCGCTGAATTTTTTCCGCTCGAGCGCGATTTGAGACAGATTTCCTCTCGATTAAGGTGTTTCCGCTTCTTTCATCACTGCATAAGAAGCAGCAGCATTAAAACTAACAACTTTGAGGTGACGTGAATGCTAAATACAGGGTGTCTCAAAAAAAGTATACACTGTTTGAAAGGTGATAACTTTTTTATAGTAAAGGTACTGAAGAAGTTAAGGGCTCATATGAAATCTCAAGAAAATAGAAATTTTATGACATGTGAGCGGTATGGAATGCGCCATGCACTCGTCTGAAATCTTCCATTTTACACTCAATTGATTGTGTTTCGCTTGAATACATGTTATAATTTCTTCGCAAAGTGGCCGTTTCGATCGATTTGTGCTTATCTTAAAGTTCAAAACTTAACTACACATTAAAGCTTGCGGAAAATGTAGAGAAATCTAAAAATAAAGGTACTATGTGAAGGGTTGTAACATTGCTGCTAATAAAGCATTTGGAGATATTTGAGAATCGTATGAAAGCGAAGGGCAACGGAATTACTGTGGCGTGCAAAAAGTAAAGATTGCGCCATGCTCCTGCCTGAAACCTTGCATTCCAGACTCGATTGATTGTGCATAGGCTGAATGCTTGTCACAGTCTTGTTGCTACTTGGTCACATTAACCTCTGCTGTGTAACGTTAACGTTTTGAACTTCAAGCCTCGTGAAAAACACGCTGCATGCGAGTTTATTGATTGCACGATTTAAATGTGAGCAGGAGCCGCATTTTACAAGACGCATTCTGTGGAGGAATGAAGCCATATTTAAGCTGAATGAAGAGGTTAATTGGCATAACTGCAGCTACTGGACGCCGGAAGACGTTAAAAGAAGCACAGCACAGGTTAATGTGACCAAGTAGCAACAAGACTGTAACAAGCATTCAGCCCATGCACAATCAATCGAGTCTGAAATGCAAGGTTTCAGACGTGTGCATGGCGCAATCTTTACCATTTGCACGCCACAGTGGTCCCTCGTCGCCCTGCGCTTTCATGTGAGGGTATATGTCGCGAAGACGCGCAGCATTGGGCGATGAGGACGTCCCATCCAATCAGACCGCATTGAATAGGCGTGCCATTTAGAAAGGGCGTATACAGTCGGTGCGCTGATGGGCTGGCATGTGTTCGGTGTGTGCTCTGCCTGGTCATTATTGGCTGACGTGTTCCCACCTATCGATGCTGCTCACCTTCGCGACATGTACCCATGTGAGTCTCAAATAAATAAATAAATATCTCCAAATGCTTTACAAGAGCAATGCTACAACCCTTCACATAGTAGCATTATTTTTTTCAGAATAGTCTTCATTTTTCGCAAGCTATGAAGTGCAATAAAGTTTTAAACTCAAAAATAAGCACAAATCATTTGAAACGGTCACTTTGTGAAGAAACTATAACATTGATTCAAGCGAAACACAATCAATCGAGTGTAAAATGGAAAATTTCAGACGAGTACATGGCGCGCTACATACCGCTCAATGTCAGAAAAGTTCTGTTTTCTTATTTCATATGAGCCCTTGTCTTCTTCAGTTCCTTTACTATGAACAAAGTTATCACCTTTCAAACAGTGTATACATTTTTTTGAGACACCCTCTATATCAGATACCAGTTTCATTTTAAACTGGTCATCACTTCTTATTTTTAACTGGCCGCTTTTCAGTTTGAAACCATACACCCTTAAAAATAAAGTGGGCAGTTTGCAGATCATGTCAGACTTATTTAAAGGTTATATATATTGTTTATCCAAGCCAAAATATTTTTTTTTGTTGAAAAAAGGTTTGTTTGATTTCTGTTCTGGTCCATGATCCAGTGAGTATGGCATGTTATTTTTAACGTAAATAAATAGGGGCATAGTTGCTCGGTGTCATTAGGATAGCGAATGCGATTAAGACGTGTTGTACAGCCAGTGTATAGAGAATTCCATGACATGTTCATCGTCGACTGGTCGTTCTGGAGGTCTTGATGTGCAACAAAAGACGGCAATTCACTTGTACTGTAGAGGCAGTTATTCCGACTGTTCATTGCTGGATTCTTGAGGTCATCCGGAATGCCTACAGTGCTGTCCTTCCGCATTCTTCCTCCTCAATGCCTAGAATTGTGCACTTTATGCCGTATTCGCTGCCATCATACGCATCCAGCCTATGCTTACCAGGGGATGACTACTTGAAAAGCCACGCCTTTTACTATCTAGGCGTTTTCTGTGCAATTTTTACATGAAACCGTGTGCCTTTCAAACCGATGTGGGCACTTTTCAAAGCAAATTGGATACTTTGGAGTCAAATTGGGCGCTTAAGGGCTCATATGAAAGCTTGAAAAGTAGAAATTTTTGACATATAAACGGCATGGAGTGCGCCATGCACTCGTCTGAAATTTTCCATTTTACACTCGATTGATTGTGTTTTGCTTGAGTACATGTTACAATTTCTTCACGAAGTGGCCGTTTCGATTGATTTGTGTTTATTTTAGAGTTCAAAACTTAATTACACACTATCGCTTGCGAAAAATGGAGAGTATTCTAAAAAACAAAGGTACTATGTGAAGGGTTGTGACATTGCTGCTAGTAAAGCATTTGGAGATATTTGCGACTCACATTAAAGCGCAGGGCGACGTGATTACTGTGGCATGCAAATAGTCAAGATTGCGCCATGCTTCCGCTTGAAACCTTGCATTCCAGACTCCATTGTTTGTGCATGGACTGAATAGTTGTTACAATCTTGTTTCTACTTGGTCACATTAACCTGTGCTGTGCTTCTTTTAACGTTTTGAACTTGACAACCTTGTGAAAGACACGCTACATGCGCGTTTACTGATTGGACGATTTAAATGTGAGCAGGAGCCGCATTTTAGAAGACGTATTCTGTGGACGAATGAAGCAACATTTAAGCTGAATGGAGAGGTTAATTGGCATAACTGCAGCTACTGGACGACAGAAAATGTTAAAAGAAGCACATCACAGGTTAATGTGACCAAGTAGCTACGAGATTGTAACAAGTATTCAGCCCATGCACAATCAATCGAGTCTGGAACGCAAGGTTTCAGACGTGTGCATGGCGCAATCTTGACTGTTTGCACGGCACAGAATTCTCGTTAACCCGCGCTTGCATATGAATCTCAAACGTCCTCAAAACTTGACCAGCAGCAATGTTAGAACATTTCAAACAGTACCTGCAATTTTTTTTAGAATACTCTCCATTTTTGTGCAATTAAGTTTTGAACTCTAAAATTAGCACAGATCAATCGAAACGGCCACTTGGTGAAGAAACGATAACAAGTATTCAAGCGAAACACAATCAATCGAGTGTAAAATGGAAAATTTCAGAAGAGTGCATGGAGCGTTCCACGCCAGGAAGTTTCTATTTCCTTGAGCTTTCATATGAGCCCTTAACTTTTTCAGTGCCTTTACTATGAACAAAGTTATCACCTTTCAAACAGTGTATACATTTTCTTGAGAAACCCAGGATATTGATATCCTACTATAAAAAGGTTAGAATAATTTTCTGATAACTTTATTTAAAAAGGTCAAAGTCATCTTCCCCAAAAAGTCGACACGCTGGTGAAGCTTTGTAGAAGTTTGATATTTTTAGGAAAAATAAAAATTTAAAGCCTATCTTAAGAAGAAATAGAAGAAGGGCTGCAGTTTTTCTAGTTCTTTATGCTGTCATTCAACTCTTAGTGATTTTTTCTGTATTGATACGGTAGATGCTGTTTTCTTCCGACAACAAAGTGAAGATATGCGTGTGTGGGTGTGTTTTTGTTGTACCGTTGTGTTGTGCGAATAGAATGTTTGCTATCAATCGAACAAAAATCGCGATGATGTGGTCGAGTGCATGGCGCAGTCTCTTCTTTTATTACTAAAAAATCGCCGTCTTTCCGCGCCTCGAAACACTTTTTGAACTAAGTGCTGATAGGTGGATGTTCTGTTCGATCAGACAGCGCTGGTGGTGTAAGGAGTAACATTGCTGCCCGGAAAGCAGAAGGTGCTGGTTCGAGTCCCGCCTGGTGCAATAGTTTTGATCACAACAAAACACCCTGCTAACTACTTTTTAAACCATTATTTCTTTTTGAAAAATATAAATTTTACGAAATTTCAAACAATGAATTCATTTATTGCGACCTATGGATTGAAACGTTTCAAAGAAACTATTCAAATCAGTTTTATTAAGCCTCAAGTGGCTCGTATCGAGGTTCTGAGCTGTCACAACGATGTTTTGTTGCGATCAAAACTTCTAGCGCCAGGCGGGACTCGAACCCGCACCTCCCTCTGACCGGGCGGGAACGCTCTACGCCATTACACCACCGGCGCCGATTGATCGAACGCAACATCCATTTCAAAGAAAGTTCCATTAAATTTTCCTCGAGCAAAAATTATTCTAACTTTCTCGAAGATTTGTTTTTGTCTAATTCAGAAAACGGCCTTTTTAAGTTGGTAGTTGTTTATTTTCACTTCAGAAGCGTCAAGCTTGCTTAGAAGTGTCCAGTTTGACGTCGGAATGGTGTAGCTCTTCATGTTTGATCAGATGTATCCTCTGGCAATGCGTCTCCACGAAGTGATGTGCGACCTCATCGGTCTCATATGCTATTCGTCGTCGCTGCTTATCTCGTCCAAGACATCGCGCTCCCACCGCAACCGCGGAGCTCGCATGGATTCCCTTAGTACGTCAGGCGGCGGCCGCTCTTTGAGTGATTTCTCTGCTCAGCCATGCATACGTAAATATAGATTTTCACCTCGAACTGAATACTTTACTTTGAAACAGACAACATTTAGAAAGAAAGTGCATATTTTGAAGAACAAGTCGGGTGTATCTAAATATACTTGAGAATTGTGGAGAAACAATATCAAATTTTAATGGTTTGTTTCGCCACCTCCCTTCAGACAAACCATTTTCTTATAACACCTTCTCGGTGGCTCATCAGTGAAGAAGGAGGTGTTATAATTTTCTATCTTTATTATTACATTTTTATATTTATGTTTTAATTTTAATGTGATTTTTTAATATTTTTTCTTTTCTTTTATTTTTTATAAATTTTTATTTTTATTTTATTTTTATTTTTATTTTTATTAATAATTTTTAGATATGTTATTGATTTATTTTTATTTTGTTTTCTTTTATTTATTTATCTATCTATTTATTTATTTATTTTATTTTTATTCTTATTTTATTTTTTAAATGTTTATTGTCAATATTTAGAAATTGTGAAAGTCACTAAACTCCTTGTGCCGACCGGTTATAGAGGTTTTCTTATATAAAGTAACCATACCGTGATCTGTTATACAGTATCTGTATGGATATGTATTATGATATGTGTTATCGTTACGGTATTCATTTCATTATTCAATTCTTGGTACATTGGCACACTATGTAGTAATTTTATTAGATTGGCGTTTTCCATCATTTAACAATTATATCAACTAATGTCGCTGCTTCCACATTCTTTTCACCATCATATCAATAAGATCTATTCATATATATGTGCGTATATATTAGCAAAATATATTTAAGCAAAGACTTCCAACTATACGAGTGTTCCCACTAAATTTATTGCTTTATTATAGTTGTCTAACATGTCATATTTATATAATATTTGTCTGTTTTTGTTTAAGCATTTTTTTACATTTGTGGCGATGAATTCTGTGTTAAATCCATTATGGGTAAGTATTCTGTGAAGTTCTCGTATTTTACTGCAAAAATATTGGAATGTTGAGCAGACATTAGCTATTCTAAGTGTTTCTGTGTAAATGACATTACTTTTAATTCTGACTGAAACCTGTGAGTCTGCGTGTGGAAACGTGTTTACTTTAAAGTTGAAAGAATCTGTTTTGTTATATAAGTTGCTTTCAATTTTATTATTCACGACTTCTAGACTTATGTCTAAATAGTTGCATTTCTGTTCACTGTCGTGTGTCTTTTTTATTTCCAGTGTGTTTTTGTAAACCAACGTAAGTATGTAATCAACGTAAGCTTCTGTATAATTGTGAACAATAAGTATGTCGCCCATATATCTAAATGGCTTAAATAACTGGCCTCTATTTAATATTGCGCTTTTAGAATACTCAAATTCAAACATTGACATGGTTAAATCTGGGAGCAAAGGGCTAAGGTTACCACCTTGAGGCACTCCTTTATTTTGTTTAAAGATTATACTAGCGAAAACGCAATAACTATATTTCAGTAAATAGTCTATAAAGTATAGCAGATCTGTTGCGTTATAATATCTATATTTATCATTCTGAGTTAGAACATCTGTGTAAAAAGTTTTGAAACCGTTGCATGCTAGGAAATTTTTACCAGAATTTTTGAAGCAGAGTATAACAAGGTTTTTCACTTTCTCCATTATAACATTGTGAGGTATGCTTGTGAACATATCGGTAAAATCAACGGAATATACTTTCACACCATCAGCATTAATTCTAGTGAGTTCTTGTGTTATGTTAGAATTTTCAATAGCCCAATATGTTTTAATCGTCCTTGTATTTCTAGTTACTGTATTGGCATAGTTGATTAAATGTGTTTTTAGAAAGGTAAATATACAACAAAGTTCTAAAGCAATGGATTTGACACTACTATTATATGCCCCGGTAATAAATCTGAACTTAATTGGGTCTTTATGCAGTTTAGGTAGCGAAAAAATAATTGGTATATCTCCATTTGTATCTACTTTTAACTTATTTTTAATTTGAAAATATCTATGTCTTTCTATTATGGGCTGCTTATCTAAAGTTTAAACATATTAGGCTGTCCGGAAAGTTCTCAGCGTTTTGAGTGCTTCACTTTGAACTGCCAGAACTTTCTCAAATCGTATCGGATTTAGTCAATATAGGCGCCTTTCCAATCAGCACACTTTTGCCAACGAAAAAATTAGGTGGTCGAGATTCGACAAAACCCACGAGAGCTCTTTTGGCTTGGTCCTGATCGGTAAAGGTTTTACCGGCGAGAAAGTTCTTAAAGTGTTAGAAAAGGTAGTAGTCGGTTGGTGAGAGGTCTAGAGAATATGGCGGGTGAGGCAGAACTTCAATCCTGAATTCGTTCAATTTTCGAACAGTAATTTGTAAAACCCGTGGGCGGGCGTTATCGTGCAGAAGAATCGCAGGCCTCTTCTGTCGACCAATGCTGGCTGAAGTCGACGCAATTTTCGGTGCATTTCGTCGATTGCCTTACAGTAGAACTCTGCTGTGATCGTTTGGCCCGGTGCCAAGAAATTGTAATGGGCCACACCAGCCGTCGACCACCACACAATGACCACTATCTTTTTTAGTGGAGGTTCGCCTTTGAAAAATATCTGGAGGTTCGTCGGCGTCTAATCACCGTCTGGAATGTTTCCTGCTATCACACAGAATCCACTTTTCATCACAAGTGACGATTCGATCCAAAAACGGGTCAGTTTTGTTGCGTAAAAGTGAAGAAGAACAAATCTCGAAACGTGCCAACTTTTGCCACTCCCTCAATTCGGGCGGCACCTACTTTTCGAGCTTCTTCACCTTCCCAAGGCGCTCTAAGGCATCTGTAACAGCAGCTTTACTGACGTCTCTTCCGCGATCCGCAAACTGTCAGGGATGGTTCAGCTTCCACCAACTCCTTTAACTCGCCGTCCAGGACTGCTCTAGGTCGACCGCTACGGGAGTCATCTTCGAGGCTGAAATCTCCGGTCCGAAGTTTGCTGAACCACTGGCGCACAGTGCTTTCTCCAACGCTGTTAGCACCACCCACACTTGATTGATTTGCAAGCTGTCCCGGCTGCTGATTGACCCAATCGAAGTCAAAATAAGATATCGTTCAGAATAGCTCCGTCGACATACTTCAAGAAGCCCTTCAAGAACAGAAATCTAGAACAATGTAGAAGCACAAATTATTTAGTCGAGTAGAGCGAAAAATTCTCTACAGAAAGTAGCATTAATACGCAATTCAAGTCGAATTTTTACTTAATAATAGGCGAATGAAAATGGTAACACAAAACGCTGAGAACTTTCCGGACAACCTAATACATTGTCTGACTAGTTAAAACTATACTTTTTTAAAGAACGTGTTCATTAAAAGAATAGCTTTGCAGGATGTCTTATGGAAAATGAGCGCACTATTTTAATATAAACGAAAATTAGTATTAATCGACTTCAAACAAAACTTTACATTGTAGGTTTGTTTTTCGTGCTGGATGTCAATGAATTTGCCAGTGTTATAGGGCGACGTGTCGCCATGTGCTCGTTCTATTCATTGCATTGTCTACAGGATTGATAGTGGAACTGATGGTGAATTGCTTCCAGACCTGTTTGGAAAGGATAGTACACTGATGTCCATTGATGACGACCGCAGGACATTGTATCACCTGTTTTATCTGTCGTCCCGTTGATCGTCGACTTGATCAAGCGGGCGCCAGCAGCGTCTCCATTCGTCCTTCTCACTATATAATTGAGTTAGCTCTCAGCCCTATAGATGATGAGGCGTATCTCACCCAGTTTGGAAACCTGGCTGAGATACGCCTAGTGTAACCACGCGCAATCTCATGGAACCCCGCGCGACGCCTCCGCGTACCTCGCGCGGGCAACGTCTGCCGTTCAACATGGGGTGTTGTTACAGCAGAGGACGCGTAGCCTCCTCCTGCTTGACACAACGGCATCTGCGCGCCGTTGTGTCAAGCAGGAGGAGGCTACGCGAGCAGGAGCAGGAGGAGGACGTTTCTGAGTTCCTGGATCCATCGCGTGCCAAAGTGCTCCAATGGATCCTCCTCGCTCGAGGGACACGAAGAGCGTCATATCGGTCGTTCAGAGTTTTCACGAAGAAGTCCGATCAACGCGTTTATGGGCGTCCTGGAGTTCTATTAACATCCGGCGGAATCCGGTTGGTGACGGCTTTCGTCCAGCGGGTGTCTGCGAATCGCATTACGTGGCCGGCCCACCTAATTTTCGACGACTTGGCCCATGCGACAGCGTCTCTGATCTTCGAACGTCGGCGAAGCTCGGAACTGCGGAGGCCTTCTCTCACTTGCGTGAGTCGTGTCACTCCGAGCATAGTAAAATAAAAAGTAATAAAAAATAAATAGGTCATAAGAATAAAATAGAAAAAATATCTTGGTGCAATCCCGAGAGCGGGGCCACTTCATAACGAGATCCTTCATAACGATTGCGCGCTCGTCCTCTTGGCGTGTCTACCTCCGTGCGCCACCCCAACCTCACTAGGGAAGGGTTTCGACCTCCCATGAAACTTCAAGTTGCGACCAGGATCATTAGAAAGAGCTCGGAATGCTGATTACGAATATGGGTGTCAGAATTGCAAAATGAAACTCCTGAACGAGTTATGACCTACCGAAATCGGGTGGCCTCACTCCAGGCTGGCCGCGCGAAGTAGCTGGCGCGAGAGCGATGAGTCATAGGAGTCCGTAAGTAAGGACCAGGGCTGTAGCGGTGGCGCAGGGGTAGTGCTTTCGTTCGTCAAGTGTGACGTCGTTGGTTCGGTCCCATTGCTGCGGGTTTTTTGCACATTATGATTCATCTTCGAAATGACCTTTTACCCCGGCTATTTAATCAAACACGTATCATAATTTGGAATAAAAGGTCATTTCGAAGATAAATCATGATGTTCAAAAGAATCCGCAGCAATGCGGACCGAACCAACGATCTCACACGTGACGAGCGGGAGCACTACCTCTGCGCCATCGCCGCACACAGTGGTCCATACTTATGGAGCCCCTGTGACTCATCGCTCTCGCGCTAGCTCCTTCGCACGGCCAGCCTGTGGTCAGGCCACCTAACTTCGGCAGGACATAACTCGCTCAGGAGTTTCATTTCGCAGTTTTGACACCCATATTCGTAATTACCATTCCAAGCTCTTTCTAATGATCCTGGTCTCAATTTGAAGTTCCATGGGAGGTTGAAACCCTTCCCTAGTCAGAGTCCTCTGGGAAGGTCAAATAGTAGCAATATAAAAGCAAGAACAACAACAAACAGACAATAATAAACAAAAATAACCCCCAGGCGTCCCCAGGTCACCTCTACGTACGTCCCGCGATGAGTTAGGCCTAAGTTATACTCCCGCGGGAGCATCCGCGGAAGGGCGGGAATCGCGCCGAGACTCCTCACCTGACCAATCGCCGCGCCTCGCCACGCCCGCCGTCCGCCGTGCACCCTTGGTCCGCGGACGTTCCGCGGATGCTCCCGCGGGAGTATAACAGAGGCCTTAGTCGACGCGCACGCGTTCGGTAGCGCGGGAATTTAAACGGGATAAGCCGCTGGAGGCTTTTCGAGTTTTGATAACCAATTTTTTTCAATATTCCAGCGACGGGACCTGCAGTTTTCACTGGAAGGCATCAGGTAAGCACTTTTATATGCTATGTTGTATGTGTTTATCTTCAAGTACTATCTACAAGTGACTATAGAGTGCCCCCCCCTGGGATTGCACCAATATCTTTTATTTTATTTTTCATCAGCACAGTTTTTTAATGGTTGTGACTGGAGTTCCAGGATCAGTTCCTAGTAATGTGCCCTGTTGTTATCGATGCTGCTAGTTTGCCATGTGTATGCACACAATAGCGTAATTCTAGTGAATCGATACGATGCGCGAACAATGGATATCGCTGCAGCACCGCATCGTCGTCATAAATACGATCGTCGTCCAACCCGATCGCCGTTATAAATACGATCGTCGAGGCGTTCATGTCTCTTTGTGAAGAACGTCGCGCTGACCGCTCTCTGGACGTGGTTTGCGGCCGACGACGGCAACGACGGCATCTGCGGCCTTTGATCTCGCCTTGAACCGACGTCTGCAGCGCGGGCTGATAGCGGCGGAGGAGGAGGTGATTCCGATCGCCGACTCCGCACCATCATCGCCATCAGCATCAGCATCAGTCGCGCGCTGCGACGGGGAGGCCGTGTGGCATTCGATCGAGCTCGTGCTCGGCCCGCCCACTGCTCGCACTCCTCCCATGGGCCGGCGGCTGGTGCGAGCTGACTGACTCTGACTCTGACTGACCACCAGCAGCCCGCATGGCGACGGCGGCTGGTCGCTTCGTCATCGGAAAGGGCGCTCCCACCCATCGACCCCCTTATCACTGACCCCCTGGAACCGGCCACCCACGTGCCTGCCGTCCTGACGTCATCCCGAGGGACCATCGCACGTCGCGACGTTTCAGCGACTTCCCTTCCGCGTTTTTGTCGCCGTTGCTGTTTACGTCGCGTTCGAGTGTTTTCGGCCGGCTGCGACGTTGCCGTTGATCCTGCTTCTTCAGCGGTTCCCTTCAGATTCCCCTGTCTCTTTCGAATTCAACGATTTTTGCGCGTAACGTAAGTTGGCTGAATGGCTTCTGGATTAGCTGAATCCGTCCAACTCCACTAACAGTGGCTTCGTTGTCGACTTCTTCATTTCCATGACGACCCATCCTTGACGCTCATCAGCTTCTAGACTGCATGAAGTCTTATTTTTTTCGTACAATTCTCACGTCAAATTGGACATTCTTGTAAATAAACTTGATGCTTCTGAGATCAAAGTGTGAGCATCTTCTCGACCGAAACTGCTTTCGAAATTGAATCGAGCTTTCAAAGCGTTCTTGATTCCAAAAATAGACCTTCATTAGACCCATGAAGCGGGTATTTTCTCTCTTTTCTTCCTGTTATTCTGGTTTTTCTACCATTTTTACGTCGAATTAGACACTTTTCAAATCAAACCGTACATTTCTGAATAAACTTAATGCTTCTGAAATTAAAACGAACGTCTTCCGAATCGAAACGAGCTCCTTGCAGGTTAAGCTACAGACTTTCCAAGCTGATTATGATAGCATAGTTTTTCGATCAAGGAAAGTATGGTGTAACTTTCGGATCTATTCTAGTCCTAGTTGGGAGGGGCAATTTGTTTTTTGCTTGCTTGTTCGTCTGTTTGTTTTTAGAGTCCTATTTATTTGGTCCTCTTGAAACCGCTGCGTGAATCTGAAGTCAATTAGTCACATAATTTTTAGTTGTTGTTCACCTTCTAAATGAACTTGATGCTTCCCGCCCGACTCCTGCCCGACTAGGATAGATCCGATAACTTTCTATGTAGTTTTTAGTTCAGCTGCCCAAATGCGTGCAATAATTGTGCAAAATGTTTATTTTACGAGAAAAAATAGTGAATTAAACTTTGTTTTAAGGCGCAGCAGGGCAGTAATCATTTTCACCATGAAAACTAATACAGTATCTAAATTTTCATTTTTCTTCGTTTTTTGACCGCAAAAACGGGGCTCTAGGCATGTTTTGAAGCGATTTAAAAGCAGCAATTTTTGTACATCATAAATGCAGATCGCGCCATGCACTCGAAAAAGTCTTCTCGATTTTTATTTTATTGATAGTGTAGATGCTGCTTACATGAAGAATCAAATTGAGGATATTGTGTACTATATTTGTGCTCGAACGAATATATTCGAATAGTTTATTAGAACAATTATTCGAATAGTCGAATATTCGATATTTCAAAATTTTCGAGTGTTCATTCGTTTCGAAATTCGAATATTTCCAATTTATTAAAATCGAATAATTTTATTCGATATCGAATAAACTTCAAATCTTTAAGCACTGAACCTGGTTCGAACAAATTGTTCGTCTACTCAAATATTCGAATAAACGAAAAATGTAGCTTGCTCGATTGTCGATCATTCGAAAAAATTAATGAGCGAATAAATTCGTTCGTTCATTCGTCCGAAAATTATCGACATCGAATTTATTCGTTCGATAAAAATTTTCAAAACCACAACTGTAGTGTGTTCTCTATAATCCTGTTTGTTGTGTCGTTTACAAGTGTTAAACTGCATGGAAACAGAAATTCTGCTAACAATCGAATAGAAATCGCGAGGTCTTGAAAGACGTCATGGCGCGATCTCTTCTTTTGGCACCAGAAAATGGCCGCCTTCGTGCTGTTTAAAACGTGCCAACCATTGTTTTTCGTCAACAAATGAGAATTTTATAAAATTTCAAACGATGTATTCATTTATTCGGTAGAAGAATTTAAACTTCAAAGGAAGTCGTACTGAAATTCTTCTTAACGAAAAAATTATTTAAACCGTCTCCGAGAGCCTCTTATTTAATGTGAAAAGGTCATGCTTCGATTTGGAAGATGATTCTTTTAATTTCTTAAGCATCAAGTTAAGGGCGCGTGTAGCGCAGTCGAAGGAGGCGCGACTGTCGCGTGCACCCGATACCAGGTTCCTGGTTCGGATTTCCTGCCCAGGCCAACCAAGCCTTCCATCCCTCCGGGGTCGGTGAATTGGTACCAGACTTGTTGGGAAGGATAGAGCGCTGACTTGTTCATCGGCTGGCCACCGCAAGTCATTGTATGATCAAATACGCATTCATCTCGCCTCCACGACATCCCGCAGAAGTAGAGTGTGTGGCGCATCCCAAAGGGGATTGAATAACGCCAACCTTTATCCTTTAAATTAGATCGCGCCATGCACTCGAAAAGATCGTCGCGATTTTTATTTGATTGACAGTGTAAATGGTGGTTACATGAGGAGTCAAAGGGAGAATATGTGTGTTTACAACAGTTTTTGTAGTATGATAGGTACAGGCGTGAAACTCCATGCAACCAGAAATTTGACAGTAAATCGTATAAAAATCGCGGTGTCTTGTATGAGGGTATATGGCGCACTCCCTACTTTTAGCACCAGAAAATGGCTTTCACTTCCCCTGTGTTTAAAACATGTTTTAAACTATTTTTTCCACTAAAATTTTTTAAAAATAAAATTTCAAACAATATGTTCACTTGTTGTTTAAAACTGCACAGAAAGTCGAAAATTTTCCTTGAACGAAAACTATTACAATCGTTTAGGAGAATCTGTTGTTTAATGTAGAAAAGCTTCGATATGATGTTTATTTTGATTTCTGGAGCATCATGTTTGTTTAGAAGAGTGTACAATTTGACGTGAAAATGGTACATTTGAAGCTGAAAATTTGATGAAATGAGTGCTGTTGTGGTCAACTTAATTCTGGCCTCTACTTCTCATTGAATTCTTCTAGTTTAATTTCCTGAAACCTTACTGATGAACCGCTGAAGATAACAGTCCGATTCATCTTCACTCAGGTTCCCATTTGTAAAACGAGGACCAGAGTGCATATTCTGATTTTTTCGGTACTTAGTGGAACGTTGCCCCATGTTGGCACTGGAAACTCCGCGATATCGTCCATCTAATGCGTGTTGTCAAGCCTGAAACGGCTTCTGGATTAGTTGTATCTGTGAAGCTCTACTAGCAGTGGCTTCGTTGTTGACTTCTTCATTTCCATGGCGACCCGTCCTTGACACTCTTCGGTTTGTAGGCTGTCTGAGGTTTGAATTATTTATGCTGAGCTGAAAATTTAATGAAACGAGTTCGGAATATCTCGCCGCCGTACTTAACTTGCACTTTTCGACTCTGCTTCTCACTGATTTTTCAAGTTTAATTGCCTGTAAGTTCTTAGTTATACGCAGAGCCTTTTCAGCTTACTGATGAGCTGAGATAGATAAAAAGACAGTCTGACTCACCTTCGCTTAGTCTCCCATTTGCCAAACCGGAACTAAACAGCTCATTGGAAACTTTTTTGGTACTTAGCAGTATGTTGCCCCGTGCAGGCACAAGGACCTCGGCATATGTCGCGGAGACGGGCAACATTGGGAGATGAGGACGCCCTATCTAGTCGGTACTCTGATCGACTTGTGTGGCTTGTGTTCGGTCTGTGCTCTGATTGGTTATTATTGGCTGGCGCGTACCCACCAGGGATGGGCGTAATTTCTGTTTTCTATTTTCCGATTTTCTGGCCATTTTGGGCATTTTTTCTGTTTTCTGTTTTCTGGGAAAATGTCCGAAAATTGACCAGAAAACAGAGAATGGAGCTGCGAACAAAATTATAGCATAGAAATCCAATAAAAAGAATCCAAAAAGTATCATAGAATCGCGAGTTTCATTCCAAATTAATGTTTCAAGAGTGTTGTAAATTGTAAGAATGTGACGTTTTTAGATGTGTTCGTGTAGAAATTGCGCCGTGCACTCATGAACTATGCCGTTTTGTTTAATTGATTAATTATGTAAGTGCTGCTGACATGGAGTTCCTTCATAGAACATTTTTCGGCTTTAATAATTTGGCTTCGTATTCTTTTTGATTCTAACAGTAATCCGCATCTACGATTACTTACAACTTTATATTAAGGCTATATTATCGAGATATTAAAACTAGTGTTCTGAGGAGCATTTAATTATCTATTAACTAATCGGTTGTCCTAGTTAGTTAGTTAGTCGGGTTACTGTGGGTAGGATTATTCTCCATCTTGAAAAATGGAAATTGTTGGCCGGTCATCCCAAATGACCGCCTTTTGCGGAGCTTTTCGTGAGGCTATTTTTCCAACACTGAACCTTGCTCAGCTTTTGACTGTCAAAATTAGTAAGGAATGGAAAAGTTTTAGTTACCTTTGAGTTCGCTGATGTACAGTACCGCGCATGTCTTTTGGTCAATTCCCGAAAAAGCCGCTTTGGAACGCTCCAAAGCGGCTTTTTCGGGAATTGACCAAAAGACATGCGCGGTACTGTAGTGATACTGAGTGAACCACAAAATTTTTCATATATCACCTGTATCACCTAAGCAGCGTCTCCTTTCGTCCCTGTAGCGTGCCAGAGTGCCCCAATGGATCGTCCTTACTCGAGGGACACGAAGAGCGTCATATGGATCGTTGAGAACTTTCACAAAGAAGTCAGAATTCCAACCAACACGCTAGTTTGCATCCTCTTGACATCCCGCTGGATCCAGTCGGTGACGACTGTCGTCCATCGGGTGTCCGCGAAGTGCATTACGTGGCCGGCCCACCTAATTTTCGACAACTTGGCCCACGCGACAGCGTCTCTGATCTTCGAACGTCGGCGAAGCTCGGAACTCCGAGGACTTCTATCAATTGCGTGAATCGTGTCACTCCGAGCATCGTCCTCTCGATTCCACGCTGCGCGGCGTGGATCGCGTGTTCATCCTGCTTCGTACAGCTCAGGTCTCTGAGGCATATATTACGGCAGGAAGAACGGTACAGTCGATGCGAAGTCGGACGTCCTTCATCTTCTTCGCGATTTCTTCGACGCTCTTGAAAGCTCCCCAAGCCGCTCGTTTCCTTCTGTTCTGCTCCGGCGCTAGGTCGTTGGCCATAATGACTTCGTGACCCAGATACACGTAGCTGGAGCATTCGGAGATCTGCTGAATTTGGAGTATGCTAGAAATTTTTATAAACACTTTCAAGCCAAAACGCTTGCTCATAACTACATTTTTAGTCATACAAAAGCGTTTGCTACTGGAAAAATGGATCTTTGAGTGGAAAAATTAGGTGGTGTGGCAATTTCGAAATTTTCTGTTTTCTGGCATTTTTGGCTTTTGTGTTTTCTGATATCTGTTTTCTGACGAAAGCGATTTTCTGTTTTTATTTATTTCTTTATTTATTTATTTAATACGCCGCAAGACGGCGTGCACCACCAGACAGTCAGCCATAAAGGAAGCACTCCAAGGTATCGAACACAAAAACCCAATAGTGGTGAATAAAAGGTTTCAGTAGGAGAAATGAAACAAACAAAAATAACATCAGAAAAGGAAGAGAGCACAATTAGATAGGACCCATTAAATCGGTTAGATAGAAGAAAGAGCGAAATGACAGATTCCTTCGTGACCAACTAAACAATGAGAAAGGCAGATTTCATAGCAGATGTTTCACACCCCCAGCACAGACATGAAACCAGCTGAGGGGAGCTTTAATAGAAGAGCTTTTTCAATAGAAGGAATAACTATAGTTTTCTGTTTTCTGGGAAATTTTTCAAAATTTCCGCCCACCCCTGACTGCCAGCTATCCATGCTGCTCACCTTCGCGACATGTACCAGGAACTCCGAAATGTGACCGTCATATGCATCTGTGAGAACTAGCTAAATCCTGCTGCTTGCTCCCTGACTGGGTCTATCCTCGGATGATGCAAAAAAAATGTAAACCACTAAAAATAAAAGCAAAATCATCCCTGGGTAACAATCACGCTGGTACCTTTTTGTGAGCTTGTTCCTTTTTATTTCAGATTTTAATCCACTTGAGTCCTAGTTCTATTATATTCCGCTCCTGTTTTGTTATGCGTACACCATTTTCAAAACTGGAATCTTTTAGATTTAAACCGTTCACTTTTAATTCGGGCACCGTAGATGTGGTTGAAGTAAAAACGGAAGTGATTTAACCAATTCAAGATTAAATTGATATTTCGTTTCATCAGAGTTTTTTTTGAAAATTATTTATTTATTTATTTATTTATTATTTATTACAATGCACATATTTGTGCGCCATAAATAATATATATGCAGATATAGATATGTAGATATATAGGCAGTATAGTCGTTATAATTGCGAGAACAGTCGAGCAATATGGATAGATAGTTCGTCGTTATAGTCCGCGAGAACAACACTGTCAATATAAATATCGGAGCCCATGAGCGTAATAGAGCAACGCCGGGAACGTCTAAAGATTTAGTATTATTTGTCTATAATAGGATGCTAGAGTTATGTAATAATAATAAGGTAGTCATCACGGGTATTGAGCTAGAACGGTATAATTATTGTAGCCTGTCTTCTTCTTATAATGATTTCTTGTTTTCTTCATGTAGCAGTATAAATAGAGAGCAAACGTCATGCTTCATATGTCGGGACAATCAAGATCTCTTCTTCCTGAACTTCATTGATCTTAGGTGCATATATTATACGTATTATACATATGATAAAAGTTGTCGCCACGTCAGATAGATTTGTCGGGATAGTCCGGAACCAGAAACCATCACACATCCATTTAGTTCACATCCTCAATCCGAAGTATTTGTAAAACATTTAATTTGCGCAACTTATTTCTGAAGTCCTTAGAATTTCTACATGAAATCAAATGCTGTGGAAGTTGATTAAGCCATCTAGCAGTTCGCAAAAAGAATGAATTAAATGCAATGTTTCCGATAGGACGGTTAAATCTACGGTGCTGTATTGCTAGAACTGTTGCTCTTCCACGACTTGGCCTAAATATCCAGTATTTACTGGCCCTCAATTTAACTTCCATGCGAAAAATGCGAAAGGAAAATACTAAATCTTTAACAATCCTTCTGTATTTCAGGCTTTTTAGGCCGAGAAAGTGAAGCCGTTCTCTGTAGGATGGTAAAGTTCGCGGGTAATTTGGATCGGGAAATGCTCTATAGTAAACTATTCTGGTGAAAATTTTTTGAACTTTTTCTAATTGCTGCAGGTATTTCTTAACGAAAGGATTCCAAATAGTAGAGCCGTACTCTAAGTGTGGTAATACATACATTTTATACAATTTGACCAGAAAAGGGGGGTCGTTGCACTGTACATTCCTTAGAATTAGGAAAAGCGATGATAGTGCCTTTCTGGTAACGGTTTCTATATGCTTGCTGAACTTTAAGGAAGAGTCAACCATAACACCCAGATCTCTAACATATTCGTCCTGTCTTAGCACAAAGTTGTTGAAACTGTATCTGGGTATTGGAGGAGGACCTAAATGTAAATGAACTGTTTTACTGAGGTTAACAGGAATTTCCCACTTGTCAGACCATTCCATCATTTTCCGAACAGATTCTGAAATATAGTCGTTAGCCAACTTTTGGTCACAAGGCTGGTAGACATAGTAAATTCTTATGTCATCCGCAAACATCTTAACCTCCAAATTTGGATGAACTTTTAGGGTTTTCGGTACATCAGCAGTATAGGCTAAAAACAATAGGGGAGATAGCACTCCACCCTGAGGGACTCCGCTAGTACACGAATGTCGATCAGAATAACTATTACCCACCTTAACTGTCATGTGTCGGTCCCGCAAGTATGATGATAACCATTTTAAGAGTTGACCTCTTATGCCAAAGTATTCAAGTTTTCGCAGCAGTTTAGTGTGCGGCACCTTATCAAACGCCTTGGAGAGATCGAAGAAAATGATTTCAACCGATCTGCCATCATTTATTGCAGTTAACCAATCATACAAAGAGTCCGAAAGCAGTGTTTCAGTTGATGCCGCTGACACGAAACCATGTTGTTCTTTTGGTATTACATCATGTCTCGAAAACCAATAACAAAGTTTATCTCTTATAATTTTTTCCAAGATTTTGCTTGCTGTCGAACATATGCTGATAGGTCTAAAGTCAGATAGTGTCGACGCATCTGTGTTTTTGGGAATTGGGGTCACCAAAGAGTCTTTCCAAATGTCTGGAACTTGTCCCAGTGCCAACGATGTGTTGTAGATCATAGCTAGATCAATTATTCAAAATTTGTCAGCGCTCTGTTGTTTAATTCAATGTAACTGATCTGTGCACCATCTTCCAGGGAAATTTTGTATAGCTAGTTGAGTACACGACGCAATCTGAACGTTTCGCAAGCCTTATAAATTCAGATTTTTTGCGCTTTATCATGGGCCTAGAAGCTTATCTGTAGTGGAATGTGGAGGAAGCGTATGTTCGTATTCAATTTTTGTTGTATTTTTGATTGGGCTCGTAGTAGCGCTATCGGAAGAAGCGCGCCTGTCGCGTGCACTCCTATTCATGGCCCTGGTTCGGAGTTCCGTCTAGGCTAGCCAAGCCTTCCATCTCTTCGTGGTCGGTGAATTGGTCTGGAAAGGCTTGTCTGGAAAGTGTACAGCACTGACTTCTCCATCGGTTATTCACGGGAAGTCGCTGCATGTATTGGCCTAATACCCATTCAAACTGCCTTCAAGATATCGCATCGAAGTGGAGTCCTTGGCGCATCCCAAAAACCGTTGATTAACGCCGAGCTGTACCCTTCTTCTTTGTGTTTAAGACATCGTTCGTAATGATCACTTCAACGCTTTGATTTTGAGTCTTCTAGACCTTCTCACTTACTTGCTTGTTCTGTATTCTTTCATCGAGAATGTTCGTTAAGCCTTTCTTTATGGTCGCGATGAGAACCCTTTTAAGAAGTCGCCATGGATGAGACGGAGTTGGTCGACGGCGAATCGGTGCACGAGCTGATGTCCCACAATCAGGGACTCACCTACAAGTGAGCGAATTTTTTTATTCAGGCAGTATTTGGAGTGCTAGATGGGTTGCTGTAGCCGTTTGTTGTTGTTTTAATCAATTTTACAGCCGATCATTGAGATTAAGCTAGTCCAGTGTTCGTACAATACCGGTCTTGGTAGTTATACCCCATTTCACTTCAAATTGGACACTTTTCGAATGAAATTGGACACTCTTCTAAACGATGTTGATGCTTATGAAATCAAAGTGAACGTCTTCCAGTGTGAGACTTCTTATAGGATAAACTGCAGACATTCCAGGATAGTTAGAATAATTTTTGCTTAAGGAAAATTTGGTGTAACTTTCTTTAAGTTCTTTAAAGTTTGGCTGCCTGAATGAGCGTCGTGCGCAATAATTTTGTAAAATTTTTATTTTTCGAGAAGAAAATAGTAATTTAATTTTCGTTTCAATGCGCAACAGATCAGCAATCATTTAGTGCATTAAAAGACGAGATCGAAAATTCGTCGCAATTTTTATTTGATTTACGGTTCATGTGAGCAGCATTTATGGTATACAGGGTGCGTAAAAAGTATTGACGCGGTAAATGGCGGTTGTGGAAATAGTAATGCGCAGCAAATTTCGAAATATTCATTTGAGAAATATGGAAAATGATCTTACAAATATTAGGTTGTAACGAAATAAATGGCACTGAACCACTGTAAATTTAAGCAGTTAATATCTCGGCTTGTAGGCAAGTTTATTAATCGAAATAAAAACCTTCTGATTCTACACATCTTTGCCAACGTGACACAAGCTTTTTTATCCCAGTAGCATAAAAATCAGAAGTTCTGGAATTGACGAAATCTTCGAAGGCACTTTCGGCATCCTGTTGGTATTTGAATATTTTCCCTACCAAGAAGTCGCCAAGATGCTTGAAGAAATGGTAGTCTGTTGGGGAGAGGTCGGGAGGAAACGGAGGATGTGGTAGAGTTTCAATGCTCAGCTCCTTCAATTTCTGCAACGTCGTTCGTGCTACATGGGGGCGAGCATTGTCGTGCAGAAGGAGAACTCGCCTTCGGTTTGCCAAGGCCGGCCGGATATCCTTCAACTTTTTCATCATTTCTTCAATTTCAATGCAGTGCTTCTCTGCCGTGATGGATCCACCGGGAGGGAGGAAGCTGTGGTGAATAATTCCCAGCGAACACCGCCATACTGTCACCATTACTTTCTTTTGGTGCAATTCCGGCTTCGCGAAGACCTTGGGGCTCTCATCGCTGTCCACCCACTGTGCCGATCGTCGCCTGTTGTCGTACATTATCCATTTCTCGTCACACGTTACGATGCGATCAAGGAATGGGTCCGTGTCGTTCCGTAGAAGCAGTGCGGACGAGATCTCATATCGTCGGTTTCTTTGCTCCTCAGACAGCTCGTGAGGCACCCATCTTCCAGCTTTTTGGTCTTTCCAATTTCCTTCAAATGCCGGGCAGCTGTGTTGTGACTGACGCCAAGAACCTTCGCCATCTCCCTGGCACCTTTGTGTGGATCCTCCTCTACCACATCTCTCAGCTTGTCCTCATCAACATCACTATGCCTCCCACGACCTTCATGTTCTTCCAAGCTCTCATCTCCATTCCGGAACTTCTGATACCAACGATACGCCGTCCGAATTGTGGAACATCCTTGACCGAATGCGGCGTTGATCTTCTCGTCCGCCTCCTTAGCTGTAGTGCCCAGCTTGAATTCATACAAGTAAATGCCTCGGATTACCCTTTTGTCCATCTGCAAAAAAGTCAATAAAACTCTAAAGATTTCCCACTTTTACATAGAAAATTTGATACTCACCGGTAGAGCAAAGTTTGCGCTTCTAAATGATATGCCACAGGTTACGGTTTGTTCTTGATCAAACGCGTAAAGGCGCGCCAAAAAATGGCGCGAGCCAGTGCCATTTAATTCGTTACAACCTAATACGATAGAATAACTCGCAGTCGACATTGGCTCCTTTACTGTGGATACAGGAGCGAAAACGGCGGAAAAATTCATGAGCACGCGCAGCAAGTATTCGCTTGCATTTTGCTCCGTGCTTCGAAGAGGGTAGCCTTCTTCGACTGGTCACTTCTGTTGAAAGCAGCACAGACCTCATTCTTCAAAATCGCCTAGAAAGAGTAGTCCAGCGGATTCTTGTTTAAGCTGTGCTCGTCTGAGAAGCTTTCCACACCTGCGCGCGTTACCTGTTTGCCGTTATCGGACAGAGATTGACAATTTTTGATTTGAACGTTATCGTGCTTGAACATCTTGTAATCATCATCTGTTATGACAGAGCCGCGGCTGACGTTTGGGTTGTTGACCTCTTTTCTCATCCACTATTTCAAACACAGCTTAATCCTTTTGTTAATGAAGTATTCATTTCCTTTGGTAACAGCCAGGAAAGGCTCACCGTAACCACGACGGTATCATGTTTCTTCAGTTTTTACAAGAATATTTTTTGAACACGATATAGACAACAAAAATAACACACAAAAACTTTGAAAAGTAGAAAGAGAAGTTGGGGTTGAAACAAAAAGTAGGTGCGTCAATATTTTTTACGCACCCTGTAATATTAAAATGAGAATATTTATTTGATTTTGTTTTATTTATTGCACAAACTCAGCGCCGTAAATAATAAACGAAACAGCTACTGTAGATTAAGGCAGAATACGTGACATATGCTCAGCTTGAGTGTTTGTCATTCCTTTTGTGAATAATGTGGAAATTTTATTTATTTTTGTTCATTTTGGAAATATGTGTTTTCATCTTTCTTTGTTCTTTACCATTGTATTTGTTTACGTCATTTACAGTTGTGAAACTCCACGCAAACAGAAACTCCGCTGACATTCGAATAAATCGGATAAAATAGTAAAGTAATAAAATAAAAATATATTTTAAAGAGCGGTAGTCTGAATTTCTATAGAATAAAAAACGAATTCGAATAAGATTAAACTTTCCCCAAAAAAGGAAAAAGGAATTTTTTTCACAAATTTCGTACTGTGTGTTCTCTTGTTGGTCAGAAGAATTAAAGCATCAAAGAAATTCACACCAAAATCGTTTTTGAATGTTAGGCTTGTTTAGAATAATGTCCTATTTGGTTTAAAAGTGTTCAGTTTGATGTGATAATTCTATATTTCTTTTTTTCTTTTTGATCGTTCTACTTTTTAAAATTTTCCCGTTTCGTGTTGACTATATTAAGGATGACTTGTTTGAGTGCCAGTGTTGTTGAAACTTGTGAGCTGAGAACTTTGTGCTAGTACTTATGTTTTTGGTGTGTTGATGGTCGTCAGTTGGCGGGTGTTGTCCTAGCGGGGTCGCAGTCCATCCATCCCAATCGGTGGTGCACATTTAACGGTAAACGAATTAACGAATTAACGGCATTTTTCGTTAAATTTTGGTTTAACGAGTCAACGGAAATTCTTAGAAATTTAACGGATTTTTTTAACGGACTTTTTTCTCAGTGAGTTTATCACATTTACCCTTAGTATTCTCTAGTGTTGCAAGTCTCATATTCCCGATTAGGACCGTACCTGAAAAAAAGCTATTGGAATGAGCAGGAATGTTTTAATGTTTTCATGATTTAATTTTTGAATTTTTGGAAATAATGCATTTTGTGGGCGGGTGTAGCGCAGTCGGAGGATGTGCCGGCTGTCGCGTGCACCCTATACCTGGGACCGGATTCATCAAGGACTAACCCGCGGGTATAGGCGGTAGAGATATCCACCTGTGTCTGTGACTCTACCTCATTATCTCTACCTCTTAAACCCCGCATACCCACGGGTTTAATTGTTCATGATTCCGGCCCCAGGTTTCTGGTCCTTATTACGGGATTTCCCGCCGGCCTTTCCAAGCCTTCGATCCCTCAGGGGTCGGTGAATTGCTACCAGACTTGTCTGGGAATGACAGAGAGCTGACTTCTTCATCGGCTGGCCACCGTAAGTCATTGTGTTGCCAAATACGTATTCAAATCGCATCCAGGATATCCCTTAGAATTAGAATGCGCGGCGGATCCCAAAGGGGATAAGGGGCTTTGCTAGCCACTTGGAACAGTCGAGACGGAGAGAATGATTCCGGCCGCTTGACGTATTTTAAACGATTTTAGAAAAAACGCCATTAACAAAAATTAGGAAAGCTGCTTTTCCTGAACGTTAACACGTTGACGACGTGTCACACCTTTTCGGCAGTGTGGGAGCGTGTGACACGATGTGGTGTCATGATCCCGACTTTGCAATAAATGGATTGGCTTCACGTACCAGGCACTCGGAAATCGTGAGTTCGACAATGTATTAACATCCCACTGATAGGCTTGTAATTGCATTTTTATTCGTTCTTTCTGTACTTAATGGGCCGTCCACATCGAGGTTACATATGCTCGTAGAACAGTCAGACAAAAGAACTAGGAAAGGTGGAACTCCGGGGTCTGCTTGAACGCACATTTTAAGGTGCCTTGTCGTTGATCATCTTGAATGATAATTCCATGCCCGTTCTTATTCCACACCCTCTATTTTTCTGTGTTTGTTGATGCTGAATTGTTTATTTTACATTGCAGTGTTACATTCCATTCCTTGAACTTTAGCTGTTGACCTCTTGAAGCTGAACGTATAAGGTTTTCCTTGATTTTTTTACACTTGAAATAGTGGCTAGCAGCTATTTGTATTTTTAACGAAATTTAACTATTTACCAGAAATTTAACGGAAATTTTCCGTTAAAGAATTTTGTTAAAACAATTTAATGCACAGAATTTTGTGTGCACCCTTGATCCCAATCCACTTCCGACGACTCTCTTCTATGTAGTGAGGTGGATCGCGTTCCCCAAGCAGGCTAGGCAATGGGTCCAGCCGTCTTGTTGGCGGTCTCCTCAGCTTCCACTTGTTGCTCCTTGAAAGCCACTCGGTAACTCGTAGACCCCATCGGCCGCCTTTTTCTCGAGATGGGTGACCATCCAACGATGCTTCGGCTTTCTCATCTGCTGCAGCCGGGTCATTGAACACGACGTCGGCCTTACGTCTTACGTCCGCTTCCTGCGAAAAAAACTTTAACATAAGAGAGAGAAGAAGCTGTCGGCCTAGATCATTTCTTTTAAATTCCATCTTATTGACCAAATAATGTGCAGAAGTCTAACTAGGGAAGGGTTTCGAGCTCCCATGGAACTTCAAGTTGAGACCAGGATCGTGAGAAAGAGCTGGGGAATGCTGATTACGAATATGGGTGTGAAAATTGCAAAGCGAAATTCCTAAGCGAGTTATGGCCTACCGAAATCGGGAGCCTCACCACAGGCCGGCTGTGTGACACACCTGGCGCGAGAGTGGTGAGTCATCGGGGCTCCGTAAGAAGTTATGACACTTGTTCGCTTAAATATTAGGTTGTGACGAAATAAATGGCACTGAACCACTGTAAATTTAAACAGTTAATATCTCGGCTTGTAGGCAAGTTTATTAATCGAAATAAAAACCTTCTGATTCTACACATCTTTGCCAACGTGACACAAGCTTTTTTATCCCAGTAGCATAAAAATCAGAAGTTCTGGAATTGGCGAAATCTTCGAAGGCACTTTCGGCATCCTGTTGGTATTTGAATATTTTCCCTACCAAGAAGTCGCCAAGATGCTTGAAGAAATGGTAGTCTGTTGGGGAGTGGTCGGGAGAAAACGGAGGATGTGGTAGAGTTTCAATGCTCAGCTCCTTCAATTTCTGCAACGTCGTTCGTGCTACATGGGGGCGAGCATTGTCGTGCAGAAGGAGAACTCGCCTTCGGTTTGCCAAGGCCGGCCGGATATCCTTCAACTTTTTCATCATTTCTTCAATTTCAATGCAGTACTTCTCTGCCGTGATGGATCCACCGGGAGGGAGGAAGCTGTGGTGAATAATTCCCAGCGAACACCGCCATACTGTCACCATTACTTTCTTTTGGTGCAATTCCGGCTTCGCGAAAACCTTGGGGCTCTCATCGCTGTCCACCCACTGTGCCGATCGTCGCCTGTTGTCGTACATTATCCATTTCTCGTCAAAGGTTACGATGCGATCGAGGAATGGGTCCGTTTCGTTCCGTAGAAGCAGGGCTGACGAGATCTCATATCATCGGTTTCTTTGCTCCTCGGACAGCTCGTGAGGCACCTATCTTTCCAGCTTTTTGGTCTTTCCAATTTCCTTCAGATGCCGGGCAGCTGTGTTGTGACTGACGCCAAGAACCTTCGCTATCTCCCTGGTACCTTTGTGTGGATCCTCCTCTACCACATCTCTCAGCTTGTCCTCATCAACATCACTATGCCTCCCACGACCTTCATGTTCTTCCAAGCTCTCATCTCCATTCCGAAACTTCTGATACCAACGATACGCCGTCCGAATTGTGGAACATCCTTGACCGAATGCGGCGTTGATCTTCTCGTCCGCCTCCTTAGCTGTAGTGCCCAGCTTGAATTCATACAAGTAAATCCCTGGGATTACTGTAATTTGTCCTTCTGCAAAAAAGTCAATAAAACTCTAAAGTTTTCCCACTTTTACATAGAAAATTTGGTACTCACCGGTAGAGCAATGTTTGCACTTCCAAATGATATGCCACATGTTACGGTTTGTTCTTGATCAAACGCGTAAAGACGCGCCAAAAATGACGCGAGCCAGTGCCATTTAATTCGTTACAATCTAATAGTAGGTAGCAACCTCATACAACTTTATAAAAATACTTGAAGGCAGAAAACTGCTATGGTGACACTTTATTTACTTTTTTAGCTCAAGTAGAATCCAAATTCTATACTGAACAATTGGAGTTGTTTTTAACGAGCTTGGCATTCATAGAGCAAAGTAAAAAAATGTGTGAAGCGGATATGTTGTTCACACACTGCACACCTTATACATGCAGACTCTCTGCAACCAGCAACAAAACAGTCAATTGTAGCAAGACCAAACAAATATTCACCAGGAGTGACAAACACACCTGTTAGAAACACCTCAAGTTATTCAATATATGATTTGGACTCTATTTGTGCAAAATAGTAAAGAAAAATGTCATCATAGCAGTTTTTTGCCTTCAAACATTTTTACAAGCGTGTATGATGGTTTTCCCGGCTATTTAGCCAAACACGTGTCATATTTCAGAATAAAAGGTCATTTTGAAGATAAATTATGATTAGCAAAAAACCGGAGGCAATGGGGACCGAACCTACGACGTCACACTTGGCAAGCAGTAGCACTACCCCTGCGCCGCAGACGCATATGGTGGGCCTTTCCTTCGAAGCCCTGATTACTCACCGCTCTCGCGCCAGCTGTGTCATACGGCCAGCCTGTGGTGAGGCCACCCAGCTTCGGCAGGTCATAACTCGCTCGGGAGTTTCCTTTTGCAATTTTGACACCCATATTCGTAGTCAGCATTCCGAGCTCCTTCTAATGATCCTGGTCTCAACTTGAAGTTCCGTGGGAGGTCGAAGTCCTTCCCTAGTAAGTGTGAAAAGCGAAATATATTTTCTGATAGAGCAAATCATTCTCTTTCGAACGATATATAACATCATATCATACTGTATAATAACGGGTAAGCGATTAGCCATGGAGCACGTCAAACAACAGGAGCGGAAACATCAGGGGCTGAAACATCAGGGGCGCGAAAATAGCAGAAAATACCCAGACGCCTTCTACGTGCCTGGCGATGCCGTAGATGCACCGAACACTTCGGCAAGCATGCCTGGCGATGCCGTAGACGTGCCGAGCACGTCGGCTACCCTGCATGGCGAGCCGTAGACGTGCCGAACACGTCGGCGACCGTGCATGGCGAGCCGTAGACGTGCCGAACACGTCGGCGACCGTGCCTGAGCATTTAGATGATCATCGACGGGAGGCGCTCACAGCAGGGGGAGGCAATCGACATTGATCGATGTTATCGATTTTTCTGTGTATGTCGTGCAAGCGTCCTGAAACATCAGCCCTGGGGGTAATCGAGGTCGCTGAACACGAATCTGAAGTCGACCAAGCGATATCGATCGATATTATCGATTTTTCTGTGTATGTCGTGCAAGCGCCCTGAAACATTAGCCCTGGGGGTAATCGAGGTCGCTGAACACGAATCTGAAGTTGACCAATCGATATCGATCGATATTATCGATTTTTTGTGGATTTTGCGATTGGAAATTTTAGTCCTACTGGTATCGTGGTTGGTGAACGCGACTCTGAATCCTGTTATTGAAGTGTCGAGTGCCTTCATTCCATTTTGAGCCGTATTTACGATTTGTTTGTGGATGTCTTTCTTGCGGTCCGATCTCTCCGCCCCTGGGCTAATCGACGTCACTGAACTCGAATCTGAAGTTCATTTTTGAAGTATCGGTCGCTATCAGTCGACCGGTATTACAGTTTTTTTTGTGTAATAAAGGCGCTGCTACCCTACCAAAATCCAGGTTTGAATAACGCGCCATGTGCGGTTACACTCTTTAACGTGCAGTGTGCTTTGGTGCTTGAAGTTTCGAAAATCACGGCTGAATATCGATTTTTTGTGGATATTGTTCTTGCGGTCTGGTACTTCCGTCCTGGGGTAGTCGATTCGCTGAAGGCGAGCGTGAAGTCCACATTTCAGGTGTCCATCGCCATCAATCCATTTGGGTCATATTATCGATTTTTGTGTGGATTTAGTCATAAAATAGTGGGCGGAGGGAAATAGGGGGGGGGTGAATTACGGCACGAAAACACGAAAATAGCGAAAAATACCCAGACGTCTTCTCCCTGCCTGGGAACTTCTGCCCTGGAGGTGGTCGAAGTCTCTAAACACAAATCTGAAGTTCGCTTTTGAAGTATTGATTACCATCAATCGATACCGATCAAGTTACCGAGCGCGAAAATGACGGAAAATACCCAGACGTCTTCTACGTGTCAGGGATTTAGAAGACGTGCGGAATACGTCGCGTGACGTGCCTGGGACTCAAAGGACGTGTCAAAGGCTTCGCTCAGCGTGTTTGGGGATTCAGATAGACGCGCCGAAAACGTCGTCCGCTGAGGGTGTATCAGTGAGGGGGACCAGTACCAATAATGGGGGACCGTTTCACTAAGGGAGGGCCAACAGTGGGGAACCAACAGATCGTCCTATCATACTATACACTGTATGTACTGCGAGCCTTTTGTACTCCGAGGTAGGGAAGAAAGCTGTGCAAGTAGAGCAGCTAACTTTATGTGATTCTCCTTAACTTAGTGATACTGCAACATCGCGCGCAAGTGCGAGGAAGGCCGGTAGGCGTGACGGAGCACTTGTTATTCAAAAATCTTCCAGCGAAATTCGGAATAACCTGTTTAAACAAATGGTGATGGCTTACATAGTTTCCAACCTAATATAACACTTCGACTAATCTATTGTATGTACAAAACAACACCTCCCTGTGCCATGTCAGGGATACAAGAAGCAACTCATACTCGACAATGTCGGGCACTGCTTGAGTCAGCACACCGTCGAGAGGTGTCCAACCTTACCACCGTGGTGAGTTGGTGCATGATAGGAAATTTTCGTAGGCGAGGCGCTCACGCAATGTTCTCACGGCGGCTTTTTGAACGGTGTTTGTCGTGGATTTCTCCTCGGAGAACCAGCACGTGTTGCTCACGAGTGCATTTGCAGCCGCAGCCGTGCTGCAGCGTATCGCTTGCAAAGTGCAGCTGTGCAGAGCGTACGCAAAAAGTCCAGGCTTTTGTCCTGGTTGTTTGCTTTTCCGGTATTCTAAAAGAGGAACTGCAGTTGGAAAATTCGACGTAAAAACGGTGCAAATTTCTCCTTTCTCGGTTCGGTTCCTCGCCCGGGTGAGCTTATCTCTATGCCTTTCCCGAGTCAAGACCAGGATACCTCTGGTCTGTCAGAAGAGCTGTGACTTCGACCGAATCTCAGTGGAAGTCCGCAGGTATCTTACAAATCCAAAAATCCTCCGAACTTTGTTCACCATTGCATACTGCAGAGAGGGATTCCAGACATTCCAGAGGGCTTGATTCGAGTTGGTCTTCATTGGTATGACTTCTCGTCGTCAGATTATCAAGAGCATGATGTCACCTCTGCTGCTTCAGCCTAGGTGCGCTGCGGGGAATAGTTGTTCTCTGGCCTCTTTTCGACTGATTGAGCGATCAGAGTGCGCGCGATACTGGTTTGCTGCCCTCGGTTTATGGGTGCAGTGGACAGCGGTTCTCTTGATCGAAAACGATGACGGTGTAATGTCTTCGCGCAGCGATGAAAGGTCACCTATCCTTGCTGGGAAAGTGGGGTGGCGGAGCTCAGCAGGTGCAATGACCCTAAGAACAACGGTAAAATTAGGAAGCTTTGATATGGGTAAGATTCGAAATCATTTCGTCATCCAGGGGCCGGATTCATCAATGACTAACCCGCGGGTATAGGGGTGGAGATACCCACGATGAAACCTGCGTCTCTGACTCTTGGCTTATTTCTACCTGACTCTTATCTTATCTCAACCCCTTATACCTCGCATACCCACGGGTTTAATTGTTGATGAATCCGGCCCCAGGTATGCGCTCGCTAGACATTCAATGCTTCTTTGTTAAGAAACGGATATTCCAGGGACTTTCCGCGTTGACCCTGAGATGAGTGGCAACTAAGCCTTATATGAGGGAGCATGATGTACTTCTGACAAGTCTGAAGTCAGCTATAAGATCCTAGACATGCCACATATCTTGTTCGCTGTATCGCGAAGTCGAACCTGAGATGGGTTCACAGTTGCTGCTTGACTCAAACACTCCTACATTTGCTTTAATGTGCCTCTGCAGCCGGAGGAGTTGCTGGCTGTCCCGTGCACCCGATAGCAGGTTCTTGGTTCGGATTTCTCCGGCCCAGCGTTCCATCCCTTCAGGGTTGGTGAATTGGTGCCAGGTCTGTCTGGGAAAGATAACACTGTGAATTGTTCATCGGCTGGCCATCGAATGTCGTTGTGTACACCAATTACGCTTTCAAGTCGCCTCCACGATATCCAGTAAAAGTGGAATGCGTGGCGCATCCCAAAGGTAATTGAATAGCGCCTCAAGTCTTCGGTCCTTTATCCTTCATTTAGCCCAAACAACGACTTATGGTAGCAAACGGTTGGAGAATTCTTTTTCTTTCCCATATGAGTGCTTCGTTGGCCTGGGCGGGACCTGAATCAAGAGGCTCTATTCGAGATGCACGCCGCCAAAACCAGCGCCTATTCTTACTGCACTACCAGGCGTGCTTTAGGTGTAGGCGGCGAGAGCTGACACGGTTTTCCTTACGAAAACAATACAATTTTTTATTGTTATTATTATTACAAGTGCTCCGTCACGCCCATCGGCGTACCTCGCACTTGCGCGCTTCGCGCGATGTTGGAGTATCACTAAGGCCCCTGTTACACTCCCGCGGGAGCTTCCGCGGATGGGCGGAAATCGCGTCGGGACCCCGCGGCGGGCCACTCGTCGCGGCCCGCCACGCCCGCCGTCCGCGGATCGCCGCTGACAGACGACGAGAGGGGTGTTATACTTCCCGCCCGCGGGAGGGCAGCCGTCCGCGGTGAACTGCGCCGCGGAAGGCTGTGGTCCCGCGGAGTTCGGCGCGGGAAACGCGCTCCGATGCGACGCTAGCCGCCCGGGACGACGACGACCGTCAGCGGTGCACCGTCCGTCCGCGGACGCCCGCGGAAGCTCCCGCGGGAGTATAACAGGGGACTAAGCTAAGAACATCAAATCGAGTTAGCTGCTCTACTTGTACAGCTTTCTTCCCTACCTAGGAGTACAAAAGGCTCACAGTATGTACAGCATATAGTATCATAGGGCGATCTATTGGTTCCTCGCTGCTGGTCCTGCCTTAGGAAAACGGTCCCCATTACTGGTACTGGTCCCCCTCTATGGTCCCCCTTAGCCGACGACGTCTTCGGCACGCCTCCTGAATTCCCAGGCACATTGGACGACGTCTTCGGCACGTCTATCTGATCCCCAAACACGTTGAGCGACGTCTTTGGCACGTCTTCTGAGTCCCAGGCACGTCATGCGACGTATTCCGCACGTCTTCCGAATTCCCTGGCACGTTGAAGACGTCTACGTATTTTCCGCTATTTTCCCCGCACTGTAATTTGATCAGTATCGATTGATGGCCACCGATGCTTCAAAAACAAACTTCAGATTCATGTTTAGCGACCTCGATTACCCCAGGGCTGAGGTTTTCAGGCAGTTAGAAGGAGTCTGGGTATTTTCCGCTATTTTCGCGACTCGTAATTTGATCAATATCGATTGATGGTGATCGATGCTTCAAAAACAAGCTTCAGATTCGTGTTGAGCGAGCTCGACTACCTTCAGGAGTAAAGTTTCGGATCGCCTGGACGGCATCCACAAAAAATCGATAGTTTAACCAATATCGATTGATGGTCATCGATACTTCAAAAGCCAACTTCAGATTCGTATACAGCGACCTCGATTGCACCAGGGCCGAAGTTCCCGGCAGGGAGAAGACGTCTGGGTATTTTCGCTATTTTCGTGTCGTAATTTTCCCCCTATTCCCCCCCCCCCGAATTTTCCCCCTTATTTTATAATTTCTGCGGCGGGACCGATCGATAGTATGACTCATCGCTTAGCGCGTTATTATAGAGTATGATTATTATTGTCATGCATATTACGTACATATGACACATAACATATACACATATATATAACCCGCATGTTGAACAAAAATATACATATTATTATAAAATATATTATTATTATTTTATTGTTCTTATTTTAGCGCGTATTTTTGGCGCTCCTATTGGTGTAGATCTTTATACGCATAGTGTTATGTCTTCACAACGACTATTTTTATTTAAAAAAATATTTTATTCCAAATATGGCCCATGTCGCGAATGTGGACAGCATTGTGAGGTGAGAACCAGGGATGGGCGGAAATTTTGAAAATTTTCCCAGAAAACAGAAAACAGAAAATCGCCTTCGTCAGAAAACAGAAATCAGAAAACAGAAAAGCCAAAAACGCCAGAAAATCAGAAAACGGAAAACAGAAAACAGAAAATTTCGAAATTATCACACGACCTAATTATTTTACCTAAAGATCCATATTTCCAGTAGCAAATGCTTTTGTATGACCAGAAATGTAGTCCTAGAATGTAGCGTTTTAATTTGCAAGCGTTTATAAAAATTTCTATTAAACTCCAGTGTACTGCAATCAGAATGTTGTAAATCTTGACTGATAAATCCTAGGAATCTCGACACTTGAAGTATACTACATTACTCATCAGCTCCGTTTCACCGCTAACGCCTCAATTAGAGAACGGTCCCACTAGTAAGAAACTGGCCTTTAAAGTACCGAACACGATAAAGGCTCAGTAATCACTGTTTGTATGTTTCAACACAATTGCTTGAGTTTGTAGACACACTCTTGCAACATACTCTAAAGCTGTGCAGAGGTTCTTTGGGTAATACTGACTGCGCCAAAATCTATTTTCCTAATTCGTCTTGTTCATCGAGAATACCTTTCCTTGTAAGTGGCCTAGTTTCCGCGTAGCTGAAAGTTTTCAGGCCAACTTACCACTGCAGTTTACAGCACCTAGTTACTACTTAGCCGACTACAAATGTTGTGTATTGGCTTGATATTTCACAGAACAACACGAGATTGCGACTGAAGGGCTGTCAGCATAGCAGATCTTGGGTGAAGGTGCTTTCTTGAAAGCGAAGACACCATATAATAAAGACCGAGCATGTACACTCTCCATCGCATTATTATTATTATTTCTCCTCAGGTCTACATATCATATAACATCTCAGTGGAAGGCCAGCAGAACACCCTGCTGTACAGGAGTGCACGACATTAGCAACTATCGCCCGATCTGTCTGCTGTCCGTAGTCTACAAGCTGTTCACTGGAGTGATCCTGAATAGGATTAGTAGAACGCTGGACGAAGGACAGCCATGCGAGCAAGCAGGATTTCGGAGAGGATTCAGCATGATCGACCACATACACGAAGCTCATCGAAGTGTCGCAAGAGTTCAAGCTGCCGCTATGGCTTACCTTCATCGACCTGAAGAAAGAGTTTGACTCTGTCGAAACTGAAGCGGTTGTCTAAGCCCTGCTCGCTCAGGGCGTTCCTACTCTGTACATCAGAGTCCTTCGAGAGCTGTACAGTGGATTCACGACCAAGATCTCACCATTCTACAACGACGTCGTCATCGACGTGAAGAGAGAGGTTCGGGAGTGGAATACCATATCTTCGAAGCTCTTCAGCTCGAAAACGCCATGCGCGAACTAGAATGGGAAGACATGGAGTGAAGGTCGACGGCCGGCAACTGACCATCTTCCGTTTGCTGATGACATCGTGCTCATAACAGCGAGCGCTAGCCAGGCGGAGCAGATGCCTGTTGGCTTCGACCGTGTATGTGGGAACGTTGGACTGCAGCTGAATCTTACGAAGACGATGTTCATGAGGAACGGACGAGTTTCTGATGCGTCATCCTCACTCAACGAACGAACATCTTCGAATGCTCCAGATACGTGTATCTGGGTCGCGAAGTCAACATGGCCAACGGCCTAGCGCCAGAGATGAGCAGGAGGAAACGAGCGGCTTGCGGAGTTTTTAAGAGCGTCGAAAGAGTCGTAGAGAAGACGAAGAACGTCCGGCTCGTACGCAGCTTTTCGACTTCACCATTCTTCCTGCCCTAGCATATTCCTCAGAGAACTGGGCCATACGAAAGCAGGATGAACACGCGATCAGCGTCGCGCAGCGTGGAATCGAAAGGACGATGCTCAGTGACACGACTCACGCAAGTGAGAGAAGGCCTCCGGAGTTCCGGGCTTCGCCTACGTTCGAAGATTAGAGACGCTGTCGCATGGGCCAAGTCGTCGAAAATTAGGTGGGCCACGTAATGCGCTTCGCAGACACCGAGTGGACGTCACCGACTGGATACCGCGGGATGTCAAAAGAACAGCAGGAACTGCCCACCAACGCGTTGGTCGGGCTTCTTCGTCAAAGCCCTAAACAATGACGCTCTTCGTGTCCCTCGAGCGAAAAGGATCCATTGGAGCACCCTGGCACGCGGCACGGACGTATGGAGACGCTGATGGTGCCCGCTTGAACATCAATGGGACGACAGATGATATACGTGATAAATGAGAAATCTCCTGCATCGCTACCCTATCACCAGCGAAATCAAAGGAAACTAAAAAAAACTTTTCTGTGTCTGTGTCTCTTACTAATTTGTGACACCAAAAGCTGAGCAATCTTCAGAGCTAGAAAAGCAGCTTCGACAAAGGCTCTGCAGAAAGCGATATTGAAGATGACCGGCCAACAATGTTCAATTTTTAAACCGGGGGTGGAGAATAACCCTACCCACAGTAACTCTAAGACAAGCGGTTAGTTAATACATAATTTAGTACCCCTCAAAATACTAGTTTTACAGTTTTAATATAAGATTTTTAGTAATCGTAGATGGTCCAAACTACTGTTAATATGGAAAAGAATACAGAGCCAAATTATGAAAGTCCAAAAATGTCCTATGAAGAAACTCCTTGCCAGCAGCACTTACACAATCAACCAAGCAAACATGTGGGATAGTTCATGAGTATATGGCGCAATTGCTACATGAGCACATCCAAAAACGCTACATGCTTGCCATTTAAGATACTTTAGAAACACTATTTTGGAATGAAGCTCACTATTCTATGATACTTCTGAATTTTTTCATTGGATTTCTGTGATAAAAATTTTGTTCGCGACTCTATTTTCTGTTTTCTGGCCAATTTTTGGCCATTTTCCCAGAAAACAGAAAACAGAAAAAATTTGCCCAAAATGGCCAGAAAATCAGAAAACAGAAAACAGAAAACAGAAATTCCGCCCATCCCTGGTGAGAACGCATCAGTTGATTATAGTCAATCGAAGCGTGCATCGAACACGCGCCAACCAATCAGGCCATATCGAACGGGAGATTCAGAAGGGAGCATGATTGGCTGGCGCTCCCCTCTGAATCTCCCGTTCGATATTGCCTGGTTGGCTGGCGCGTTTCCACCTCCCATTGCTGCTCACATTCGCAACAACGGCCTCAGTTTTCTCGAACTCCAATAGTTTTTCGTAACTGATAAGGCGGCTGTTGCAGTGACTTCAACATCCTGCCCGGCATGATCGACTTCTCCGTGCACGATGTGAAGCTGGACACGTACATCACACGAAACATACGAATCAAGGCGCCACTAGTGTCCTCGCCTATGGACACCGTCACAGAGAGCGGCATGGCTATTGTGATGGCGGTGAGTGAGATTGAAGGCTCTAGTTGAAGCGGTCAGCTCGAAGAACCGTATGGTATACGCCTTACTCTCATGACACGATGATATTGCAGTTGTATGGCGGTATAGGGATCATCCATGGCAATTTCCCTAAGCCCGAGGAACAGGCTGCCGAGGTGCTCAAAGTCAAGGTAATCGATTATCGATTGGTTACTCCATCCGATTTAGGCTGATTTCTCTCCTTTTCTTTTCAGCGCTTCAAACAGGGATTTGTGATGCAACCACACTGCTTGAAGCCGGATGCAAGTCTCTGGGATATGCTCCAGATCAAGAGAACCTACGGCTATACGGGAGCGCCGGTGACGGAGACCGGCAAGGTCGGCTCTAAGCTCATCGGTGAGCTCGGAGAAGATTGACACAACGGCGCTTTAGCTCGAGGAATACGTTTCGAGGAGGTTGCGAACTACGAAATGAGGTCCGGTTGGCCTAGGCGGGACTCGAACATGGCTCGAGTCCCGCCTAGGCCAACCGAACACTCAGTCCTGCCGGGGTCGCCCACTTAATGGTAGAGCTGTTTGCTAGGATTAAAAACAAACAGAATGGTAGAGGAATTGGTTGACCCTTGCACGAATCGAACCCTCAATCAACTTTGATATGCGCGGCTTATTTCGAGTGGTCAGATTAATTAATTAACTAAGCAATTAAGCGATTCAAATAATTAAGCAGCTGAACGAATTGGACACTCTTCTAAGCCTAAACTTAAGACTTTTGAAATCAAAATGAACTCTTTCAAATCGAAATAAGCTGCTTCTTCGTTAAACTAGGGAAATAATATTTGATTCAAGGAAAATATTAGGATAACTTTACTTGAAGTTTTAGTTCGTCTACCAAGTAAGCGAATACATTGACAGTTGAATTGAAAGCAAGCTTTAAACCATTATTTTTCCTCAAAAATTAAAATTTATATGATATTTTAAATGATGTGTTCAATTTCGTAGACTCCAAGTTGGACGTTCTTGAAACGTGGGCATTTAATTATCACTTGCTTTTCTTCTGTGGCAACCAGGTTTGTTACAAAATTATTTATTATTTCTGCAGATGTTTCGACAAACTCATCTTTTTGAAGGCCTGAATGAAGCTCGAAACTTCTTCAGTCGCGAAGTTGGTCTTCAGCAAGTTAGTCGAAGCGTCGGCCGTAATAACAACTAATTTTGTAACAAACCTGGTTGCCACAGAAGAAAACAAGTGATAAGAAGGCTATGGAGGAACAATTTTCCCCTCTCTGACAAGGCATCACTACTTCTTTTTCGTTGAAGGCATAATCAGTAGGCGTAGAGGAGGGCCGCTGGTGATCATCAACATATCCAGCCGCCACCCAAGCGCTCCGAACCGGAACTATTTGTATAAATTCTAACCTGCATCTCTTCATTCTCCTCCACGCACTCGATATCGCAATACACTGCCTTCTGGAGAAGCAGTTTTAGAGCATCTTCAACCGCAGTCTCTCTCCGTGTAGGAGGAGTGAAATCAGGAGCGAACGCTGACAGAAGTCGAGCGATGACGCGTCCGGGTGAAAAGGACATTTTATTGTTAATGTTAAGTTTTTGCCGGCATCAAACCAAATTCATGGCTGAAGCGATGGCGTGATGGCTTTGAGGAAACTTCCACTATGGGATTTCCTCATCCGGCCATCCCTTCTGTGGCTTCTGTTCACGGTCCCGTTCACAAGATCACCGTGGAGGAAACAGAGGCGGCTCTGAAGAAGATGAAGCCCGGTAAGGCGACAGGGCCGGATGATCTGGCAGCCGATGTTTGGAAGTCGAAGCTCTAGTATCCTGCTGAGTGGCTGGCTGAGTTCTTCAACCAGGTAGTAAAGGAGAAGAAAGTACCGGAGTGTTGGCACAACAGTACGACGATTCCGATCTGGAAGAAGAAAGGCAGTCCTGCGGACTGCTTCAATTACCGTCCGATTCGCTTGCTTTCGCACAGCATGTGATCTTCGAGCGAATCCTCGATAGACGAATTCGTGAAATCGTCAGGCTCTCCGACAACCAGTGCGGCTTTGTGTCTGGTTGTAGGACCATTGATGCTATACACGCCGCCCGCCTCCTGGTGGAAAAGCATCGCGAGAAACAAAAGCCGGTGCATATCGCCTTTCTCGACCTGGAGAAGGCCTTCGACCGCGTACCGCGTGAGCTTATATGGTACGCCTTGCGACGACACAACGTACCTGAGGAACTAATAGAGTGGATGCGGATGCTCTACTCTTGCCCAAAGAGTAGAGTGCAAGCTGCAGCTGGAACCTAAATAGAGTTTCCCATCTCTGTTGGGGTGCACCAGGGTTCTGCGCTTTCTCCACTCCTCTTTGTTGTCGTCATGGATGCCATTACGCGAGATCTTCAGCATGGACGCTGCCCTTTCCATGAACGCTGCTCTATGCTGATGACGTGATGCTCGCTTGCGAAGAGAAAGACGATCTCGAGCGGCAGGTGCAAGCTTGGTGCAACCGTCTGGCGAGGTTCGGGCTCAAATTGAACGTCAAGAAGACCGAGTACCTAACGACTGACGTGAACGAGTCCGGCCCCATTCAGATTGACGGTACTGAACTTGCACGCACTTCGGTGTTCAAATACCTGGGATCAGCAATAGTGTCTAACGGCGGTCTGATGGTTGAAGTGAACTCACGCATGAGTGCAGCTTGGTCCAAGTGGCGTGCGCTGACTGGCGTGCTCTGCGATAGGAAGATACCAGAGCACCTGAAGTCGAAGATTTACAGAGCCGTCGTGCGCCCGGTAGCGATGTACGGCACTGAGTGTTGGCCTGCGACCAGGGAAGTTGAAACGCG
This sequence comes from Heligmosomoides polygyrus polygyrus, assembly GCA_947396885.1. Taxonomy (NCBI): domain Eukaryota; kingdom Metazoa; phylum Nematoda; class Chromadorea; order Rhabditida; family Heligmosomidae; genus Heligmosomoides; species Heligmosomoides polygyrus. The sequence goes on from OX377201.1 coordinate 103,511,819, forward strand.
CCTCAGCGTAATGGAAACGAAGATGCTGCGCTGGACGGCTGGAGTCACGCGCATGGACCGCATTCGAAATGATGCCATTCGGCAAAAGTTAGGTGTCGCGCCGATAGTGGACAAGATGCCCGAAGCTCGCTTGCGATGGTACGGCCACGTTCTGCGTGGGAAAGAAGACAGCGTCCGCAAGATAGGCCTTGAGTTGGAAGTATCTGGAAAGCGGCCTAGAGGACGCCCGAAGCAGCGTTGGTCCGATACGTTACACACGGACACGAAAGTAGCTGGTGTCCATCCTGATCAAGCGCTGGATCGGGAAAGGTGGCGTCGTAACACCAGAAGAGCGGACCCCGCGACGATGCGGGACAAACGCTGAAGAAGAAGAAGAAGAAGAAGAAGAAGAAGAAGAAGAAGAAGAGACCAAATTCATACTTATCCCGTGAAGTTAATGTGTTTGTGTGCATTCAAGGTATCGTTGCTGATATGATTCAATGCAAATACGATCCATAGAGAGGTAATTCAAATGAAGGCCCAAAAAGGCGAGGCTTCAATACCAAAAGCATTAATCGTGCGCAAATTGACTCCTGTGGTCACGCAAGCCCATAATAATAACGATCTGATGTGTGCAAAAACATTGGTGGCACAGGGAACCGAACCATCAAACCCGCTCGGTGCACCCGAGCGGTGACCCTGTTACCACTACGCCAACCGACCGACTATATGAGCTGGGTCTCAGCAGCGCTCCATAAACTTCGCGCTCGCGCGTCCACACGCTTTTTTCTACCACGAAGAGCATTCCGAAAAAGGTAACTATGGTTTTGGACTCCACGCACGAGACCCTACATCCTGTAAAAATTGCATCGAAAAAGCTCACCGCCACTCTGGAGGCTGTCCTTGTAAGACGCCGCGATTTTTATTTGACTGATAGTAGAATTTCTGTTTGCATGGAGTTTCACACCTGTAAACGATACAACAAAACAGCTGTAGAGAACACACATATCCTTTGATGGTTCATGTATGTGGAATTCATACTATCAATCAAATAAAAGTTGCGGCGAACGTTTTGTGTGCATGGCGCGATCCGATCTTTTCGCGATGCGCTATGCTTGCTTCTTTGTGAACAAAACAATTTCAAAAATTTTCTTGAACAAAACATATAACCACAGAGAAGCATTAGGACAAATTTTAATTGATTATTTGTTCTCTAAAAATGAACATTTTACAAAATTATTGCACTTATTTTTGCAAGTAAACTAAATGGTCTTCAAGAAAGTGATACCAAATTTTCCTTGAGCAAAAAATATATAACCACGGAGAAGCTTCAAGGCACATTTTAAATTAGTATTTTTTCTCTAAAAATAAAAATTTTCTGAAACTGTTACACTTACTGGGGCAGGCGACTAAAAAGTTCCAAAGAATGTTATACCAAATTTTCGTTGAAGAAAAAATTATTCTAACTATCTTATTGAGTCAGTAGTTTCACCAGCCTGATGCTTTCGTTTCAAATTGGAAGAGTTCGCTTTGATTTCAGAAGTCTTAAAGCCAACTTAGAAGAGTGTCAATTTTGATTTGAAAAGTGTCCAACTAGACGCGAAAATGGTATGTAATCCGTTCACGATGCCGCGGAGAATTAGATTACGTGGCGCATTCCAGACGAGTGATCGAAACGGATTTTTCTTCTATATGAGCTCAGCATTTTAAACAGTTTCCTGTTGAAAATTGGCCATAACATCTTAATAACAGAGGCAATTCCAGAAAGTTCCTTCCTGAAGGGTGAGGATCACCTCGTAGACGGAGTAGGCATTTTTGAGTGCTACTGTAGATGTATTGCTTCAGGGATGATCACTTCGAGAGATTTCGACTTCATCGACGTTGACGTTGAGGTCCAGAAGCGAACCCCAATCACAGAGGTACACTAGATTTGAGGAGTTGGTCGTCCATATTCCTCTGACGGGGTTGTTTTTAGATCATGGTGGACGTCAGTAAACTCGTACTCGGCGATATTTCGTTGACGATGGACAAAGCCCAGAAAATGCTCAAGGATCATCGACTAGGTGAGGCCACAGAAACGTCCTGAATGGCTATGGCTTCTCCAAAACCAGATTGTACCTTCAAAGAGATTTTAACAAACATAATTTTACGTGCTTCTCTAGGAAAGCTCCCAATTGTGAACGACAAGGGCGAGCTGATTGCGTTGCTGTGCCGATCAGACTTGTTGAAAGTGAGTTGTTTTCCTGGGTTTTCTGGGTGATTGTGGTTCCCCTAGGTTCTAAATGGGCTACAGGAGTTGGTAATTAAAAATGGTAATGAAAGTAAAAATATTATGAAAGTGGAAAGAAAATAAAGGATAAAGGATAAAGGACGGCGTTACTCAATCCCTTCTGGGATGCGCCAGCGCATTCTACTTCTACGGGATGTCGTGGAGGCGACATGAATGCGTATTTGGCCATACAGTGACTTGCGGTGGCCAGCCGATGAACAAGTCAGCGCTTTATCCTTCCCAGACAAGTCTGGTACCAATTCACCGACCCCGGAGGGATGGAAGGCTTGGTTGGCCTGGGCGGAAAATCCGAACCAGGAACCTGGTATCGGGTGCACGCGACAGTCGCGCCTCCTCCTACTGCGCTAGACGCGCCCTGGAAAGAAAATATTGGTCTAAATTAGGATCCTCTTGTATGGAAGAGTTGACGCTAGAGATGAAGTGTTATAAATAATGAATGGTACTAGTCGATAGTGTGACCTACATGAGAAGGCGGAGACTCGACAGCCAATACGGCTTCATTCGACTTCGGTTAGCTATGCCTAGTTTTCTAGTGACACACTGAACCGGAACCAGGTGGACTAGTGTGTTCCAGGGGTGCTGGTTCATAATGTGGCCTACATGGGGATGAGTGAACGCACCATCCATTCGCGACGAATCAGAGCACCTACCGGAAACACTCCGGTAGGTGCTCTGATTAAAAAAATAATAATAAAAACCAAAGCCTACCGACTGTAAGCGCTGTTCTGAGTGACACGCCCTTTCAGCGCAGTCTGATTGGATTGCTGCCTTCCCCCTTCCCTGTAGGCCACATTAACGACTTGTACCGAACAACATCGCCACTTAGTTGTCGGCCGAAGATATGTAGACCTAGAATCGAAGACACGATTCAATGAATACATATGGATAATTGGGCGACCATTGCCGCAATTCATAAATCTTTATTGTTACGAAAGTTCACTTCAGGGGTATTAGTCGTTTGCGTGGCCTACGTCGTGGGGCGGGAACATACTAGCCAATCAGAGCACCGTGTAGACATGTGCCAGCCACTGAGCCTCATTTGCCTTCGGCTATGTAACGTTAAATTGCTAATGAGGTATCCAACCACCAGAATTAGGAAAATAGCGCTTTGGGGGTACTAGTCGTTATCGTGGCCTACAATGGGAGGCGGGTACGCGCTAGCCAATCAGAGCTCCACTGTGTCAGCCAATAAGGCCTAATTTGATTTCAGCTATCTAAGACTAGATTTCTAATGAGGCATTCAACCACAGGAAATAGGGAAATTATGCTCCAAGAGTACTAGTCGCTAGCGTGGCCTACAATGGGAGGCGCTAGCCAATCAGAGCTTGGAGTGAACATGTACCAACCAACAAGGATTCATTCGATTACGTTTACCTAATGCTGGATTTCTAATAAGACATTGAACCAAAACTAGGAAAACAGCATTCGAGGGGGTTCTGGTCGGTAATGTGGCCTACATGGGGGGGGGGCGGGAACGCACTAACCAATCAGAGTTCCGCGTGAAAATGCGCCAACCAATAAGGCGTCATTCGATTTCGGCTGTCTAAGAATAGGTTTCTAATGAGGAATTAAACCAACAGAACCAGGAAAATAGCGGTCTAGGGGTACTAGTCGGTAACGTGGCCTACGTGGGAGGCGGAACGCGCTAGCCAATCAAAGCTCGGAGCGAACATGTGCCGGCCAATGAGGCCTCATTTGCCTTCGGCTATCTAAGGTTAGATTGCTAATGATGCATCCAACCTCCTGAACTAGGAAAATGACGTCCAGGGGTACTAGTCGTTAGCGTGGCCTGCGTGGGGAAGAGGAAATGCGACAGCCAATCACGACGAATTAGAGCCTCAGTTGAACACAAATCACCGTTACCGACCGTTCACCCCTTTCGAGTGGCACGCTCGTTCGATGCGGCCTCGTTGGTCTGGTGCGTCCCCCTCACCATGTAGTCCAAATTATCGACAAGTAACCGAAGTGAGCTATGAGATTGAGGTCTCGCCTAGGCAAGGGACTACCCCATGGCCTCCTACGACTCGAAAGGACAACTGCTGTGCGGAGCGGCCGTGAACACCCGAGAAACATCCAAGAAGACCATCGAGATGTTGGTGGAAGCCGGTGCAGATGTCATCGTGATTGTAAGTGAATGCTACAACTATTAGTGTGCTATAGGGATCCTCTGATCCGAGACTACTGTAGAGTTACCGTATACCACCAGTTCGCTGCCAAGTTTATAGGATTCGTCAAATGGCTCGTCGACATATCAAGTCGAGATGCTGAAGTACATCAAGTCAAGGCATCCGACTGTAGACGTGGTGGCCGGGAATGGTACGCCTTTGGCATCATTAGAATACGGTCATTTTTAATGCAGTACTTTTAAATGTATTGATATAAAAGCATGTTAAACATTGAAGATAAGCGATAGAAGGTCTCTATAGAGCTAAAAATGTGCTCGAAAGAGTCAAGAGTATCTCTGACAAAGCTCATCGGAATTAAATCCCGGGCTATAGACGAGGACTTTGACCTGGTGGGCAGTATTTCATGAATTTGTAGCTTGTTGACTAAGCTTTTGAGAATGTCGTGGAGGTTGCTGCAGGGTTTTCTTTCTTTTTTTTGTTGATATGTTTATTAAATCGACCAAATATGCATATCATTTTCACGTCGAATTGGACACTTTTCAAATAAAATTGGACGCTTTTTAAATAAAACTTGACATTTTTAAGACCAAACTGGACCGTTTTCAAATTAAGCTGGAGCTTTCAAAACCAAAAATGGACACTTTTCGAATCAAATTTGACACTTTTCCTGTCAAATCTCGTGAACTGTTAAATACGCTCCAAAAAGGTTAGATTAATGTTTTGTTCAAGGAAAATTTAAGTGTGATTTCTTTGAAGTTTGATTCATAAACCCAATAAGTGAACATTTTGTTTGAAATTTGACAAAGTCCTCATTTTTTTCTCGTTGCAAAATAATGGTTTACAGTTTGTTCTAAAGAGCAGGTGGGCGGCCATTTTTCGGTACTAAAAGAAAAGATTGGGTCATGTACTCGTTGAAGACGTTGCGATTTTTGCATCTATCCTAGTGCGGGCGGGGCACATAACTAAAAATTATTATATGTAACAAATTCACTTGAGACTTACCGAGCGGCTCCTACAGGACAACACACCCTAGACAAGAAAAAGCCACAAAGAAAAAGATGAAAAATTGCAGTTGTAAGCCGGCAAAGTTGTCTGCCCTCCTCACCATGTTGGATCCTGGTTATGACATGTCAGGCGGCGGTCAGCACGCGGCATGCCTCCGTTCCGTCGTTCTTTGCCCGCCTAGACGGTTGTAAACCGCGCGATTTCTTATTTTTTGTTTGTTCGTTCGTTTTTGGTTTCTTTTAGGTTCCAACTCGTTCTCTAGAAGCCGCTCGGTAAGTCTCAGTTCATTTTGTTACCTACTTTTTAGTTATGTGGCCCCCACAGACTAGGATAGATCCCGATTTCTATTCGATTGATAGCAGAATTTCCATTTGCATGGAGTTTCACAACTGTAAACGATACAAAAAATAGCTGTAAATAGCACACACATCCTAATTTTGGCGCTTCATGTCATGGCAGCATTTACACTACCAATCATCGTGACGAGTTTTTCGACTGCATGGCGCCATCTGGTTTGTAATGCAGTAAATGATGGCTGCCTTATCGCGCTTCAGTAGAATGTTTAATTTATTTTTCTCAAAAAATTGAAATTCTTAAAATTATTACACTCGGGCGTGTGAAGCACAGTCAGATGAGGTGCCGCCTATCGCGTGCACCCGATTCCAGATTCCTGGTTCGGATTTCCCGCCCAGGCCAACCAAACCTTCCACCCATCCGGGGTCGGTGAATTGGTACCAGACTTGACTGGGAAAGATAAAGCGCTAACTTGTTCATCGGCTGGCCACCGCCAGTCATCGTATCGCCATTCAAATCGCCTTCATGATATCCCGTGAAATAGTATGCATCGAGCGTTCCAAGAAGGGATTAAGTAACGTCGTCCTTTATCTTTTTATTACACTTATTCAGGCAGCTGTGCTGATAAAAACTTTGAAAAAGCTATACCAAATTTTTGCTGAACAAAAATTATTCTAACCATCTTAGTGAGTCTGTAGTTTTGCCTATAAGAAGCTCGTTTCGAGCTGGAAGACTTTCAATCTGAATTCAAAATTCTTAGAGAAGTTTAGAAGTGTGTCCAACTTGGTTTGAAAAGTGTCCAGTTTGACGTGAAAATTGTATAAATGGTAGTAATGATGTACTTCCTAATGGGAGAGAAATCGATCAGTCTATTCCGTGAAGTTCCCCCGGAAAGAGGTCATTGCACCTATTCAATCGTCTAGTTTTTAACGTCTATGGTTATGGCTCTACATTTAGTGGTCACTCGTGCTCAAGCGAAGCTGCTCATTGACGCCGGCGCTGATGCTCTTCGGGTCGGTATGGGGAGCGGTTCGATCTGCATCACGCAGGACAGTAAGTGCATTGAGTCCTTCCTGAAATTTCCAGTATTCAAGACGAGGACTGACATCTCACATATGTAGGTAGGCTATGGATCTTCAATGAAGCTCTCCGAATTAAGCAGCCCAGTGCGGCTCTTCACGTGCTACCTGTCGGAGTGCAAGGTTCCATCTTAGTGGAAAACAGCAAGACCGTCTTGCTGTACAAGAAGGGAGACCTGCACGACATTGGCAACTATCGCCCGATCTGCCTGCTGTCCGTAGTCTACAAGCTGTTCACTCGAGTGATCCTGAATAGGATCGGCCGAACGCTGGACGAAGGACAGCCATGCGAGCAAGCAGGATTTCGGCGAGGATTCAGCACGATCGACCACATACACACCGTTACGAAGCTCATCGAAGTGTCGCGAGAGTACAAGCTGTCGCTGTGCCTTACGTTCATCGACCTGAAGAAGGCATTCGACTCCGTCGAGACTGAAGCGGTCCTCGAAGCCCTGTTCACTCAGGGCGTTCCTACTCAGTACATCAGAGTCCTTCGAGAGCTGTACAGTGGATTCACGACCAAGATCTCACCATTCTACAACGACGTCGTCACCGATGTGAAGAGAGGGGTTCGGCAAGGGGATACCATATCCCCGAAGCTCTTCGGCGCCACCCTCGAAAACGTCATGCGCGAACTAGAATGGGAAGACATGGGAGTGAAGGTCGACGGCCGGCAACTACATCATCTTCGCTTCGTTGATGACATCGTGCTCATAACACCAGCACCGGTGAGGCGGAGCGAATGCTGGCCGAGTTCGATCGCGTATGCGGAAATGTTGGACTGCAGCTGAACCTTACGAAGACGATGTTCATGAGGAACGGACGAGTTTCTGATGCCCCATTCTAGCTCAACGGAACGAACATCTCCGAGTGCTCCAGCTACATGTACCTGGGTCGCGAGGTCATCTTGGCCAACGACCCTGCGCCAGAGCTGAGCAGGAGGAAACGAGCGGCTTGGGGAGCTTTCAAGAGCGTCGAAGAAGTCACGAAGAAGAAGAAGAAGAGCGTCAGAGTCCGTGCCTACCTATTCCACTCTACCGTTCCTCTTGCCCCAAAATACGCCCAGAGGCCATACGAGAGCAGGATGAGCACGCGATCAGCGTCGCCAAGCGTGGAATCGAGAAGACGATGCTCGGAGTGACACGACTCACACAAGTGACAGAAGGCCTCCGGAGTTCCGAACTTCGTCGACGTTCGAAGATCAGAGACTCTGTCGCATGGGCCAAGTCGTCGAAAATTAAGTGGGCCGGCTACGTAATGCGCTTCGCAGACACACGCTGGACGAGCTCCGTCACCGACTGGATTCCGCGGGATGTCAAGGAAACACCAGGACGCCCACCAATGCGTTGGTCGGACTTTATCGTGAAAGCCCTTAACGAACGATATGACGCTCTTCGGGTCTCTCGAGCGAGGATAGTTCATTAGAGCACTCTGGCGCGCAATAGGGACGAATGAGGACGCTGCTGGTGCTCTCCCGAGCAAGTCGATGATCAACGGGACTACTGGTGATGATACATATGATACCTCTCTTTAGACCTACATATGGACCAGCTAAATTGAGCCTTGCTCTTTAAACTGATGTCGTAGTGCTACCTAGATGACTTCAGGAGAAATGTGAGCTTCTCCAGGTTTCTGTTGAGCTCCATGAGGGTATAAGAGCCTATAATGCTACTTCTTGCAGTTATGGCCGTTGGCAGAGCACAAGGTTCTGCGGTGTATTCTGTGGCATCGTACGCGAGAACCCGTGGTATACCAGTGCTGGCAGATGGCGGAATCCGCGACGTCGGCTACATCACGAAGGCGGTTGCTCTCGGAGCCAGCGCAGTGATGATGGGCGGCCTACTGGCTGCCACCACTGAGGTGAGTTTTCTGATGAGTGCAAGCAGCTCCTGTAATCTCACCGTGAGGTTATAGGCACCTGGCGAGTACTTCTGGGGTCCGGGCGGTGTGCGTGTGAAGAAGTACCGCGGTATGGGTTCGTTAGATGCCATGGAAGCACACGCCTCCAGTCAGGACCGTTACTTCACTGCGTAGGTCACCTTCTCATCTCGCCTCCGCCAAGAGTTCAGCGCGTGCAGTGCCTCTTTCAGGGACTCGGATCAGATCAAGGTGGCCCAAGGAGTGTCGGCCACGATGAAGGACCGCGGCTCGTGTCACAAGTTCCTCCCCTACCTCGTGCGCGGTGTTCAGCACGGCTTCCAGGACATCGGAGTGCGCTCTCTGGAGGAACTTCAGTAAGTCTGCTTAAAGCCCGGGACGACGCAGCCCTGGAGTAATGAACCGCAATGTTCAGCGAGAAGGTAGCCGCCGGTGTCGTTCGATTCGAGAAGCGATCTCCGAACGCTCAGGTGGAAGGTGGTGTCCACTCGCTTCACTCGTGAGTGTCCTCATTTTTGTAGACGGGCTGTCTTGAACTGCTCAACAAAATGAGAGCTGATGTGGCTGAATATTTTCGAAGCACTTGCTTACAAAGATGGGTCGGACCTACTATTAGTGGTCTGCAAGTCCATTTCGTCGCTGGCAACAGTTCAGAGACGTGGTCATGTCTATCATGTTATTCTAATTTCAAGGGTTTCCTTTATTACCTGGAACGTGGGAATCATGTTCGACATTGGCGTTTGGACATGACATCCTGGATCTATCCTAGTCGGGTAGGGGTACATAACTAAAAATGGTGCAATAAATTAATTTGTGATTTAAGAAGCTGCTTGAAGAAGACAAAATAATACTCAAAAAACAAGCAAACAAACGAAAAACCAAAAACAAACAAAAATCACCGCGGTTGTAAAGACGTTCCGGCATGGAAGGCATATTCAAACATAGCTGACAGCCGCCTGACATGTTATAACCGTGATTCGTCACAGTGGGGGAGGGGGGGGGGGCACATAGCTTTACCCGTGGTGAAATGTTTTTGTCTTTGTAGTATTTTTTTATGAATTTTGCAAACTTGGGCCCTGTTTTGCCTTCTGCAACCCGCTACGTGAACCCCAAGTCAATTTGTCGCATGAGTTATGTGCAATCCGGCCCTTGGCTTTTGTCCATGTCGTATATGAAGTCCTGAGAAGAAGTAGCGAAAAAATTTATTTATTTATTTATTTATTTATTCACAGCATGGTGGTGGCCACGCATATAATAAAGAAACAAAAGCAACACAAACATTAATAACTCAAACTTGAGGACTAAGTAGGCACCAATAAATGAGAACGGAAACAGTTATAACAATGAACGCTGGACAACAATCAAGCGAGCGAATGCTCAGATAATCCTAAGAGATTCTCGTTTTGGGCTAGTAATAAGTTGAACTCCCGCAAGCTTCTATAGGTCAAGAATGTTGATCTGACTGTGGTCCTCGCTACCGGCACATATAGCTGAAGCTTACCTCTCCTTGTTCTAGACAGATGGCCTCGGAAAAATAGGCACGGGTTTATGTGCACCTTTTGGGCGAGAATCTTTAAAGGCATCTTGAGATCGAATGATTGCCTTCTACATTCAAGGGACTTTAATCCCAACATCCTGTTTCTTTCTCGGCCATTTGGGATTTGCGAGTAGTCCATGCCAAAGCATCTCATTACTGCTTTGCGAGTGAAATTATTCTGAAATCTTTCGAGCATGTCAATGTCTTTCTTCTTGAGAGGGTTGAACACAGTTGTTCCGAATTCAGCTATCGGCCGCACATATGATTTATAAGCCCGCAGAAGGAGATCAGGATTATTGCTCTTCAAAACTTTGAAAATGTTGTAGGTGCGAAAATTTGCCATTTTTACCGGAGATTTGTAGTGAGCGTCAAAATTCAGATTTTTGCGTATTAAAAATCCAAGATCACGAACCTCGTCAACTACTCTAAGTGTTGAATTCTGTAGTTTGTAGGCAGGGCGAGAGACAACATTTCGGCCACCAATTACTAAGCAGCAAGATTTCTCAGGTGCAAGTGGTAGTTTCCACTCATTCGCCCAATTGGAAATGTAGTCAATCGCTGTTTGAACGCAAATAGAGTATTGGTCTTCTTTGACTATTTTATAAATCTTTAAATCATCTGCATACATTTTGCATGTGACTCCAAACCTGGAAACTGTGTCTGGAAGTTCATATGTATAAATAAGGAAGAGGAGAGGAGAGAGCACTCCGCCTTGTGGAACTCCAGTACACGCATTAAAAACGGAGGAGAATGCTCCCTCAACTTTAACCTGATATGTCCTTCCAGTAAAGAAGCTGCGCGTCCAATTAATTACCGTAGGGTGAATACCGACCATGCTCATTTTGCATAATAATTGTGGTATCGGGACTCTATCGAAAGCTTTGGAAAAGTCAAAATATACCACATCAACGCGGTTCTTACTTTCCATTCCTTCAGTCCAGTCATTGAGAGAAGTAAGCATTGAGGTTTCAACAGATCTACCTGGTAAAAATCCAAATTGGTTATCTGAGATTATCTTGTTGGCTTCAAGATGCCTTAGAATATGTTTTTTTAACGATTTTTTCAAACGCTCGGACTAGAACTGATGTGATACTTATTGGACGATAGTTACGAGGGTCGTTAAAGGAGATTTCTTGGAAATAGAAGTGACGAACGCATGCTTCCACCTTCTGGGCACCTCAGCTGTAATGAAACTGAAACTAAATTAACATGAAAAAGGCTAACTCAATTAGTTAGAGCGGAAAATGCGCTTTAACACGACGTATTGGACGACTGTAGCCATTGAGAAATTTATTCAGAAATCATACGGGAAGCAAACAATGTGTAAAGCGAGATTATTTTTGCACCAACCTAAACCAGACGAATTCCAATGATGTGACCGATAATAGTGTAATGTAACCATTTAGGGCTCGAATGCACAATTGTTAAAAGCACTGCAGGGTAAGCAGAAGCGGAATAAGATAGATGACGGGGTAAAGGGCAAGATTTGTGTTCACTGATCGTTTTCGTGGATTACGGCCGCACTAGATGTCAGAACTTTATGATTTGAGTTCTCAAATCACTACACGACTAGATCAGTCAACAGTCATCTGTTGTCGAACTACAATTATATGTAGCTAAGACGTTCAACAGAGGTTTTTTCTGATTTTGGCTGGTCTTTTTTATTTTTGTGCCTAAATTTAATTAATTAATTTTGGTGGATGTAAGAGATTCGAAGTCTAGACAGAGCCTAGCATCGTATCAGATGAAAATCTTCAATCTTGACGTTAAGGTTAGTTTTTCAAAGATGGCAAGCTCTTAGTACAAAATGGGGGTCGAGCGTTCTATCCCCTCGTCCCCCTGGCCCGCCCACTCCCAACCCTCTGGGCTTGCTCGAAAGTTCAGTGGCTGCCTTACGACATAGCGGAGACGCAGACATTTGCCACGCCCCTTTTTAAAGGACAGGGGGTGGAACGCCACTCCGCCGTACAAAATCACTATCACTAAAGGAACAGATGGCTTCGTCTCGCGGAGGGAAGTAATAGTCGTATTGCTAATTCCTCGCAAGAAGTGGAGGAAAGTCGTAGGTATTCATTAAGCGCAGCTTAATAGTGTAAGCCTAAGGAAAATTCACCTTTACATAAGAGGGAAAGAGCTCATGACTAATAGAGTATTCCCTGCTCTTCCTTAAACTCGACTGCACGAAAAAAAGTCCTTCCCTCGAATGTGTCCGATGCTTACCGTATCTTTTGGCGCCGAGTAACGAGCATGAGTGCAATCGCAGACATGCGTCTTACTCGACGGTACTACACCAGTGGACCTGTTTTGAAGAGTTATTGGAATCAAGGAGCTCATTTACTGACAGGAAAATGTGTGAAATAAATGAAACCAGGTGTTCAGGACCTTTTAGATAGGGAGAGCTGCCTTTGTATGTACGCACTGCATTTGGCGTAGAATTTTTGATTGAATATTCCTTCGACAATTAACAGTAGTGGTGGGATTAGTTCTCGAACAGCGTAGTGTCCCCTTGATGATTCCTGTCTCAAAAGAGCATTGTACTAGCAGTGGAGCGTAAAATTACCCTGGGTAGCCGAGGTTACCCGACTCTGTGGTTGGATACTCCAATCCAGCCATTTACCCACGACAAGCTAGGTAGTGAAGTTGATGAAAGCCTTGCTCTGATTCAATCACTTACTCAGGGTATAAAGATGAGAATATTGACACAATACCCAGGGTAAACTCGTTATGAATTTGGCGCCTCGGCTATTCTCAAAGTCAGGGTGCAGACAACCAGAGAGCCGCGATTTTCTACGTCTCTGCCTGACCGAGTACTGATCGATGCGGTTACAGTTTTGACGGCATAGAGCAATACAACCTGGCCGGGTGGTCTGACGGTCATCAGCCTCGCCATCATCAAGAGCTGACCAGCAGCACGGGGTTATCAGCTGGTAGGGTGTTCGTCGTCATCACATGGTCGACCTTCGCACTCACCGCCGTATGACTCTGACACTGAAACTTCTACCTGCGTCTCTCTGTCCTCTGCTTGGAGTCGGCGGTCGTCAGACGGTCGGACGTCGCCCTCAACCTCACCCATCCATCACCGACTTCTCTCGACTGTGTTTCCGCTGCATGTCCTTCCAGAATTCTGTGCAGAACTTCGTCCGTCTGTGTATAGTGAGTGGTACAAGCGCACACACTTGTGGGTCACAGAGATTACCCTGCAGGGGCGGGATACTGTATCGCACAGCATTGGACAGAAGTCGTCGCAATCAACTTGTTCTGTTTCAGGTTTGAGAAACGCCTCTATTAGACCGTCGGGCATACATCGATACCACTCGATCGCTTAGGACGAGATTGTTGACGATTTTCAGTCCCTCATTCAAGGTTTGTGTTAGTTGTCCCCCAAGATATCCCCCGATGGGCGGAGCCATTGCAAATGGGCGGAGCTCTGCCGCTACAGGAATTATCGATCGTTGTGTGTTTCTTGTTGGTTCCTTTCCTCTCACTGGTTTCTTCACTGTTGATCGTTCCCATACTTACTTACTAGCCTTAGCATTGTGTTGATTGATTTGTACTGCCAGTTACACGCTACACACGTGTGGAAGTGACTCAATATGACTGACTGACTGAGACTGACTACCTATCGATTTTCATTTCTAGCAGGTTGTTATACGTTATCGATTTATCGACTGATTGCATGCGGGAGATTGTTTTCATCGCTTTCATTGAGGATGATTTTTATTGAATAAAGATAATATTTTATAAATGTGCAGTGACTGGAGTCGACGATGTATGGATGCCATGTTCACGTCAAATTGGACCATTTTCAAATGATTAGAAAATACAAGAAAGGAAAGGAAGGAAACAAACGTAAGATAATTAGTGAGAAGAGGTGAGAATAGAGGAGAGAGGAAAAGACTAAAGAAAAAGTAGGAAAAAGGATCGATTCGCCAATTTCTTCAGGCAGGCCTTTGTTTTGTGCTTCTATCGTGGCTCTTCAGTGAAGAAGAGGAGCATTGAATAAGACTTTGTTTAACTTTGTCATGAATTTTAATTTTAATAAATTATATTTTTTATTTTACTTTTATTTTATATAAATACATTTTGTTTATTAATCCAATGAGTGAATTTTTTATTCTATTTAATAATTAAATTAAATTAAACAGTGTTGAACTCACACTTAAACAAACGCTGATCACGAATCTGACATCGAATTGGGAACTTCGAAAAATTATTGAAACACAAACTTACCGGTACCGTAAGATACCGTTACTCCGAGTACAGTAGCTCACGCTACTGTTATGCCGTTGCCATCAGTGATTTCACCCATTCGCCAGCCAATATTTGGAGTGCTCATCTTGAGTCCAACATTCGATTTTATTAGGTTGGAAAAAAAGTATTTTCATTTTTTTCAAAGGCTTATTTCTTCTCAAATACAAAGTCAAATGATTTGGGAAAATTTCCTTTTTGTTCCACTACACTCTTCCAAAGACTGGGTAATTTTCTAATTCCTCTCGCTTATGTCATGAACTTTGAGTTCATGATGTCAGACTTTGAACTCAATCGCTCAACTCCGCCCACTTGTGAACGGATAAGAGCGGATCGCTCTGGCGATCGGGGTTCTCGTTCTTCTTCGGCTTCTTCCCCTGATCTCTCCCTCGGGCTCGCTCCTCCCGTTCGTCCGTCATCGTCGGTCGAGTCCAGCCACACGTTCCGTCAGGGATACAGTAGAGCGGGCAGCTCGAGTCTAGCTGCCGGTCGGCGGACTCGCTGAGACTCAAGGGATTATGTCCCAATGTCAAGATTCAACCCAAGCTTCAATAAGGTCAGATTCAAAACTCAAGTAGAAACTTCAAGACGTTTAGTTAGGTTAGGATATTCGGAGATTTGGTTGTAGTTGTAGCTTAATTGGTTAAATCACTGGTTGTAGATTAGTCGTAAATAAATATATACGAAACTAAAGTCTATTTAAATGAACCACCAAAACTTTTACTTTGGGAAGTGATGCAGCCCAAAACAGCGTAGAAGACTGCAGTTCTGGAGACGAACCATTGCTGAATCCGATTTTTGAGCCTTTATCCGCTTCAAAATATTTCTCAAATTTCTTGCTTGCTAGCATGGAAGTGATGGTAGTCGGTAGGGGCGAGTTCAGGGCTATACGGTGGATGTGGCATTACCTCCCAGGTCAGCTCCTTTATTGTTTCTCTTGTGAGTCTTGCAACATGTGGTTCTGCACTGAGTGTCTGACAGGGCATGTGGGATCCAAGCTCCAAATTTCCATGCAAAGCCAAGACCCTTCAGATGGATTCCCTCTATCCTATGAAACACTTCGAGCTTCTCTGCCAGTTGACGTGTCGTCTGCCCACTATCGGTACGAAGAAGATGGAGTAGTTCAGCGTCGTCCAATTCAGTTGACCTTCCTGACCTTGCTTTGTCCTCGAGTGAATAATCTCTCCTTGAAAACTTTCCGAACCACCCATAACAGGCGCGATGAGTAGTAGATCCCAAGCCATATATATGGTTAATTTAGTCGGCTGCCTGACGAGCTTAGATCCTTTAGTGAATTCATGAAGAATGACGTGCCGTAAATGGCCATGAGGTAGATCTGGCATTGAGTCCGGAAGATTGGATAGATAACGAAGTACAAGAAGGGTCTTGACCTATGTCCGCGTACGAACGAGCTAGTGTGTCTACAAGGAGAACGGTAAAATTTTTTTCGAAGTGTGAGGAGACTTTTTCCCAACCTAATAGTATTCCGTTGGACTATGGTAGGTTACGGTAGGAGCGGATAAAGCTGCTGTCGGTGTCAAGAGCACCGACTTCATCCACTACCTAGGTACGTTCCTCACACGTTCCCTGTAGTCGACGTGGACTTGGTGTATGTCGTGGATACACTGTTCGGGTCTTGACCAGGACGGTGATAAGAAGATCAGAATGCCCAAGAAGTCGTCACTAGTCGATGAGATTGGTGCTAGACCGCGTTATTAGTGGTGCTGATCTCTAATCTGACACCCGTTTTTAATATGACGATAAAGTACGGAAGGTTGCGGGTGAGTAAAGCTGTGTTGTAGGGTTCGTAAAAAGTACACGAAAATCTACCATGAACATTTTCCTTCACAAGCCGATTTGATGCCACAAGTATTATGTAGAGACAAGAATCTTTTTCGAATATTTAACGCACGTTCAGAAGCTTGACGTGCATTAAATACCACTTTTGGGCGTACCTACCATAGCCTACCGTAATCAGCTGAAGTTTCAAAATCGGATGGCAGATTGGTGATTAGCTGCCAAAATAAACCCATAGAAAAAGTTTGGGCGGAATCGGTAATCATAAGCTTGAATGGGCGAAATCAGCGGTCATAACACCGACAACTTTCTTCACCTACAGTAAACTACCGTACACCATGTTATAAAAAGCGGATGTTAGATTCGTGATCAGCATCCCAAATAATATAACAGTGCAAGGTTTGGCGAGATCTATGACCATGACCTGTTTGAAAGCCTTGCTCACGCTCACCTACTGTAATCTACCGTATTCGGTCGAAATTCCAAAAACTGGGCCCGCATGCATACTTCGATTCTGGTCTCCCGTATAGGAAAAGTTCCCATCGGCGGCGGAATCCCGCAATGCACATCTCTGTGCGGGTATCGTAGTTCCAGGCCCCCGTGGGATCGGGGACCCCTATTCCGGTAGGGGAATGCTGCGGACAGCGGCTGGTATCAACGTTCTGGCGGTTTTGACTCATCCAATTCACGCATTCATAACTTTCTTCGTGCTCACCGGATTCAGTCGAAGTAAGCGCCATTCGAATCAGTATACTTTCTGCAGTACAAAAGACGACTAATTCCATCAGCGAAAAAACCAGGTGGTCATAATGCGACAATTTCGAGAAGGGCTGGTCCTCGTCGATCTCGTCACGTAAGACTCGGCTGCGTGGCTCAGCCTGGTTCCAGAAAGTTGTGGCGAATCACGCCAGCCGCCGACCACCACAATGTTACTATCGTCTATTCCTGGTGAGATTTCGGCTTTGAGAAGTGCTTGGGGGGGGGGGTTCGTCTACATCAACCCGCTGTCCTGACGTAGTCGGTTATCGTACAGAACCCGCTTTTCATCACCTGTGGCGACACAATCCAAAAGCGGGTCGTTTTGATCCCGTTCAACCTCGAGATGCGCGACCTAATCTGTGACCACGTATGACGCGCATTACATTACGGCTCGGAAGTTCCCGAGCGTGGTGGGAGCCATATGCATCGCAGGTTAGAGGCCCCAAACCCCAGGTGGGGCACCCCGAGTGAGGTACTCGGCCGCTCCGGGATATGCATACGACCCCTGATGCCAGATTCGATCTCAGCATCCCAAACAACTCCATTGGGCGGCGATTGGGCGAACTTTTCTCCGATCTCTCCTCTACACCTGGGGCCGGATTTATCAAGTAGTGGGTATAGGTAGAGATACCGATACCGTTGTGGGAAGCGGGCACGCTTTCGTATTCGTGAAAGGAATCAAAGGTACGGTAGAACTAGACCTCTCGCGAGAATAGCTGATCTTACTGGAACGATATTTTGTCAATGGAGTGCGGAATCCACGCGGGTGTGCGGATATACAGACGATGAATGTCGAGTAGTCTCTACTCCTATGACAGGTTAGGTTTGTCATGTATGCCTCATGATGTGTACGTCTACCTCTACACCCCGCATACCCACAGGTACAAGCGTTGATGAAGTCTAGTCTGGAGCCGTGAAAGTATTATCCAATGGCCAGATGCCCATTAGTGGCCAGATTCCAGACAAGTTTGGCGCAGCTAGCGGTCTGGTTATTTAATCCTACCAGGTTTGCTATTACGCTTCGACGAATTCATCGAAAAATCACTATTTAAGTGCTTCAGTGGCAAGGAAATTAAGGTTTCTTAAAACACTCTCGCTCTTGAGGAATTATATTGAATCGAAGAACAGTTCAGTAAGAAATTCTAGGCGAAAAAGGCGAAGGTAAAGTATTCCTAAGTGCATTCACATGGTGCGACGCTTCAGATGCGACGGAACGAAACTAAAGTGACGTGCAGAATCCGTTGATTTTTTTGGATTTCCTGCAGCGCTGCAGCGTCTAACGGAAAGCGTTTCAGCTTGCGCTGAAACGACGAGGACACATGATGATTAACTTCCACTTCAGATGGAACTCTTAGGCAACTTTTTCGGTACGTGTCGCGAACATGGGCAGCATTCGGAGATGGAATCGTGCCAGCCGATCAGATCGCCTTAAAATGCATGCCATTCAGGGAGAATGTGGAGAATCTGCATTCTGATTGGCTGCCGCGTCATCGATCGGTGCTCTGCTTGGTTGTGATTGGCAGCCGCGCGCCAACACCTTCCAATGCTGTCCGTTTTCGCGACACGAACGACTTTTTCCTCTCTAAGTCAATGTCGAATGCATGGCGCATAGCTCAAAACAATGGATTTCCTTAACAAAAAGACCTCGACAGTTTTATTATTATTATATTTATTATTATTACTATTTTATTTTTACAACTCATGCATGATATAGTGCAAGATACCGGTAATGAGCCATATCGAAGAAGGTGAAAAAGCACTTCGCTAGAGATTCATTCGGACGAGAAAAATCGAAGAAATCGACGAGTAAACACGGACGAGTTCGTTGCGGCCGGACAAAATGACCTGAAGCGTTTTAACAATGTATCTCAGCCAAAATTTCAAGCGGACGGGCCATTGAGGCCAATGAATAAGACCTCGTCGTTCTGTCGACAGGAATGCAGAAGAGTCGAGTATATTGAGTGAAGAGAGAGATTCGTCAACCGCATGACAACTCGTCCGGAACTCGCGTCCCGTCCAGAGCTGACATCTCACACGAAGAGTGTGTGAAAAGCACTGATCATGAGCGAAGTTTGTCGCGAATGTCGTCGATGTTCTCGGCGCGCAGAGGAGCTCCTGTGAGTCGAGCGGACGGACAGCTCGTCCTCGGCCGGCGGCGACCTTTCCATCAGAGCACCGAATTGCCGAGCGCCTCGACTTCTTCGTTCTTCGTCGGCAGCTCGAATCTCGTCGAGTACCCGTCGCGAATCTGGAAATCGTACGGGATGGTTAGTTCGAGAATTTCATTCACGTGGCAGTCTGCCGAAGCAGGTCGGCTGCCTTTTGCGAGGCTAACAAGGAGAGCCTTCAAACTGGCGGTGAGCTTTTGCGATGAAATTTTTACGGGATGTAAGGTTCTGTGTGGGGAATCCAAAATCATAGTTACTTTTTTCTGAATTCTCTTCTGTGGTCGAGAAAAGGCGTATGAAAGCGTGAGCGAGAAGTTCATCACGCCCTTCATCAACTCGAAGAAGGTGGTCGGTTGGCGTAGTGGATAGCGATGTCGCTCCTTGGGCGCACTGAGTGGGCTCAATGGTTCGGTTCCCGCCGTCGCCAAAGTTTTTGCGCACATCAAATCGTTATTATTATAGGCATACGTGATCACAGGAGCCAACTTTTACAGGCTTTTATGCTTTTAGTAGGTAAATATGGCCTTTTTGGGCTTTTACTTGAGTTACTTCTCAATGGATCTTATTTTCACTGTATCATGTCAGCAACGATACCGTAAATGCACACGAACACATAAACTTCACGGGATAGGCATGAGTATCGCGACTTTCTAGCGATCATAGGACGATTTCGTGGGATAGTGTGAGGAATTTCGCTTAGAGATTTATCAGATTGTGCGGCTATGCAAACAAAAAACTCCCTATAAAAGAGTCATATGGGAAAATTCACATGGCGCTCTTCTCATGTTCCTTTTTTCTATTCCTTATTCTTTTCTAAGATGTTTTTAGGACGCTCTAATATGTACTGTATTTGTATATTAAAGTTTTGGCTGGTTTAATTACCCAAGTTTGAGGTAAACGGTGTCGAACAACTGGTGTATGTGTGTACCGAAGGACATATTCTGAACCACCGACACTCCAGCTTTATGAGTTTGGTTTGATACCGGTAAATACTTAACACTAACAATAACATGTCCTTTTCAACCGGACGTGTCGTCGCTCGACTTTTGTCAGGCATTAATCGTGTACAAATTGACTCCTGTGATCACGCAAGCTGAAATAGTAAGGATCCAATATGTGCAAGGACTTCGGCGACACCGGGGACCGAACCATAAAACCCACTCGGTGCTCCCGAGAGGCGACATCGCTACCCACTGCGCCAGCTGACCACATTTGACCGGGTGGCAGCAGTGCGTGATGGATTTCGCGCTCACGCTTTCATACGTCTTTCCAGTCCGAAAAACTAACTATTGTTTTGGAAAATTCCATCGCAAGGGCTCATCGGCACTTTGGAGGCCCTCCTTGTATGTTCTGAGCAATTCTCACAAATGTTATTTCAAACTTTTCTATCTATAAGACCCCTTGCAATGGCTATACAGGGTGGCCGATAAGTATTGTCGCGATATTTGCGCGCACCTGTTTCTCTTATTTATTTTTTTTTGAAATCGTGTGTCTTTGCGTTCATCGTTTACGACACTGAATCCAATTTCTGTGATATATGTAACTTTTTGTTTGTAGCCTCTATAAGACCGTACCCTCATCGAGAAGCAATAGCCCGCCTCGCTGAAAGCGGATAGTCCATCACCGCCATTGCGAGGAAGCTCAGTATTCCATTGAGAACAATTCAACGAATCATCAAGTAATGGAAGGAGAAAGGAGACGTCAGCATAAAGGTAAAGACAGGTCGTCATGTTCTGTGAGTACAAGGAAGAACCGGGCGACCATTAAGAAGAGAATCGACAGAAACAACAGCATATCTCCCAACAAGATCGCAAAGAGCCTTGGAATTGCTCGTTCTACTGTCCAGTCAATTGTTAAGAATGAACTAGGACTTCGCAGCTCAACGTACAACAGTTGACTGAGGCAGCCAAGGAAAACTGAGAGAAGTGCAAGGAACTGCTACGGCTTTTGTCAGAGCGCCGCCTCGATGATGTGCTGTGGACAGATGAGAAAATTTTCATGATCGAAGTCGATCATAACGCTCAGAATGATCGCCAGCTCCTCAGACCCAATCAAGGAAACACTCGGAAAAGGAGGATAGTCACAAAATCGCTGTTTCGCAAAGGACTGATCGTGTGGGCCGGTATCACAGCAAACCAGAGGACGCCGCTGGTTTTCGTGAAAAGAACCGTGAAAATCAACGCCGGAACATACCAAGAGGAGTTTCTGAAGAAAGTAGTCTTTCCCTTCTATGAAAAAAAAATTCGAGATGATCTTTCAACAGGACTGGGCTCCTGCCCATGGAGCGGGGACGACGATTGCGTATCTGGACGCCAACTTCCCTGGATACCTAACGAAGGATCAATGGCCATCTAACAGCCCGGAGTTTAATCCCCCGCACTTTGCTATATGGGGATATCTAGAGCAGAAGCTGAGGGGGAGGACATCACCGATTTGGACCAGTTTCGCCGCGATTTTAATCAAGCCTGGGCAGAAACCTATGCCAGCTACCTGCGGCGCACCGTGGAATCAGTGAAGCTAAACTTGAGGCCTACGTAAAAGCCAAGAGAGGTCACTTCGAAGCATTCTTATGAAATTTACTCTACAGGTTGTTAGTTATATTGAAGTATAGTAACTTTTGAAAAATCTCGCGTATTATTGAAAATATGACGTTTTTCGCGACGACAATGCTTATCGGCCATCCTGTACGATAGATGGGTTCTAGTTTTTCATATTTTCTTCTTTGCGGTTTCATTATTTTCCAAAATTTTCTCAATTTCTGTCGTTGTTTTTCTCTCTTTTTAAAATTGGCAAATTAGACTTTCTTCTAAACTAGCCCAAAACTTTTAAAATCAAAGCAAACTCTTCCGAATCGAAATGAGTTTCCTCTACGTTGAACTAGAGACTCTCAAAAAAGGTTAGAATAATTTTTTTGCTCAAACAAAACTTTGGTATAACTTTCTTTGAAGTATTAATTCACCAACCCAGTTAGTGAACACATTGTTTGAAACCATATAATTTTTTTAACGAAAAATAGTGTTTAAAAGTTTGCTTCAAAGGGGAGGAAAGCGGCCGTTTTTTAATGCAAAAAAGGAGTTCAAGGCGTCGCGAATTTTATTCGAATTATGGAATAATTTCTGTTTACATGGAGCACTTGAGAGCGATAGATCATAAAAAGCTGTAAAGAACACAATTCATTTAGATGCATTATATAAGCAGCATTGACCCTGTCAACGAAATGAAAATAGCAACGAGCTTTTCGAGTGTATGGCGCGATCTGAGCTTTTAAAGCGCTATATGCATGCTTCTTTGCTGTACATGACACGGTCTTGTCTTTCAGTGCAGTAAATGATGGCAGCTTTGTTGCGTTCTGATAAAGTTTCGTTTTTCTTTTTTTTTCTATTTTTTTCTGAAAAATATAAATTTTATAAATTTATTGTATATATTTGGGCAGCTGAACGAAAAGATTTCAAACAAAAATTATAACAAATTTTTCTTGAACAGAAATTAATTCCGAGCATCTTATTGAGCATCTGTTGTTTAACATTTCTGAAGGTTATTTCGATTTGAAAAAGTTTGGTTTAGTTTCAAAAGTCTTAGAAAAAAACAGCGTGAAGGCTAATTTAGAGGAGTGTCCAATTTGATTTGAAAAGGGTCTAATCCTACGCGGAAATGGAAAGCCAAAACAGCCTTCGCTCACCATCAATGGTCAACTACATAGAAGATACCTGAAAACTCACCGCAACTTTAGCCGGTTTGCTGTTCGTGATGTAGGAGCTGGCCGAATCGCCGGAGGTGACGTAGCACGGTCGGAACGAGAGGAACATGTGGTGAAGGGCGTTGCGGAACGACTCGTTCACCAACGCGTAGGTGATCGGGTTCACGCACGCCGACGAGATGCCGACCAGATGACAGAACAGGTACCTGAACGAAGATGTCGATGAGAATCATATGAGACCATGCACGAATGAGAAGGATCTTTAGCGGGACTTCGTCAGATAGGATAAAGGACAAATGACGGCGTTACTCAATCCCGCTTGGGATGCACAACGCATTCTACTTCTGCGGGATGTCGTGGAGGCGATTTGAATGCGTATTTGGCCATACAATGATTTGCGGTGGCCAGCCGATGAACAAGTCAGCGCTTGATCCTTCCCAGACAGGTCTATTCACCGACTCCGGAGGGATGGAAGGCTTGGTTGGCCTGGGCGGGAAATCCGAACCAGGAACCTGGTATCGGGTGCACGCGACAGCCGACACCTCTTCCGACTGCGCTACACGCACCCGACTTCGTCATACCAGTGAGAAGTAACAAGCAAATTTTTTCGGTGCAACGCTACCAGACATTGTTTTGAGAAAAATTTTCTGACTGATATTTAATTCTCTTAAAATTCTTGGAGGTGATATTAGATCAGATTTATACCAGAAAGTGGCAGAACGTTCTGGAACTCCAAAAGAGCATGCCACTTTCACGACAAACTGCACAGTTTTCAAATCAAATTGGACTCTCTTCTAAGCAGATTTGACGCTTCTGAAATCTAATCGAGCATTTTCCGAACCCTCCCCAAAAAAAATTGGAATAAGTTTTTGAAAAAAAAAAGAAAAAAGAAAAAAGAGAAGTTTAGTGCAATTTTTCTGAAAAGTTTTTAACTCACTTGCGCAATCAACTGAATATGCAGATTAAAATTATATATATTTTAATTTTAAAGAAAATAGTTTTATAAAATTTATTTTAAAGTACAGAAAGGCAGTAATTTTAGTGTAATAAAAGAAGAGATCGCGCCTAAACACGCCTCTCATCTTCGCTGTGCTAGGCAAGCAGTATGTACACAATTTAAAGTCGTGGCTAGGTAGACGAGTGCATGGCGCGACCTCTTCCCTTAACACAATAAAAAATTGATGCCTTTTTGTACTTTAGAACCAACTTTACATGACCATTAAAAAATTATAATTTTTAAAAAAAATTTTCAAACAAGGCATTCACCTAGCCGGGCAAGTAAACTGAAAAATTTCTGAAAAGTTGTATTAAATGTTTCTTGAACAAAAAATATTCTAATTGCATTGGAAAGTCTCTATCTTAATGTGGAAAAGGTACTTTTTAATTTGGAAGATGTTCACATTAAATGTTTCTTGATCATTTAATGTGAACATCTTCCCGGTTTAATTACCCAAGTTTGAGGTACATTAATTTCAAAGGCGTTAACCTTGCTTAGACGAGCTTGTCCAGTTTGATCTGAGTGTCGAATTCGATGATAAAAAATGAAAATTGTATACTTTGCTCGCTGCTGCAAGTACCTGCTCAAAAACTGCTTCTAAAATCTAGTTTCGGTTTCAGTTTCAGCTTCGAATTCCCTTGAAAGCGCAGCCACTAGGAGAACTGGCTGTTGAACAGCATATACTCTGCGCATGTCCAGTGGTAAATTGCCGAAAAGAACGTTTTTCAACGTTACAAAGCGGCTTTTTTAAAAAAACTTTTAAAAATCAAGTGCTTGTGAAAAAAACATATATTTGAGCTTAGCATCTCGAGCTCTATCTTTTGACATATAAATCCCAGTAGATTGAACAATGCATATGGGCCCGACAGAATCAATCGAGTGGGCGCAACAACCTGTAGAGTGAGCGTTTGGGGAGTTTTAACGGAAATTTCTAGCCGCCCCTGTCAGGAATTGCTATAACGATAAGACTGTCCAGCTTGCCATTGGAGTGCGCCGTGAACAATGCACATAAACAGCTGCATATTCGCACCGCTGTAACTTGTCTCTTCATGAGCTACACCACTGTGCTTGAGAGTTTTTCAAGAAGCTTGTGCTGCCTACAAAGCCCTCAAGTTGCAACCGGAAAGGTTCATACTTCACAGAGTTATTGCGCTCCGAACATGCCTGCGCGCACAACTAGCGACCTGTCGCCCACTCAATTGATAGGTTTGATCCTATATGCATTGTGCATGGCGCACTCCAAAGTCTTGTCGGGACAGAGCAGCAATTCCTGAGTGGAGTGGCCGAGAATTTCTAGTAAAACTTTCCAAACCCTCATTCTACAAGCTGTCGCTCGATCGCTCTACAGGTTGTCGCGCCCACTCGATTGATTCTGTCGGGCCTATGTGCATTGTTCAACTCTACTGAGATTTATGTCAAAGGATAGAGCATAAACTGCTTAGCTCAAATATATGCTTTTTACAAGTACTTGATTTTTAAAAAGCCGCTTTGAAACGCTCAAAAGCGTTCGGCAACTGTCCAAAGCATATGCGCAGCACTGTAGTTGTGGTTTCGAGAAATTTTATCAAGCAACTGAACGAACGAATAAACTCGATGTCAAAAATTTTCCAGCGAATGAACGAACGAATTTATTCGATCATCAATTTTTATTTGAATGATCAAGAGTGAATAAGATGCATTTCTCGGTTATTCAAACATTCGAATAGTAGAACAGTTTGTTCGAATCAGGTTCTATGCTTAAAGGCTTGAAGTTTATTCGATATTTGAATAGAATTATTCGAGTTTGAAATAACGTCGAAACGTTCGATTTTCGAATAATATTCGGATATGGCTCCTTTTCAATGTTCGAAGTTGAACAAATATCGACTTTTTTGAACCATCGATGTTCGAATTCGAACGAATATTCGACTTTATGAAACGATCGATGTTCGAATTCGAACGAATATTCGAAAATCTAGAAATATCGGATATTCGAGTAGTCAAATAATTATTTGATTGTATTCGTTCGAGCACAACTATGTTGAGCACTGAGATACGCAGAATAGCAACCCCTGAATGTGAAAAGAGGAGATCGGCGCTCAAATATGTTGTTGTGACATCTCCCTGTTCAAAGAATACAGTCCCCTTGGGGACACTTATCGAGCTCATTAACAGCCGCATGCTGACTGTTGTTTCAGTTTCTGACTGGATGACTAGTCCGCTTCATCGCCGTCGCACCAGAAAGCAGCTTGTTTGCTATGTCGTTCTAGAAAACGTACCTGTATTGTGAATAGGAGATCACTCCGAAGCCGCTGAGCACATTATGAATGTTCATCGGCGCCCAACAGATGGCGTACGTGAGCACCAGGATCATCAACAACAGCAGCGCACGCCTGAAAGCGTTCTGTGATTCGGCTGATGAGGACACTCATCGTTGATGTAGTGGATACAAGCAACGTCACGACGTAATCTAACCCCAAAACCCACAGAAAATTGGCAGAAAGATGTATACTCCGAGTGATAGATGTAATTTCACGTCAAAACGGATACTCTTCTAAACAAAGCTTATGCTTCTGAAATCATAGTGAACGTCTTCCAAATCAAAACGACCGTCTTAAACATGATAAACCACAGAAACCTCTCCAAGATGGTTAGAATAACTTTTTTACTAAAGAAAATTTGGTATTATATCTATACCTTTTACAACTACCTATACCTAAAATTGGGTACCATACCTACACCTTTCTTTAAAATTTTTTCGTTCAGCTGCTCTAATGTGTGCAATAATTGTATAAAATTTTCATTTTTTTCAGAAAAAAAAACTAAATTTTTATTAAATCGCAACAAAGCAGTAACCATTTAGTTGCTGAAAGAGAAGATCGCGCAATGCACTCAAAAATCTTACGGCGATTTTCATTCGGTTGATAGTGTAAACGCTGTTTACATAAAGCATCAAAGTGTTGATATGCGTGCCCTTTATAATTTTATTTGTTTCATCGTTTACAGTTGTCAAACTCCACGCAGAACAAAAATTTCGCAATCAATCGAACAAAAATCGCGACGTCTTGGACGAAGACACGGCACGATCTCCTCTTGAGGACTAAAAATAGCCGCTGTCTTGCTCTTTAAAACAAGCTCTAAGCCATTATTTTTCACAAAAAGGAAAATTTTATAAAATTGCAAACCACGTGTTCACTTATTCTGTGAGTGAGTTAAAACTTAATTAAAAAATTGAAAATGAATTAAGACTTCAAAGAAATCATACTAAATTTTTTTTGTGAGCAAAAGATTATTTTAATCTTTTTGGAAAGTTACCTGTTACCTTTGGATAAGTGAATCAAAACGCCGAAGAATTTCATTCTTTAGCGAAAAGATATCCCAAATCGTTTTGGAGAGTCTCCAGCTTAAACTGGATGGCACTTTTTTGATATGGAAGGTGTTAATTTTGATTCCAAAATTGTCCGGCTTATCTGTAAGAGTGTCAAAACTGAGGTGAAAAGTACGTGACGACAAGTCGCCTCCATTGAAGGATTTCGCGCCCCATTTCCGCCGCCGCGCGCGTCTCTGGCCTCTCCTCCTTTCACGGGCTATTTCTCGGCCCCTCCTGATTTTCAGGGATTTCGTCCTAATCAGCGCGTCTAGCCCCGTTCTTGGGCTTGCAGGCAGTGTAGCGGCTGTGCGCGTCCGGGCGGTTGGTTTGAGGGGGGTGTTTCCGTTCTGCGCGTAGTTTGCGTTGTGGTTTCTCCCTTCTACTCCTTGCGCGTATCTGTTTTGGGCTTATTGTGTTCATAATGTGTTGTTCATGGTTCTCATGTAATCCTTCGTGTGTTTCTTCATATTTTGGTGTTGTATTCGGTTTGTATTGTTGCTTTGCTTCGCTATCCTTCATATATCTTGTTGTATGTTACTCTATCTGCCTATATGTTATGTTTATCTTGTTTATGCCTTGCCATATCCATAGTGTTGTTTCTTTGCTAGGTCGCTTATCCTGTTTCAGGGTCTTGTATGAAATCGGTGCTACTCATGTGGGTACCATGTTTTTTCTATTCATGTTTCGCATACTTGCGCTCATATTATCCTATGTTTATCCATTTGTTATCCTATCTCAGTATATGGCTTTAACACCGGTGCTTTAATGTCTTGCTTAGGCGCGTGCGTGTTAGTGGTGTAGCATTAAAAATAAAGGTTTAATTACCCAAGTTTGAGGTGATCTCCGTCGCGTTCGGTCGCGTCTACTATATTCCTCGTGGCAGTGTATTTCGTGTGGCGGGAGTCACTTCAGTACCCAACTTGATTTGAATTTGAAAGGTGTCGAATTTGATTTGAAAAAGTGTCTAATTTGACGTGAAAAGCAGCCAATTCGATATGAAAAAATGTCCAACTTGACTTGAAAAGTGCCCAGTTTGCAATTTAACGAGAAAAGTTATCTAGATTGATTTGAGAGGTGTCAAACATGGTTTGAAAGTCTAATTTGATTTGAAGAAGTACCCAACATGACTTGAAAAGAGTCCAATTTGGCGGGAGAAGTATCCAGTTTGATTCAAAAAGTTCCAAATTTGATTTGAAATTTGTCAAATTTCATTTGAAAACTTTCCAATTTGACGTGAAGATTGTATTAAAAGAAATGGTTGAAATACAAAACCCTCAATCACTTCAGAAAACGCCACGCATTCTGCAATCGTACATGCTCTCGGGTATTTTCTGCAGCACCCTCTCCACATTTTCTCAACCACTAGTTCTGAGCTGTCTCCTATAGAACCCCTGCTGTCTCCCTGCGTGTAAATGCGATGTTTTCCATGGACGGTGACTCTTTCTGGTGCGGTGATTGACAGTTGCCCAATATATTTCCCTGGTTCCAAGAAGGAGTCGCCGATACCCGTTACTCCGTTGTTTACTCCGTCTCTGAGGTGGCAACCGATAGAAAGCTGGCGATTCGGCAAAGGTCCTAGAGATGCAAGTAAGGCTTCGAGTCCTACAATACCGGTCTTAACTTTTGGTCTTTGGGCGGAAAAAAGCGAAAAAAAAACGCATTTCCGCCGCTTTTCTGTAGCGCTCTTCAAATTGAGCGCATTGAAATTTGGAATAAATATTTGTGATCAGCATCGAGCCCTGTACCCGAAGAGCTGCAAAGCGCCTGGGGAGCGCCAGAAAAATAGTTCAGTGACCTAATTTCTGGCTGGCCGGCTGACCCCTTCCCTCGCGGGAGATAATTACACCCACAGCTCCTAAGTAGCTAATGAAGGAAGAGATTCGGCCTGCTAGAGCCTATTTTCTACCTTATACATTGTAACACATGGTTCTATAGATTTCCTAGTTCATCGCGATCACAATGATATAATTTTTAAAGGATCTGATTGTTTATGTGCCATTAATTTTAGAAAATGTTTCCTCTTTGGAGAGCTCTAACTTTGGAATATCAAGCTCATGCGCTCTTATATTCGTTTGTCTCGTTAAACGTAATGGTAGAAATCAAGCCGCGGAGCTAGAACCTCTAGGGTTGAAATCTTTAGTAATTATGTGCCTGCAAAGTTGCCAACATGGCACTTCTTTGTGGATAGCCACGCACTTTTCCCATGGTGAAAGCGACTACAGAAGCATTTCCTTGAAAGAAGAAACATGGCGATTTGGATGCCTATGAGAACTCCTTATAACTTCCACAGGTGGGATTTCGACTAAGCTAAAAGACATTTCAGTCACTCAGTTACGAAGCAAACTCACTCCAAATGTGAATTGAGTGAAATTGAAAAATTGTTCAAAAATGGGAAATTTACCTCGAGTGCATTCACCTGCCAAATCTGTACAAATGAGCAGAACTTGCTAGAAAACCGAGGAACAAATCGCTGCACTGCTCATCTACAGACTAGCGCAAGGCGATTTGTAAGCCAAAATCGCGCAGAAAGTGTCTCCAGGATGAAGAGAAAAAGTATTGACACAGCATCTTCATGTTCCAACTGCAGCTTTTTTTCCAATTTTCAAGGCTTTCGTGTATCATTTTTGTTATACGCATTTTGTTCAACAAAAAATAAAAAACAGAAGGAAAATGATAGCGTGAGATGCGAGAGCCGGCACTTCTTCGTACTGCGCCACATGGGCCCAAAATTAAAAATTAGAATTAAAATATTAGGTCGTTGCATGTAAAATGGCCGATTTTGACTGAAAACTTTGACAGGTCATAATAAATAAATAAATAAATAATGCCATAATGAAAGCACCTTTTCAATGCAGGTCATACAAAATTGAATAACATTAATTATCGCTACAACTATTAGGTCGTTGCATAACAAATTTCCGATTTTGCTACCTCAATTTCTGGTCGATTTTTCGTGGCTACATGTATTCCATTATAAGGCACTGTATATAGTTTCTGAAAGCGCATAATCTCCGCTTTCGACCAGTTATCGCTTTTGCGACATAGTTGCCTCCTGCCTAACTTTGACGTCGTCTTTACACTATGAGTCGGCCTGATGCTCCACTTATTTGAATGGAAAAGTGGACACAACGCCACGGCCGCAGCTCGAAACATCAGCGCTGCATTTGGGGAGGATTTCGCTGAGGAACGCACAATTTACCACTGGTTGGAAAGGCTTCAATCTGGAGACGAAAGTCTCGAAGATAAAGACCGAGGTAGACCGCCATCACTCCTTAGCGACGACCAACTCAAAGCCGTGGTGGAAGCGGATCCGCGTCAAACTGTGAGGGAGGTAGCACAGCAAATTGGCGTTGAGGGCAGGTCTTGAATGCGACGGAAACGTAAAAAAATTGGATGAATGGATCCCGCACCCCGTGACCGCCGGGCAGATGCTGAAGCGGCACGACACCTGTGTTTTGTTAGGGCTGTGCAATATAAGGCTTATGTTATACTTCGGCGACGCTGTTGTAGGCGACGTCGGCGACAGTGTTACGCGGGTGCTATGCAGTGCGTAGAAGCCCGCGCAACGGCTTTGAGTTGGTCGTCGTTAAGGAGTGATGGCGGTCTACTTCGGTCTTCATCTTCAAGACTTTCGTCTCCAGACCGAAGCCTTTCCAACCAGTGGCAAACTGTGCGTTCCTCAGCGAAATCCTCCCCAAATGCAGCGCTGATGTTTCGAGCTGCGGCTGCGGTGTTGTGTCCACTTTTCCATTCATACAAGTAGAGCACCCGAATATTAGGCTAACTCATAGTGTGAAGACGACGTCAAAGTTAGGCAGGAGGCAATTATGTCGCAAAAGCGACAAATGGTAGAAGGCGGAGACTA
Organism: Heligmosomoides polygyrus polygyrus; assembly: GCA_947396885.1. Lineage (NCBI taxonomy): Eukaryota > Metazoa > Nematoda > Chromadorea > Rhabditida > Heligmosomidae > Heligmosomoides > Heligmosomoides polygyrus. Next base: position 103,542,887 of record OX377201.1, read on the forward strand.
TGCGCTTTCAGAAACTATGTACAGTGCCTTATAATGGAATACATGTAGCCACGAAAAATCGACCAGAAATTGAGGTAGCAAAATCGGAAATTTCTTATGCAACGACCTAATAATTGTAACGATAATTAATGTTATTCAATTTTTGTATGACTTTCATTGAAAAAGTGCTTTCATTATGGTATAATTTATTTATTATTATACATAGGTTTATTAAGTCATGTCTATTTAGATTTTTAAAAAGTCTAATTCGGTTTGGAAATTTTTTCCATTTAACTCTACTTTAAAAAGAATAAAGGACACCGTTCCCTCCGTTCCCTCTTTGGGATGCGCCACGCATTCTACTTCTGCGGGATGTCGTGGAGGCGTGTTGAATGCGTATTTGGCTATACAATGACTTGCGGTGGCCAGCCAATGAACAAGTCAGCGCTCTATCCTTCCCAGACAAGTCTGGTACCAATTCACCGACCCCGGAGGGATGGAAGGCTTGGTTGGCCTGGGCGGAAAATCCGAACCGGGACCTGATATCGGGTGCACGCGGCAGCCGGCGCCTCCTCCGACTGCGCTACACGCGCCCACTACTCAACTGCTATAATACCTGCTTAGATTAGCGTCAGTTGCCCATTCCGCTGTGGAGCTCAAATCAACCCCACCTTTCCGCATTTTTCCTCAATTTGTAAGGGGAGACGATTACCGCTGCTTGTGGATTGATACTGTGCGGTGACAAGATAGATTTAGAAGTACTCAGCTTCTCAACGTGATGTTGACTTCAGCAGTAACCAAGCACGGTTCCGTTAACCCAACGAAAGCCCATAAGCCCATACGTCCTATACTCGATGACTACTCCTGCCACGGTTTCAGTAGCATTAGCCATTAGCCACCAAAGGATCACTAGAACTTCAATCTGCACGCCCCTCGTCCGAGTGATTTCTGTGAAATAATTCCAGGTCACGGAAGGAAAACGGTCTAATTTGTTTGTTGACTCTGTCAGACAGAAAAGCCCTTTGGATTAGCCGCAGCTGAAAGACGCAGCTTGTCCTTCGCTGATCAGCTTCATGCCTAGCTACATCCCATAACAACACCCCAGTAACATAACACCCGGAAGTGGAGCATGGAAGTCAAAGGTCCCTAGCGAAGGGGGACATGCAATTTCGGGGCATGATGAGGAAATTACCAGGAGAAGCTTATGACATGCGGAATGCATTAGACGGAAGAGATGACCGATAACTGCCTTATTGTTAGTCGATTGTTCAGAGACCAGCATTCCTTCGAGTATAAGAGACTGCTTGTCGGCATTTGGTCAGATACCGTCATGGACGACATCGACGAGGAAGACGACCACCTCGGGTACCATCTCCGCGAGAGGGCTAAGGGAGCCGAGAGCTTGAAGACCACCTAGAGACGCCTGTCTTCGGAAACTCTCGAGCTGATGCGCCAGCGTGGAGAAGCACGGGCGTCAGGCAATTACCAGCTGACGTCCGAGCTTGCGAAGCTATGCAGAGCGGCGATAAAGGAGGATCTCAAGGAGAGAAGGGCGGAAGTGTTGGCAGAAGCTGCAGAGGCAGGGTTGAGCATCCGCAATGCCCGCCGAAACTTCGCCAACATCGAGACCAAGATGACCGCTCTCCGACGTCCTGACGGAACCGCTACTTCTTCCAGAAGGACCATGAAGAAGGTCATCCACGACTTCTACTCCGATCTCTTCGATAGCCACGTCCACCTGCCCCCATGCCATCTTCCGCAGGATGGATACGTCGTCCCCTCTGTTCTCCCTTCCGAGATCCGACACGCCATCTCGTCGGTGAAGAAACGTACAGCACCCGGTCCCGACAGGATCAGACCCGAACACCTGAAGAACCTCCCGCCGGAGCCCATCAACACCCTGGCGCGGCTCTTCACGCGCTAACTGTAGGAGTGCAAGGTTCCATCTCAGTGGAAGACCAGCAAGACCGTCTTGCTGTACAAGAAGGGAGACGTGCACGACATTGGCAACTATCGCCCGATCTGCCTGCTTTCCGTAGGCTACAAGCTGTTCACTCGAGTCATCCTGAAGATGATCAGCAGAACGCTGGACGAAGGACAGCCATGCGAGCAAGCAGGATTTCGGAGAGGATTCAGCACGGTCGACCACATTCATACCATTACGAAGCTCATCGGAGTGTCGTGAGAGTACAAACTGCCGCTGTGGCTTATGTTCATCGACCTGAAGAAGGCATTCGACTCTGTCAAAACTGAAGCGGTCATCAACATCCTGCTCACTCAGGGGGTTCCTAGTCAGTACACAGTCCTTCGAGAGCTGTACAGTGGATTGATAACCAATGCTTCACCATTCTGCAAATGCGTCGTCATCGAAGTGAAGAGAGGGGTCCGGCAGGGGGATACTATATCCCCGAAGCTCTTCAGCGCTACCCTCGAAAACGTCATGCAAAACTAGAATGGGAAGGCATGAAAGCGAAGGTCGACGGCCGGCAACTACACCATCTTTGCTTCGCTGACGACATCGTGCTCTTAACACCAGCATCAGCCATGCGGAGCGAGTGCTGGTCGAATTCGATCGTGTATGTGGGAGCGTTGGACTGCAGCTGAGTCTTATGAAGACGGTGCTCATGAGGAATGAGGTTTCTGATGCCCCATTCTCGCTCAACGGAACGAACATCTCAGAATGCTCTAGCTACGTGTATCTGGGTCGCGAAGTTAACATAGCCAACGACCTAGGGCCAAAGCTGAGCAGGAGAAAACGAGTGGCTTGCGGAACCTTCAGAGGGTCAGAGATGTCGTGAAGAGAACGCGACTGCACTGTTTTTACTACACTCCCGATATCTATTCATGCTGCTCTAGATTCACTCAAAAATGTACCACAAGGTCTCTTTTTATTATAATTTCAATGTTTTTCCCAAAGTGCTCTTCTGATTCTAACTCCCTTCACTTTAACGACCAAGGGCCGGTTCGAGCCCTGTCTGGAGCCGTGATATCGCGCTTATATCGTTGTTCTTCTGACGTACAAAGCATTAAAGAAAATACTATGTCGACGTGATATAAGCTGCTAATATCCGACGACAACCTCGCTAACAATAACAAGATTTACTGTAAATATTTAGTCGCTGATTCAGATACATATCAACTAATCCCAGTCGTCATAGGGACCTCGTGTACACGTAGATGTTTTTCAGATGAATGTCAAATGTATGGCGCAAACCAAAGCACAATGTGAGGATTATGAAGTGTTCCGTACCTGTTCCTGCTCTGCATACTCATGCGTCGAGCTTGGTTAATCGTTCGGCTCACTTTCGATCGACGACGAATGGTCGATCCGATTTGGACGTAGGCATAGGCGAGTGCGAATAATGGCAATAAATACTGAAAAAAAATAAATAAAATGAGGCGTTTTTCAATAGAAGAGGAAGGGGTGTTCGCGGCCTGAATGCGTTCAATAGGACGATTTTTCTTTTTTTTCATTTGCAATAAAAATTCATGTAAAAATCCTGAGAGAACACTGCTTGAGCAAATGATTCTAAATAGAACACTAAAAAGTGGAGAAAATCTCCATAAAACGCACTCCTTTGTAGTAAAAAAACTAAAGCAAAATACGGGGAGCTTTCCTTCTTTCCGGCCAGCGCAGCGTGGCGGCGCTACCAAGATTGCGCACGCGTACGATTGGCTAGCGTGATTCACGAGTAGCCCTGCTGTAGGCAGCAGCAAGACGTCAGCCAATCACAGCGCCGAGGGGCGTGTACAATAATCGCCGCTTCGCCGCGCAGCTCCAAATCCCGGAAAGTAACCAAAAAAACTACTCAATGAAAACTTTGAATAAACTCAATAACAATAACTTGGCGAACAATACATGACTGGCTTGAAAGCAAGAAATTTTGTACTGGTCGTTAATGTGACCTACATGAGGAGGCAGGAACACGCCAGCCAATCAGCGAGCATCAGCCGCACCTCCGACCTACCCAATCAGGACATCGACCTATACGATTTGCCCACGTACCCTTTATAACTCGCTCGATGGATGCGGCCTTATTGGCTCTGGTGGGTTTCCCTTCCTCATCCAGCCCCATGTAGGCCACATTAACGACTAGTATTAAAGAACTATTATTACTTTCTGGTTGTTATTCGAGCAACATCTGTAGCTTCTATTTTCGAATTAAATAATTTTTATACATTAACTTGCTGTGTAAATAAATTATAAGAAAAACATTTAATATTTAAATAAATTATTAAAAATAATTTTTAAAATTGTTATGTAGGCAACAAAAGATAGAAAATAGTAATAAAATTATAATAATTTCCTGCTTCATTGATAAGCCCGTAAGCATCGTTGAGATGCTTTTAAAAAATGCCTCAAGGAATGTGGCGAAATGAATCAATTAAATATATTTAAATATAATAGTATGGAGAGATAAAGGTAAACTCTAATGGAATAAAATATTAAATAAACAGCAATAAATAATAATAATATAATAACAATAATAATAATAAATATCGCCACCCTCCTTTAGACGAGCCCTGTTGATTATAACACCTCTCCAGTGGCTCATCAGAAAAATATGGAGGTGTCATATTGTTTACGTTGTTTTTATCATTATTTTTATCAAATTTGTTAAGTTTTAATATTTTTATTAACTTTGTTATTTTTAAAATTTTACTAAAAAACCACGTAAAGTTTTTTGTAGATTAATTGTACTTTTTTCAAAAAATGAATTTAATGCAGTAACCGGTGTTTGTAGCTGTTTACCTAGTTAGCCATGCTAAAGATACGTATTGATCGGCTCAGGAAAATACCTTCTTGGTTAGACTCGATATCTACCCCATCTAACCATGAGGTATTTTGCTGCTTCGATCAATACGTATCTTTAGCATGCCTAACTAGGTAAATTTCTACAAACACTGGTTACTGTATTAAATTTGAAATTAATTCTAATTTAATTTAATTTAATTTAATTTAATTATCATTTATTTAATTTTAATTTTAATTTAATTTTACTTTAATTTTAAGTTAATTTAAATTTTAGTTTTTAATTTTTAATTTAATTTTACTGTATATTTAATTGTATTAAATTGAAACAAAATGAAAAAAAATGCATTTATACTACGAAAACTCCCGACTGATTAGTCGAGGATAAAATTAATAAAAAGTAATAAAATAGACAAAAATTATTTTGAATTATTGTAATATTTTAATTATTTTCTCGAGGCAACTGATATAGCCCTGATCAGTGCTGAAAGGAATAACAACGTCAATCAATAAATCGATAGTCACCTGAATGGCTAGCACAGTGATAGTGAACGTCGTCTTAGAGATGTACGCTCGTTCCCAGGTGTCCTCCATCTCCATACAGATCTCTGGATACGATCGATCGCATATTTTCAGCTGAAAATCGATTCGACTGTTATTGATTTTAAAAATTTTTAAGATCAGATGTAGGACCACGCCTACCATAGCCGGTGTGTGCACGTCGTTCCATGGCTCCACCGTGTCGAACTTCAGCGACTTTACGGTAAGTGAGTACGGTAGTGCGATGACGATCGACACCACCCAGACGACGCAGTAGCAGATGATCGACGCCGTCGCTGCTAGTCGCCTGAACGTGGGACGCTGATTAGCTGGCATATGCTTGGTCGGTGATGTGATTGGTTATGATTGGCTAGGGCGCTGCCACCTTCGAATGCTGTCCACATTCGTGACATGGGCCTACGGTTTTAATAGCGACGATTGGAAGCAGTGCATTCTTGCAAAGCTTCAAACCATTTGTAACAACTTATAAGAGACCGAGCTTGGGTTCAGCGCAGTGGAACGAGGCGTAAGCTCTTCCATACACCTCAGACAGGATTATGGTTAGGGATCCATGAAGGTCAGCCAACCCTTTCATCCTCAGAATGTAGGTAGATTGATACCAGCCCTGTACGGAAAGGATAGGTGCTAACTTGTCCATCATATTATATCGTATCAAATAATAAATAAGTAAATAAAACAAGCACAGCAAGGGGTCCCACGACATCATGTCGAAGTTGAATGTATGGCGCATCTGGCAAAAGAATTGTTTGACCGCATCCATTATGAAGGAAAAGAACGCCGCTAGCACTCCCTTTTGAGATGCGCCATGCATTCTACTTCTAGAGGATATCGTGAAGGAAGTTTGAATGCATAGTTGACTTATAAAATGGCTTGGTGGCGAGCAACCAGTCAGTGTTTCATCATTACCATCCCAGTCTGGCACTAATTACACGACCACGGAGAAATGGAAGCTCGAAGTGAGAATCTCGATTCGAGGTGCATGCGATTGCGGACGCCTTTCCCGACTATGCCACCTACGCTATCCGACTCTTAAAAATGGAGATGATACTCTAGAAAAACGTCGGGAATAGCAAAAAGGACAACTCTGCAGCAAGTACATCGAGATGCCGCTTTGAAAGAACTCACTGGATGCTACAGAATACATAGTTGGCCTGTGATGATCGAAAATGGCCAACTTCGTTAAAATTTACCACTTTTTTGTTCGCTTTTTAAACCAACTTGCTACTACAGGCTCTACTTAATATTTACTAGAGATGTGTACTCGAAAGCAATTTTTGTTCTTGTAAAAAAATCTTTTAAAAAAGCGCAAGTCTAGAAGGAGATCCAATCTGTTTTTCTTCCAAACCTTGCAGCTTTACCCCATCCAAAATGGGGCCCAGATTACCTACAGCTGTTATAGTGTGTATCTACCAAAATTTACCGTCTCTATATAGTAGGTTCTTAGACAAAATTTTCGAGTTTGGAAATAAAGATCAAGGTTGACCCTCTTTCTAGTGGGTGAAGAACGGCGTTACTCAATCTCTTTTGGGATACGCCATGCATACTACTTCTACGGGATGTCGTGGAGGCGATTTGAATGCGTATTTAGCCATACAATGACTTGTGGTGGCCAGCCGATGAACATGTCAGCGCTTCAGCCTTCCCAGAGAAATGGGATTGAATTCACCGACCCAGGTGAAGTAGAAGCCTTGGTGGCCTGGGCGGGAAATCCGAAACAGGAGCCTGATATCGGATACACGCGACAGCAAGCACCTCCCCAACTGCGCTTTACGTGCCCCTTTCTATAATAGCACCGGAAAGTCATATTCTAAGCCGATTTTTCAATATAGAAGAGCTTAAGAAATGCAAAATACTAGAAATAGACACATAACCAGAAAACGACTTGAACGCTAACCATTTGACAGGGTACTTTGTGAGCAGTACTCGATCCATGGCTATCAATGCAAGTGTCAGCGACGAGACGAAGGTGTTCACAGCTTGGACGGAGGCCAACTGAAACATTGATCATCATCTGAGAGAGATCTTTAAGAAGATCTTTAGAACACACTCGCAAAATAACTCCCAAAAATATGTTTTATACAGCAAATAATTGGAAGGGAGTAGTACCTCTTGAAATTGTCTTCTAGATCCTTGTCGAAAGTTGGGGCTAAGGACTCTTTAATAGCAGTGTTTCTTGACATCTTGCCTGAGCTCACAAAGAAATTCCGTTTCCTCTAAGGTGCGTGCCAGAGTAGCCCAACTGGTTGTGTTTCTTTCTGTGGTTGAATAACATCATGCCTTTCGTTCAGGGCCTTCATGGAGAACACGGACCGACGCGTTGGCGGGCGTTCTGATGTTCTTCTCATCGACCGACACTCCACGGAGTACGGGAATACGGTGGAGTCGAACAGATGGGAACGATTCATGTGATTTTCGTGTTCTTCGGCGGGGTTCAAGGCTTCGTCGACCTTTCGGAGATCAGAGACGATGTCGCATGGGCCAAGTCATCGAAAATTAGGTGGACCGGCCATGTAGTGCGCAGACAGCAGTTGGACAAGCACCACCACCGACTGGATTCCGCCGAATATCAAGAGAACACCAGGACACCCACCAATGCATTGGTCGGACTTCTTCGTGAAAGCCCTGAACGACCGCTATGACTCTCTTCGTGTCCCTCGAGCGAGGAGGAACCATTGGAGCACTCTGGCACGCGACAGGGAAGAATGGAGACGCTGCTGACGCCCGCTCGAGCAAGTCGATGATCAACTGGAGCGCATGTGATATACATAAGTGATACTAAAGGGCAATGGGGATACTGTATCCCCGATCGAATATTCACACTTCTCATCTATGACGAGGGCGTTGTCGAACAGCGAGCGACACCTTCGCCGTGAACTCAATGTATAGCTGTCGAAATACTCTGTTGTTTGTTCCAATTAATAAGGGCTCTAGATTTTGAATCTTGACACAATTTCTAAATTAGAGAACTCTTTAAAAACACCTTAAAATTTAACAGAATAAGTTTAAAAGTTAGAAAGAAACAGTTCTTCAATCAACGTACCACTTTGCATGAGATGTCTCCGAAAGGCCAGAATGCATTGGCGCTAGTGTAGAGTGTGACAGGAGCCGTAACGACGCAAAGCAACAGATCGGAACACGCCAGGTTGACGATGAAACTGTAAACATCAACACTACTAGATAGTAAGATTTATCTTAATCCGGGAGTTAAAGGATAAAGGATGAAGGACGGCGTTACTCAATCCCTTCTGGGATGCGCCAGCGCATTCTACTTCTACGGGATGTCGTGGAGGCGACATGAATGCGTATTTGGCCGTACAATGACTTGCGGTGGCCAGCCGATGAGCAAGTCAGCGCTCTATCCTTCCCAGACAAGTCTGGTACCAATTCACCGACCCCGGAGGGATCGAAGGCTTAGTTGGCCTGGGCGGGAAATCCGAACCAGGAACCTGGTATCGGGTGCACGCGACAGTCGCGCCTCCTCGGACTGCGCTACACGCGCCCTCAGGGGGTTATCCGGGGGTTATCCCTGGAAAGTCGAAGCAAATGTACACAGTCAGTCTGGCCTCTCGCTGCTAGGAAATTGCAAAAAGAAGCTCGTCTCGTAAAAACGTTGACATTATTGTGGTTGCCTTCAGTTTTGACTTCGTTGTCAAAAAATCTGAGTAGAGTCCCCCTCCCCCCTCCAACTAGGATCGACCCGGTAATCGATCACCTGTCACCTGTCACCTGTCGTCCCGTTGATCATCGACTTGCTCGAGCGGGCGCCAGCAGCGTCTCCATTCGTCCCTGTCGCGTGCCAGAGTGGTCCAATGGATCCTCCTCGCTCGAGGGACACGAAGAGCGTCATATCGGTCGTTCAGGGCTTTCACGAAGAAGTCCGACCAACGCGTTGGTGGGCGTCCTGGTGTTCTTTTGACATCCCGCGGAATCCAATCTGTGACGGCTCTCGTCCAGCGGGTGTCTGCGAATCGCATTACGTGGCCGGCCCACCTAATTTTCGACGACTTGGCCCATGCGACAGCGTCTCTGATCTTCGAACGTCGGCGAAGCTCGGAACTCCGGAGACCTTCCCTCACTTGCGTGAGTCGTGTCACTCCGAGCATCGTCCTCTCGATTCCACGCTGCGCGACGCTGATCGCGTGTTCATCCTGCTTTCGTATAGCCCAGGTCTCTGAGGCGTATGTTAGGGCAGGAAGAACAGTGGAGTCGAATAGGTGGGCACGGAGTCGGACGTTCTTCGTTTTCTTCACGACTTCTTCGACGCTCTTGAAAGCTCCCCAAGCCGCTCGTTTCCTTCTGCTCAGCTCTGGTGCTAGGTCGTTGGTCATGTTGACTTCGCGACCCAGATACACATAGCTGGAGCATTCGGAGATGTTCGTTCCGTTGAGCGAGAATGGGGCATCAGAAACCCATCCGTTCTTCATGAACATCGTCTTCGTAAGATTCAGCTGCAGTCCAACGCTTCCACATACACGATCGAAGTCGGCCAGCATTCGTTCCGCCTGACTGATGCTCGGGGTTATGAGCACGATGTCGTCAGCGAAGCGAAGATGGTGCAGTTGCCGGCCGTCGACCTTCACTCCCATGTCTTCCCATTCTAGTTCGCGCATGACGTTTTCGAGGGTGGCGCTGAAGAGCTTCGGGGATATGGTATCCCCTTGTCGAACCCCTCTCTTCACGTCAATGACGACGTCGTTGTAGAATGGTGAGATCTTGGTCGTGAATCCACTGTACAACTCTCGAAGAACTCTGATGTACTGAGTAGGAACGCCCTGGGTGAGCAGGGCTTCCATGACCGCTTCAGTCTCGACGGAGTCGAATGCCTTCTTCAGGTCAATGAACGTAAGGCACAGCGGCAGCTTGTACTCTCGCGACACTTCGATGAGCTTCGTAATGGTGTGTATGTGGTCGATCGTGCTGAATCCTCTCCGAAATCCTGCTTGTTCGCATGGCTGTCCTTCGTCCAGCGTTCTACTAATCCTATTCAGGATGACTCGAGTGAACAGCTTGTAGACTACGGACAACAGGCAGATCGGGCGATAGTTGCCAATGTCGTGCACGTCTCCCTTCTTGTACAGCAAAACGGTCTTGCTGGTCTTCCACTGAGATGGAACCTTGCATTCGGACAGGTAGCGTGTGAAGAGCCGCGCCAGGGTGTTGATGAGCGCTGGCGGGAGGTTCTTCAGGTGTTCAGCTCTGATCCTGTCAGAACCGGGTGCTGTACGTTTCTTCACCGACGAGATGGCGTGTCGGATCTCGGAAGGGAGAACAGAGGGAACGACGTATCCATCCTGCGGAAGATGGCATGGGGGCAGGTGGACGTGGCTATCGAAGAGATCGGAGTAGAAGTCGTGGATGACTTTCTCCATGGTCCTTCTGGAAGAGGTGATGGTTCCGTCAGGACGTCGGAGAGCGGTCATCTTGGTCTTGAAGTTGGCGAAGTTCCGGCGGGCATTGCGAATGCTCAGCCCTGCCTCTGCTGCTTCAGCCAACACTTCCGCCCTTCTCTCCTTGAGATCTTCCTTTATCGCCGCTCTGCATAGCTTTGCAAGCTCGGACGTCAGTTGGTAGTTGCCTGACGCTCGTGCTGCTCCACGCTGGCGTATCAGCTCGAGAGTTTCCGGAGACAGGCGTCTCTTGGTGGTCTTCAAGCTCTCGGCTCCCTTAGCACTATCGTGGAGATGGCGCACGAAGCGATCGTATTCCTCGTCGACGTTGTCCATGACGGCATCTTCCCAAAGGCCGACAAGAGAGGTGTAAAGGTCCCAGTTGATGGTCGTTCTGGGATTCCTCTTCTTGAACTTCGCGGCCTTCTCTCCTTGACGCGAAAAGCGGAACCTCGCGCGAAGGAGGCGGTGGTCCGATCCCGTGTAGAACTTGGGGACAACGGACACGTCGGTCAGGCAATACTTGCGATTGAAGATGATGTGGTCGATCTCGTTGTGGAACTGGCCACCGGGGGATTCCCAGGTCCATCGTAGGGAGGGAGGCTTCTGGAACTGCGAGTTTCCATGGATGGTCTTGGTCGACATGATAAACTCAGACAGCCTTTCACCTTGCTCGTTCCACTCCAAACCGTGGGTTCCGATGTGAAGTTCTTCCGGCGACCTTCGTGGCCCGATCTTGGCGTTGAAGTCGCCGACGATCACCTTGTAGAAGGTGTGATCTTCCTTATAGAACTTCTCCAGCTCCACGTAGAAGGCCTCGACGTCTTCGTCGTCGTAGTCGGATGTTGGGGCATACGCGACGAACACAGTCAAGGCTGGCACGGAGCCACATCGCTTCAGTCGCAGACGTCCGATTCGGCTAGTCAGAGACTCGTACGAATCGATGTTCATGGCCAAGTGCGTGTTGACGAGGACACCAACGCCGCCTACTCCCCTGCTGTCGCATGTTCCGAGGAACAGTTCTTCTCCGGAGTCGTAGGCGGCGTGTAGGGGGTGGTGTCTTCTCGTCTCGGTCAGTCCGATGACGTCGTATTTGATCTTCCTGGCTTGCATCATCAGGTCCTCGACGGATGCTTCCGACGCAAGCGTGCGGGCGTTGTAAGTACAGATCGTCATCCTAGTCCTTCTCAGTTTGCGCAGCCTGGTTAGGCCCTGAGATTTTAGCAGCCTCTCCGTACTCGTCCTTCCCATCGCTGCAGAAATGGGGGCTCTTTCGGGGTCAGGGGAATGAGGCCCTTTAGTGCTGCTGTGTTTGACTGGAATACAACACGGGTAGCTAGTCAGGCTCTGTCGTGCGGGCGGGGTACTCCGGGCAGCCAGCCAGACTGCCCGAAGGGACGGGGCGAGACTTAAGGCGGCCTCGAATCGCCTTACATGTACTCCCAGTCTACCGAGTGCAAGTTTTTGGCCGAGCCGACACAGTTACAATCCGCACAGTCACGGACACATCCGCGCACACTGTGCACGAACATGCCGCTCCCACGCACAAGGAACGCGTCGACCCGACACAGCAGGAGCAAGGAGTCCATCCCCTGCATCCCACCTGCGTCTCTGGGCAGTACACGGTCGCATTTGGTTCGCGTTTAATTCCCCTATCCACCACCCGGGGACGCGCCACGTGGCCCTGCGACAAGCGGCCCGAGATCCCTCTTAACAAGAGAGCCCGAAGGCTCTCTATCGAGGGAGATCCGGTAATCGATACTTCGAGTTTTTCGTGAATTTTGCGAATCCTATTCAATGGCACGCGAACTTAAGCTGCTTAATTCGGTTTCTTTTGACTGACTAAGTAGGGTCACATTCCGAAATTCTTACAATAAATCAGGTGAATAGGAAGCTGGTGCACAGAACACTCTTATTGGCTGGCGCCTCCCTTGCACGTTGTGGGCAAAAACCCGATAAATACATTATTTGCAGTGTAGCAATCGACGAATTTAGGACTTCGAAACTTTGCGTGATCTCCCTTGACTTTGCCTCCCCCCCCAGCCCCTGAAGCACCTCTCTGCTCTGTAAAGCCTTCTAAAGAACGTGATGTACTTTAGTGAACCATAAAATATTATCGCTCGGTGATTAACGACCCTACCTAATAATACCTCAAACCTGGCTAATTAAGCCAGATAGAAGTGCACGACTTTATTACCTCGGTGCCACTCAGTGCAGCGTGGGGTATTATTCGATCAGTAGTAAAGGACACCTCGTGTAGAAGAGTGATTGTGCTCCCCAATACGGTAAGTTAATGGGAAATACCATAAACTCTCTAAATAAGTCACTGCCTTTGTCCCACAACGAGATCTGACCCTTTTGGAAGTATTCCAGTAGGAATGTCTAGGCTTTCTATAGATATGGTCATGAATACACTCACTGATGTGTTAGGGGCATCAAATTCGTATTCATATAGCCCCTATCTCGCTATCTAGCCACAAAACAGTTCATGTTTGGAATGTGGGCAGCGTGGGAACGCGACAGCCAATCATGAGCCAATTACAGCAACGATCAAGTACACGTCAGCCAATCAGAGTGCAGATCACCATCTCCGAATAGCATGTCCGTTGGTTACGGCCTGATTAGCTGATACGGCTCTCATCTCGCAATGCTGTCCACATTCGCGACTAGTTCCCATTTTAAACGAAACTATTCTTACAGTGGTGAGAAAACGGCTAGAAAACCGTACCTGTTACGCAGATTCCTTAGATTGGATGTGCGTATGAAGGCGAAGAGCACGACCAGATTCGCCAGTGCTCCGAATGTGCACACGATACCATAGAGAAAGACTATCGACGACCCTTTCAGATGCAGCACCCAGAAGTAGTTGTTCTGAAAGTGGCGGCCATTCAGGAACGACAACGACTCCATCTTCACTGGTTGCATCAATGAAGAAAACGTTGCCATTGATCGACCACTCAGCGGGTTGCGCCACGCATTCTACTTTTACTGGATATGATGAAGGCATTTTAAATGCATTGTAGTTGAGCGGGAAAGAACATCATTTTCAACGAATGAATGAAAACATCTAAAACCGTTCAATCACACCAGTACGACTAAACATTATAATCATGGGTACTAGTCGTTAATATGGCCTACATGTGATGGGGAAGCGCCAGCCAATCACGACCTACACAACAGAGTTTGATGCAGCTTGACTGGCTGACAATTCCTTCCAATGTAGGCCAAATTAACGACTAGTGCCCTTATAGCGTAAATGAATATAGCCATTTTTATTTAAAATCGTCTTTTAGGTGACAGTGCTGTGCTAAACCTGTTTCTGCAGTTCGGATGAAATTTCATAGTCGGAGAAGGGCTGGATGTGCTGACACGAATGAAGTTTAAAAGTAAAAGCAATTAAATTTGGAGCAAAAACATGTGAAAAAATGAGTAAAAAATGAAAAAAAATGTTGTATAAAAAATAGAAAAATGCACAGGCCAAAACGTGAAACAAAAAGGACCAAAGCGCTTTTTATTGCAGTAGTGCTTACCAGGGAAGGGTCTCAGGCGTAGGTCTGAACGGGAAAAATAGATAGTACTACGAGAATCTCCACCCTTCATATAGTAGGAAAACATGTCTCGTTTTTGCTGAGTCCGCGAACCCAAGGAGCTACAGGTCGTCCTCGAAGGCGGGGCACAGTAGCGCACGTGCCCACGTGCAAACGTGCGCTTGCCGACGTATGGGACGTGGCGAAAGGCTATGCGGTAGGCGGAACGGTGGCTCAGCAGGTTGCGAGGCCGCCTCAAAGGTGCAAGACCAGATGTTCGACTCCCGTGCTATGCAGTGTTTTTGCATTTTGTCGCAAAAGCGACAAGTGATTCATTTTTCAATGTAAAAGTGTTGTTTGGCATATTTTATGTTGTACTTTAGCTCAATAATCTGAAATGTTTATCGATGTGCTCATCTGCGAGCCGCTCCCAAGAAAACATAGGCTTATCGCGCGCTTCATCAGAAGCCGCACGCTTCTGTATAAGAGCTCCGCCTAAACAACGAGGGGGCATTCAGCAATCGCCACCGACCGCTTCTTCACTTGCTTCATTTCAGTTTCACACTTCCGTTCATTCCGTTAGAGCGTAACCTAAGTTCCGTCGAGTATTTTTGTTGTTGAGTTTTTTAAAAATAAAATTGATTTATTTACCCAAGTTTGAGGATTCGGACGTGTCGTGTCATGGTCGTGTTCGTGGTCGTGTCGTAATCGAGATCGAAAGCGAGCCTAGTCGAGACATAGCCCGCGTGGCAGCAGTTTTGGAGAGCAAATTCGGAAGAGTTGGCTAGCTTTACATTTTTCATTTTTCTCCTTCACCAATTTACTTCCTACACATCCCCTACACATTTATTTCACTCTAAATTGTCAAAAGGGTCAGATTCATGATCAACACCCCATGACCTCGACAGCCCTAATCACCCGTACCTGCTTTAACTTACCGTAATTAGCCGAAATTTCAAAAACGAATGTCAGATTCGTGATCAGCACCCCAAATACCCTCCCCTGGGAAAGGTTTGGGCGACAGCGATTCTCGCAGAACTATCCATTTTCCCCGTTCAGACCTAGGCCTAAGACCCTTCCCTGGTTAATTCATAGAGTTGTGATGTCCAACGCATGCACAAGAGTGTTCTACCGTTTCCAGACACGTCTGCTACGAAGCCATTGACGCGGAGGCATGGACAGCTTGATTGGCATGAGCGGTATCTGAGCCTTGAATCGACTCGCGGTGTATACACACACCGGCGCCTTCCCCAAATGCGCTTCACACCCCTCCTTGTTTAATAGTAATATTGCCGACAAGGTGCTGTGTTCCGTTTACATAAACCTACAAACTAACAGGATTAGTTAGCTGAAAACGCCAAAAATTTGGGAAAAATCCAACGTCGGTGAATTCGCTGGGAGTGCGCCAGGCATTTGGCTTCCGTCTCTTGACTGATGAAAAATTTCGCTCTTCAAGAGCACTACTGCAGAAGGTCTGCAGTTTAGTGGGCATAACTTTCAGCTAAGCGGTTCTTCGAGCAAATTTTTTCTATCTCGATGGGTTGTGCGACTTTCTTCAGAACAAAACCTGCTCAATGAACAGCTTGACTGAATTTTTATGTTCACTTGACTGCAGAGGGTGCGTGGAGCGCAGTCGGAGGAGGCGGCGGCTGTCGCTTGCACCCGATACCAGGTTCCTGGTTCGGATTTCCCGCCCAGGCCAAACAAGCCTTCCATCCCTCCGGGGTCGGTGAATTGGTACCAGACTTGTCTGGGAAGAATAAAGCGCTGACTTGTTCATTGGCTGGCCACCGCAAGTCATTCTATGGCCAAATACAACCAGGAGGAGCTGGAGGAGAAGGTGCAGCTGTGGCAGAGAGCCCTTGCGGACAACGGCCTACGGCTGAACGTGAAGAAGACGAAGTTCATCAGCTCTGAGCAGTGCGCTGGATCGATCCTAGACTGCCAAGGGGAAACGATCGAGAAGGTGGAAGAATTCCGCTACCTCGGAAGTGACCTATCCTAGGAAGGAAGTGTGGACCAGGCGGTCAGGGGACGGATAAACGCAGCCTGGCTCAAGTGGAGGGAGCCCACAGGGATCCTCTGCGACCGTAGATGCTCCAGGACGCTCAAAGGCAAGCTCTATAGAACAGTTGTAAGACCTGCCCTCCTCTACGGCAGTGAGTGCTGGGCCCTGGGTAAGGCGCAGGAGCGGCAACTGCACGCGGCGGAGATGAGGATGCTGAGGTGGGCATGTGGATGGACCCGTCGGGACAGGGTGCGAAACGAGGATGTTAGGGCAGTGATGAAGACTGCCCCGATCCAGCTGAGGATGAGGGAGCAGCGCCTAAGGTGGTACGGACACGTCCTCAGAAGGCCAGAGAATCACCCCGTAAGGTTGGCCCTAGATTACGAGGCACCCGGAAAGCGTCCGAGAGGACCCCAAGGAAAAGATGGAAGGACGTCATCAAGAGAGATCTCGCCGAAGTCGGCGCCACGGCAGATGACGCCCTTGATAGGATGAGGTGGCGACAGATCACAAGAACAGCGGACCCTGCGACTGCGCGGGACTCAACGCTCAGGAGAAGAAGAAGAAGAATAAGTTCAATTTTGTGTCAAAGCGAAGCAAGGTAGCAATCATGTCCTGTATCGAAAGACTGGATCGCGCCATGCACTCAAAACTTTAAGGCAATGTTTATTTGATTGACAGTGTAAATACTGTTTACATGCAGCAAGAAAGTTAGAATATGTGTGTTTTTTCACAATTGTTTGTGTTGCACAACTTGCAGGTGTAAAACTGCACGCGAACAAAAATTTTGCTATCAATCGAATGGAAATCGCGAAGTTTCGGACGGGGCATGGCACGATCTTTGTTTGAGCAATATAAAATGCCCGCCTTCATGCTTTTCAAAACAAGCTTCAATTCGTTGTTTTTCCTCGAAAAAAAAATTAAAATTAAATTTCAAACTATGTGTTCTCTTATTAAAAGTTCCTCCGACAAAAAATTATTCTATTATTTTTCAAAAGCATCTAGTTTAATGTAGAAGATGCTCATTTCTTTTCTTTTTCATTTTCATTTTCTTTTCTTTTTAGTTTCAAAAGGTATCTTAGGTATCTTAGAAGAGTGTCCAATTTGACGTGAAAAGTGTCTAATTCGACTTGAAAACGGTATATATGCTCTACAATCAGCTCCTTTCGACTGAGAAGCTGTCTGAATGAATTCTGACGTCCGAGGCCCAGTGAAAACAATAGTAATTCTGATGAGCGAAGTCAAGAGAACTTTGTAGGATGCATGGCGCAATATCTAGAAAATCAAAAGGAAGCTAGGCTTCTTTTCGTTCCCGCAAATAAAGATTTCCCTGGAACGATGAGGTCGACCGGATCGCTCTCCCTTATCTCCTCAATTGCTCTCGACGAGGCCACGTTTGCAGACGGCGGTAGCGAGTGAACCTCATTTCAAGTCTCTAATGATTTTTCGCGTCCAACCGCATGTGGATAATGTCCGAGCGTACGACGATCAAGGTTCATCGTCAACGTTCGCGCTCTCGGCGCTATTGAAAGTCACGTCATCTGGGGCAGATTAGCATCTGCAGAAGCAGAAAGAGATGAGGACAAATATAGGCATTTTTCTACAAAAATTGGGGAGTAAAGATTGTCCAGAAGAAAATGAGATTTGAACAGTGACTATATTACTGAATGAAACTTGGCCCAGTTAACAGAAGGGCTGCATCTGAATCTTGGATAGCAGACAGCGGATCTATAGTAGTAAGGGGGGGGGCAGTGCTAGAAAAGCGAGCCGAACGCACTCACAGAGACGTATCCCGCTTAGGAGATTGCTTACTCATAAAAAGGATAAAAAAGGATAAAGGACGGCGTTATTCAATCCCCTTTAGGATGCGCCACGGATTCTACTTCTACGGGATGTCGTGAAGGCGAGTTGAATGCGTATTTGGCCATACAGTGACTTGCGATGGCCAGCCGATGAACAAGTCAGCGCTTTATCCTTCACAGACAAGTCTGATACCAATTCACCGACCCCGAAGGGATGTAAGGCTTAACTCCGAACCAGGAACCTGGTATCGGGTGCAAGCGACAGACGGCGCCTCCTCCGACTGCACTCCACGCGTCCATTGCTTACCCATAAGACAATTTGTCGTGTTGTCCTTGAATAATTGTTTACATTAAATTTTGAATTTTAATTTTTGTCAGTGTCAAACTATAAGTGCAGTGCTCCGACTAGGATAGATCCCAGAATCTCACACATCTCCCTTCCCGAAACCTAAGAGAAACATGGCCTCAATTCTCAGGTCTCTATAGACAACAGATGGCCTCCAGTCAACATTCGGGACTTATTTTCTTAGATTTGGTCTCACCATGAGGTTAAAATGCTCCGAAAGAAACTTCTGAATCTCCTTCTATATACAAGTATAGTCATTCATAGGCATAGCCCTTGTTGGCCGCTTTTTCGAGTCGGTTTCGCCCAGCACAAAGCTATGCCAGCAGCCTTCTGGTCGAATACACTGCTGACACTGTGACACAGCTAACTTGTTTTCGTGCCAGGGTGGAGCTCACACTGAAAAACACAGGAGGTTGAATGTTGAATGGTTCCGAACTTTTCAATGTCCAACCCCTTTTGATGACGGACCAAGATCAAAATGGTCTGACAAGACGAAAAAACCGTGCTATCAGGGTTACATTAATGTAACCGTAGTCGACGCCGCCCTTTCAATAAAAGCTTATTTGTTTTATGAAAAAAATATTTTACGCCAGAGTTACTATTATATAACTGCCCTTCATCCACCCACATCAGTGCTATCAGTCAGTCACTAGGCGGCAATTTACTACTCGGACGGCTTGTCTCAACCGAGTTCCGACGGACTCAATTACTCGCTCCTGGACGGACGCTATCCCCGTGAGACGTTGACGGCACGTACTCCGTAGATTCAGCAACAGGAGCACACTGGACACAGACCACAACTCGCTCAAGTGGACGAGATTGGCTGAGCTGAAAGAGGAGCAAAAACTACTCGGCGAGATAGCCTACAGTACCTCCAGCGGACGTTGGTCGAGTGAAGGATTACTCTACTTTCTGACAAGAACGGAAATTCTACAATTATTTGTTAATTCTATTTAATTGAATACGTCTTAGAAACGTGCCACACTTATAAAAAGAAGAACCGAATAGAAATATGCCATCTGACCAAATACTGAAAAAAGTCAGAGAAAGAACAACAAAAAGTGAATAAGTTTACAACAAATAGGGGGTTAAGACGAGGCTTAGAGACGGATCAGACGTCCCAGAATCAAATCAGGAATACGAGGACGAATTCATATAAGTTGGGAAAAAAAGTACAATTATAGATAACCAGACATAAGCTTTGTCGATCCACAAATTTCTAAACGGAGGGCGGAACAGTGTTCTCGAGAAGGAATATGGTTGAAAACTAGGTCTGCGCCGTTTTCAAAAATGTTATTCTACAATAAATTTTGCCGATTTTTTTTGCATCATTAAGTGTATCCAAAAGAAAACGGTTTGCTACATAAGAATTTGTGTTGGTTTTTTCCTTTATTTCAACCTTCTTTGTTTTCAGGCCATTGAAATGGAGTGTACAGTAGACATAAGTCATTATTTTCCAACAGCTGGCCTTGGCTAATTTGACTAGTTGGCTAATTTTGGCTAATTTTTCGTCATGGCAACTTTTTTAAAGCCTGAAGTTGCCTTTTCATCTATTTTTAATTCGCTATTATTTTCTGAAAACTCCGAAAACCCTTCGAGTTCTAGCGATGACGGACGAGATTCCTCGGCAAAAATCGAACTCCACGTTTCACTGTTCCTCGGTGATTTAGTTGCACAGTTGTCTGGCAGGGATGAAATACTGACTTGTCCATCGGCTGACCACTGGTACTCATTGTAAAGACATTTGAGAATGAATTTACGATATCCGTTGAAGTAGAGTGCACGGCGCACACCCTAAAGGGATATGTCGTCCTTTCCAATTTATTCAGCGCATTTTAGAAAACTCGATAGAAACACTTAGGCGGAAAAAGTCGACCCTTTTACTACAACCGATCCATGTATGGGCTAGAGGTTCCCTCCGTGAAAAGAGATGACGTCCAGGCATGTAGGCTCGATCGGCCGATGTCTAGAGATGAGGGCAGCGCATAAAATCGCTGCTTAACAATGCAACAATCGCTAACGCTATAGGGTTCTTCTTTAGGAGATATGGTAATGCGACGGAAAACCTAATTAGTATTAGGTTGTCCGGAAAGTCTTCAGACTAATTGCATGGTAAGATTCAAAACAACGTATCTTTGCCGGCTGAAGTTGAGAGAGGGCCGGATTTAGGAAGTTTGTGTTTCACGTGCTGTATTTGTAACTACCAGCATCGTCGTCTCCTGTTCCCAGTGGCGCCTTCGCGATGGACGACAAGAAGATGCTCTACCGACCAGCTCTCCTACAACACCGCTCCGGCCGATCCGCGAACGAGGCCCATCGCGTTCTACAGGAGACAATGAAGGAGCAAGCCCCTCTCGGGCGACGTGCTTCAATTGGTATCGCAAGTTCGACAACGGTTACAAATCGCTCGAGGATTCCCCATGCACAGGTCGACCAAATACGCAGAACAGACAGCTCGTACTCGCCACCTGCGGTGTTCAAGCTGATATTTCTGTACGCGAACTTTTAGACCTTACAAATACTCCTAGGTCCCCAGTACACGATGTTCTTCGGTTTTCTGGCAAAGTCGCGAAGTTGCCTCGAGTCGTACCACATGCTTTGACGTCTCAGGACAAACGGAAGCGCTTTGACACCTGCACTTCTCTCCTCAACCGTCGCCGCATATTTGCTTGGATCGACTCCATCGTCACGATGGATGAGAAGTACTGCGTCTACGACAATTTGGTGCGTCGCAGGTACAGGGTGGACCTCGATGAGTTGCCTCAACCACAGCCGAAACGTCCTGATCACGACAAAAAGGAGTTGCTTTCCTTCTGGTGGGACATCAATGGCCCACTATTCTGGGAATTGGTTCCTACCGGTTCCATGGTAGACTCAAACGTGTTCTGCGCTCAGCTGGAGAAAATGAGCGAAATCCTACGTAATCGCAATCCCAGAAGAGG
The DNA here is from genome assembly GCA_947396885.1 of Heligmosomoides polygyrus polygyrus. Classification (NCBI taxonomy): domain Eukaryota; kingdom Metazoa; phylum Nematoda; class Chromadorea; order Rhabditida; family Heligmosomidae; genus Heligmosomoides; species Heligmosomoides polygyrus. Next base: position 103,564,192 of record OX377201.1, read on the forward strand.
ATAGTTTCTTCTTCTCATGGATAACGCCAGACCTCACACAGCAAAGAATACGCAGAAGAAATTGGAGGAGCTATGGATTGAATTGGTACCCCTTCAGCCGTACTCAACTAATCTTGGAAAAAAGTTCGCAAATCGGAAGGAAGTCAAAGTGGTGTCAACGACTTCTTGCTGTCCAAGTCTCTGGAGTTCTTCGCTCTCTACCGGAAAGATGACAATATGTGATAGGTCATAATGGTGAATATTTTGTTGAATGATAGTGATCGTTAATAAAGTTATTAACTACACATTGTACCCTGACATTTGTCTAAAAACTTTCCGGACAACCTAATATTAGAGAGTTTAAAAAAGATGAACACCATTTTCACGTCGAAATAGACAGTTTTACATCAAATTGGACGCTTCTCACGCGAAGCTGGACACTCTTTCATCCTAAGATTCTTAACATCAAAGAGAAATCTTCCATATCGAAACGACCTTCAGGACGGTTAAACTACAGACCCTTTAAAAGGTTAAAGCAATTTTTTGTTCAAGAAAAATTTGGTATAGCTTTTTTGTAATTTTTTTAGTCCAGCTGTCGAATGATTTTTATAAAAGAAAAACAGTAACTTAGTTTTAGCTTTAAAGGGCAACAATGCAGCAGTCATTTAGTGCATTAAAAGATCAAACCGCGCCATGCAATTAAAAGGCTCCTCGCGGGTTTTACTTGATTGATAGTGATGAAAAAATTAGATACTTTTGAATAACATTCATTGAAATTTTTTAGTTTACCTGCCGCAATAAGTGGAATAGTTTTGCAATATTTTTTTAAATACATTAAAATTGGTCCTATAGAACAGCAAAATGTAGCAGTCATATAAAAAGATAAAAAAGGATAAAGGACGGCGTTATTTAACCCCCTTGGGGATGTGCCACGCATTCTATTTCTACGGGATTTCGTGGAGGCGAGTTGAATGCGTATTTGACCATACAATGACTTGCGGTGGCCAACCGGTGAACTAGTCAGCGCTTTATCTTTCTCAGACAAGTCTGGTACCAATTCACCGACCACGAAGGGATGGAAGGCTTGGTTGCCCTGGGCGGGAAATCCGAACCAGGAACCTGGTATTGGGTGCACGTGACAGCCGGCGCCTTCTCCGACTGCGCTACACGCGCCCAGCAAACATATAGTACATTAAAAATCAGATCGCGCCATGCATTTGAAAAGCTCGTTGCGATTTTTATGTGATTGATAGTGTAAGTATTGCTCACATCAAGTATCCATATGGCAGTATATGTGTTCCTTGCAATTGTTTTTGTTGCATTGTTTACAAATGTAAAACTCAATGCAAGCAGAGATTTTGCCATCAGTTGAATAAAAATCGCGACTTATTGGACGAGGGCATGGCTCTGCTTCTTGGGCAAAAAACGGCAGCTTTCTTGCTTTTTAAAACAAATATTAAACACTTATTCTTCTTCACAAAATAAGAAATTTATAAAGTTTCGAACAATGTGTTCACTTAGGAGATGAACTAAAAACTTAAAAAAAAGTTATACTAAAATTTTGCTTGAACAAAAAATTATTCAAATGTTTTTGGAGAGACTCTAGTTTAATCTGGAAGAAGTTCATTTCAATTTGGACGAGTTCGCTTCAATTTCAAAAGTCTTCGGCTAGCTTAGAAATGTATCGAATTTGATTTGAAAAGTATTCAACTCGACGTGAAAATGGCATCGATTCTGCGAAAGTTATGTCGGCGACTCTCTATTCTCTCTCTCTCTCTGTTCTCAATAGCTAAAAATCTCGCTTTAAAATTACATGGTTTTTAGTAGTTTTTTTTGTTGAAAGAAACACTTGATTAGCTACTGCAGTGTACTGCAGTGTCACCAGTCACCAGTATAAAAACAAATTTTGCAACTAATAAACAAGTTTTGCTTTAGTTTTTACGAACTCAAAGCATTACAAGAAAGCAGCTTAAAACTTTTAATATGTTCTTCTTCTTCATTGAACGGCCACAGAAAGAGGAGAACACAATGGTTTGTCTGAAGAGAGTAGCTAAACAAAGATTTCCTATCTATTTTTACCGTAGTTATTCTCTTATTTCTTCTCAATAACGTTCATGTTCTAGCCATTCTGAAGGCGCTTGTGCATGCTGGTATACCATCGCCCTACATCCGACTTCTCGACGAATGCTTCTCGAACACATCGACCACCATCCAGTTGTTCGATCGAAAGCTTAAGATTCCTATCGGGAAAGGAGTACGGCAGGGAGACACGATTTCTCCCAAGCAATTCACAGCGGCACTCCAGGATGCCATGAAGGACTTGAACTGGGACGATAAAGGCTACCTTGTCGACGGTAAACGGATCAGCAACCTTCGCTTCGACGACGACATTGTTCTCATCTCTACCAGCACGGCAGAAGCCGAGGAAATGCTGAACGAGCTCAATGTGGCAGGTATGAAGATTGGATTGGACATAAGTATGTCCAAAACGCAGTTTATGGTCAACCAGTGGTGTGACACGGGACTCGTAAGGTTGAATGGAGTCGCTCTACAACAGGTCGACTCCTACGTCTATCTGGGAAGAGAGCTGAACATGGATAACGACCTCGCTCCCGAAATCGCCCGCAGGAGACGCGCAGCATGGGCAGCCTTCAGTTCGATTCGCCAAGTCACCGATCAGGTCAAGGATGCCGGCCTCAGGGTCCCGATGTTCAACGCCTCTGTACTGCCTGCGATGTGATACGCGACGGAAACCTGGCCCGACAACGAGACAATCGCCAGAGCGATGCAAACTACGCATCGTGCACTGGAGAGATGTCTTCTGAGGACAAGCCTTCGTCAGCAATGGCAAGAAGGCCTACGAAGCTCGGAGCTACGGGAGAAGTCGCAATTAGCAGACCCGCTGCAGTACATGAAGAAGTCCAAATATCGCTGGGCCGGACACCTGCTTCGACGAAAGGACGATAGATGGAGTCTCCGTGTCACAGAGTGGCTCCCGAGAGACCATAAGAGACCACTGGGACGACCGCCAACGCGATGGGCAGACTCATTCTCAAGATCTTTCGGAGAGCGGAGTCTGTGCCTCACTGGATGCAAGCAGCCAGAGATCGAGCGGTCTGGAACAGTTGTGGTTCCCGCTGAGAAGACCTCCAGCCGTTAAAAGAACCATCAAAGTATCAAGGTAAGTAACGTTCTTGCTTCTTCTTCCGGTCTGCATGGCGAATCTGAGGTGGTAAATTGTTTATGAGGGATTTCTCTTGGAAAGAAGGCGGTTTATCCACCCCTACATGGAGCTGCGTACTTGTAGCAGTCGAGGAGCCACGACAGTTCCTTTCTCAGCCGGAAGTGAAAACTCCTCGATTTCTTCATCTTCTTCTCCTTCGGAGGAGATCAATTACGATGAGAGCATTTGGCTTGTCTTCAGATGACTATGCGCCCCCGTCTAATAGTAAGCCCTATTCAGTTATCCGCTTACATCAGTGAGGACGAGCTATGTACTAGTCTTCTTCCCTGTCGCTGGAACTCGGCGAAGCCACGCAAATGACTTACTCATTCACCGCATCAGCATTCAAGCGAAAAAGCAGGTTAGGCAGCATCTCCGCTGCAAAGCGACCTACCCTTGCAGCTTGCAAGGAGGAAACTGAATTAGAGGATAACGTCGGCGTTGGTAAATTCATTTGTAGAATGCGTCATGCATTCTACATCTACTAGGTAATATGGTGGTAAAAGCAGAGCTTTCCTAGGAATTATTAAACATTTGAAAAATTTCTGAAGTTGCATCTGAATACATAACTTACTGATGCTTAGACGTCGTCCGTCATTCACACTCCAACCTAGATAATATTTATTTATTCATTTATTACCCAACTATGCGCCATAAATAATAAACAAAACAAATACTGTAGATTTCGCCAGATTATATGACAAATGTTCAGTTTGAGTGTTTCTCAAACCTTTTATGAATAATGTGGGAATTTCGGTTTAAAATTGGATAACGGAAATCATTATAAGCTCATTGCCAGAAAAAAATGGAAAGAGAGGTTTGTCGAAGAGTAGCCCGCACTTGATGCTTATTAGACTAGATTTGTCGGTGGTTCAGAATATGTTCTTCGGTACACACATACACCAGTTGTTGGGCACCGTTTACCTCAAACTTGGGTAATTAAACCAAAACTTCAATACACAAGTACAGTACATATTAGAGCGTCCTCAAAACATCTTACAAAAGAATGAGGAATAGAAAAAATAAAACATGAAAAGAGCGCCACGTGAATTTTCCCATATGGCTCTTTATAGGGAGTTTTTTGTTTGCATAGCTGCACAATCTGATAAATCCCTAAGCGAAATTCCTCACAATATCCTACGAAATCGTCCTATGATCGCGAGAAGGTCACGATATTTATAGTGGAAGAAAAATAGATTGTTTTGCAATTTGCATAGGCCGCTGAAATCGCAAAAAAAAGAGGAACATAAGCGTATATAAAATTCTCTCTTTTTAAATATAATATGTGTAGATTATATTTTCTTCTCGCTATTTGCGAGAAGTAAATATCATTATTCAGGTTACGCACAAATGTTGTTGTACTCGTGCAAATAAATAAATAAACAAAATAAATTTGAGAGCATATTTAGCCGATAGCAACAACGATTTGCGATATTCGGACGGCAAAAAAAGTCACTGTTTTATCGTTTCTAGACACGTCTACCACAAATTTACCAACATCGGAGGGATGTGAGACTTGGTTAGCCTTGAAGGAAATCGAACCAAGAACGTTGAATCGAAGTGCACGCGACAGGCGGCGCCTTCTCCGACTGCGCCACTTCGCGCCCTGCTCGCAAGTCTTAATAGTAATAAACAAGAATTGGCCATATACAGGTTGCGCCATAAATATGGTCACTTTTTCGCGCGTCATTTTTTGTATTTGTTTGTGAACGTTTTTATGTTTCCATTGTTTCTTCGGATTCTACGTGTCATCTTAACCGTCTCCACACTGCTTATATCAGAAATGGTAAAGTCTTGTTGTCAAAGGGGCGCAATCTTGGATCTGAGAAGGGCTGGACTTTCTGTTACCAACATCGCTCGTCTGCTGAAGCTGCACAAGATGACAGTCTATCGCTGTGTGGAACGTAAATCTCTCGTTGATCGTTCCCGACCTGGCTGCCCGGTATCCGTAGCTACGAGCAGTCTTTGAGAAATCGTGAAAGAACAATTCAAGTGGAATCCCGGCCGCAGCATGAGAAAGATGGCATCCGAGCAACGCATTGGCTGCGATGATGAAGCGAGTTGCTAAGAATGGACTTGAACTATACCCCTACAAGTTCCGTCAACTGCACGGACAAACGCCTGCACAGATGGAAGGAAGAAGAAAAAAATGTCCAAGACTCCTCCAGCGGCACGACCACTGCACGACGCTCTTCACTGATAAGAAACTTTTCTCAGTTGAGCAGCCTTTTGACCGCCAAAACTCGCGGTTATTGGCTGAAGGTGGTGAGGATGCAGACACCGTTAACAGAAACTCTCATGCAGCTTCTTCGATGGTTTGTCCCGGAGTTTGCGCCACAGGACGGACACGATTGGTTTTCGTTGAAAAAGGAGCCAAGGTCAACACCAATGACTACGTGAACGACATTGTGATGAAGGAGTTGCTTCCCTAGGCTCAAGAACACTCTGGAAATACAACATGGACCTTCCAACAGAACGGCGCACCCGCTCATAAGTCCAAGAAGACTCAGGAGTGGTGCGCAAGGAATATTCCCAACTTCATCCCTGTCTCTGAATGGCCGACAAACTCGTAAGATTTGAGTGTTATGGATTACTGCGTTGGATCATTTCAGAGGGTGAAGCCTGCGCTAAAAGGCGCACTACGATTCGAGGATTGAAATCTTCACAGGAAAAAGCATGGAAGGAAATTCCGCAAGCAACCTTGTGTCCCGCCGTTGAGTCCTACCCTAAATGTGTGAAGGTTGTCATTCGTGCCAAGGAAGGTCATATTAGATGATATCCATTTTGCGTGTTAACGAGATTGTTAGTAAATTGTTGAGGAAGTTTCGCTATTCCCTGATAAATTCCCCGTGAGTAATTCGCTTTTTATTGAGTGACCATATTTATGGCGCACCCTGTAGACAGAGTCGAAGCATAGGATTGAAGGGTACGGTGCATTGGTTATGTACAAGTTGCTATAGATTGTTCTTAAGTTTTAAAATTTTAGTTTAAGCTCTTGAATTCAATTTAAGTTACGGTTTTTTTACCAAGTTCCTATTAGGCTTTTTTATTTAACTTTAGTTTAACTTTTTAAATTCAATTAAAGAATAAGGTGAACAAAGGGTAGTCCAACGGGCAACAATTACGGAAACGTCAGGATCATTTGATGTATGCAAAATTACTTGGCGTTCTTGCTGGTCGAGGCACGCGTAGAAATAATCTACGAAAGTGCTTTGAAAAAAAATACAAGAGTTCTACACCCTTATTTGGCGCCGGGGGTACAAATATAAATAATATTAAATATTAGAAATATTAAAATTGAAAACAAAAATACCTAAGAAGGTTCGTTTCGCCACATTATTCTTCATACGAACCTTATTTTATGTTGTAGCACCTCCCCTGTGGCTCATCAGTGAAGAGGGGGAGATGCTACAAACTAAATAAGTGTTGATTAAACTCACGTATGTTTGTTCCTTCCTCCAGTACCGCTCACAGTGAGCGTATGCCAAAATAGAAACTACACAGTTGTGTATATCATTAACATATTGATATTATTGTTACGGTTAATGTGCATTCAGTGTTGATTGTTGGTGTATTGGGGTAGTTTAAACAAGATATAATTAATATTAGGAATTGAGAGGATATAGAACTTAAAAAGTAGTAAAGTATGTTTTGGAATAATTATTTAATGTTTTTAATAAAATTAATCATTTTATTATTCACATTATTATCTATTAAGTTATATTTATAAAAAATTTGTTGGTTTTTGTAAATACATTTTAATATGTTCTTAACTATAAAATTTTTGGTAAAACCATTATGTATAAATATATCATAAAGTTCTTTTATTTTATTATTAAAATATTCTAGTTGGGAACATGTTTTTGCAACCCTTAAAGTTTCTGTATAAATAGTATTACTTTTTATATTAATTGAGATTTCCGAATCCCTGTGCGGGAATCTATTAACTTTAAAATTAAAAGAATCTGTTTTATTATATAAATTAGTAATTATTTTGTTGTCAATTATTTTTATAGTCATGTCTAAATAATTACATTTATATTCATTTTCATGTGTCTTTTTTAAAGCAATTACATTATTATAAATTAGATTTAAAGTATTGTCAATAAATTCTTCATTATAATTATGAATTATAAGTAGATCGTCCATATATCTAAATGGTTTAAATAATTGATTACCATTTATAATGGTATTCTTAGAATATTCATATTCAAACATCGACATTGTAAGATCTGCTAATAGTGGACTGAAATTTCCGCCTTGTGGAACGCCTATGTTTTGTTTGTATATCTTATTAATAAATATACAGTAACTGTTTATTAGTAAATAATTAACTAAATATAGAATATCTGTAATATTATAATATCTGTATTTATAGTTATCTTTAATATTATCTGTATAGAAGGTTTTATACCCATTACTAGCTATATAATGCTTTCCTGCATTTTTAAAACATATATTCAGAAGATTTTTGATATTTTCTATTATGACATTATGTGGTATATTTGTGAACATATCTGTAAAATCCGCTGAGTATAATTTGATTTTATCATTTTTAATATTATCTAGTTCATGTGTTATATTACAATTATTAATAGCCCAATATGTTTTAATTGTTCTAAGTCATTGTGCAGGCCAAATACGCATGCCAGTTGCCTCCACGACATGCCGTAGAAGTAGTGTGCGTGGCGCATCCGGAAAGGGATTGAGTAACGCAGCCGCTTATCCTAATTTAACATGCAAAGAATTAGCGGAAAAAATTTCAGATAGAAAGAGGTTAGCAAGTTTTATGGATAAGAACCTGGGAAGAAGCAGGTACTAGTCGTTAATGTGGCCTATGTGCGGAGGCAGGAACGCGCAAGCCAATCACAGCTAATGAAAGGATCGATCGAACATATGCCAACCAATCATGATACCCGTATGACATGCTCATCTCATCTGGGTGTCATGCTCAATCGATGCGGCCTGATGGCTCTACTGCGCCCTCTTTGCCCGTGTAGGCCAGATTAACGACTAGTACCGAATATGTTGTGGCCCGTCGCGGTTCCCATTCGAAGTGTTAACTGACCTGTTTAGAATTGATCGTATGAGCTTCAGCTCTTCAACAACATCTCACAGAAGTTGTATAAGCGGTGGTATCGTGGGCTGGTATCCTATCATAACCCATACTAAACGCTGTATCGTTCCCAGGCCAGAGAACATTCGAGTCAATCCTAGTCGGGTGAGTTTGGGAGGGAGGGGGGGCGGGGAGAGGGAGGACTAAAAATCATGTAACCAAATGACATCAGCGTCTTCAAGAGGTCAAAATAGAGCTCAAAAAACAAAAACAAAACCAAACAATCAACAAACAAATCGCCGCGATTATAATGACGCGGACAAAGCGCCGCTCTGTGAATCTCAAGTCAATTGGATACATAATTTTTAGTTATGGTGCATCCTACCCCCCCCCCCACCCGACTAGGAAATTGTATTCGCAGTGCATGTGTCAACATCCAAAATGGCAGCTATTCAGGATGCGATAAACCGTTCTGATCATTTCACGAGACTGCCAATCCTCATAACGAGTAGTGAATACGAAAAGAAAATAAGCTCAAATAGAGGTTGGTGGTGCCTTTAAAGGAGCTAACGAGCTAATGACTGTGCCCTGAACAAGCGAAGTGCATGGCGCATACTAAATGGAATAAAATGCTGCTTTAACTTTATCACGTCTGCTTGAGGATATAGTTGAAAAAACACACAAACCTAGCACAGAGTAATAGACAATTACAGGTAAACATAATAAACAGTAAACAACATTGATTTGAAGACAGACTCACATAGCATAACATATTAAAGTGCTTACCTGATGTCCTCACATGAAAACAGCGGGTCCCTTCGCCGGAATATTGAAAGAATTAGTTATAAAAGCATGAAAGGTTGCAACGGGCCAGCTGCCTCCCCCCGGTTTTGACACAACTTTTTAAAAATTGCGCAGGAGCTAAGAAAAAGTGGAGACGCTGAGGACGTTTGAGGTTGAAGACTTTAAACCTCAAACTTGGGTAATTAAACCTTCCAGCTCTAGCTCTGCATATGAAGGTATTTAACGCCATTTTCAACACTAATGAGATAATCAACTCTGTAACAAAAGCGGCCATTATATTAGCGACGGGAAAAAGGAGCAGAATGGCAAGGAAATCTATCCAAACCTGCATAGCCCGTATCTGATCGAACCAGTCGCACTCGACCACCACCCAATCGCCGGTGGCATTCGGTCGCATGTCTGAAACGTAGAAGAACTACTTGATGTCTGTCTGTGAATAACGGAATGGTGACGACATCTAGAGTGGATACGGTACGTAAAAAACGGATACGGTAGACAAAGAGGAAGTTATGGAAATAAAGAGCTGGAAATGATGGCAATCAATGAGCTCATTGCGAGCGATCAATACACGTGAAATGAGTGAATCAATACCAGGAATAGCACGACTGGAACCAGGATGTGTGACTTGAAGCGAGGAATGAACTGTGGGTAGTGAGGCGGACATCTTAGGCCAACCTGATATAGCTCGCGAGGAACGTCTTGGTATTTAGCATCCGGAATCGGAAAATTCAATGAGCAAGCATCAACAATCGATGGAAATCAATAATCGATTGTCGATAATCGATAAACGACAAAAGGAGAGCAAAACGTATAGTGTGATTGCTGCGTACTTGCAAAATAGCAAAGTGACGATATACATGTTCTCTGCAACAACTTTTGTTGCACCGTTGACAAGTGCTTATTCCCAAGTAAACCGAATCTTTGCTATCAATCAAGGGAAAATTGCGGATATCCTGAACGAGTGCATGGCTCAATCTCAATTCCTTTTTCGCATCAAAATGCCGCCTTTATGCACATTAGAATAAACTCTATACCACCGTTTCACCTTAGAAAAATTAAAATTTTATTACTTATTTTTATTTATATTATTTTTTTTATTTCAAACGGGGTGTTCACTTATTGGAGCAGGTGAATTAAAAGACTTAAAAAAAAACTAGATTTTGCTCAATCAAAAATTATCCTAACCTTCTCGAAGAATTTCCAATTAAAACTGAAAAACAACCCTTTTGATCTGAAAGATATTCAGCTTACTTTCAAAAGCGTCAAGCGTGTTCGTTTTCGAAGCGAAGCATCGATCGCCATCAATCGATAATGATCAAATTATCGATTTTCTGCGGATGACGTTAGAGCGGTCCGAAACATCAGCTCTGGGGTGTGATCGAGAACGCTGAACACGAATCTGAAGTTTGTTTTGGAGGCATCGATCGCCATCAATCGATATTGAGCAAATTATCGATTTTTTGTAGATGTCGCTATTAATCAGGTATTAATGGGTTTGATCTGTCACTATTTTTTCTTATCAATTGAACTAATTTTACTAAAAGGATCGAGAAGCATTCTATTACGGCTATAATTCTTTTCATTCACGCTGGGTCAATCAATCAATCAATCGGTAATAAATAATACAATAATAAGGGCGCGTGTAGCGCAGTCGGAGGAGGCGCGACTGTCGCGTGCACCCGATACCAGGTTCCTGGTTCGGATTTCCCGCCCAGGCCAACCAAGCCTTCCATCCTTCCGGGGTCGGTGAATTGGTACCACACTTATTTGGAAAGGATAAAGCTCTGAATTGGTCATCGGCTGGCCACTGCATGTTATATTCATTGTGTGGCCAAATACGCATTCAAATCAAGCCCACGACATCCCGTAGAAGTCGAACGCGTGGCGCATCCCAAAAAGGATTGAGTAACGCCGTCCTTTATCCTTCAAGCTTAATAACAATAACAAAAACCATGTAAAAATTATTGGTCATTTGAGTAAACTCATTGAATTTTCGAACAAGCTATGCTCGAATTCGAACGAATACTTGAAAATCAGGAAGTTTTAAATATTAGACTGTGCCAATAAACATTCGGATAAATTATTCGAACTCTTGTTCGAATGTATTCGTTCAAGCACTACTAATCGATCTGCATCAATTGATGTTTCAGTGAAATCATTTTCCTGCTCGCTGCTGAACATACTCACGCTGACAAATCACAGCAAACGTTCGATTCATGAGAAACAATTCGTGATCGAAAAGTCGAAAATTCTATTCAGAAGAGATAAACTCATGTCGTCATTTGCACTCTAGAAAGGAGTCCAGATTCATCAACGGCCAACCCACGGGTATAGGGGTAGAGATACCCACGATAAAGCCTGCGTCTCCCCTTATACCCTGCATACCCACAGGTTTAATTGTTGATGAATCCGGCCCCAGTGTCCGTCCTGAAATACGTGATTTTGTAGCAGTGGAGAATTACGTTTGCACTACGTGTGGAGCGATAAGGTTTCCCATTAAGCAGGATTAGAAATGAAATGGCAGTAATGCTGTACGCAGGTGAATTCCAAAAATAGCCAGAATGTAGAGGAACCAAGGAACGGAAGGAAGAGTGGCTTCAAGGAAAACACGGACACTGCCACCGCTGTAGAAGAAAACGGTAAGTTCAAGCCCTGACACGACGTGTCGCAAATTTTTGTGAATTTTCATCATGGAATACGCTCCTAATCAAGGAAAGCGATGGAACACGAAATTTTGAAGAATTGATCGAGTGGTAGAGAACAGACACGAAAATTATAGGAATAAAAAAAAACAAATCAATAATAAAGAACCATTCCTCTATAGCTTCTGCTAAGCAGGATAGGATATATGCAGTGGTAAAGTCTACTACGTGTTAGGTGACGCCCATTAAGCGCTATTGAGCGAAAGGAAAGAGCAAAGCCGTGAACACATGCTGATTATTTATTCATTTATGTATTTTCTCCTGCGGTGCGCAAAAAATCAAAAATCATTCTTGATATTAATCTTTTATAAGATGTTACTAACATGCTCTATTGTGTGTTGTATTTGTACAAAATACGGTTTTGGTTTAATTACCCAAGTTTGAGGTTTGTGCGCAAAAATCAATGTAAAAATCCTACACCACAGCGGGTCGCGACTTTCTAGCGATCATAGGACGATTTGTGGAATAGTGGGATATTGTGAAAGAATTTTCGCTTTGAGCTTTATCAGATTGTTGAGCTATGCAAACAAAAAAAAACTTCTTATAAAAGAGTCATACGGAGCATTCACATGGCGCTTTTCTCATGTTCCTTTTCTTATTCTTCCTATTAATATGTTGTAAGATATTATCAACATGCTCTACTGTGCATTGTATTTGCATAAAATACGGTTTTGGTTTAATTACCCAAATTTGAGGTTTGTGAGAAAAAATCATTGTAAAAATCCTAAAAATCTAATGTTCCTTTTTTATTCTTCCTTTTAATCTGTTGGAGGATGTGATCAACATGCTCTATTGTCTATTGTATTTTTACAAAATACGGTGTTGGTTTAATTACCCAAGTTTGAAGGAAACTGTGACCGACTGGTGTATGTGTGTACCGACAAACATAAACCGACAATCTAGTTTCCAACGTTTCTAACAATCAGGCAGCGGGCAGTAAAAGCGAATATAACGAATGAAACGTTAAATAAATTGAAGGAGGAACACAACAAGTAGAAATGGACAAAAAATGAAGGAAAAAGGAAAGGAAGAACGAATAGATGGCTAAATCTATACTGTAAGGGCAGAATTAGCGATGAAGTTTATATCTATCCTTTCTTTTAGTTCGAGAACACCCAAAACAAAAGACTCATATGGGAAGATTAGGAAGCTGTGGGAAGCCAGCCAACTGCCTTTCGTGCTATGAGAACATCATTATAGGATTAGTAAGATAAAGGGCAAGAGGACAACACGTTTATAGGATTAGTAAGATGGAGAGTAAGAGGATGAAGGAGTGGGTTAATCAAGCCCTTTCGGCATGCGCCACGCATTGTACTTCCACAGGATGCCATGGAGACAATTTGAATGCGTACCTGGTCCATAAAGTAATGACTTCTGGGGCCAGATTCATCAACCGCTTACCGCCCCTAACGGCGAAAATACTGTCAAACCCCTGGTATGACATTCATCAGCATCGGTACTTATCGCTATTTTCACCGTTAGAGGGCGGTAAGCGGTTGATGAATCTGGCCCCTGGTGGAGAGCAGATAGAAAAGTCAGAGTTCTATCCTTCCCAGACAAGTTTGGGGTATGGTACCAACACACTGACCCCGGAAGAGTGGAAGGATTGGTTGGTCTGGGCCGGAAATCCGAACTAGGAACCTGGTATCGGGTCCACGCAAGAACCAGCACCTCCTCCGACTGTGCCAAAATGCGCGCTATTAGTAGAATATATCTTCCAAGTGGTATGAAGGCATCATCTCAAATAAGCTGCTCGTTTTCTAGCCATTAGCTTTTCCTAAGACTAAAAAACCATGAATCAATCCTTGGAGAGTTCCAGAACTTTTCGTGCCCTTCCAGCCGAAGTCGTTTCGGAGCTGGGCACCAGGAGATCTTATTCAATAAAGGCAGTGCGGCAACGGAGAGAAAAACGGTCCAGCAGTTCTTCAGCTGAAGTCGTAGCAGTGGGTGCTGGGCGGCTGAGTCGTCACGACGAAGGAAACGGCGACAAAATGCGAGAACGACAGTAAAATCTGATCGCTCTTGGGTGGACGAAGTCCGATTTGCATAGCTTAAGCACTTCCGGAGCGTTTTTGAAGATGAATGATAGTTCTTTTGAAGCTCCGAAATGCAGGAAGGCGGGGTATATCGACCCGTAAGACAAAATTTTCAAGAAATACCTTAAAATACTGTTATTAACGCCTTAGAAAGCGAAATTGACCTGCACTTGAGCTCATTTTCTTATTTTATTCAACACGTTCCTCACTGGATTATATATTATTTCCTTTTGAGCTTGAATTTCAAAATTGGCTCTACAGGTAAAGTTCTTAACCATTTCGTGTGAAGGGTAGAGGATAGAGATTAAGACTAATCAACTGTTCTGTGAGATGGGGCGCGTGTAGCGCAGTGGCGGAGGTGCTGGCTGTGACGTGCATCCGATACCGGGTTCTTGGTTCGCTTCTCCAGCCATGGCCAACCAAGCCCTCCATGCCTCAGAGGTCGGCGAAAAGGTAACAGACTTGTCTGTGAAGAATAGAACCCTGACATGCCTCTCTGTTGCCACCAGAAGTCATTAATTTATAGACCAAATCCGTATTCAAATTGCCTCCAAGGTGAATGTAGAAGGCATGGCGCATCCCAAGAAGGATTAATTAATGCGGTCTTTTATCCTTTATCTTCATTCTGTAGAATTTCACTTCTTCATTATATTATAGACGCGTCCACTGAATACATTTGGCCTAGGTAGCCTAGCGTCGACAGTGTTGTGCACCGAAAATCGAGGTTGTTGGTTCGATCCCCGCTCTGGCCAACAAAGCCTTCCATCCCTAAACAATCAATAAAATACCATCAAACATGTCTGAGAAGGATAAAACGCTGACTTCTTCATCAGATGGCCTTCATAAATAGGTGTATAGGCCAAATACCTATTCAAACTACTCCACAACACCTCCTAGAAGTAGAATGCGTGGCGCGTTCCAAACAAGAATTTCTAGCGCCAAACATTATCATTTATGTGGCCTAAACGGTGCGTTATAGTGGTCAACCGAAAAAAATTCGGGTAGTTTTACCCTATAAAAATTGAGGACAAACATCGGCGCTAATCAATTCCTTTTGGGATGCGCCACGCATTCTACTTCTGCAAGATATCGTGGATGCAACTTGAGTACGTGCTTGGTCAACGAATTGCGGTGTACATCTGATGTACAAGTCAATGTTTTATTCAGCCCATTTCGCGAATGTGGGCAGCACTGGGAGGTGGGAATGCGCCAGCAAATCAGGTCTCATCAAACGGCCTGTGATTTAGAGTGGGCGTCTATGGTCTGTAGCCTGCTCTGTAGGTTTAGAATCGACTGGCGAATAGCTCCCTCAAATACTGCACATTTTCACGACATGTCCATTTACACTTCCCCGACAAATATGGTACTAATTCATCGATCCCGGACGGCTATGTTGGTCTGGGAGGGAAGCCCGAACCAGGAACCCGGGATCAGGGCACACGGCGCCTCCTCCGACTGAGCTGCCACAGAGTCCTGTTACCCCACACAGGCGCAGGCTCAACTCACGATCCCCGAAGGGATGGAATGCATCGGTGGCAAGGATGGGACTCGAGCCAATAGTCGATTCGTAGGACGCGCGGCTCCGAATCGCAACCCAACTAAACTACACATCCTAAAGAAGTGCAGAAGTAGTTGTTGATTCCGATCAACTAAAGAAAGAATGGCATGGAAAGGAGAGACATCACTGCTTGAATACGTCCGGAACGAAGAGGCGGAGCAATTTTTGTAGGGAAAAATTGCTAGAAATTCGTCAAAAAGACGGAATTTTTTTTCGTTGTAAAAGTTACCGAGTCATGGAGAAGGCTTGCCTTTCGTCAAAGGCAAAATGAATCCTTCATTCTTCACACTGGTCCCCAGACGTCGATTCGTCGCACTCGGTTAACTATATAAGAAATACTAACCATAGGAGAAACCGCCGCCATAGAACAACCGGGTCAGACTGCGCTTTTTCACTTCGCAGAGGAATACCGTGAGGTTTTCGAAAAAAACCTGAAAGGCTTAAGTCACAGCCTCCGCTAGAGTGGAGCCTAGAAGGCATGGCAGGTTCACGTGACAGCTGAGCCTTCTGAAGTGAGTTTTTTGGGGTCAAAAACGTCCCACGATCAGCATTCCATCACTCTTCGACGCATTTCCAAGCACCTCTTCTAGATATGCGCTCGTTGCACTGCTAGAGCTCATGTGGGCGAGCCAATTGCAATACGAGCATCAGCTGAATTGCCCGACGATGATGGAGAATTGAATGTCCATCGACCTTATAGTACACCACTGAAGCTGTCCTATTAATTCTGTGCATAAGGTGCGCTCGTTTAGAACGTTTAGAAAGCACGTTAGAAGGGCTTTCTATGATATAATGAACTGCACCCTGCTGCTTAGTGGAAAGTGTGGGCTGACCGGCAGCAACTTAATAGTAACTTAATTGCTATAAAAAAGACATATGATAGTGGATGTAAGTGCAATTATTTAGAGACCAGACGTTCAGCGGCCTCGCGGCCGCCAAACGCCTGGTTGGGGGCTTCGCCCCTAAACCCCGACCGTGTTCTTTTCTTCTTTAGGCGCTCTTACTTTCATTTCATTCTCCGAAGTACATGTTCTACTAAGTCCTGAGGAACAGACTGTGAGAGTCTCAATCCAAAGTGCTTAATCTGCGGAAACATAAACGAAACCAAAGCGTGTCGGTAGACCGCTCGATACCGTTACCTGTCCGACAGCAATCATGTTCCTCCGATAACTTTAGCCATTCTCCTTACCCTCACTCTCAACCCCGCTAATACCCCTTACAATTGTGCCGGAGTGAAAAAATAAAGGCGTAGTGAGAGTCAAGTACTTGTCGAACGAAGCCTTTAAAAACTTCTCACGAATGCTGTGCAAAGTATGATCTGTGGAACGACTTCTGGATCTGGACGCACGTTGTACGACGTCTGGGTCACGTGTTCTGAATCCGGACGCATGTTGATATCGTCTGTGATACATATGCTGAACCCCAACGCACGTGTAACGTCGTCAGCAGCACGTCTTCTGAAGCCTGATACCCGTTGGACGATACAATCATGGTCCGCCCTTACTGGTCCCCTTCACTGGACCCCCTCCTTCAGTGGTCCCATCTTCACTGGTCCCCTTTACCGTCTCTCTCTCTCTCTCCCCCCCCCCCCCCCCTTAATACTGGTCCCCTCTTCATTGGGCCTCCTTCACCACCCCCCCCCCACTCGTTACTGGTTCCACCTTTGCCTTTTACTAATCCCTCTTCACTGGTCCCTCCTCCCTCCCCCCATTACCGGTCCCCCCTCACCGGACCCTCCCCTGCAGTGGTCCTTTTTACTGGTCCCCTCTTTATTGTCCCTCCTTTACCTACCCCCCCCCCCTCCATTACTGGACCCTCCTTTGCTGGTCCCCCCACTACTGAACCCCTTCACTGGTCACCCATCGGTGACATGTCGTCTGAACTGGGACATCCCTTGCACCATATCGATGAGACCCCTTCTTAACCCAAGCATCCATTCCGCGACATGGATGACACAACTCCTGAACCCGGACGCCTGTCGAGCGACGTCGGTAACACGTTTTTTCAAACCGTTCCTACTTTGCGCGACATCGGTGACACCCCTTCTGAACCTATACACCCACTGCGCGACATGGGTGACACAACCCCTGAACCCGGACGATTGTTGAACGCCGACGGTGAGATGTCTTCTCAATCCAGACGCCCTTTGCGCGACATCGGCGACACGTCTTCTGGCGCACGCGACACGACGTGGGTCACACCTCGTCTCAACCCGGACGCCTGTTGAACGCCAACGGTGAAATGTCTTCTCAACCCAGACGCCCTTTGCGCGACATAGGTGACACGTCGTCTGAATTCGGAACCCTTGGCGCGACATCAATGACACCTCTTCGGAGCCTAGACACCCACTGCGTGACATGGGTGACACAACCCCTGAACCCGGACGATTGTTGAACGCCGATGGTGAGATGTCTTCTCAACCCAGACGCCCTTTGCGGGACATCGGCGGCACGTCTTCTGGCGCACGCGATACGACGTGGGTCACACCTCTTCTCAACCCGGACGCCTTTCACTCGACGTCAATGAAAGGCCAGATGGACCGACGGAAGGACGGATGGACAGATGGGCGGACAGACGGACGGACAGACGGACAGACAGACGGACGGACAGACGGAAGGACAGACACAACCGCTTACTCTTTCATATATAGTAGGATAACTGGAGAAGTTATTAGTAACAAAATAGAAACTAATTATGCAACAAAACAGATTCGTTCAACTTCAGAGTTACTAAGTTTCCCAACATGGAATTCGCAATCTCGATTAGAATTAAAAGTAACTATTTTTTTTAACGAAAACAAGCTCTAAGAGTTGCTAAAGTCTGTTCTAATCTAGAAAATTCTAGAAAATTTTAATAACAAGATAAAAGATTTTTCCAACGCACACTAAATGGTGTTAACAAGAATTTTGTTGTTAAAAATGTGTTAAGATGTATTTATATAAAAAAGACAAATTTTCTATAAATATGCTATAATAGGGCACGTGTAGCGCAGTCGGAGGAGGTGCCGGCTGTCGCGTGCATCTGATACCAGGTTCCTTGTTCGGATTTCCTGCCCAGGCCAACCAAGACTCCATCCCTCCGGGGTCGTCAAACTGGTACCAGACTTGTCTGTGAGGAAGCACTGGCTCGAGTCTCGCCTAACGCACGAGCTGTGATTGTAGCAAATTTAGATAGTAGAGGATAATGCTGGAAAACGACATTATTCAGTCAATTCGTTGGATGCGCCGTGCATCTACTTCTGCAGACGTCGTGGATGCCATTTGAATGGTATTTGGTCTATATTATAACTTGTAGTGGCTAGACGATGGTGAGGTGAAGGTTATTATCCTTCCCAGACAAATCTAGTACCAATTTGCCGACGTCGAAGGGATGGAAAGCTTAGTTGGCCTGGGTAGAACCCCAGCATGAACACGTAATTCCTAGAAAGTGATGAAAAAGAAAAACGGTGAGGAAGTAACCCAGAAAAACACAGTGCACTGACTAGCATCAAATGCATGGAGTCTACATGTGAGAAGGAATAAATTATCTCTAAGAAATATCAAGAAAATCAGCAAAAGACGGCAACTGTGTTAGTAAGGTTCCCATTAGGAACAAATGCAAAGAAACTGTTCTGGAGATAAAGCCCAAAGCCCTGACATTTGATGTATTTGATCTATTAAAAGAATCTGCTAGATTTCTTTCTAGCATTCAATTCAGGAAGCGATGTTCTTGTCGTCATCGAGGATCGAAGCTTCCATCCAGGACTGTAGCGGAAACCATGAGAGTTTAAATTCCGCCCAAATCGAAAGTTTTGCCTATTGAACGCTAGAGCCTGTAGATTCTTTCAAATTCCTACTCAACTGCACTTGAATAAAAATACTTCTCAGCGATATGGTTAAGAGAAGCATTGTCGTTCAAAGCAGAAACGGAGCACTGCCTTCTGTTTGTCAACAAACCTTTTCTCTATTCGATGTAGGCTTCATAACTGAAGAAGGAATGACAATTTTAGGAGGCGTTTGGCAGAGGAGTCCGTGGCACAGAAAAGGCCAGCGTGGTTGAGGAACGAAGTGAGAAATGTCACTTCGAAAGAAAGAATAACGAAGGAAACAGGAGGGTGAGCGAGGCGCTACGCCAGGCTGGAAGGTGTGTAAGGCAGCGACGAAAAGCGAAGCGATGACGTTTATTTGGCAGAGCGCCTGACGTCAGCTGATGGGCTACACTAAAATTAGTCCGAGCTGACGACCACACGGCGGTCGAACTCGTCGTCACACCTGCTAGTGGGTCTCAGCCTAGCTCATCACGGCTTTATAAAGGATAAAGGTCGGCGTTACTCAATCCCTTTTGGGATGCGCCAGCGCCTTCTGCTTCTACGGGATGTCGTGGAGGCGATGTGAATGCGTATTTGGCCATACAATGACGTGCGGTGGCCAGCCGATGAACAAGTCAGCGCGTTATCCTTCCCAGACAAGTCTGGTACCAATTCACCGACCCCGGAAGGATGGAGGGCTTGGTTGGCCTGGGCGGAAAATCCGAACCAGGAACCTGGTATCGGGTGCACGCGACCGTCGGCGCCTCCTCCGACTGCGCTACACGCGCCCATCATAGCTGTACTGACAGGCAAATTCGACCTATAGGAAGCTAAGCTTTCAGTCGCAGTTACGAATCCTGCGATTTAGCATCCATGTCGCGAATATGGACAGCATTGTATGAGGGTGCGCCAGCCAATCACAACCACTCAGGGTGGCGACCATGTACGCTCTCTGTTCTATTTAACTGCCGCTTTCGTTCGACGCGACCTGATTGGCTGGCGCGTTCCCAATGCCCACTGCCGCTTACATTCGCGACAAGGATCAAAAATACCATGGTCAGAAAGATTGAATTAGGTGTAAATCTATAAACAAAGAATTATCTAAATCCTACGGTATTATAATGGTATAAGATATAACGCAATAACAATAGCAAAACGAGTGATACTAGTAACAACGACAGTAACAACAAACAGCAACAATAAACATGCCTTGTTTCACCTCTATCTTCATATAAAATGTTTAAAATTAGTCACGTCGTCTTATCACTTTCTTTCCGTTATAATATGTGTGCTTGATGCTTGATATTGAGCACGTATGCTTGAATAAATAAATAAATACATACATAAATATTATGCGCACATGAGCTGATCGCTTCTTAGGGGTATGAAAATATTAGGTTGCCCCATAAGTCCTTCCAGTTTTTTTTCAACGATTCATTGCAGATTTCGCCGGTGGTCTCTTGCATAGCGCTGCACAGATTTCGAAAGAGAATAATTAGCTCTATCAGAAAGTGTATTGCATTTCTTTTTTCATCATGAATTTTTGCAATTTTTAGGTCGTTACAGTAAAAAGTGAAAAAGTGAAAAGTGGCCATCTGCGCAGTTGTTCTCTCCGCTTAGGTTTGGAAATTTTCGCGCAGTTTTTTACATCACTTGGAAGAAAATATTCTGTACTACAAGAATATGTGTTGGTCCTATTTTCTCACCTGCCCTTTATTGATTTTTAGTCCATCAAATTGGGAATTCCGACTTTTCCGTCCGAATTTTTACCGAAACTCCGGTTCTGTGGTTGGACTTTTTTGCTTGGTGTTATATGTCGTTTGGAAGAGGATGTCTTGCTCAATAGGAATTTGTGTCGCGTTTGTTAGCTCATGCTGATTTCTGTTGAATATCAACAACTGAAGAAGGAAATGGAGTTGTTGGTGAAGACGATTTTTCTCTTTTTGGCATTTTGTTGACATTCAATGGAAATTAATAAACGCAACACATATTCTTATAGAGCAAAACATTCATTTCGAATGACATATAACACCAATCCAAACAGGTCCAACCACAGAGCAGGAGCTGTCGGCAAAAATAACCATCCTCCTTCGGACGTCCCAATTTGATGACCTAAAAATCAATAAAGGACAAATGAGCAAATAGCACTAACACATATTCTTGTAGTACAGAACATTGTCTTCAAAGTGCTGTAAAAAACTGCGGAAAAAATTACAAACCTCAGCGGAGAGAACAAGTGCGCAAATGGCTACTTTTTCACTTTTTCACTTTTCGCTTCAACGAACTAAAATTGACAAAGTTCATGATGAAAGAAGAAATGCAATACATGCTCTGATAGAGCAAATCATTCCCTTTCGAACGCTATGCAGCGCTATGCAAGAGACCGCTGGCGAAATCTGCAGTGAATCGTTGAAAAAAACTGCAAGGACTTATGGACAACCTAATAATATTGAGGCTGAATTGTCTTGGATGCCCCACGATCTCCATGACTCGAACCGGTCCACGCACTGGGCATCGCTCAGCCTGTCCTTCTTCGCTTTCGTATTAAGAACTTTCTGGGAGACGCGGTCGCCGGAAATGAGTCCTGGGTCTTTCACGTCAACCGTATCCGGAAGGCCCAGTGGCGCTCCCAAGGAGAACCACCTCCGAAGCAATCAATGTCCGACCTCCATCAGAAGAAGATAATGCTGAGGTGTTGGTGGGAGTCCGAAGAAATGCTCAACCACGACTTTCTCAAGGCCCGAACCTCAGTGAATGCGAATATCTATGCTGTCTAACTGCTAAAGTTCCGTGGCACCACCCAGCGGAAACGAACAGGGGCCAGATTCGTCAACGGCTTACAGCAATTTAACAGAGAAAATTACAGCCAAAATCCCTGATAGCGCTGCTCACCAGGCGATATGGTGAGCGATAAGCCACGATTTCTGATTGTGACTTTTCCGCTATGAATTCTCTGTTAATGTTTTGTAAGTAGTTGATGAATCCGACCCAGGACGGAAGAATGTTTACTTGCCGTATTTGCCAGGCATTGTTCCATCTCACTACCACCTCTTCACCTGAGGATAGACACTTTGATGATCATGCGCATTGCTCCTCATTGCTGCAGAACTTTTCCGACACCCGGAGAAAATCAGCGGTAAGTTTCGAAGTAACTGCTATCTTGCTAGCGCGTCCGGGAGTATTTACCACCAAAGCAAGGGTTTTGCTTCACTGCTAATTTCTGACCCAACGCTACGACCGCGGCCCGTTGCCAACTCAGCCGCCAAATCAATACTCGACAGGGTGCCTACAAGGTGAAACCCTTGCTTTGGTGGTTATGCATCAGAAACAGAGGTAAACTCTCCGTAAGTGGCCGGTAAAAGGCCGTCGAGGTAAATCAGGCTAGGATTGATCATCGGCCACGTTCATGAATCCACGCCCAGATTAATTTGCTACCAGGACGATGACGCATGAATCGTTCTGATACATAAGAAGATCTAATTCCGTTGGGCGCGTGTAGCGCAGTCGGAGGAGGCGCTGACTGTCGCGTGCACCCGATATCAGGTTCCTGGTTCGGATTTCCCGCCCAGGCCAACCAAGCCTTCCACCCCTCCGGGGTCGGTGAATTGGTGCCAGTCGTGTCTGGGAAGTATGAATCGCTGAGTTGTTCATCGGCTGGGCACCGCAAGTCATTGAATGGCCAAATACGCATTCATGTCGCCTCCACGACATCCCGTAGAAGTAGAATGCGCTGGCGCATCCCAGAAGGGATTGAGTAACGCCGTCCTTTAAACTTATCCTTAATTCCGTACTGAGGAGTTCTGAGGGCTCCTTATTCTTTTATATCTTTTACTATTCCTGCAATTCGTCCAGGCGAGAGAGAATCTTAATCAGGAGCTGCTACCCGGAGAGGACTACCAGCTCATCTGCCTATAGAACGGTCATCTGAAATCATCTGAAAGAACATGTTACGCCTTCAGATATCACGAGATGTCGTACACGTTAAAGGCTAATCCGGAATGTGTTCTTTATCCTTGAGTACATCTTTGTTGTCAACACGCTAGTTTGTAAGTGCATCACACGGCCTAGTTGCTGTTTAGAATGCCTGCTTGGATTAGGCTAATCCTGTGGAATCCAAAGAGCCATCAAATTAACGGATAGAGAAGGCAATATAAAGAGTTTGTTCCATCAAGGGAAAAAGGGGGAAGGCATGGGCAGTCTTCAGTTCAGTTCGCGAAGTCACCGATCAGGTCAAGGATGCCGGCCTCAGTGCCCCGTTATTCAGCGCCTCTGTACTGCCTGCGATGGGTTACGCGACGGAAACCTGGCCCGACAACAAGACAATCGCCAGAGCAATGCAAACTACGCATCGTTCACTGGAGAGATGCCTTCTGAGAACAAGCCTTCGTCAGCAATGGCAAGAAGTCCTACGAAGCTCAGAGCTACGGGAGAAGTCGCAATTAGCAGATCCGCTGCAGTACATGGAGAGGTCCAAACATCGCTGGGCCGGACACCTGCTTCTACGAAAGGACGATAGATGGAGTCTCCGTGTCAAAGAATGGCTGCCGAGAGACCATAGGAGACCACCGGGACGACCGCCAACGCGATGGGCAGACTCATTCTCAAGATCTTCCAGAGAGTGGAGTCTGCCTCACTGGATGCAAGCAGCCAGAGATCGAGCGTCTGGAAGAGCTGTAGTCCCCGTTGAGAAGACCTCCACCAGACAAAAGGACCATCAAAGTAAAGTAAGGGAAAAACCAACTGCTATGATGAGAAGGCTGAGCGCCAGATACGAGATTGTTCCAATATGGAATACGGGCTGTCATATCGAAGCATGGGTGTCTTCAGGATCACAAACACAATGACAAGAAGGTCACTGATAGTTCAATTTTAAAGCTACACCGGCCATAACTGGCTTATGAGACCCATTTGGTGAATTTGGTCTACACAGTTGTAGTCAGTGTTTCGAGCTCTCTCGTATGATACAGGTCGCTACCCGAAGTCCAAGGGAAGCTACAGGCTTTCCATAGTAAGCAAATATGGTTCAATGCTTAATTTTTCTTGTAAGGAGCTTAGGTGTAGGGCGCGCAGCAAAGTCGGGAGATGTTCACGCGTATTTTGAATCAGATGAAGGTTCGGGTCCCCTCCTAGTCGATCAAGCTTCCCATCTCCTTAGAATCGGTGTGTAGGTACCTTCAACTGACCACAGATATCGTCACAGTGTAGCCAAGCCCAAAAATGGTCAGTCTCCCATAGAAAAGAAGGGCGTGGCGTATTCCCAGAAAGAATATAGTCAACCCTTACTCTCCCTTTAGCTGGGAACATGGAACGAGCCATGTCTTTATACGATGGCGTCCTAGAGGAGCTACAGATCACACAGGTTCCACTAAACTTCGAAAACAGAGTGCATGGCGCAATCGCGCTGGAATGACAAGGCAAAGCGTCATCACAACACCTTCTTGAGAACGGATCGCGTTCTTTCCCACATGCTAACTGAATGAAATAGTCAGCGCTTGCGTAGAAGTTCTCTTACATCCCGGGGTTCTATTGAATATTCGAGCGGCTCTAGATGACCGTAGACACGACACCACAGGCAGTCTGGGTGTGTAGAAACTGGCTGCGAAACTCGACGTCTGAAGAAGAGTCGACTCTGAACAATAATTAGGTATGGAACGCCGCCAATTAATGCGGCCTAACGGAGCGTGTGTTTTTGTGACGATGCTTAGCCATGCGAGGTCTTATTGTCCCATCAGAAACGAAAAATCTCGTCGGGTCCTAAAAATATGACTGTCGTGCGAATTTTAGAAGAACGTTCCTCCTAAATGAGGGACCTCAATGAATATTTGACCAGTGATGGCCAAAGCTTTTTCCTATTGAGGCATAGTGTGAGAATTGCGATAGGGAACAGATGAAAAAGGTGAGACCCTCTGAAGTCATTTTCTATGCTTCGAGCTACTTAGAAGCGGCGGATTTTTGCCTTCATTTATTGAGAGAACTTCATTCTACGAGGCGTAGTGACTCATAGACTTTTGAAGGCGTTGTTAGTCATAGACTTCTGAGAATCATTTCAGGCTGAGAACACAAAATGTCAAACTTTCAAAAATTGCTACACATTTTCGAAATAGAAGTGATCTTAATCCTAAAATAATCTGAATTTCATTTATAATTTTTGTTCCATTAATGACTTTAGCATCTCTAACGAAATCTGTAATATTAAAATATAAAGGATAAAGGACGGCGTTACTCAATCCCTTCTGGGATGCGCCACGCATCTACTTCTACGGGATGTCGTGGAGGCGATCTATAAATGCTTCCTTAACCTATGCCATGGCCAACCCGATGACGCCAATTCGCCGACCCTGGAGGGATGGAAGGTTTGTTTGGCACGGCCAGAAATCCGAACCAAGAACCTGGTATCGGGCGCACGCGCCAGCTAGCACCTCCTCCAACTGCGCCACACACGCCCATTTCACCTAAGCTTCTCGCTGATCATTTTCTTTAAAGAAAACAAAATTTGAAGTATGCACTACACTCCCGGATACGGGTGGGTGCTGATCGGTCCCACGAGGTGTGGATGTTGCGTTCGATCAAACGGCGCCGGTGGTGTAATGGCGTAGAGCATTCCCGCCCGGTTAGAGAGAGGTGCGGGTTCGAGTCCCGCCTGGCGCTAGAAGTTTTGATCGCAACAAATCATCGTTATGACAATGCACTACACTCGCTCCACAAAACGCCCATTTTATTTTTGTAAGTGTTCGAAATGGAAAAATAATAGAATTAAAAACTGCCAGTTTATAATAAAAATGGTGAGATGGTAACATTTATCTTTATTTTATTTATTTTTATTTTCCTTGATATTTTTACATTTTTATTCACCTTATTTTATTTATTATTTACTAAGAGACGCCCTAAAAGTGCGTTTAAAGCAGCTAGTTGTTCCATTAAGTAATACGAAAATAGCTCATGTTTCCTAAGGGCTATAAAACCCTAGCGAAAAAAAAACAAAAAAAGAAACAACGTAGGAAATTTTGTAACATTTGTGAATTTAAGATAACTAATGATAAGCTTTTTTATAGCGAATTTGGGTATATTTTTAACAAAATTGGTTACAACATAGATCAAAAAACATCTCGGAAATAATGAATATACGCTTAAAAAATACAAGGAAGTAAGGATCTGTTTAAGAGTATACGAAAAGCTTACGCAAATTTTAGGGCTGATTAGGTTGATAGTCTATGTTCCCCGGCATTATTCTGACATGAGTCGACTCTATGACAACATCAAATTTCTGTACATTACGGGCTTATGGCCAGCGCTTCTAGAGAGCCACGCCCCTTGGCCAATCACAGGTGTTTCTGCAACGTTTTTGGAAGTCATCTTATCAGCGAAAACGAAAAATCTCGTCAAAGCTTCACAATCTTGGAAAACGTTCTTAGAAATGGGACCTCCCTGAGTGCAATGAACAATGATGCCCCAGCGTCTTCGTATGGAGAGATGGCGTGGGAATTGGGACTAGGAGGAACTGAAAAAGGTGGGACCTTCTGAAGTCATTTTCTACGCTTCGACGGACGTCAGATGAATTTAGAAGCTGCGGATTTGTGCCCTAATCTATTCAGTGAATTCCATTCCGTGAGACGCAGTGATTCATAGGCCTACGCGTTTCTGAGGAACATTTCAGCTTCATCAACACAAAATAATCGGATCTTCGAGAATTCTTATACATTTTCAAAACAGAAGTAGTTTCATTCCAGAAATAACCGGAATTGTATTTAAAATTTTTGGTCCACTGGTGACATTAACCACAATAATACCATTATTCTCACACTTTTTCTGCCGATTCCACGGACGTGTTTACCATTATTCCTCACAACATAGTCCATTTAAACAGAGTTCGTATGTTCCTCTGTCCGTGCGTCCGTCTATTCTTCCTTCCGTCCGCAAAAATACTTGTAAAGGGTACCTCATCTCGATCGAAACTGGTGACTTTCACCTACCATTAACCCGTTAGAGATAGACATCACGCGAATGTGCTGGTGGATGAACACCTTTCCAACAAGTAAAAACATTGATTGTTTTGCCGTTATTGATTGTTTTTATCGATTTTTAAAGGAATGGACCGGATGAGAGATCTACGCGAAGATTTTATCCGTTTACGGTTAGCTGCCTGAGGCAGACGAGGAAGAATATATGGGCGGATGGATACCTTTGCTGCGAGTCAGAAGCACTGATTGACTTGCCATTATCGATTGATTTTATCGATTTTCGTGGGAATGGACTGGATGAATGAGATCTACGCGAATGTTTCGTCTGTTTACGTCTGAAGCGGAATATACCGGCTGGTGGACGCCATCAAGCAGCATTGATCACCTAACCATTATTTATCGATTTTATCGATTTTTGTCCGAGTGAACCGATTAAGGTGAAATCGACGCGAAAATCTGATCCGTTTGCGGTTGGTTGCCTGAGGTAGACACTGCAAGAAAATGCCGGCAAGTGGATACCTTTGCAGCGAGTGAGAAGCACTGATTGATTTGCCATTATCGATTGATTTTATCGATTTTCGTGGGAATGGACTGGATGAGTGAGATCTACCGAATATTTTATCAGTTTACGGTTAGCTGTCTGAGGTAAACACAAAAGAATACAACGGCAGGTGCACGCCTTCAAGCAGCATTGATCGCCTGACCATTATTGATCGATTTTATCGATTTTTGTTTGAGTGAACCTGTTAAGGTGAAATCGACGCGAAAGCTTGATCCGTTTGAGCGTGAGGTAGACACCGCAAAAAATGGCGGTGAGTGGATACCTTTGCAGCGAGTGAGAAGCATTGATCGACTAGCCATTATTGATCGATTTATTCGATTTTTGTAGGAAAAAGCGGATGAGTGAGATCTATACGAATATTTTATCTGTTTGTGGTTGGATGCCTGAGAAAGACAAAAAATGTCGGCAGGTGGTCACCAGCAACTGGGCAGAATTGATCGCCTAGCCATTATTGATCGATTTTATCGATTTTGGTAGGAGTGTACCAGTTGAGGTGGAATTTACGAGTGTGTGTGATCTGCATTTTTTCCAGCACTATAAACTTCTCTATAGGCGAAAGGGCGAATGTTCAGATGAAGATGTCGCGTTTCAAGAGTGGGAATGCAGAAAGCTTAGAGATCCAGATTCTATGGCGAAGAGCTTCAGCAAGGCCATTCGGGATCTCGACAAGAATAGATGGAAGAGACCAGATGTGTCCGTTAATGAACTGCGGCGTCATGATGAAACAACAAATCGCTGTCGCCGCCACAAACACTATGAGAATCTGATGAGATATTCAGCGTCAACTGGAGCGAAGGACGTGTAGGACACCACCCATCCTCAGCGGCGTCAACAACCCAAAATGTCGACCAACACACCGAATAGGGGCTTGACGCACACAAAAGTGAGGCCTTCAGAAGAAGCGACGTGACGTCGACATTACCCCTTCGTCGTCAATTGTTCGGATTGAAGTCGAATCCCAGAGGACGACGCCAACGAACAGCTGATGAACAGCAAATTGCCCTAAGCGAGCGTGGATTCATCGGAGAGAAAAAAGCCGGATAGCATCATTTGGAGAGTTGACGAAGCCAGCGGCAGCAGCAGCTACAGGCAGCTGCTGCAGCTTGGCAGCGGCCAGTCATCTGTCCAGGAAATGGGGCATCAGAGCTGTTTCATGCCATTTCCGCGGAGTTGCGCCGGCCGGTGAATATGTCTCGCATGGGCGTGACCGTCTCAGAGACGACGGACGGATCGGGGGAGTCATGTCAGGAGTTACCTAGAAATCGTCGCAATAATGTCCGTCGACACGCCTACTTGTCGTCGGGGGTGGGCAGGAACTACCCTAGTGGCAAAGACTAACAACATCAAGTGCAGAATACAGAGCTCGTCTCGGACAAGATAAGAGAATAAAGGACGGCGTTATTTAGTGGCTTTTAGGATGATTGGAACGCATTCTACAGCGTGGCTACAAAGTTTGGTCCGTAATTTTATAGGAGTGGTTTCTGAGAAAATCGTTAACCATTTTCAGGTCAAGATTTTTTCGAAACTGTCCTAGTCGGGAGGGGCAATGTCAGATTCGTGCGTCATCCTATAGAACACAACCACATGTTCTGAATTTAAAATAAAGGCGTTCGTATGACGGGAGAGCAGCTGAGGATTTCGTAGAAACCAAAGCAAGGGATTAGAGATGCAAATCACTACATGTCCTCTCCGATTAGGATAGATCCCAATTTTCAAATGAAATTTGACACTTTTGAAAGCAAATTAAAGATTAATCCGTACATGTCGCGAACGTGAGCAGCACTGGTAGGTGGAAGCGCGCCAGCCAATAATAGCCAAGCAGAGCACACAGCGAACACATGCCAGCCGACATGGTACCGACTGTACACCTCCTTTCTGAATGGCGCGTCCATTAAATGCACTCTGATTGGAAGGGGCGTTCCCATCTCTCAATGCTGCTCGTCTTCGCGACATATACCCATTAAACTAGATACTCTCCAAAAAGGTTAGAATAATTTTTTGTTCAAGGAAAATTTTAACATGGTTTTCATTGAAATTTTAATTCAACTACTCATGAAGTGAACAAATTGCTTGAAATTTTGTAAACTTCTCAATTTTCAAAAAAAAAAATCATGGTTACAGATTGTTTTAAGGAGCAGAGAGACAGTAGTTTCTAGTGCCAAAAAAGAGACTGCGCCGTGTCCTTGACCAAGATAGCACGTTTTTTATTCGATTGATAGCAAAACTTCGCCTTACATGCGGTTACACACCTATAAATAAAGGATAAAGGACGCGTTACTCAATCCCTTTTGGGATGCGCCACGTATTCTACTTCTACGGGATATCGATTTGAATGCGTATTTGGCCATACAATGACTTGCGGTGGCCAGCCGATGAACAAGCCAGCGCTCTACCCTTCCCAGACACGTCTGGTATCAATTCAGCGACCCCGGATGGATGGAAGACTTGGTTGGCCCGGGCGGGAAATCCGAACCAGAAACCTGGTATCGGGTGCACGCAACAGTCGGGGCCTCCTCCGACTGCGCTACACGCGTCCACCTATAAATAGAACAACAGAACTAATTGTGAAGAAAACACATAACCTCACTTTGTTGTATCATGTAAACAACTTTTGCACCTTCGATCAAATGAAAAATCGCGACGTGCTTTTCGAGCGCATGGCGCGCCTCTCATTAGAGCACAAGGGGATTTTTTAGATTTTTGGTTGCGTTTAAAAAACCAATTTATTATTTTCTGTGAAAATAAGTTTTCTGTAAAATATTGTCACTCATTTGGGCAGCTGAACTAAAAAACTGCAGATTAAGTTATACCAGATTTTCCAGCAACAAAAAGGTATTCTAGCAATCCTGGAAAGCCTGTAGTTTAACCTGCAAGAAGTTCGTACCTATTTAAAAGACGTCCACTTTGATTTCAGAAGCGCAAAGTTTATTCAGAAGAGTGCCCAATTCGACGTAAAAATGGTGTGTGTCTGGTAGAGTAATTCTAACTAGAAAAGGTTGAAAACTTGCATTAAACCACAATCCGCTGTCTAGTGGCGATAAAATTTTGCACGATTTTCATCAGATTACATATAGAATTCGATCTCAAAAGAAGAAGAAGAAGAAGAAACAACAAAAAACGCTTTCGAATAGAACAGAAAGAGTCAAAGAATAAAGAGCGAAGAACAGGAAGTCCGTCGAAGATCTCGAGGCCATTTGACCGGAATCCGACGATGTTGCATGCATGGCTAAGCAAATGGACTGACGTCATCGCGATGAGGATCAACGAACCGAGCCGGGGCTCGGTGTAAAAAAGGGCGCGCTCATTTGTTCCGTTGACAAATTGGCTCCTCGCACGAAAATTCCACCTTTTGCTTCGAACTCGACTCTGCTCGGTGCAGAAATGCACTGGCTATGCAGCACCAACTCGCCTGCTTCGGGTAGGAGCAGCCATTGAAGGTGTACACAGTCCGTCCGCCATTGTTGAGGATTGCCCTGGTATACGGTAGAATCACACAGTGAGTATAGATTGATTCAAACTTTCCAAAAATAGAGGCCATTAGAATAGTTAGTTGTTTAGTTGCGATCAAAACTTTTGCGCCAGGCGGGACTCGAACCCGCACCTTCCGCTTAGGACATCATTTTCAAAAACAGTTATTACAACCACTTTTTATTATTTATCACTTCTATCTATTTACCACTATATAATTGAGTAACGTGCCCGGGCTGTAGATGATGAGGCGTATCTCACGCAGGTTAGAGACCATCCTGAGATACGGCTCATCGAACCCCACGCGGACAAAACGTGCCGTACAATATGGGATGCTTCTGCAGCATAGGAAGCGCGGTCTCCTTCTGCTTGACACAGCGGCAATTAGCGCACATTTCCATCTGGATCCAGAAGACGGGTCCCCTACATCGCGCAACAGGCATCTGGAGTCAGAAGAGGCGACACCATACGACGAGCGGCAACATTCAGAATTCAATATGGGTGTTGCTGCCGCCGAGGAACGCACCCTTCCCCTGCTTGAGCCGTAGTGTATACTTGCACGGCACAATGGTTGGAATGGATATCGATAGGGCGGCGCAAAAAATCGATATCGATGGCGATTGTGGTGTCGTGCTGCGTGGCGACGCAAGTATAAACCAGGGCTGACACAGCGTCAATTGCGAGCGTTTCTGAGCGTCCTGATTCCGAATACGTGTCACAAGGGAGGGAAGGGGGAGGTCGAGCGTTCTACCCCCACGTCCCCCTGGCCCGCCCACCCCCAACCCCCCGGGCTTGTCGAGAGTCCAGTGGCTGCCATACAAAATAGTGGAGACGCAGACTTTTGCCACACTTCTGTTTTAAGGGCGGGGGGTAGAACGCCACTCCGCCAAGACTTGTCAGCGATATTTATATACGGGAAGAATTTTATATACGCTTTATGTTCTTTTTGCGACTGCAACAGCTCTTGTCATTTATTTTTCTTCCACTATAAGAAACAAGTACGGGCTACTCTTCTACAAACCTCTCTTTGCATGTGTTAGCAATGAACTTACTGCGATCTCAATTTAATCTCATTTCAAATTGGAATTCCCACATTACCTACAGAAGGATTGAAAATCACTCAAACCGAACATATTTCGTGTAATCTGGCTTAATCCACAGTATTTGCTTTGTTTACTATTTATGGCGCACAGTTTGTTAAAGGATAAAAGGATAAAGGGCGGTGTTACTCAATCCCTTCTGGGATGCGCCAGCGTATTCTACTTCTACGGATTTCGTGGAGGCGGCATGAATGCGTATTTGGCCATACAATGACTTGCGGTTGCCAGCCGATGAACAAGTCAGCGCTTTATCCTTCCCAGACAAGTCTGGTACCAATTCACCGACCCCGGAGGGATGGAAGGCTTGGTTGTACTGGGCGGGAAATCCGAACTAGGAACCTGGTATCGGGTGCACGTGACAGCCGGAGCCTCCCCCGACTGCGCTACACACGCCCTCACAGTTTGTTAATAAATAAATAAACATCCGGAAACACAAGCTGTTCGGCATGAGAACGACTGCGGAGGAGCCACCTGAGGACAGAAGTACTGCGCAGCACAACGTAAGATAGGTAGATAAGATAAAATAAAATATAATACACAAGAAAATAAATAGATCCTGCTCAGCAAGTAAAAACCCACAACCTGCGTGTAGTTTTAGGACTGCGAAAGGAGATCTTTTCGAAGCCACCTCTAGTACGAGAAGGTAGGAGAGATTAAAACTGAGAAGCATAGACGTCCATGATTCCTGACAGCATTTCGAAGATAAAACATCTCTAGGGTTCCTACGGGATTCCAATGTGTGCAGATTGAAATATCCGTTTCTAATGCTCCCTCGTGGCACCCCACAGTAGAGGAAGCTTTCTGATCGAAGTAGAATTTTCCTAGTATAACTGCTCTAAATCTTCTCCAGAAATGTGATGTCCTTCTTTTGATAAGGGAAGAACACGGTCAATCCACTCTCCAGGTCCATAGGTCTTACGTATGTTTTGAAGGGCTCTACTAGGACTGCAAGAGCAGAGATCTTTAAAACCTTGGGATATGTGGCTGAGCTTTCTTCTTGATGACCTTGTAGTGTTCCAAAAAATCAAGCTTATCGTCGTAATGAAATCGGCTCCAAATTCGCATCGCTAGGAACTATACTGTATCACGCAGTTCCTAATAAATAGCCTCCCTCTTCCTCTTTTTTAGCAAACACACTGCGAAATCGCTTTGAGAAAAATGCGACTTCTTCATGTAAACCATGAAGAAGTCGTTTTCAGTGATCTTTATAAAATGCCAACCTTTGTTGCAATCTTCTGCGCTAAACTGATTTCGTATAAGTTAATTTTACGTCCTGTTTTTACTGATCTTTAAAAAGCTAGCTTTTGTTCTCAACGCATTTATAGTCACTTTTTGGCTCAATAAATTTTCTATGTTCTATGTTCTATCGATCGTTAAAATTCAAGAACCTGTGCATAAGCCTAATATATCTCCTTCTCAAAGCGTCTCCTCTTTTTCTACTTAACATTTAAAAAAATTGTCCTAGCAGACCGCTTTAATTTATTGGCATTTAAATCTGACCAAAGTTTTCCGAGAGTCAAACCATAAAACGTCATAACACGAAAAGAGGGCTTTCTCACTGTCACAAAGGCGGCTTAAAAGTTTCAATTCTCTCACTGGTTCTCAAATCGCCTCTCCATTCCATTCGTGCAGTTAAGAAATTGAAAAGAGGCGGAAACGTTTACAAAAGCAAAACGGAGGAAATTTCCGAGCACTTTTTCCTCGATGCGTAGGAAGTTGATTGTCGAGAGCACGGAATCAAATTCCACCCATTTACTTTGGAAAAATCTACATGACCAACAAGTCTAACCAAGATTTAGAAAAGTAAACAAAATAGCGCCGCTAGAGGAGGAGCCAGCTGTGGCGCGCTGATTCAAAGTTCGAATCACATCCAGCCTAATTAAGTTTTTGCTCCCTCCAAGGTCGATGAATTGGGTGCCAAACTTGTGTACAAAAATAGTGACTTGGCCACTTCTAGCCATCTATAGACGTATGGTGCATTGAAGTCGACAGAAGGACCCAGATTCATCAACGATTTACCGGCCGGTAACGATGGAACTTACTGCGAAACCGCAACGTACAACAATTCGTGAACACGCGGCGTGGTAGGCTTCCGGTGAAAACCGTTGTAACGGTTACAAAGCTAGAGGGTCGGGTAAGCGACGCGGTGATGTACCGGTAACGCTCTGCTGCCAATGTCTGACCCGATGAGAACCAGGGGCCGGACACAGCAACGAGTTTCAGCAATTTAACAGAGAAAATACAGTCGAGATCCCTGATAGCGTAGCGAAATGTTTGACCATATCGCTTGATAAGCTACCCTTCCAACGGTACGAACGCGATACGTGGCGGTTTCGCGGTAAGTTCCATCTTTACCGGCCGGTAAATCGCTGAATAGAAGACCAGCTACCAGTTGGGCACAGTTGGGCTCGCTGCCAAGAGTAGTCGGACGCATGCGTAGGTTCATTTTGCCAGATCTTATTTCTAGTTTTGTCAGTTAAGTTAAAGCTTGATCTTGGATATATCACTTTGTCATTGAATCGACTTCGAGCTACCTTAGGCGCCTTTTATACTCGCGCCGCCGTGCCGCGCAGCGTGCTGGTTGACATAGCCATCGATTTTTCGCGCCGCCTGGTGGAGCCGCATCGCTTTCATAAGCCCCGTTTATACTTTGTGGCGGCGCGACGCGATAGCCACGCAATGAGGCTAAATTGATCGATCGCGTCGCACAATCAATATGGCCAGTATACGTGGCGTCGCATCGCGCCGCGATGAAGTTTAAACGGGGCCGTACTCCGCCGCTCCAAAACACCATATTTGACGGAATTTTGGGTTACGCTATTCGGCGAATCGCGCCACGGGAGGGAAGGGCGCGGCGCGACGGCAGCAGACTCGGTGTGTAATGAGAGATTTCACACCGGGCTGGACCATTTTGCTATGGCCTTTTTGTTTAGGTTCCCCAATCGATAGAACAAAAAGGGTGTAGCAAAATGGTGGCACTATTGTACTTTCAGGGCTCTATAGATAGAGGAGAGATCGAAAAGTTTTTCAAGCAAACTTCGCTCAGGGGGGTTATTTAGGGTGTTGATCACGAATCTGACATCCGTTTTTGACATTGATTACGGTACGCTCGGTGACCAAGGCTGTCAAGGTAATAATCACCGATTTGCCTAAACTTCGCCTAGGAGGGCTATTTGGGGTGCAGATCACGAATCTAACATCCATTTTTTTAATCACGCTGGAGTTTGGGCAAAATCCGTGACCATGACCTTAGTCACCCGTACCTGCCGTAACCTTGGGAGAAAATACATGATCTGCAATCTGCAAATATAGGTCTGCAGACATTTCCGAAGTTTCACCTACTACGCTAAAGATATGCTTAGTGCACAATGACACCGGAATGGCCACATAAGAGAGAATTCTGACTGATTCTCGACGATGAGTACCTTCCAGCAGTTTTAATTTTGGACCCGCACACGCTGTAAAATAAAGGGTAGTTTAGTGCCACTTGTTACAGGGAATTCGACTCATTACCACACTCACTAGTTTCAACCGTAGTTTGAGAGGACGGCTTCGACCCCAGTCTTAGGGGAGGATTCGTCGCTCCCCACAGAAAACCTTCCACTTAAATTAGCAAGATGCATTCGTTGATTAGCCAGACGAATCCTTTCTGTTTTGGTTCTCCAATGACTCATGGACAGTCTCCTTCGTTATCCATGGCTCATGGACCGTAGTAACTGCAATCGCGTAGCGACGCGTCAAAATCGGGGCGCGACGCCGCCAGTCACGCCGCTCCGCGGCCGGAGTATAAAAGGCGCCTTAAGGTTTTACTTTGACTGAGAATGCACCCCTTTGAGCGTAATTTTTTAGGAAGCTTAATGTAGCCCGTTGTTTCACCACCTTGATTTTTGCGTTTTCCATTACTACCTTCCTATGTTAGAACCCGCGCCAACTGCGCCTTCAATCCATATCGGGGGCGGTGAATTGGTACTTGTCTGATGGTGCGGGAGACACTGATATGTCTACGACGAAAGATCTGAAACAGAAACACATTCTATCTTCAAAATACCACTGCGCCAATAGCTGTAACGCAATAAACAAAAAAAAACTGCTACATGCTAAAGAGCAAGGAGCCTATGTAGTCGTATACTGAATGTGGTGTCCTGCTCCTTTATTGGAGACTTTGCCCTAGGTGGGCTAGACGGTGGTTCAGTGATAGAATGCTCGCCTGCCACGCGGGCGGCCCGGGTTCGATTCCCGACCGATGCACCAAATCTGTGGTGTCCTGCTCCTTTACCCTAGGTGGGCTAGACGGTGGTTCAGTGGTCTTTAATAATTATATATTAAATGAGCTGCCACTCCGGGCGGCTCTGATAGACGACACTGCCCATGGACCAGCTCTCCGCCTAGCTGGTCCTAACATATGGGGCACAGATGGGGAGGAGTCGCGCTCTTTGTGAGGGACACTGAATAAATTCCAACGATACCGGAGGAAATAATGCATTAGAAGACCTTGTGCTTCGAATGGCGTCAAGAAACCAAAAGAAGACTTCGAAATGGTGCACTGCCGCGGAGTCTTGTACTCTCGAAAGGCGTTGAAACAGAGCACTTCCGCTAGATTTCGGCTCTTGCTCAGACACTGGGAGAGGTCAGCTGCAGGTGAAAATAACGTATTTTGAAGTCACAGCTGACCCTACGGGGGCTATTTTGGGCGGAGTTTCAGTGAGCGGTCTACTACCGGTCATTTCGCCGCTCGCGTGATAAGCAACGTGATATGTAGGCGAACTACAGGTTCACACGCTCCCGTGCAATCGATTGGGTCAAGCTTTCGCGATGGAGCAGGTCACCTACAGATGCAATGCTAGTTCACTAATTTTTTCCCTGCAGGTGACCTCTCCCAGTGTCTGAGTGCGTGTGACATTGTAACGCCTTTCCCGATGGTCAGTGTGGCTGCGGCCAATACGCAACAGCCGTCAATTTACCGGCGTAGCATCCTACACCGCTTCCTTCGTGACTCACAAGTCGCGGTGAATTCCTGGCAAGGAGTTCGTGAGATTAACCTGTGGTGGCGATTTACCGAGTTCTTCGTTGATGAAACCGGGCCCAGGATAATACGTAGAGGTAGAATACGTGGCACATCCCACATAGAGATTGATTAAGCCTCGAGCTTCATCCACTTTATCCGTCAAGCTGCAGGAAAAGAATTATCGGAGAAGAACCTATGGAGGCTGAATCCTATGATTAGAGCAGCAGAGAACGGCCGAGGTTCAGGAGACTACGTGCGCGTCCGGATGTCTATCTCAGATTCGACTAACGAGCCGACTGAAAAGGAAGGAAAGTACAGCTCTCCTTAGGGAGGGCAGCGTATGAAAAAAGACACACTAGAGGAAAACTCGTTACCGAGATAGGTGTACGGTTAATCAAACCAAGCCGCCCCCACTCGTGTCACTAAGAAGCAGAACGAAAATTTTGCAAAAAGCTGATAACACAAAAATCTTCACATAAATAAGTTTTCATTCTGAAAACGAATAATATTCTTATAATTTATAATGAAATAATGAATACATAGAAGAATTACTTAGTGAAACCTAAGAAAATTGAATCCTCACCTCTTATTTGAAATAACACATGAAACAAGTTATGAGATTTCAATTACCTCAATCTTGGCATCAAAACTAACAATAATTTAATGACGAATAACGAAGTTATACACTGCGCTCAAAAAAGATAGGTTCACCTTTGATTTTCTTGTTTCTGCACGAAATTCGGTTGCAGTCGATTCCATACTCAGTGAATTGAGCATAGCAAAAAATATAAGAGCAAAAAACTTGAGCGAAATCGTATAAAGAAATCCGTTTATAGAATTTCGTTACTTTTCCGATGACATTGAAGTTACGACTGATAGTGCTGCCGTCAGCGCCAAAATGCTGTGCTGGCTCCCTTACAGTTTTACGCTGCTCCGCTTCCACGATGGATTTCAGTTGGTCGTCGTTCGAGAGTGATGGAGGCCTACCTCGGTTTTCATCATCGAGACCTTCATCTCCAGATCGAAACCTTTCGAACCAGCGGCGAATTGCGTGTTTCTGAACGAAACCCTCCCCAAATGCAGCGTTGATGTTACGAGATGCGGCCGCCGCGCTGTGTTCACCTTTCCATTCATATAAGTAAAGTAACCAAATATCACTTTGATTCATACTGTAAAAGCGACGTCAAAAACTCGACAGGAAACAACTATGTCACAAGAGCTGTAAACGACAAAGAAACGGAGATTCTGCGCTTTCAGAAACTATATGCAGCGCCTGAAACGGGAACACTCGCAGCCGCGAAAAACCGACCAGAAATTGAGGTAGTATTTCATATGCAACGACCTAATACGTTCTGTTTTGAAGAGTTTGTTGGGGTCGTTATCATACATTTGTAAGCTTAACATGATGTGCTTATTTTCAATTGTAAAGCTCAGTTGTTAGCACAATTAATATGCTAAGACATCGTTCTATTCTGTATTAACAACTGAGTTAATTAGTTACCTTCTTTCCTGACCAGTTTCGAAGTAACTCATTTTAAACATGTTTTGTATGAAGTAAAACAAAGCATCTTGTTATTATTACCCATTAGTCCGATCGTTACCTATATCTAGAACAGATATGTGCTCAACGAAAACAACAAGTGATCAGCTTCGTTGCCTATAAGGAAAAATAGAGCCAGTCATTAAACTACAACAGAAGAAATGGAGAGCTCAACCCAACTGTTATATTGGGTGCAGACAACACTAATCCGATGTGGTAACAGTTGGGTTGGCTCAGACACGACGCCTAGACACAAGGCCCGCCCGCCATGGCTAAAACTGATTGCGACTCTATGGTAGTATTAGGTTGTCCCATAAGTCCCCGCCGTTTTTTCAACGATTCACTGCAGATTTCGCCGGCGGTCTCTTGCATAGCGCTGCATAACTTTCGAAAGAAAATGATTTACTCTATCAGATCATGTATTGCATTCCTTTCTTCATCATGAATTTTGTCAATTTTTAGGTCGTTGAAGTGAAAAGTGAAAAAGTGAAAAGTAGCCATTTGCGCACTTGTTATCTCCGTTTAGGTTTGGAATTTTTTGCGCAGTTTTTTATAGCATTTGGAAGACAATGTTCTGTGCCACAAGAATATGTAATAGGTGCTATTTTCTCACTTGCCAGTTACTGATTTTTAGGCCATCAAATTGGGAATTCCGACTTTTCCGTCCGAATTGTTACCAAAACTCCGGTACTGTGGTTGGACTTTTTTGCTTGGTGTCATATGTCGTTTAGAAGAAGATGCCTTGCTCAGTAAGAATTTGGGTCGCGTTTATTGGCTCACGCTGATTTCTATCGAATATCAACAACTGAAGAAGGAGAAGGAGTTGTTGATGAAGACGATTTTTCTCTTTTTGGCATTTTGTTGATATTCAATAGAAATCAATAAATGCGACACATATTCTTATAGAGCGAGACATTCTCTTTCGAATGACATATAACATCAACCCAAAACTCCAACCACAGAGCAGGAGCTGTCGGCAAAAATAACCCTCCTCCTTCGGAATTCCCAATTTGATGACCTAAAAATCAATAAAGGGCAAGTGTGAATATAGGACCAGCACATATTCTTGTAGTACAGAACATTGTCTTCCAAGTGCTGTAAAAAACTGCGCAAAAAATTACAAACCTAAGCGGAGAGAACAAGTGCGCAAATGGCTACTTTTTCACTTTTCACTTCAACGACCAAAAAATTGACAAAATTCATGATAAAAAAAATGCAATACATGCCCTGATAGAGCAAATCATTCTCTTTCGAAAGCTATGCAGCGCTATGCAAGAGACCGCCGGCGAAATCTCCAGTGAATCGTTAAAAAAAAACGGCGGAGACTTATGCGACAACCTAATAGTAACATAGCTGCCTGCTAAATTTATGAGCTCGATTTCTGTCGAAACTGGTGGATAATTTTTTTGATGTCGGCCTCATCACGAGAGTAGTTTTTTCTGCACCTTCCTGCATTGACTCAGTTAAGTTGGCCATGAGAGTACTATAATTCCTACTCTTTGTCACTTACTTTGCTCATGAACTCAGTCCCTTTCTTATATTTTGTTATCATTTTCTTTCAGCCTTTACGGTTTTTCGCAATGCCGATTTTCGTTATTCTTTTGTTTCCCATTTGCTATCTTATGGCTGCACTGGCACGAATAAATAAATAAATAAACACTCAAGAAATTGAGGGAAATACTGACGCTTGGCCCATGTGGGATACACTTCCTCAGTGACCGTCGCTCGCTGCTGTGCTCTGCAGTCGCCAGCCACGGTACGGAAGTATGTTCCTCTTCTGAGGTACAACAGTCATAGGTATTCAACCTTTGGCGATACGTTGTAGGAAAGACGTTGAAACTACTATTCCCGCGTTGTCCATGGCTGCAGAGGAAACAGGTCCCGCAGGGAGCTACCTCCACGATATGTGTTAGACTGTTGCCCTGTTACGGTGGCGCAAGAGCATACCAAACACTTCACGTCTCTAATTGTAATTGTTTATCACACAGGTGCCTATGTGGTAAACAAATATGACAGAAAAGCTGCTAGGGATAACAAACGCACAAAGAAAAGAACATAGCACAAAACGGGTAAGAGAAAGCGAATCAGGATGTCAGATACTTATTAAAAATGCTTTAAATGTAGAGCAATAGAACGGGATCTCGAATTTTTTCATCATTCTTTCAAACTCGACACCAGCTCTGATAACAAAAAAGTTTCGCCTAACACTACTCTTCGCCGTTTTGATATATAGCTTCCTGGGGCCAAATTCATAAACGAATTACGTAACATTAACGGAGAATTGTAAGCTTATCAAGCGATATGTTGAGCGATAAGCCGCGTTAAAAGCTCAGATAACGCGGCTTGATAAGCTTACAATTCTCCACCATAGCGCTTGATAAGCTTACAATTCTCCGTTAATGTTACGTAAGTCGTTGATGGTGAATCCGGCCTTGGATCCTTCCTTACTGTTCGAAGCTATCAGTTGAAAAAAGCTGGCGGTTTCATTCCAGAGTGCCTGGATAACATCTTGTAAAACATGATAAGGTCAAACTTTTTCTTCTAAGAGCTAGCGATTCCAATCCTAAGATGAACTGCATGTTTTACTGCAAGAGATTTGATGGTAAAGAAAGGCAGCAGTCCTTACCATAACTAATTTGACCCTTTCCAAGGTTTTCACAATAGCTTCCTTCAAAAGATTGAACACCACAGTTCCATATTCTAACAACGGGCTAACATAGGCTTTCTATGCCTGCAGGAGAAGGAGAGGATTTCTGGTCGAGAGACCTCGAAATATGTTGTGTATCATGATTGTGGCTTCTTGTGCTACTTTTTTGCAATGAGCATCAAAACATAGATCACTTCGTATCAGAAATCCAAGGTTAGTAATTTCTTCCACTTGCTAAAATTCATAATCGAGAAGGTGAGCAGCATTAGTAGGTGGGAGCGCGCCAGCAGTAATAACCGAGCATAGACCGAGTGAGACCATTAGAGTGGCCGTTAATTTCGCTCAGACGCAAGCATTGACTCTCGGACGTCTAGTTGTGTGTTTTGAGTCAGTAATCGATTGACCAAGATGTAGTACTCTTGTCTTTTCCTTCGATATCGGAAGATTCCATTCCAATGACCATCCGCTGACATCATTGAGAACGTTTTCCATTCTTTTTTAAAATTCTTTGCTGCAGAGCTCACAGAAATATATAGCTTAAAATCATCAACAAAAGCGCCACACCTAACTCCGTTACCCGTCACAATTTTATGCAACTCCTAGGTATTAATGTTAAACACAATTGGTGATAAAACTCCACCCTGAGGGGTCTATCTGTTCATGGATTCATGGACCTAGCAGTCTCTTCGTTGGGAGGGATGGCAAATAGAAACAACGCGGTCCAATACAATCTCACGCAATACTGCACACATTCGAACTGACTCTATCCAAGAGGGAATTCGCTAAATTGCAGCAACGACGGCAACTCTATAGAGCTGAATAACGTCGTGGAGCAGAAGCGGAGAATTTCTAGCCACATCTATTGCTACTAAAGAACCGAAAGCGATCCCGCTACTGCTTACCATTTTTCGTATTAAAGTGCTTTCTCAAATCAGTAGACATATAAATAACATTATTTGAATAATTACTGGAATGTTGCCAAAATCGACAAAAAGTTTCTCAAAGATCACTAATTGACAGCCTTGATTCTCTAGTCTGCTGAATACTAGTGAACACGCATAAGCTCTCGCAACAAAATATGCGATGCACGGGCACTTATAGTACAAGTCCTATAATCAGTTGTGCTGGCCGACCAACCGATCTTATCTCTAGATTCCTTAACGGCATTATAAACCAGTTGTTGATTAAGGTTCGTGCTCAACTGACCAAGACGTGCAGATCTCTTGAACTGTTACATAATCCTAACCTCGTTGATAATTGTATGATAGCCATTTGATGTACCTTACACAAACGTCCAATACGAGCAAACCTTGTTGCACTACCAGGAATGTTTGCTTGTGCAGAACAATGACGGCCTTGGAATGTCGAAAGTGCACATCGCGATCCTATCCTACTATATATAAGCGAGAGCGGTCGTTTGTCTGTGGGTGAGTGCGTGTGTTTGTGGGTGTGTTTGTTTGCACAGAAGTGCTGAAGGAGTGTGTTGGGAGGAAGTATAGGGAAGGGGAGGGGGGGGGGGGGAAGGGAGAAGGGGTTGTAGTTGTCACCAGTTGTCGCGCAAAGAACGTTAAGGTTGAGATGAGGTGTCACCGATGTCCCGCAAGGGGTGTTCGGATTCAGACGACGTGTGACTGATGTCGCACAAAGCAGTCCCGACTTGAGAAGACATGTCACCGACGTCGTTCATCAGGTACCTGGATTCAGAAGAGGTGTCACCAATGTCGCGAAAGGCCTTCCAGACTTAGACGACGTGTCACCGATGTCGCGCAATGCACGTTCAGGTTGAGAACACATGCCACCGACGTCGTTCATCAGGTGCATGGATTCAGAGGAGGTGTCACCGATGTCGCGAAAGGCCTTCCAGATTCAGACGACGTGTCAACGATGTCGCGCCAGGGTTCAGGATTCTCACAACGTGTTAACGATGCCACGCAAAGCACGTTCAGGTTGAGAACACATGTTACCGACGTTGTTCAACAGGTGTCCGGGTTCAGAAGAGGTGTCACCGATGTCGCGCGAGGGTTCAGGATTTAGACGACGTGTTACCAGTGAAGGTGGGGCCGGTAATGGGGGACCGGTGAAGGATGGGGTTCCAGAAAGGGGGACCGGTAAAGGGTTGACCAATGAAGGAGGGACCAGTGAAGGTTTGAAGAGCAATGGGGACCGGTGAGGGGGATCCAGTGAAGGGGGAACCGGTGAATGATTGGGAGGGGTCCAGTGAAGATGGGACCGGTGAGGAAGGGACCAGTAATGGAGACGGGGGGGGGGGGGGGACCAGTGAAGGGTGAATCGGAAAAGGGCTGACAATAAAGGGGAACCAGTAATAAGGGATTAGTTAAGGGTGGTCCAGTGAAGGTGATGGACTTGTTTTGCCCTATTCCGCTATACCATTCTATAAAGCAAAACCAGTTTTTTTTTTACTGTAATGAATGAGAGAAGGTCTAAAGAGGAGAAGGAGACGTTCGGAGTGTTCTATTCTCCGGGTTTGGGGCGAAGCCCAAATCAGACGTTTGGCGACCGGCAGGCCGTTGAACGTCTGGTTCAAGATAAGCTTGAACAGAAACATCCCCGTATTATTCCAAAATAAGGGGACTGGCTACGCGTGAACGATCGGCGTATGTGCTAGCATGATGCTTTATGAGTAGGATTGAACAACTGGTACGAGCAATCTCAATACATTACGCCTCGTTTACACTTCCATCGCTGCACGACGCGATGCCATGTAAAGAAGGCAAAATTGATTCACCGCGTCACTCTCGA
The DNA here is from genome assembly GCA_947396885.1 of Heligmosomoides polygyrus polygyrus. Taxonomy (NCBI): domain Eukaryota; kingdom Metazoa; phylum Nematoda; class Chromadorea; order Rhabditida; family Heligmosomidae; genus Heligmosomoides; species Heligmosomoides polygyrus. Next base: position 103,608,377 of record OX377201.1, read on the forward strand.
AAACAGCGCGATTTATGGCGCTGGATTGGAGTACGGTGCTGCCGTTCCAGTTGTACTTCATAGGTGACACGGAAATGTACAGGTCCACTGTGAATTGCAGAACGTGTGTAAAAGTACGCAATTGTGCTTGAAAGGATGACCGTGTCACAGGCTGTTCGGAGTGCTCATCGTGACCGAAACAGCGCTACGCGATGGGACGCATCGGCCCGTTCGAATCGCGTTGCCCTGCGATGGAAGGATAAACTTCAAACGGGGCCGAAAGCTTATCTTAAAAATACCAAACAATGGTTGGCTTGCTTACCTAAACACTCAAGCGAATGTGTTCAGAGAAAGTGTAATCAGCGTGAAATGGTAACGGAAACTCCGGAAACCAAGCTCTAAAAAAATATGTTGATTCACGCCATGTTAGCATGGAACGGGCTGCTGTCAACAGAATATTCCAAACAACAGTTCATATGTGAAAATATTCCAAGAGTCTTCACGATTGGCTTCCCATGTAGGCATTTCAAATTGCTGTAGGCTTCTAAGTCGTTATAGTGGACCTCAAAATAGCTCACATGGTGGATCCCTCATAAGCAATATGTCTCTCGCTCACTCCTCTACCTCCGATAGAGTCACTGTTAAACTTAAAAAGCACTAGTAGAAGGTCAAAATTGCAGAACGATGTAGCTTTATTAAACATTCCTAACAGCTATGTCAGGCGGAAGTTGGTTTGAAATGGGCTCTAGTATAAGCAGCACCTTTCGGAAAACTACTTTGCTTGCTGTAGCAAAGACGACTGCTCCAAGATTGCAGCTCTACCGGATCAAATGGTCAGCATGTCAAATATCAGAACCCCTCTACCTAAACGCTTCAGGAGTTTGGGCAGTAGACGTTCACACCTGCATCGTTCTGGCCCACTGTTTTCCTCCAGAGGTAAAAGAAACGGGGGGCAGTCGTTCGGTACACCGTGCCCTCCGCCCACTTCCCGCCCTGCCCGCGCCGCCCTATTTCGACGAGTTTGCTGCGCTCGAAACCGTCGTTAATTGGCGTGACATCGTCCAAAAACCTAACAACTGATAGGGGACGATTGGGGCATCTCGGGGAACTCTGAAGTCATTTTCCAGTCGGTTCGGTTATGGAGGCAGGTGAGGGAAGAACTCTCTTCTCTCTAAATTCCTTCCAATTTTCACCACAATTCTTTAAGTTTTCGGCTCAACTAGAGACTGTGGGCGATTCCGGTCAGTTCTACATTAGCGGGACCTGAAGAAAGCCTTGGCGCGGCACTTTTCCTCCAAATATGGTGAACAAAGTTCTGACTCTTGTCTCAAGAACGAAATCAGTTCAGGATAGAGATGCGGGGCCAAGGGAAGTGATTAGAAATGCGATGCCTCCATGTGAAGGCAGGGACCCGAACATCTTGTCCTCGGGGGGCTCGCCCCGCCCCTTTCTGAGGGCGGTGTATCCAACGACTCTCGGCCATAAGAAACGTAACGCTAATTATATTAATAGTGTTCAGAGATTCTAGAGAGTAAGCAGCGATATTCCTCATCCTAGTCTGTCGTCTACTAGGAGAATTTTCACGTAGTGGCTTTTCTGAACTTCCTTGAGACCACACAGATATATGTGATAGAAACACGCAGTAGGTTACCTAGAACTTGTGAAAGTCAGGAAAGCAGTGGGTAGTTTTGAATGCTCGCAATTTAACACCTGACACCTTTACCTAACAGCACAATGTGACATTCAATAAATAATACGAAACTCGTGGCCGCCCGTCGTTGACGCTCTCCATTTTAAGGCCTATGGTCTACTCCCGCGTCGCAATGGTGATGGGCTAGGGGCAACTGTCAATTGTGCGCCTTCGCTGTAGCGGCAGACGGCGCGATGAGTGCCGGTTGTTAGTTGTCGCGTCGTCGCTCCCGCGACGCGTCGCAGGAGGGTGATATACCTCCGTGTGGGGAAGAGGAACATAGTTCAGCGTTACGGCCGTCGCTGGCACTGCACACCGACATGCGATGGTCGCGAAGGGGAAGCGCCCGTCGTGTACCATTTTGCACTTGTTTCGACCATCCGCCGCAAGGCAACGCCGTCGCTGTGCAATCGCGCGTCGCTGCAGGACGGGAGTATACCATAGTTCTAAAGGCCTCCACATATTTTTGCGGCGATCGACGAAAAGGCTGCTTCCACACACAGGCAAAGGCGGCAAGCGACAAAGGCACCGGTACCGTATTTCCAATCGGGACCTACTATTGCTAGTCGCCTTCCCGCCTTCTAATCGCGCTCTGACCACTCCCTGCCGCGAAAGGTGAGCGCAGACAGTCTCTGCCGACGCGAATCGACGCGAAATTTACATCATTATTGCTCTGCTCTAGCGGCACACCCGCCGCTCACCGCAGATGGGAATATTTTAGGGTGTCCCACAGGATATCGCTTCCGACCGAAGGTTAAACTCACACAAAGGAATTAAAACCAAACCTAATTCGGTAATACATTCTCCGCAACTATCAGAAACCTTTCTCCAATGTACACGCAAAAATTGCATCCCGTCTTTAAAGAAATGAGTTTGCCGCGAGTCGAGGAAGTTGGTCACCCAAATCCGGATTTCATCGTAGTCGGCGAACTTCTACCCAGCCAAGGCGTGCTGCATCGAGCGGGATATGTGGTAGATGGGGCAAGGCTGCTGTCAGGGCTTCACAGCGGATGAGGCAAAACGGTCAAACCAAGTTTCTCAATTTTTTGCTGAACGACTTTTGCAGTGTGATGTCTCGCATGAGCATGCAGCAAGTTGGTAGAGGACGTGTCAGCTCTATTTGGATCTAGATTTGGAGCCCGATTTGGAGTAGGATTTGGAGCAGACAAGCTCTACTGCAAGCTCCCGGGTCGACCTTGTCGGATCAGGTTCAACGGCATTTCGTGAAAGGCCGCTATCCAGGACCGGCGGCCGTCTCCCATGCTCTTCGTCTTCAAGACTTTCGTCGCCGGCGGCAAGACGTTGAAACCACGGCTCCATTGTGCTTTGAAAACGACATCTTTGCCAAATGCAGCTATCAACAAACGATGCGATTTCGCAGCGGATTTCTTCAATTTGAAGTCGTAGAGCAGGCACGCGCGCACAATCATTTTCTGGTCCATTGCAGTCTGAAGGGTATAATTTTAGAAAACGATGTAGGAATAAAGTAGGAAAGATAGGAAATATAGAAGATGAAACTCCGTAAAAATTGACCCTAAGTGAGCTCACAAGTTATGCGAATAACTATGAAAACAAGCCATAATGTATGCGACATTCCGTGTGGGACAACCTAATAAGACGGTCCTAAGGCCCCATTTAAACTTCGACGCCGAGTGACGTCACGCGTGGTGGCCATATTGATCGAGCGACGCGATCATCCAATTTAGCCTAAACATTCCATCGCGTCGCTCTGCGTCAGAAGTATAAACGGGGCCTAAGATATTGCTCTCTATTCACAGCTGAACCGCGTCACTGAAATCTTGTTCCGAGTCCTACCTCGTGGATCCCAAGTCTGCAATGTCACTGTGTGTACATGTGGCTGTATAAGATGAACATCATCCTGGGGCCGGATTCATCAACGACTTACAGCAATTTAACAGAGAATGTTACAGCTGAAATCTCGGATAACGCGGCTTATCGCTCACCATATCGCCTGATAAGCCACGCTATCAGAGATTTCGGCTGTAATTTTCTTTGTTAAATTGCTGTAAGTCGTTGATGAATCCGGGTCCTGAATGTGCTTGACCCCCGTCTCTGGGAAGATTCATATCTTAAAACGATCAATAGCAAACAAACTATCAAACAGAATAGAACGTTCAACGAGTTCATTTGAAATACTAGAAAAAACAGAAATGTAAAATTTGTGGCTAAGCCCAATGTAATAATAGGATACGCGGTACCAGAATGCATAGAGAATCGAATAAATGCATAGAGAATCGAATAAAAAATCTTGATACAGTTCTAGTCATCAGCCCTTTCTATATGCAACAGGAACATTGCCTCAATCAACAGGCGGTTGAGATGTGTAAAGTCTTCTCGAATGCTCAAATAGACGGCCGGTTAGGCAGTGCTTGCGAGGGAAACTGAATCACTTCTTTCCTAACGAGCTGGACGCTCCCATGCGTAAAGCACTTTATCGCCGTGGACGATATTCAATCATGAAGCGTATTCAATCCTATTTATCCAACTGCCGAGAGACAAAGGCTATGAAAGAACGAGTGAGTGCGCAGAGGATGGGTGCTTGGCCAGCCTTCCTCTGTGAAGCTCATCGTGAGAAAAAACGAGTGTGAAAGAACGAGAAAAGTGGGTTCCCAGTTGGGTAACTCCCGGGCCATGTTACCTCATCCAGAATGAAATTTCCTGTCGAACGTTCCAAACTCCGAAAATATGCTCTTCATTGGATTTACGAGGCACATTTTGCGGAGGTAAGAGAATGTTGGATTTCAAGAGTGAATTTTGGAAAGAATTTGAGCTTTTTTATTTTTCTTCTTTCTTTTTAACGGCACAGTTTCTTTTCTGCTTTCAGGAAAAGAAGTCGTTAAAGTGACGGCAATGAAACCACCATTTTCAGTTTTAAAGGACATAAGCTCCTGAATACACCATTTTCACCTCAACTGAACACCTTTCAAACCAAATTGTACACTCTACTAAGCAAGCTTAACGTTTCTGCAATCAAAATAAACAACCTCCAAATTCCAAATTTAGGCTCTTCTCAGCCAGCAGATTTATTTCTGATAGAACACGCTCTCCTTCCTCGTTATATAGCCGATCGTGGAGTTGTCATGTTGACGCTTGTTTATTTTGTTGTTCTATCCTTGCCTTAACGGGTAAGGTTGGAAGAGCTTGATCTTTTGCAGATTCTAGGAAACAATAATGTCTAACGATGATGTTGGGCGCGTGTAGCGCAGTCGGAGGAGGCGCCGACTGTCGCGTGCATCCGATACCCGGTTCCTGGTTCGGATTTCCCGCCCCAGGCCAACCAAGCCTTCCATCCCTCCGGGGTCGGCGAATTGGTACCAGACGGTCTGGGAAGTATAGAGCGCTGACTTGTTCATCGGCTGGCCACCGCAAGTCATTGACTCGACGCTACACTTACAACGATGAAATTTTCATGGACGAGTTGTCCGGGGCGCCGATGGGCTTGGGGTTTGCTGCCACGAGCACCCCAACCAACAATAGTGGCTTCAACCGAACCGCCGAAGAAGTGAGCCCGAAGCCGTGCACTGCGAAATACCCCTCGTCGCTATGCAGGCTGTGGCGTATGCGGCGCGGGTTGTCCGAGAATCGCTCTCGCGGCAAAGAAAGCAAAAATCGATACGGTGGCGTTCCACCACGTTGTAGTTGTTGTAACCCGCCCCGGACAACTCGTCCGTGAACATTTCATCGTTGTAAGTGTAGCGTCGAGTAAGTCATTGTATGGCCAAATACGCATTCAACTAGCCTCCACAACATCCTGTAGAACCAGAATGTGTGACGCATCCCAAAGGGGATTGAACAACGCCGTCCTTTATCCTTTATCCTTTATCGTTGCCTTAAATAAATGAGTCAATTGAAATGACCGTCTTTCGGCTTAAACTAGATACTCTCCAGCAGGCTATAGTAGTTAAATGTCCAAGAAAAAATTCCAATGTCTTTATTTGCATAATAATTTTGTAACCCACCCGCTCCAATAAGTGAATAAACTGTTTGAAATTTTAATTTGTCATTTTCAAATTGATTTTTTTTCAGGAAAATACTAATATTTAGGGAAAATTGTGGCTTTAAGCTTTTCTATTGACAGTAAAAACAGTAATTTCTAAAGCTTTAAATGAAGAGACCGTGCCGTGCAGTCGTTCGATCTCTTGGAGCCTGTTCATACTTCGCGACAAGAGCGACAAGAGCGACAAGAGTGACAAGAGCGACAAGAGCCACTGGGGCGACGGATGTAGTGTGGTGTCCGTAAATAATTGCGTACTCCACACTCCGTCCGCGTCGAATGTAGTGTGAAGTACGTAGTTATTTACGTACACCACACTACATCCGTCACCCCAGTCGCTCCAGTCGCTCCAGTCGCTCTTGTCGCTCTTGTCGCGAAGTATGAATAGGCCCTTGCGATCATAATTTGATTGATAGTGTAAATTCGACTTACTTGGATTAGATCGTCATTGGTTCTTACAATTGTAAGCTTTCATAACGACGTTTCGTTGCGATCAGAACTCTAGCACCAGGCGTGACTCGAACTCGCACCTACTGCTGACCCATCGGGAATGCTCTACGCCGTTACGCCACCGACGCTGCTTGATCGAACGCAACATCCACACCATGTTCGCTATCAATCAAAAACCTCAATGCCAGCCACTTGATGCTTAAAGAGAAATGAACTCGACCTCCTTACAAATGTTCTTGACGTTTTAGAAATTTGTTTTAATGAATTCAGAGGGCTTGATTACCCATGTTTTTAATTTGACATCGGCAAGCGGAATGTCTACAATCGATTAAATGAAGACAGCGTCATGTACCAGTGCATGGCGCAATCCACTGTAAAAACATGTTGCCTTGCTTCACTTCAAAAATAGCTCTAAATCAATATTTTCTATTAAATGATAAAAGTTTTACAAAATTTCAAAAAAGTCCTTATTTATTGGGCAGGTGAATTGAAAAAAATCAGGTCAAATTTCCTTAAACAGAAAATGAGAAGAAACGTAGCAAAATTGGAACCGACATGGAGAGTCGTTATTTTAGTTTGGAAGACACTCATTTTGAAGATGTTCAGATTGATGTCAAAATCGACAAGCTCTTTAGAAGAGTGCCCAGTTCTATTTGAAAAGCGTCCAATTTGACGTGGAAATGGTACAATTCAGAGTTAAAGGATAAAGGACGGCGTTACTCAAATCCTTTTGGGATGCGCCACGCATTCTACTTCTCGCGATGTCGTGGAGGTGACATGAATGCGTATTTGGCCATACAATATCATGCGATCAGGCAGAATACGGAGTGCCCTCCTTCCCTAGTTCTTTGCGAAACCGTTTTGTCTGACTGTTCTACGACCATATACAATTTCGATGCCGGCACAGGCCACTAAGTACAAAAAGATCAAATAAAGATGCAATTAAAAGCCAGTCAGTGGAATGGTTCCACGTTATCGGACGCACGATTTTCGAGTGCGCGGTGCGTGGGACCATCCATCTTTTTGCAACGTCGTGGCCATGACACGGCATCGTGTCACATGTCCCAACTCTTGAACATATGTGACACATCATAATGTGCTAACGTTCAGGAAAAGTAGCTCCCAAATTTTCGTTATTGGCGCTCTATAATCGTTTAAATTACTTCCAGCGGCCTAAAAATTATTCTCTCCGTCTTGGCTGTTCCAGGTGGCGAGCAGAAGTATTCTGGAATAAGCAGCTCCAGGTGAGGATATATACTGGTCTAACCTCCTCGTAGGTATCTTACGAGGAGGTTAGACCAGTATATTTCTCTCGATTCGTTGCGTACTTGGAGGCACGGCAAAAAAATTTCTAGCTCCAAAAGGCATTAAATGATAAGGATGAAGGAGGGCGTTACTCAATCCCTTTTGGGATGCGCCACGCATTCTACTTCTATCAGATGCGGAGGCGATTTGAATACGTGTTTGGCATTTACCTACTTGCGGTGACGAGCCGATGAACAAGTCTTCCCAGACACGTCTGGTACCAATTCACCGACCACGGAGGGATGGAAGGCTTGGTTGGCCTGGGCGGGAAATCCGAACCAGAAACCTGGTATTGGGTGCAGGCGCACACAAAGCCTCCTCCGATTGCGCTTCACGCGCCCTAATTCAGAGTTTCTATGCTATTCCTAATCGACTCCGATGGGAGCCGTAGCTGGAATCGATAAGGAAAAAAATCGGAAAAAGTGTAAAAAATACTAGAGCTGGTTATGAACGCAAAGAAAATGGAAGCGATCGCATGAGTCGCATACGCAAAGCGAACAAAATTTCAGAAAGTGTCTTCACTAGTTGGGTTGCTGAACTAAAAAAATCTAAAGAAAGTCATTCTAAATTTTCTTTAACAGAAAATTAAAAACGAAGCAAAATTTAAACCTGCCTGGAAGGTCTTTTTTTAATTTGGAAGACACTCATTTTGAAGACGTTCAGATTGATTTCAAAATCGACAAGCTCTTTAGAAGAGTGTCCAATTTGACGTGGAAATGGTATAATTCAGAGTGGCCATGCTATTCTTAACTCAACCCTAGGTGGGAGTCGTAGCTCGGTTTGATGAGAAAAAAATACTTGTTTGATGAGAAGAAAAGAAAAAAAGGAAAAAATGTAAATGAATTCTGAACGTGAAGAAAGTAGAAATGATCGCATGAATGAGAGTTGCACACAGAAAGCGTTAGTGCCAAGCGAGCAGACTTTTCCAATCAGTGGAAAGCTGTCTTGGTGATCGGTCTTTGGAGTTGAACACTGCAAACACGTGCGTTTTTCCTGACGATGTCAAATCCATGGCCGACATTTACACTCTCCGGCTGGCAGTGGCAAGCATCGACAGGGTGATGGATTGAACAGCAGAGTACGGAGGTGATTCAAGTCAGTTCCTCTAAGCCTCACGTGGCTGTTGTCGAGGATGTAAGCCGTTGCAACGATGCTTTGTTGTGATCAAAACTCAGGCGCCAGGCGGGATTCGAACCCTCACCTCCCGCTGATCAGGCGGGAGTGTTCTACGTCATTACACCAACGGCGCTTTTGGTGCTCAAAAAGAGATTGTGCACTGTACTACCCCAGAGCATCACGATTTTTCCCTTTCCCTGCTGTTCCAAGTAAGAGGCATTTTACACTATCAGTTAAACTGAAGTCGCGTCGGCTTAGTGACAAAATTCAACGAAACTCAAATTTTTCAGAACTTTTAATACGACCAACTTCGTCCATTCTATTATATAATGGGTTATAAACCAGTGATGACTAGTTCTGTCGACAGTGTTATGAAGAACAGTTGGTTTTTCCGTAGAAAAAGCCTATTTTTCCGAAAGGCTCCAGCAAGCAGGTGGTCCTCGCCTCATCCAGAATAGAATACAAACTGAATCAGAGCGGCTGAAAACTTCAGTCGGCAGCTGATAACTGGTGAAAAACAGTGGCTGCAGACTCGGAGCAGGTGGAGTTTGTCTGGCTAAGAAATAACGAAGTGCTCAGAAATTTCGCTTGCAGTGAAGGTAGAGGATGTCCGAAGAAATCTACCCAAACCGCTACCAAATTGTTTCCCTTTTAGGCATAGCCAACAACCCTTAGCTTCTTTCGAATAGTATCACCTATATCACCATCTGTCCTACTGATTATCGATTTGTCCGAGCCGACGTTAGCAACGTAAAGCATTCATCCCTGTCGCGTGCCAAAGTGCTCCAATGGATCCTCTTCGCTCGATGGATTCCAAAGTGAGCAGCCCTTAGTCCATAGTTTCCAAACGAAAATGTCAGGTAAACGGATGCATAGATGCACGTCTTGGTGTACTTTTGAAGCTCGCAGGACCCAGGCAGTTACGGCACTCGTCTAGCGGGAAGAGGTCTTGGTCGGCCCACCTAATTTTCGACGACTTGACCCAGGCGTCGCCATCTGTGTTAGTCCAATATCGACAAAGTTCGGAAGTGCAGAGACCTTCTATCACTTGCAAAAATAATGTCTGAGCTTGGACAGTAAAGAAACGAAAATCTTACAAGACATAATATAATAGGGGGGGGGGGGGCAAAAGTAATGAGACAAAATGAAAAAAATCTTTATCTCTTCATAACTCAATTACAACTCAACGATGCTGAGGAGTGTATTTGCCATTAAGGGCAAGGACCTTGCTGCCCTCGCTCAGCCAACTTCCTGATCCCATCCTTTCAGAACTGCTTGAGCCTGGTGTTGATCAACTGCTCGATATGGTTGTCAAGGACTGCTTGGGTTCTTGTGTCCCTTCCGACCAGGAAGTCCTGTAGGCTCAAGAAGTGGTGGTAGTCGCATGGAGAGATGTCCGGCGAATACGGTGGGTGAGGCATGTGAACGTAGCCCAGCTGGCCAAGCTTATCCGTGCTTACTTGTTCCCGATGGGGTGCGGCGTTGTCGAAGAGGAGAACCTTCTTGAAGCGCTGCGAATGAATAAGAGCGAGTCGCCCGCCCATCTCCTCTATTTCGTTCACCATGGCCTTGGAGTTCATCGCGGTGCTCTTGGAAAACAGCCTCCGGTAAACCGATCCATGGGCGCAGACCCAAAAGCTCCAAAGATGCTTCTCGCCGTGAACATCTCGCCGAACGAAGGTCGGTAACAGGTCACCAGGCCTCATCCATACTCGCTGCTTGGTAGGGTTAAGGTAGAAGACGTACTTCTCACCCTGCGTGAATATTGAGCCCAGGCTGCTCGGGGTTGGGAATTGGGGGAGATTTGCGCGACACAGGTCGACTCGTCAGACTGGGGCTCGGCTTGAGACAGGCTGAGGTTTTTCGCATGCTTCTGGAAAGGGCGGAAGTGGTAACTTCTCAGGTGGCCTTCAGTAGGTAGCATACAAACATACAAATACAACAAGTAGGAATCCAGACTCCAGCCACGAGATATGTGGACACGGCATGGGGTGTCTCATTACTTTTGCCCCCCCCCCCCCCCCCTAATAAGTCGAGATTGCGCCATGCACTCACCCGGTTTTAGACGATTCTTCCTTGAGTGGCAGTATAAATGTCATTTCCGTGGAGTTCTCAAATAACGAAGATGCAATTTTTCGGTACATGTCGCAAAGGCGCACCACGGGGGTATGGGAACGCGCTGTTGCTACTACCGTAATTGCGGCAGCCCATCATGTCTCCTGCTTGTGCGGATGAGACTGTGACTAATTGGGTGCAGCGGTTACGGTAGGAGCAACGGCGCATACCCGCAAAGTATTTAAAGAATATAATGGATGAAAACCAATATTAAACCACCATGTGGTATGCGCCATGCATTCCATCTCTACAGGAAATCGTGGAGGCATGAATGCGTACCCGGCCTATACAACGAACTGCAGTAGCACGCGATGAAGTGAGGAGTTGGTTGACCTGGGCGGGGCGGACTTTCAATCGATTCGCGATGCATGCAAGAGTCATTCGACTGCACTATCCGTACTCAAATGGACAGTCAAGGATTAACATAGGATCAACAGTCATTGGCATGCCTCAGGGCCTGTTCATACTTCGCGACAGCAGAGACAAGGGCGACGAGAGCGGCAAAAGCGACTGGTGCGACAGCGTCGGCGCTCGAGTTCGAACACTTTTCGGCGGCGCGCGCTCGGTTTTAATCGATATGCATGTTTTGCACGGGCGACGAGTCGCTCTTGTCGCGAAGTATGAACAGGTCCTCATGGATGTGGAGACGAAGATACGTAGGAAGGACTGGCTCGTCAAAACGAAGAAAAAAAACAGAGGCAAGTCACCAAATAGTGAGACAACACTAGCAACTTGTTGACGACGAGGAAGGCGAGGAAGAGTATACCGTCAAAAGGATTAAGAACGACGTCAGTCAATTCATCCTTTTTAGGATGAGCCACGCATTCAACTTTTACGGGATGTCGTAGAGGCGATTTAAATGGGTATTTGGCTTATACGATCACTGCAGTGGCACACAACAGATAAGTCAGTGCTTTATCTTTCCCAGACAGATCCGGTACCAATTCCTCTGGAGAGCGGAAGGCTGGGTTTAACGGGAAACCCGAACCAAGAACCTCGTTTCAGGATGCAGGACGACAGAGGACGCCTCGTCCGACTGCACTACTTCGTGATCGCCGATCGAGGTTAACCTAGAAAAGGTGAAGGCCTATTTGCTGCCCCTACAAGGAAAAAAGAAACCGAGTAGTAGCAGTGTGACCGTAACGACGAGCTCAAACGGCGATTAGATGTAAAGCCGTTGCGAAAGCGTCCAAAGTACTCGGGCCGACGGCATAAACGATAAAACTGGCCAAAAATAGCCGTTGGAACAGCTGCTTCTCCTGTGAAAACACAAGGTTGTGCCAGGCTTGTTGTAATGACTATGTAGACAACTTTCATGAAGACAAATGGTGACCTTGGTTTGATAGCATTGGCCTGGAACCGCCATGCATTCGACATCCACCAACTGGATTGATACATCCTGTGTTTCTCGAACAAGTATCGCATCTCTCCACTGATATTCGAGTACATCCCGGCAAGAAGGATCTGATGGTGGGAAGAAAACACATTTTCTCAAACTATTCCTGGTCTAGGTAGAGCAGTCGAAGATGTGCTAGCTGTTGCGTGCACCCGATTCCAGACTCTTGGTTCAAGTCCAAACCATGCGGTCCAAGCCTTCCTACTGGTGCAAGTTCTTGATCGAGTTCTTGATAAGCTGGAGAAGTATTTATTCAATTTATTACTTGTTTATTAATCAATGCACACTAGTGCGCATTGCGAAAGCAACCAAAATATTAACACTTTGCTTCCATGGAAGTCATCCCATTTTTATTTCTTAACACTTTGGAGAGGAACATCATTTGTTTCATACTCATGGTCATTCTCACAACACAGAAGGGGGAACCCTTAGAGTGTTCCAACTACCGAGGGATCAAACCGATCTCACACACGATGAAGGTCTACGAACAACTGATCGATTCGAGGCCGCGGGAGATGGTCACCATCTTCCAGGGGCAGTGGGGCTTCATTCCTAAGAGGTCTACCACAGACGCGATATTTTTATCGTTTGCCAGGTGATAGAGAGGTATCGGGGGAAGGGAAGCCCTGCTACCTGGCATTCCTGGACTGGAGAAAACCTACGACAGGCTATCCAGGGCTGTGCTCTGGAAATCCCTTCGAGGGAGTGGTGTCCCGGAACGTTTGATGTTGCTCATAAAAGACATGCAGGAAGGCTCGAAAGCAGCGGTATGAACTCCACACGGAATGAGGAAGAAGATGGATCACAGTGGCGTACATCAAGGGTTCGAGCCGACGCCTGACTGCATAGTGAATCACATTGAGGAAGGCCCTCTCAGGAAAATCCTCTACGTAGACGATATCGCTCTAGTAGCCGACAGCCGAGAGAAGCTGGAGGAGAAGGTGCAGTTGTGGCCAATAGCCCTCGCAGACAATGGCCTGGGGCTGACGTGAAGAAGGCGAAGTTTATCAGCTTTGAGCAGTGCGCTGGATCGATCCTAGACTGCCAAGGGGAAACGATCGAGAAGGTGGAAGAATTCCGCTACCTCGGAAGTAACCAATCCGAGGAAGGAAGTGTGGACCAGGCGGTCAGGGGACGGATTAATGCAGCATGGCTCAAATGGGGGGAGTCCACAGGAATCCTCTGCGACCGTAGGTGCTCCAGGACACTCAAGGGCAAGCTATATAGAACAGTACATAGTGACGTCTGCCGTCCTCTAGGGCATTGAGTGCTGGGCCCCGGGTAAAGCGCAGGAGCGGCAACTGAAAAAATGAGGATGGTCAGGTGAACTTGTGGATGGACCCGTGGGGACAGAGTGTGAAATGAGGACGTTAGGGCAGTGTTGAAGAAAGCACCGATCCAACTGAAGATGACGGAGGTGATATCGACACATCCTCAGAAGATCAGAGGATCACATCATAGGTTTGTTTTCGGAAGAAGCTTTGACCAATTCTTAGGTATCTTGCCTCCAACCCCCATTCGATACATAACAAGTTGTTGTTCATTCAATGATAAAATAAAGGAGATTGCTTCACGTATCCTACTATATATAATCGGCTAATTTCACGTGTCCGTCACGGGGAGGGGGACTGAAGCCAAAAGATGCCTACTTCAGTGCGGCGTATGCCAGCCGGGCTTTCTTTCAGCTTAACCATGGGCGATTGCTGGCGAACTATATCCTTGGCGGCTGATCGTCCAAGTTTACGAGATATTCCAAGGGGCAACGCGTCAGGGTATGAGTGGAGATCGAGTGCAGAGCGTAGGGACTCAGTAGGCGTGCCCTAGACGTCGTTCAGCATGCGTCTGGATTCAGAAGACGTACTGAAGACGTCGTCTGATGTGCGTAGGTATTCAGAAGACCTTCGCTAGACGTTGTGAGTCAAGATTCAGAAGACCTGCGTCCAACGTGCGTAAGGATTCAGAAGACGTGCTGAAGACGTCCTTCAACGTCGTCTAACTTGCGTAGGGAATCAAAAGACGTGCTGACATGCCGTCTAACGTGCGTAGGGATTCAGAAGACATGCGCTAGACGTCGTGAGTCAAGATTCAGAAGACGTGCTGAAGACGTCGTCCAACTTGCGTGGGGATTTAAAAGATGTGCTGATGATGTCGTCTAGGTGCATAGGGATTCAGAACGTGCTGAAGACGTCGTTCAACGTACGTAGGGATTTAGAAGACGCGCTGAAGACGTCTTCCAACTTGCGTAGGGATTCCGAGTAAGGGCGACCAATAGGAGAGGACCAACAAAGGGGGATCATTAGAGGGGGAGCGTGAATAAGGGAGGAGGGACCCGCATTTTCCCTCAACATCGTTCAGTGTGCGTCGGATTTCTGAAGACGGCTTACAGAAGTCGCGGCACGTGTGTCAGAGTGCAGATGGAGTGTCATAGACGTCGTGGCAACGTGTGACACGTGAATCGGTACTGAGTGTCACAAATGCGTGCTTGACTCTCACTCCGTTTCTTTGCCTGCACATAGGAAAGGAAGTATTTCGGGAGAGGAGGGAGGTATAGATAGTTGCCATGGGATTCGGAGGAGTAATATTGCCGTCGGACAGTAAGCGGTGTCGACCAATACCGAGTAATCTTAATTATGACTTTGCTGATAAGCACCGGATTGGGGATCTCATTACCTGTTTCTCGACACGTAGAGAACGAGCGCTTCGGAGAATAAATCGCGTGCATGTGATGGAGGGTGGATGGTCTTCATATGCGCTGTGAAAATTCTGCCCTATCATATCCCACTGCACTAATCTACATAGTAAAACAGTATTTTTACTGTAAGAAGGCCTCAAGAAGAAAGGAGGAAGATTGGGGCTGTTCTACTTTCGAGGTTTGGCGGCGGAGCCCCAACCAGGTGGGATGGGATTATTCTATTCTCGAGGCTTGGGGGCAAAGCAACCAACCAGACGTTTGGCGGCCGCTAGGCCGCTGAACCTCTGGTCAAACAATAACTAGAGAGCACAACTAAACAAAGTAGGAACTACGTGCCAGGTATGTGGTTGGATATATTATGTATCCGAGCAGGAACTTAGCCATTTGGAAAGCAACGCCAAAATGACAAAGGAAATGCCTCGAACAGCTCGCCTTTTTTTTGTTCAACGAATTTCGTGCCCGCACTCAGCTTAATCACTAAGCACCACAATCTACTTAAACAACAACACGCTTTGTTACATGCGGTCACGAAACGACGAGAAGAACTGGTAGAATTTGAAGTGAATGCTTGGCCTTTGGCACCCATGGGACGTCGCGGTGCAGGAAGAATTACTCAGCTCCTAATTCGGTGCAGACGACTCTGCAGACTGTGCAAGTGAGCTCAGCGGCAGACAAGAACGGCAGCGATCATCTGAAAAAGACATTTTGTTATTATTATAGAATGAGCTGCTCGTCGGACACTCAAAGACGGCTTTATGATAAAAAATGCACACGAGATTATCACCAGGATGCAGAACGGAATCAGAGAATAAACAGAGATAACAGGCGACCAGTTTCTCAAACTTGGGTAATTAATGTTAAACTGATAAGGAATAGTAATACAAAAATGTTTAATAACTTTTTTTGTAGATCAGCTAGATGACTTCAGATGCTTCCTGCACCGGTAATTGAATCGCCGGACAGCTCGACTTTTAGAGCCAGATTGAAGCGAATCGATCTGCTGTCTGCTCTAGAGGTTAAGGATTTTAATTGAAAAGTCACATGCTTAAGGCTAAAGTCAAATATTGCTATTGCAGATATGTCGAAGCGGTTTCAGTGGCTCTATTTGCTAATTAGATGGCAATTCCATGGACAACCATTAGCAGTTACGCACTTGCTCTTTTGGCGGCTTTATAAATCTGCTTCCCTCTACTGCTTGGGATCTTAGGGAAAATTGCGCTCAGAAATGTCGCTGTGTTATGCCGTTATACTGTTGTGATATGTCTAGCAGCAAGGTAACTCTAACTCTAGTTTGTTCTGTTTGTTTGTTTGTTCTTCTTCCTAACCCTAGTTAGTTTCTATTTATTTTATGTTTCCCTGTTTTACCTAGTTTATCTGCTTTGTTGGCCTTTAGATATTGTGATATAGGCGCATTGTACTAGGCACTATTGAATTGTGTTGAACTGAATTGAATCATTGGGACATCCGCAAATTTTCCATGGATTCAAGCGTTTCCAGGCCTTTTTTATTAGTGTTGTAATCTAGTGTTGCTATGCCCAGAATGTTAAGTTTATTCTCTGGGGTGTTTAGTGCTGAAGGCTTGTTATCTAATATATTAGTTTTTTATTGAGTTATATTATCCTATTTCTATTTCATTACGCTTCCTATGGCAGCTGTCTACCTGGCGTTGATGAATACTTGGCTTATGAATTATTTTGAACCCACGAGCTAGGTAAATTACAAACGGCGCTCCATGGGGCCACAGGTGTCATGTTCCAACATATTCTATAGTCCGCTTGGAATCGTTCGCATACCATTAGAAGCCTCTTCTATAGGACTATCTAGGGGACATGCTCTTCGTTGGCCCTCGCCGACATGTACGCTGCCCGTGTAGGCTGGTTTGCCTAATCTATTTAAACCAGCAGTCTACAAATTTTTAACGGTGGCCTTAAATCCACCGTCAGGTCTTTCAAAAATTAGGTTTTTCTTTTTCTTAAACTCCTACATATCCATCCTTCCGCACTAGGCACCTCGTACTCACCCCCTTTTTTTTCCTCGTCTTCTGGAGTTTTGTTGTCAGTGTTTACAATACTGATATGTGAACGACGCTTGCTTGCATGGAAAATCTGCATAGATTGCTTGAGAGTGTTCTTCGGCTTGTTTTTTTTTATATGGCGCGTCTTATGACGTATTCAATAAATAAATAAATAAATAAATAAACCTTACTCCTAAACCACAGTGTCTCACAAAAAAGTGTACACAGGTTGAAAGATGATAACTTTGCTGCCAATAACGGTACGGACAAAATTGACAGCTTATGTGAAGGTACAAAAGCATGTAAATTGTATGAAATATGAGCGGTAGGGATCGCTTTACGCACTCGTCTGTATTTTGGCATTTGACACTTGAGTGATTGTTTTTCGCTTAAATACGTACTTGTAAAAATTCCCCCACAAAGTTATCCCTTCGATTGATTTCTGCTGCTTTTAAAGTTTTGAATTTAGAAACATGCCGGCTTGCGGCAAAATGCGAGGTGTCCTAAAGACTCTAACGTTGCTGCTTGTGTAGCTTTTAAAAAAGTTTTTGAGTCATATGAAAGCGCAGAATAATGTAAATTCTACGAGTGCTAAAGGTCAAGTTTGCGCCATGCATCCGTCTGAAACTTTACGTTTCAAGACTGATTGTTTAAGAAGCTTATATTAGGTTGTCCCATAAGTCACCGCCGTTTTTTTCAACGATTCACTGCAGATTCCGCCGGCGGTCTCTTGCATAGCGCTGCATAGCCTTCAAAAGAGAATGAATTGCTCTATCAGACCATGTATCGCATTTCTTTTTTCATTATGAGTTTTGTCAATTTTTAGGTCGTTGAAGTGAAAAGTGAAAAAGTGAAAAAGTAGCCATTTGCGCACTTGTTCTCTCCGCTTAGGTTTGTAAATTTTTGCTCAGTTTTTTATAGCACTTGGAAGACAATGTCCTGTACTACAAGAATATGTGTTGGTCCTATTTTCTCACTTGCCCTTTATTGATTTTTAGGTCATCAAATTGGGACGTCCGAAGGGGGATGGTTGTTTTTGCCGACAGCTCCTGCTCTGTGGTTGGACTTTTTGGATAGGTGTTATATGTCATTCGCAAGAAAATGCCTTGCTCTATAAGAACATGTGTCGCGTTTATTGATTTCTATTGAATGTCAACAAAATGCCAAAAAGAGAAAAATCGTCTTCACCAACAACTCCTTCACCTTCTTCAGTTGTTGATATTCGACAAAAATCAGCGGGAGCCAATGAACGCGACACAAATTCTAACTGAGCAAGACATCCTCTTCCAAACGACATATAACACCATGCAAAAAAGTTCAACCACAGAACCGGAGTTTTGGTAAAAATTCGGGCCGAAAAGTCGGAATTCCCAATTTGGTGACCTAAAAATCAATAAAGGACAAATGAGCAAATAGCACTAACACATATTCTTGTAGTACAGAACATTGTCTTCCAAACGCTATAAAAAACTGTGCAAAAAATTACAAACCTAAGCGGAGAGAAGAAGTGCGCAAATGGCAAGTTTTTCACTTTTCACTTTCCACTTCAACGACCTAAAAATTGACAAAATTCATGATGAAAAAAGAAATGCAATACATGTTCTGATAGAGCAAATTATTCTCTTTCGAAGGCTCTGCAGCGCTATTCAAGAGATCTTCAGTGAATCGTTGAAAAAAACGGCGGGGACTTATGGGACAACCTAATACATTACTCAATTTTGCGGCAAACTGATTAAGCCCTTGTTTCACTACTTTTTCGCTACTTTTCTAGTGCTAAAGAAAAAAGAATAAAGATGCTTTTGAAAAACCTAATCGTAACAAGAATCGTGTAAAAAATAATAATTTTCGGTCGTGCGGATGTTTAGTTGCAAACGGAGTTTTTGCGCCAGACAGGACTCTAATCCGCACACCCTTCTTCTCGGGTAGAATGATACGCTTTATATCACCGGCACTGTTTGATCGCACTTCTCAAGCTTTGTAGAATTTAAAGAAAGTTGAATCTTCTTCGCCAGTGGGTGCTGTCGCTCGGAGTCAAAGAAAGCATCTAGAAAATCTTCTAAATCGCAGAACTCCTAAATATGTCCGAATTCAGATTTATTCCAGAGAATACCATGCCACCTGTTTACTAGATGTGCATTAGGGGCAAAATACTTACGGACACCTATCTTTGCGGGATTTTCCGATCGTAACTTTGGAACCAGGAAATCCAAAGGAAATTTGGGTAGTTTTTTAGAATCCACTGATGATTCTCTACAAAAAACATTTGAATGTTGCCATCGCGTGGCAAAATTCAAAAAGAAATTCAAGTGGAAGGAAAATGGTTATGAGGTAATGCATTAAAAACACCTCTTCAAAATCACTACGTATCACTGTAGATCATAATGATCAACGCTAAAATCGATGATTTGCGCGTGCCAAACAGCTGTATATAGTGCTAATCGATTACTGTCCTCTACAACTCCAAGCAGACCTCCTGAAGATGGCGAAAGGCAAGTAGCTAACCGCAGCTCAGCGGGCTCAAGTTGTGCTTCTTCGAAACTTGAAACGGTCCTTCGGCGACATCGGAAGAAAATTCAAGTTGCCGAGGTCTACTGTTTTTCAAGCGTAAAAGGGAGCTGGTCGACTCAATGCGGAATCGATGTCTAGATGAGAACAAGAACAAGCGCTATCCAACCAAGTATTGATAAGTTCATCAATAATAAACGTGTTTTGATGATCTATTGCTCTTGAAGAGGTGTTTCGCATCCATTGCATCATGACCATTTTTCTTTCAATCGAATTTCTTTGTAAATTTAGCTTCAGCTTTTTGTTGCCAAGACAACATTTAATAGTGTGTTGAACCTTCCCACTTTTTTCTGAACTCCTTAGCTCAACCTACGATCGAAAAAACGCCGCAGAGGTAGATGTCCGTAAATATTTTGCCGCCACTGATACTATATCACAGAGATTCAGTCCTTAAGCTGTGTGCAAGTGTGACTATCTAAGTAGCCGTCCAATGCACCCCATTCATCTGCCCACAGAACTTGAACACGACGATATCAAAAGGCTGGCTAATGACGAGTTAGAAGGAAGTCAACTATAATGATGGAGCCTAGTTGGCGGTGTGGTTGGAGTGATGGCGCTGTCCTTCATCTCATCCACGAGCCCCATCCGGCGATTAACCGACGCCAATAGGCTGCTAGACGATACACGCATCAACAATGCCATTCGTCGGGTTACTCTCAGCAACCGAATTTCTGGCAGCGATAGCGTGCTTGTCAGTCACTACGGTGAGGGATAGGAAACAGTGGAAAAAGTTTGCAGGGGCTGCAAAGGACGCAGTGGTTGAAGGCGGTGCTTTCACCGACTATTATTCCTGGGTTGTTGAATAATTAATGTCGTTTTTCTTATAGATAGCATGAACTGTGTATTTTTGTGTCATACTGATTGCGTGGCTTACATTATTATAGACTATCGTCTGCCAAGAACCTAGCGTGGTAAAAATAATGTTGAAAACGGACAATCAAAGAGAGCATTAGCGGCATATTTTACTGCTTTACTTCTAAAAGGCCAAAAATGCGCTGCAAACTCGAAAGAAATGATGTGGAACTTATGTTGAGAATTACCTTACTGGGTCCGCATTTATCAACGATCTAGCGGCCGGTAAGGATGGAACTTTCCGGAAAACCGGCTGTACCGCGATTCATGAATGCGCGACGTGGTAGGTTTGCGGTGAAAATCGTCAAAGCAGTTAAGGCCCATTCACACAGCTGCGACGTTGTGGCGCGACGGCACGTATAGCTGTCAAATTG
Source organism: Heligmosomoides polygyrus polygyrus (assembly GCA_947396885.1). Lineage (NCBI taxonomy): Eukaryota > Metazoa > Nematoda > Chromadorea > Rhabditida > Heligmosomidae > Heligmosomoides > Heligmosomoides polygyrus. The sequence goes on from OX377201.1 coordinate 103,628,940, forward strand.
ATTGATTTCGTCGCCCGATCAATTTGACCACACAATACGTTGCTTCGCGTCGCTCGGCGGCGAAGTATAAATGGGCCCTCGTTTAGAGGTCGTTTAGTGTGCTCGCGGCGCGATGCCATGTGGCCTTTGTTATTCTCATCGCAGAGTTTTCTTCATGGCTAGGCTCATTTCGGGCTTTCTTTCTCATGTAAATTTCCTCGCCGGCACCGAAACCCACATTTCTGTACCGGAAAAGTCACAGGGAGGTTCTAATCACATGTCCGGCACAGAAATGCGCCAACTGAATGGCCACTTTTTGGAGCAGATGTTTTTCTAGGCCGTTTTCTTCCACCTGTGTGCCGATTCCTGCATTTTTCTAATGTGAACTTCTTCGCCGGAAAATTTGGGCCTCAACTGGGACGATTCCGTGCTGGACGCGTCATGAGAAGCCCCCCGTGTCGTGTCTAGCACAGAAACGTGGGTTTCCATGCCTGCGGGTGAAATGAGAATCGAAAGAAATGCATGAGTGAGCACAGGCATTGTGGAACCCCTTCCCCTAGCAAAACATGACATCGACGAAATACCCTTAATAGCAATGGCCCTACAACCGTGTATGGACCAGAAGGCGATAAAACGGGAAAAACGCGAAATCGCGAACGAAACGGTAGATAAATCAATGAATCCAAGAAAAAATGCACTGAATCAGCTGATTTGCTAAAATCCTGCAGAAGTCTCCGTCTGCAGAACTGCGGAGCCGTCGCGTCACTGTGCAGTCCTGCGTCGCTGCGCCGAAACCGACTGGTGATGTTATAATAGATGTCAATAGATGCTAATATAATAGATGTTTCGGTTTTTATCGTGGATCTCTTCTGAGGTTGTTTTTTGTCACTGCGATCGGTTTCTGGCGTTCCTAAATAGTGGTGCAGTACTTTCCTGCAAAATTTCACTGAGACACTAGGTTGTCCTATTTTGCAAAGCTTCTTGCTCATTCAGGATCTTGAAGAAGGTGATTTTCAGGAAACTTTAGGCTGGCCTAGGTCGGTACCGAAGTCTAACTTATTAGTCCTAGGCCCGTTTATACTTCAACGCCGAGCGACGCGACGCCACGTATTGTGGCCATATTGATCGAGCGACGCGATCGATTAATTTGGCCACTATACATCGGAAGCTCGGCGTCGGAAGTATAAACGGTGCCTTACTCTCTAAAGTTAGATCATCTACTGCACTATATAAACGAGCTCCTTTCAAGTAACACTTTCAGAAAACACCCACAAATACGGAGAGCCAAAGAAAGCCGTACCTGGAGTTAGGATCGTTCACTAAAAATGGACGAAACCAGACTTAAACCTAACGTGGATGACTGACAACTAGAGTTACTGAAAAACATCTGTCACCATTGCGAACGATTTGAAGGAATAAAATTCTTCATGAATAGCTTGTCGCGCTTGATGAAGTCTAGAAAGATGATGGAAAACGTGGAGGACCTCTCTCTTAAGCGGGCCATAAAGGCGTGCCATTGAAGCGAAAATCGCTTGCGATACATCATAGCTTTCAGTTCATAGCACAATATGGGCCTTCGGAATGCATGACGGGAAATTCGCCTCCGGGTAGAAGAATTTTCTGGGTTCAAGTTCGCGACAACCACTCCGTTTCGTTTCCATAACCAGCAACTTCGTACTATAGCAAGTGTTTCTCTGCATTGAAGACATGAAACAGCATAGACACAGAGTGCCGTTGGTTCAGAATATGTCCTTCGGTACACACATACACCAGTTGTTCGACACAGTTTACTTCAAACTTGGGTAATTAAACCAAAACTTTAATATACAAATACAGTACACATTAGAGTGTCCTAAAAACATCTTACAAAAGAATGAGGAATAGAAAAAATAAAAGATGAGAAGAGCGCCATGTGAATTTTCCCATATGACTCTTTTACAGGGAGTTTTTTCCTCACAGTATCCCACGATTCCTCACAGTATCCCTCGTAATCGTCCTATGATCGCGAGAAAGTCGCGATAACTACAGACATACAGGGCGTCTCAAAAAAACGTGTAAATTGTTTGAAATGTGATAACTTCGCTCATAGTAAAGGTACTGAAAGAGCTAAGACCTCATATGAAAGCTTAAGAAAATATAAATTGAATGCGCCATGCACTCGTCTTAAATCTTGCATTTTGCACTCGATCGATTGTGCTTTGCTTAAATACATGTCATAATTTTCCCATGAAATCGTCGTATCGATTGATTTGTGCTTCTTTCAAAATTAAACCTTAAAAACGCATCTGCGAAAAAAGCTGGGTATCCTAAAAATGCAGGTACTGTTTCAAAGGTTCTAACATTGTTGCTAGTGAAGCTTTTGAAGATGCTTAAAACTCATTTGTAAGCGCAGGTTAACGAAACCTTGTGGTATGCAAATAGTCAAGATTGAGCCATGCTCCCGCTTGAAACCTTGCATTTCAGACTCGATTGATTGTTGAGGAGCCGCATGCATGATTCAATTTTTGCGGCAAATCGCCTCTGCACTTCGATGATGTTTTCGAACTTTCAGTAGCCCTTCAGGATAAATTTCTTCTCCTCGAAGGAAAGCCTAGAGCCGGGCATGACTCTTGTTATGGGCTTACGATTAGATATGTAGAGAGCGTTATTAGAGCGATAAACTGTGGAATCAAAGAACTCGCATGTCATGTACCTTTCCCGTCATTGTCAAGTTCTAAACGTTAAAAGATGCACGGTGCAGGTTAATGTGGTCAATTAATAGCAAGATTATGACAAGCATTCAACCCACACACAACCAATCGAGTGCAAAATGCAAGGTTTCAGGAGAATGCATGGCGCAATCCTGACCATTTGCACGCCGCAGAGATGTTGTTACTGTGCTTTCACTGGAGTTTTAAACATATTTGCAAGCTCCAGAAGCAGCAATGTTAGAGCCTTTCAAACATTAGCTTCTTTTTTAGGATACCCAGCATTTTCGCAAACCGTGGTGTGTTATTAAGTATTATGTTTTATAGCATTATATTATTAAACCTTAAAAAAACACAAATCAATCGATACGGCCACTTTGTGGAGAAAGTACAACAAGTATTTAAAAGAAACACATTCAGTCGAGTGTAACATGCCAAGTTTCAGACGAGTGCATGGCGCAATCCTTACAGTTAGCAAAGTTATCACCTTTCAAACGGTGTATACATTGGACGTTTGCATGTATTTATAAATGTATCCTTTTAGGAGACACCCTGTATACAAACTTAAAAACACATTGTGGCTTGCGAAAATACAGGCACTATTTGAAAGGACTTTAAAGGTTCTAACATTGCTGATAGTAAGGTTTCTGAAGCAGTTTGAGACTCATATAAAATGGTGACAAGCTTCCTGTGGCGTGCAAGTAGTCAAGATTCCGCCATGCCTCCGCCTGAAACTTCGCATTTTAGACTCGATTGATTGTGCATGGGCTGAATGCTTGTTACATTCATGTTACTACTTAGCCACATAAACCGTACTGAACTGATAACTGATACCGTCCAGGTCGGTTCTACTATAGATGCGCAAAAGTATCATTTTGTAAATAAATAAATAAATAAATAGTTGAATGATGTAAATGTTGATATCCACAATAGTTATTTGATGACTAAATAATTGATTTAAATATTGATACTCTCTATATTTATTTCTTCTATGGAAAAATGCCTTTTGAATCAAGCCCCCTCAGGCGGTTTCAAGTTTTTGCAAGGGGAGCGAAACATCTGTTATGAAACCCGCTTTTCCTATTGTTCAGTTGGTTGTGAAAGATTCTGTCATTCCGTTCTTTATGTTATCTAGCCGATTCAATGGTTCCCATCGAATTGTGTTTACTTCCTTTTCTGTTGTTATTTTTTTGTGTCTTTTTCACCTTTCTTACTGAAGCTGTTTTTATTCACCATAATTGTTTTTTTCTAATCAGTGTTGTAAAGGATTTCTCCTGTAGTTGATTGCTTAGTGGTGCACGCCGTCAAGCGGCGTAGTAAATAAATAAATAAATAAATAAATAAATAAATAAATAAATAAATAAATAAATAAATAAATAAATAAACCTGTTGCGTGTTTTTTAAGCGTTCAAGATTTGACGATCACAGAGGCACGCGAGTTTATTGACTGCACAATTTAAATGTGTGCAGAAACTCCATTTTCCACAACAGATTCTGTGGACTGATGAAGCAAGATCCAAACTGATTGGAGAGGTTAATCGGCATAACTGCAGATACTAAACGACAGAAAACGTTAAAAGAAACGCAGCATAGAATATTATGGCCAAGTACTAATAGGATTGCAACAGGCGTTCAGCCCATGCACAATCAATCGAGTCTGAAATGCAAGATTCAGGCGAGAGCATGGCGCAATCCTGACTGCTTGCATGTTGGCCTGTACTTTCGTGTGTGTCTCAAACGTCTTCAAACGCTTCACTTGCAGAAATGTTAGAACCTTTCGAAAATTATTTTTTAGGATACCCTGCTTTTTCTCTAGCCGAAGTGTGATTTTAAGATTTGAACCTTAAAAGAATCACAGATCTATCGATACAACCACTTTGTGAAGAAATTATAACAAGTATTCAAGCAAAACACTATCAATAAAGTGTAAAATTCAAAACTTCAGAAAAGTGCATGGCGCACCCTGTACCGCCCATACGTCAGAAAATTTCTACTTTCTTATGCTTTCATTTGAGGTCTTAACTTCTTCAGTACCTTTACTGTGAGCAAAGTTATCAGCTTTCAAACAGTGTATACATTTTTTGAGAGACCTTGTAGGTATTTCTCTATAAAGAAACGCAGACATCTAGGGCATTAGTAGAATTCCTAACAAAAAGCGTTGAGCATACAATGACTCCGCTTTCGCGGTGAAAAACACTGCGCCGAAAAAAGCTATTTGCTCTGGTCATTAAATTAGCAGCGCCAGATGGGATCTGAAAGCACGTGATGCTTTCGTCTAGATATCTCTCTCTGAAATTGGGAAAAAATGCTCATGATGCATAAAAAATTTGCATTTACAATTACAATCACAAAAAACGTTAATTTGAACATATCTGGCTTGATGCATGCTTCAATAGTGCTCGTATCTTTTGGTCTTGGGCAGAAGACGCACAGAACACGTCTTTTCCGCCGCTTTTATAGCGCTTTTCAAACTGCGTGCTTCATCTAGGGAGGTTATACAAAAAATTAGAATTGCAACATTCAGAAGGGATGGATGCACAAAAGCGTGTTAAAGAGATTGAGGAAAGTCGAAAGGGATGTCTCAAAAAAGTTGGATATCGAAAAACGAGACCCGAAAATGAAAATACAAAACCCTATAGCTGCTTGCAAAGCTCTATCGAACCAATTCTTGAGAATTCTGAGAATTGCAAAGCGAACCAATTCTTGAGAATTCTACCCCAATATTGCTGCCAGGCGAGACTTAGTCTCGAATAGGCTTGCTTAGTTCACAACCACGACACTAAACGGCACAAAATCCTCAAACCTGGGTAATTAAACCACTTATTTCAAAACTAAAAGTAATGAAATTCACACAAATCTGGATACAAAAAATATAAGGAGTGCAATCCCAGTGGGGGAGGGGCACTCATAATGACATCTAAATACCACCAGTTTATTTATAAATAAATGCAACATAACACATGAAAGACCTTACATGATCCCCTTCCCTTCGAAATCATCGATCTTGACCTGGAATATAAAAAAATTCGCTACAAAACAATGAAGAGGCTGCAGCGACGCTGCTCGTAATAGCCGTTCAAATTCCCGCGCTACCGTTATGCGTGCGCGTCGACTCACTCACCATGGGGAAACACGGGCAGTACGTATCACCCCATGGCCTATTTTTTGCATGTGGTCCGCGTCGGTTGCTCTTCGTCGTCGGTTTTGTAGCGATTTTTTTTATATTTCAGGTCAGGATCGACGATATTCGAGGGAGGCGGATCAGGTAAGGTCGTTCGTGTGTTAGGTTGCATGTATTTATGCGTAAACTGCCATTTATATGTCATTATGGAGTGGCCCTCTTCCGATTGGGATTGTTCCTGTAAAAGAAAGTGGGGAATAGTAAGAGAAAGGAAAAGTGAATATTGGTGGTGGATGAAGCACGCGGTAAGCCTATGCCTTTTGATAGAGGCTCGCAGGTGAGCACCTAGATAAGAATTTCAAATTCTAAAGCTACCGTGAGACAAATAAAACATTAAATAACAGCTCTACTCTAAAAATGGATCACTTCTAGCTTTTGCGACAATCGGAAACCATATAACTCGGCGGTATTTATTGGTTTATTCTATTCTCTGCGCAGTTATTCGTACAAACCAGTTTCAATTACATGGACATAACATAATGTGGAAAGGCAAGACGGTGAGAAAATGTGGGTAAAGCCTCTACAAACTGAATGCAGAAAGAAAGGTTGCTGAGATAAAGAACCGGTGCAAGGCAGAAGATGGAATGCAAAAGCAACGCAAGTGATGAGTAATAAGACAAGAAGTAGGACTGGCGCTCTGGGAAATGGATGAGAAGAAGAATTGTATTTTAACTGAAACGAATTTCGAAGCCGACTTCAGGGAATATTCAACTGAAGGACTGGATAGTTTCACGCGAAATAACTTCCTAATGCGCAGAGGCTGCTGGAAAAGTTAATGAACTCTAGAAGATTTTATTCACTAGACCTGGTAATGTTGCTTTTCGACAAAAGTAGCATAATAACCGGCAGTCAGCCATGTTAGCTATCGATGTGAATACTGCCTGAACCAGAGATTGATAATTACGGATATCTTCCTGCCACCGTCAACTCTAGGCGGAAACTGATAAAAAGTAATCGACAATTGGTTATTATTGTAGCCAAGACGAGGTTTTTAGGTGGATCTTTAGCAGCGGCTAAAAAAATCCACCGAAAGCAAAAACACAAAACGGAAAGAATACGCAATTACAACATATTAAGTATACTAGCCCACCACAAACTCGTCGTAAGCATATTGCCAATATTAGATACCCACTAATCAGTACCAAAGATTTGTTACTCGTTCTGAGTGCTAATGCCTAGAACTAGCCCGCGGCTCAATTGAACGAAAATGGGGTCAATAACATCACATTTCGATGCAATCTCGTACAATAACGTCCACAAACAGAAGCTGTTCCACAGCAGTTGCACAGCAGGGGTTATCCAGCACAACTGACAATGTCACTCCAATGCGGGCATGGTGGCACCACATTAAACTAAATACGTACGCTGGGCATCGGCCCTGGAGAAGCAACTGGGCATGACAACGACTCGTAACTTCGTGAACGTGTCCTGCACAGAATTCCTCATCCACTACGCAGAAAAAGTGGCTAAGTGAACGATTAAGCAATATGCGTGACATGCGACGAGCCAAGAGCTGGAATTTAGGAATCACAGGAGCAGACGACACGATAAGCAGTGCTCTTGACGGGAGTGTGGCTACTTGGAAACAAACAAATATTGCTGACAAATACCGTATTTACCTTTCGTCTTAATATCACAAAAGTGCGGTCTCCTGGAGAACAACGAAAAACGACAGCAATGCTCCTCTAGAAGACGGAATGGCGGTCCTCGTCAAATCAACGAGTAATTCTCCCTGAGTAATTCAGTTTCCTGTTTTTGCAAAGAAATACCGCTGCTCTTCTTCATGCGCTTCAACCTCTCCCTCACTGATTAGCTCCAGGCGATACAACTGCGGCTCGTTTTTCACGCGTCTCAGACATTTGCAGTTAATTAAGTCCGTCAACGTATTTGAGATGCACTACACGGAACAACTCAATTACGTGGTCGTTTACGGCTGTGGTGAATTGCTCGTCGCTGCCACAGCTCACTACTGTTCGTTAAAGGACATCTGCGGAATCTATTCCTCGTTCGTGCCAAGGGACATGTCCTGATAGTACGTTGAATTAGCAGGTGCCTTCAGCAATGCCTATTTGGCAACGTCATTTGCTATTATTAGAAGTACTTTTTGAGGATCGAGCTGTGTATGACCAAGGACAGCGTTGGCCAATTGAGACACAACCTTTATGGATGTTATTAGCACTATGCTACGCCTACCCATTTGGTCCTGTCCTTAATAAGTCATGCACCTCTGTAGATGATAAAACACCGAACGAGCTGTGAAATTCAGGATGCTGGTACCCTCTTGGGGTCGGATTCATCAACGACTTACATAACTTTAGCAGAGAATCACAACGGAAAACTCAGATAACGCGGCTTATCTTTCACCATATCGCTTGTTAAGCCGCGCTATCATGGATTTCGGCTGAATTTTCTCTGATAAATTACTGTAAGTCCTTGATTAATTTGGCCCCAAGTTGTTCCTTTCCTTCCTGGTAGCTCTCCTGGGGCTGGATTCTTCAACGACTTACAGCAATTTAGCAGAGAAAATTACAGCCGAAATTCCTAATAGCGCGGCTTATCAAGCGATATGGTGAGCGGTAGGCCTCGTTATCTGAGTTTTCCGCTGTAAATTCTCTATTAAAGTTATGTAAGCCGTTGAGGCATGCGCCCCCTGATCGGCTAGCACAGTTCTTTAAGCAGATTGTAAGCAAGAAAAAGGTAGCTGGCAGTTGGTTGTTACAGAATGTTTTGTTGCAATCAAAACAACTTGTGCCAGACGGATTTAGGCGAGAAACCTGCAGCATATGATTTCCGGGGCAGCGATGCTACATCTTACACCACTAGCGCTCTTCGACCGCACGTAACATCCGCGATATCCTCGAGGCGCCCTCACTCGTGATATCGGTGCTTGTGGCGAATGTGAGCAGAGTATGGAAACGGGCACATACCAACCAATAAGACCGTTTCGAATGGGAATTCCATTAAAGAGGTCGTTAACGGTCGGTACTCCGATGACTGGCGCGCGTCATTCAAGTTTTTTCGATGCCCCATAGGAGTAGAATGTGTAGAGCATTCCAAGAAGGATTATCTAACGTCACTCCTTATCCTTATTTATCCTTGTCAATTTTCAGACATTTGTTTAAAAGACGAAAATGAAGAGCACTGCAAGAATCTCCACCCTTCAAATAGTAGCAACGTTGCGCCTAGTAAGTCTGTCTAATAGAAAAATGCAAAATACTTTTTCCCCACGATTATGTAGGACATTCTCACTCTCTTTAACACATTCACAACGATGTCCACTCATTTGGGTGGATGGAGGAATTTTGGGAAGAACTTTGTTTATTGACGTTTTTGTTCGATTTTCTTTTCAAATTCGCAAATTATAGTAACAAACCAATGCTGAGTTCCTGTAGGCGGAAAAATGATTGGCTTTATCGTAATTAATAAGACAAGAACTTTACTGAAATACAATAAACGCACATACTTCTAGACGAGAATTGATGCACAAACTTCAGATGAAACATGAATTGAACAACAACATAGGCTCTGAGTGATTATGGACACAACAAACATCCAACAAGAACACTTCCTGTCGTCGAAACACCTCAAAGAAAATTTTTTCACAGTTGGAGCAGCACGTATGGACTCTCCTGAGTTTCTTCTTAACAATAGCCCTTATCTTATATCTTATCTATATCTGATGTCTTCTTAATCTCTATATCTCTATATCGTATATATCTATCTTCTTAAGGCCCCCGCACACTTCTGCGGCAACGCCGCTCACCGCTATGGTTACGGATAGGGCAGCGGCAACGCCACAGAAGTGTGCGGGGCCTTTAACGCCATGCACACTTCTGCGACACCGCGGTGCGGCAAGAGGGGCGACTGCCACTTCCGCGAAATCCGGCGGTCGCTGCGCGGTCGCGTTAGAGCATCGTTATAGGCAACGGGACCGACGTCCCAGTGCATGTCGCGCCGCCAGGAATGATTTGAACCATTCCAGCCTGCGGCACTCAGCGCGGCCTCGCCGGCGATAGCAGCAGCGAAGTGTGCATGCCCCCCTCTGCGGCACGTGTCGCTGTGTCGCACCGCGGCCGTCGCGGCCCTATCCTTCATCATGCCGCGCCGCGCTGTCGCAGAAGTGTGCAAGGGCCTTTAATGTCTTTTTTCTTGTCAACAAAGAAGTGGACACTTGCGCGCGCCAAAAAAAAACAGCCGGCCGTGGCGAGCATTGGGCGCGAAAACGCTCTCGTCGTGAATGTGCCTACCTTAGTCCGTTTATACTTCGACGCCGAGATAGACGACGCCACCTATTGTAACCACATTGATTGAGCGACGCGATCGATCAATTTGGCCACTATACGTGCTGTCGCGTTGCTCGGCTTCAGAAGTATAAACGAGGCCTTAAGCGATGTTCTGCGATCATACCATGATAGCAGTCAGTTATGATTCCGAATTCAGAAGTCGATCTTCAAAAGAAAGAAAAGAGGCTATTGTATGACGATAAGAAAAAGAAGGGCAAAGCGAGTAAAGTCGAGGAGACAGGAAAATTTACAGAAGCTACACAAAGGAAAGAAAAGAGAAGGACATAAAAAGGAATGCGAAGTGGTTCGTTTTGACAATTTTTCCAGAAAAATCCTTGCTCGAAACGATCTAAAGAAAGCGTTTAGAAGAGGAGTGACTAGAGCAGGTGATTTTTTTGTGCACTCTAGAATTCCACGGGCCAGTATAAGGAATAGCTATTTGGGCCTACATACTCTGGAATTAAGTCGCAAGCTGAGAGATGTTTGTATCGTCTTCAAATTGTTGATTAGAAGCTTCAAGTGTAGTACCTCGAAATTCTGTTTTCATCCGTAACTCATGATGGTACAATTACGCAATCCTATCCGAGGCCCAGGTCTAACCTTCAAGCTTCGTTCTTCGCGTGTAGAGGGCCAGCAGCCCTTTGTAAGCCAAAGAGCGGCGTAGCTGTCTCCTCGCAGTCATTCAATGCGTTCAAAGTATGACAAAACGTATTCTGACGAAGCGCTAGTTTTAGCTAAGGAGTGTTAGAGTTGCTTGTTGTTATTATGTTTGTTTCTTTTATAATTTCTCTCTGTGCTTGTTCGTATTTTCTCTGACGTGTGTCTTATATGCTCGTAGAAATAAATAAATAAATAAATAAATAAATAAATAAATAAATAAATAAACGGTTAGGAGGAAAGATGGAAAAGGGGAGAAGGGAGACGTAGGAAAGGCCGAAGACGGGAGAAGAACGAACCAAGAAGGAGGAAGGGAGAAGAAGGCAAAAGGAAGACGGAAAAAAGAAAGTGAAAAAAGAAGGAAGATGGAAGAAAGAAGGAAGGAATACCAAAGGAAGAAAGATGAAAGGAAGGAAGGAAGGAAGAGGAAAGGACGAAGAAGGCGGAGGTAGGAGGAGGAAAAAAGAAAGAAAGGTGAAAAACGACCGGAATAGGAAGTAAGAACGAAGAAGGAGAAAGAATAACTAAATAAGAGATTATAAGTAATATAGAAAAAGAAACCGTAAGGAAGAGTGAAGAAGAAGGAAGACAGAAGTAGAAAGAAAGAAGATGACGGAAGAGGGAAGAATGAAAGAATGAAGAGGGAGGTAGAAGACAGGGAAAGGAAAAGATGGACGAAAGAAGGAAAGGAATGGGTGGAAGGAGTAAGAAGTGGATAGCAGGAGAAGGATGAAGAAGTAGGAGGAAAGACGGGGAAGATGATGAAGAAGGAGGAAAGAAGGTAGAATGACTGAAAGGGAACAAGCAAGCAGTAGGCAGGAAGACGGCAATTGATAAAAAGGAAGGAAGAGAGAAGGGAGGGAAGAAGGACGCTGGGAAAGGGAAAAGAATGAAGAAGTGAGAAACACGAGGGGAGGAAGAAGGAATAATGAACGAAGAAGGATAAGATAAAAGTAAGAAAGAAGGAAGAAGATGGGAGAGGGAAGAATGAAAGAAGGAAGAGTTAGGAAGGAAGAAAAAATAGGTAGAAAATGAGAAAAAGAAGGGAGACGGAGGGAAGACGGAAGAAGAATGCGGCAAGAAGGAGGGAAAAGGGCGAAGGAAGGCGGAAAAGGAAGGCGGAAGGAGAAAGACGGAAGAAGGAAGAAGACGATATAAGGATTAAGTAGGAGGAGGAAGGAATAAAAAGAAGGAAGAAAGAAGATGGAAGGACAAAGAAGGAAGACGGAGGCAGAAGGAAGAGGAAAGGAGGAAGGAAGAAAAACGAAAATAGCAAGGAAGTGTTATGTATGTTGGTTTCTTTTATAAATTCTTTTTGTGTTTGTCGTGGTATTCTCTGACGTGTGTCTTATGACCAAATAAGAATATAAAATCTGTTAAAAAGAACATTATTTTTTCTAAATTCTAAAATTTGTCTCTTGTGTATAAGTAAAAAAACTTTCTAGAAAGGCTAATTATTTATCAGATTTTTTAATTTTTCTATCTTATCTATTAAATGTCATTAAATAGTGCTTTTATAAATTCTTTACAAAAATTGTTTTTTAATAACTCAGACGATACGTACTATTTTCACGTCGAATTTGACACCTTCAAACCAAATTGGGCATTCTTCTAGACTAGCGTTAAGACTTTTAAAATCGAAGCGAACTCTTCCAAATCAAATAAACTCTACATTAAATTAGATAGATTAAATTATAGAAATAGAATAAATAAATGATAGAATAAATTTCTGCCCAAAGAAAATTTTAATATAACTTTTCATCATATAGTTTTTTAAAGATATAACTCTTTGAAGTTTTAGTTCACTTCCCAAAAACTGAACACTGTTTGAAATTTTATAAAAGATTCATTTCTTGAGAAAAAATAATAGTTTAAGCCTTGCTTTGAAAAACAAAACTTTTTTGCCATTTTTTTGAAGCAAGAAAAGGGATTGCGCCATACCTTCATCCAAGACGTCACGATTTTTATTCGATTGATTGCAAAATTTCTGTTTGCATGGGCTTCACACTTGTAAAGAAAACAGCAAAAACAACTGTAAAAACATACAAATCCTCATTTACATAGATGCTTTATTATGCAAGCAGCACTTACAATCTCAATCAAATAAAACTGCGATCAGCTTTTCGAGAATATGACACGATCTGATCATTTAGTGCACGCTAAATCATTGCTTCTTTGCTGTGCTTCTAGAAAAATTTTAATCTATTTTTTTCAAAAAAGTGTGATATTCTATATTTATTTTTATATTTTAAAATTTTATTTTATAGATTTTAAAACAATGATTTTTACAACTGGAGTGGAGACGCGGCCTATTGGGGATACTCAACGATTGATGTTGAAGGACAGCGGCCCGAAAGTTTAGCCCTGGGGGTAGTCGAGTTCGCTGAACACGAATCTGAAGTTCGTTTTTCAGGTATCGATCGCTATCAATCAATGTTGACGTTGATGTTCAAACTATCCTTTTTTGTTTATATCGTTCACGCGTTTCGAAACTTCAGTCCTGTGAGTTATCGTGGTTGCTATACAAGAATCTGAAGTTTGTTTTCGAAGTATCGAATCCTAATATCGAAAAATCAATTGATAATTTCACCAATATCGCCATCAATCGATATTGATCAAATTATCGATTTTTTGTAGATGTCGTTTGTTTTTCAATTTCTTTCTTCGGAAACCACGACGTAGAATTCGGCTACAATTGAGGACTAGAAGTTTTTACTACACCGTTGCAGTTAAGAAAGAAATTTTAATAATTTTTTAAATAACTTAAACGTCAGTGCTGTTGAGGGGCCGCTCTGACGGCTGGTTCAATATAAAAGAAGCTCATTTTGATTTGAAAGGATTTGTTCTGACTTCGAAAGTCTTCGGCTAGCTTAGAAGAGTGTCCAATTTGATTTGAAGAGTGTCAAATTCGACGTGAAAATGGTGTAAATTCATTACAAAAATGGTTTTAATAATTGAAACGATATAAAAAGTAATTCTTTAGTAAGACTAAGACTACATTCCAAGGATGAACGCGTGTGATGGTAAACCTATGGGTGGGTAAATTCATCTGAACGGACGGACGTCGTGGGAGGGTGTGCACTGTCATCTAATCCTTCACAGACGACGAAACAGTGACAGCGTCTGACAAGTGCAACGAAACCAACGAGCCGCGTCGAGAAGAGTTCAGGGCGTCGACGTGGATTAGGCTGAGGAAGGCGTCGCTCGATCCATGAAAAGGCGATGGATGCGCCTCGCCGGCGGCGAGCTGTGGGATGTGTTAGGCCTCAAACGTGACATCTCAAGAAGAGCAGCTTCGTTGGCTGCAGTTTTTTCTTCGCCTTGCAGTGATTTCGGTACCAGGTCCGGCTCCAGCGAGATAAAAAGACAGCAGCTGAGCAGGCAAAAAGGAAGCAGATTGTTCGGCAAGGCACCAGTTTATTCGAATGCATTAGGAATTTCTGCTAACTGGAAATAATGAGCATTTAACAGCCACTCAAATTTCGCAAACATTACTTGCCTTTCGGGACACACTGCATGAAGTGCTCAAGCTGTCTCCGCGAAATCGCATAAAAAGGTAGGTACATGGCTCATTCTAAACCGGTTCCACAGCACTATTGAACAGGTGGCTTTAGGTTCATGGTAGGTTGCAGCCTTACGTTTCATCTTCGAAGACTCAGTATGTATTTACGCACAAAGGGACGTCATGTGTGTCAGCAACGGCCTGATTACTAACCAGGGGTAGGATGGCTGTTCCTGCCTTTTGGCGTTTTTTGGTCTTTCTGCTTTCTGGGACCAGATTCATGAACGTAGCTGGTGGTCAATCCTACCCGGATTCACCTCGACAGCCACTTACTGGCCACTCACGGGGAACTTACCTCTGTTTCTGATTCATGACCCTAGAACCCCGTAGAAGGCGCCCCTGTCGAGTATTGATTTTGCGGGTGAATTGGCAACGGGCCAGGGTCGTAGCGCTGGGTCAGAAACTAGCACGTGAGCAAAGACCCTTGCTTCGGCGGTGAAATGTGTTCCTGGACGCGACAGCGAGGTATCATTTACCTCGAAACTTACCCGCCCTATTCTCCCTGCCGCGCGTTCACGAATCGCAGGTAAATGGGGAGGGGCGGTAAATTTTCACTTACAAGCCGGTAAGTCGTTCATGAATCAGGGCCATGATGAACTCTATTTTTTGTTTTCTGGAAAAATTGTCAAAATTTTAACCCATCTTTTAAGGGATACACATTGATAGGTTCCTATATCGATCGATAATCGAGTTGCCTAATCGATTAGGGGGAGTATCATTACGCCAAGTTGCGTTGCGATGAAAGTCTAAACAGCTGCTAAGCCAAAAAGCGCAGAAAAAACCCTATCGTGGCAAAAAATAGCATGGCTGCTCAATAATTTTCATTAAAATTATAGCACCGGTTCTAGGATTATTTTATTTATGTTTTGTACTTATATTATTTATGTTACTACCTATTCATATTCTACAAAAAAACCTTAGCAAAAACGCAGAAATAAGTATTTAAATAACAGCAGTTAGAGAATCGAAGTGGTTGACAGCTCTAACTCTGCTCGTGCAAATATCAAATAAATAAATAAAATATTATATATACATATTATTCAATTTTATTTTTAAGAAAGAATATTAAACTAAAATTTGTCTTAAATTACAGCAAAAAAGCAAGCATATAGCACATTAGAAATCACATCGCGTCATACATAACTCTGATCTCTATACTCCTCGATCTATCCTAATCGGAGGGGGGGGGGAATTGCTAGTGATTTATCTCTTCATTTCCTTTCTTGAGTTTCTACGAGAGCTTCATCTGTTGTCCCAAGATGCGGGGCTTTCGTTTAAATTCAGCGGGTGTGATTGTTCAGCATGGAATAGCATACAAGACAGACACATTATACTTGCCCCCTCCCGACTAGGACAGATTCCTTTATTCCAATAATGTTCTAGGATCAGAAAAATTCAAGAAAAATCAAAGTAGAGTGCCCCCAAAAAAGAAAGTGTTAAAAATTTTTAGTAAAAGTTTGTTTAAAAAGTCAAGTTTTACCCTCTACAAATTATCAACCAGTTATAACTACGGTTCGGTTTGACAATCAGAGTTTCTGGCACAGTCTCAGTTGAAGGAGAGGATTCTCGTCCTACTACTAACGAGTAAAAAATAAAAAATGTATGAAAACCGTAGAAAAACGGCAAAGAAAACCGGATATCAAATCAAAAACACGCTACGGGTGTGCCTCTTCTAATGAGAGGAGACCTCGCGATTCTGCTGGGCTTCCACCGTGGGATTTCCATGCGTTTCTATAGGCATGTAGTTCAGTGTGCAGATGCAGCCTTCGAGGCCTCACTTCCGCATTCTAATTGTTCTTCCTCTTCCTATAGACACGCCAGCCTAAACATGAGAAGCAGACGGTGAGAGAGGATTAGGAGCGAGAAATTGGAGAAATATAGGGAAGAAAGTGGAGAAAAAAAGGAAGGACATGAGATTCGAAACAAGGATATGCGCACTGTGGTGGGACGAGTTCGTTTGGACAACGAGCGACCTGCGTAGGATACCGTAACTCCTGTAGTTAGCCTTCTTTTTTCAACCCCTTTGCCATAGGGTAACCTTGAAAGTGTTTAACAAGGTACCTCCCTCAACTAACAAGGAAAGGTTGCCAGCTTATGGTGAGCTTCCGCGATGTTAATTTGACAGGATGTAGGGCCCTGTGAGCAGAGTTCAGAACCACAGTTAGTCTTTGCTGAGCGCTTTATTAACGGCCGGAAAAAGAGGTGAAAAAACGTGTGTGCAACAATCATCAAACCCTATGACACCCACGATATGTGCCTCGTTGGCGCAGTCGATAGGGGTACAGCCTCATAGGAGCACACCGAAGGAGTTTTAAGTTCAAGTCGGCGTACAGCCGAAACTTTTGCACGTATTAGTTTGTTGTTACTATGCTTTCTCGTGATCACAGGAGTCAATATTAGACCGTCAATGCTTAGAATATACTAAGGCTGTCTATTCACACCTTCATATGTGCTAGTTTTCTTGCAACGATGCATATCTGCACCACCACCATATCATACCACCAGACGTTCAACGGCCTAGCGGCCGCCAAACGTCTGGTTGGGGGCTTCGCCCCCAAACCCTGAAACCCTGAAAAACTTCTTTACACAGACGCATACCATGCTGATTCGGTTTGCTCATGTCCGAAACCTTCTGCGATTGTGATACAGCTGTTTCATATAACTGCTCTCTTGAAATGAAGTTCCCAATAAAGTCATCACTGTTAGAGGATGGAAAGAATCACACAGATATCATCCATTGAGGAGATAACCTCTCTCCTATGTTTTAGAAAAAATGTTTTCCTCAAAACTGTCAATAATAAGAGATACTAAACGGATAAGCGAACGCGCCTGCCTCTGTACGTCGGTGACACGTCTTGCAATCCCAAGCGGCCTTTGACCGACATCGGAGACACGTCTTCTGAACGCGGAAGCCCGTTGCCCCACAGCACTGACACATCTTTTGAAACCGGACGCCAACCCCCCCCCCCCCTCCCCACCCCACCTTACTGGTTCTCTCGAACAGGTCATCCTTTAGTGGTCCCCTCTTGCCCGCTTCAGCTGCTGGACCCCTTCTTTTTGATTGCCCTTATTGGTAACCATCCTTAATTAACTCCTCCTTTCTTGTTCCCTTATTGGTAACCGTCTACTGAACACCATTATTGGTTTCCCCATTCCCTTGGTCCCGTCTACTGACCCCATTTTAGAGATCCCGTATTACTGGTTCCCCGTCTCCGTGTCACCTCCAGCCCCCCTCCCCCTTCCAGGTCACTTTCACGAATTTCAAGAATTTCACTTTTTTTTCCCCCCCCCAAACTATATATTCCCCCCCCCCCAAACTTGTCCTCCCACGCTCACGGCGTGACATCGGTGACATGCCTTCTGAACCCGGACATCGTTTAATCGACATCGTTGACTCGTCTTCTAAAGCCGGACGTCTTTTGAAGGACATCGCTGACATGTCTTCTGTACCTGCCCCCCCCCCTTCCCCCTTTGCGCGACTTCGGCGACAGCTTTTCCGAACCCGTTCGCCTGTTGCACGACCTCGGTGGCACCTCTTATGAACCCGGACGTCTGTTGAACGACGTCGGTGACACCTTTTCTGAATTCGGACGCCTGTAGAACGACGTCGGTGACATGTCTTCTGATGGTGAGTACGAAAGCCCTTTGCGCGACATCGGTGACACGCCTTCTGACCCTCTCGACCTGACATGGGTGACACATGGTCTGAACCCGGACGCCTGTTACTCGACGTCTAGGATAGGAAAGGCCAGACGGATAGGCAGACGGACGGACAGACGGACGGACGGACAGACGGACGGACAACCGCTTACTCTTTTATATATAGTAGGATAACACCAGTGATACCGTAACTGCGCACGAATATGCATGCACTACGGTTGAATACATACAGGGTGGCTCTTAATTATTTGTGCGTAGTTTATTACTAATAACCTCAACAAAAAACAACATTTATACAATCTGATACAAGTTCTATATAGACCGACAAATATTGCCTAACAATCATTCTCTCGGAGAAGATGTTCGAAATGAGCTCCATTTGCAGCAATACAGGCCTTCAGTCTCTTCTCCACCGACATCACGTGGGCCGCAGGAAGGTGGAGTCGATATCGTCCCACACCTTCTGAAGTGAAGCTTTGAGAGCGTTCAAACTTTGGTGACTCTTCGAGGAGACCTTCTGCTGCAAGTATCCCCACACAGCGAAATCCATCGGATTCAGATCAGGCGAGTTAGGTGGCCAGAAGTCCTTCGTCCAGTAGCCAGGGAAGTGACTCTCGCAGAATGACAGTGTGGATCTCGCAGAATGAGCAGGTGCCCAGTCCTGTTGGAGCACGCATTGACCACTGACAACGTTTTCAGCAACCCAGGGGAGAAGAACATCGCGCAGGATCTTTTCTTGGTAGACTTCAGCGTTGATTTTCACTGAACGGTCGACGAAAACCAGAGGTGTCTTCTTGTCCAGGGTAATGCCAGCCCACGCCATTAAGATTTCGGAAAAAGAGCCCTGTTGAGAACACGACGTTGAGAAGACCTATTTCTGGATGGAGGCAGCAACCAACGCTAGTTCTGTGAGTTGTCTGCCACTTCAATGGTAAAAATCTTCTCGTCCGTCCAGATGACGTTTGACAAGCGACCCTGCTGGATCTCCTTTGGCAACAACTTGGATTTTTCCAATCTAATCTGCATGGCATCTTCCGTAAGGGCTTGTCCGTGATAAAGACGGTAACTAGGAAGGCCAAGATCCTGTTTGACGATATTCTGTACTGTTCTGCGGGAAACCCCGAGGTCTACGGTCATCCGATTCATGTTAACTACGTTGTTCCGGCCGATTTTCTTTTTGATGACCTTTCGAAGGCGGAGAGTGTTCACATTACGTGGTCTGCCAGATCTCTTCCTCGGCTCGATCGTTCCTTCCGCTCTGTACTGTTTCACAATGTGTTGGACTGTTCTGGCAGAAATTTGAAGTCGTCGAGCGATCTCTGCTGCAGAATGTCCTTGATCGAAGAAATGAGCGATGGTGGAACGATGTGGTGATGCTTTCATTGTCGAGGGTATTGAGTGTATCACCTTGCTCGGTTTTTGTACATACTTCCCCCATTCTAGATGTTGATCTCTCGCCATTTTCAAAAATACAATAGCGGGTTGAAGTTCGCGCAAATAATTAGGAGCCACCCTGTATATTGCACCAGGGCCATATCGGTACATAAATTCACTAAAAATGTTGGTTCGTTAAAAGCATTAATAAACTAAAGTTGTCTTCTGTAATCATGAGAAAGCTAAATAATGACAAACTAATACGTGCAAAAATGTCGTTAGTTCGCGGACTCGAACTGAAAACCCCGCTGATGTGCTCCTATAAGGCAGCACTCCTACCAGCTGCGTCACCGAGTCACACGTCGTGGAAGTGCCATAAGGGTTGACGATTGATGCGCACACGTTTTCATCTCCTTTTCCGCACTTTAGAAAAGTGCTCGGCAAAATCTGACTGCGGTTCTGGATTCTGCTCACAAGGCCCTACATCCTGTCAAAATAGTATCGCAAAAGCTCATCATGAGTTGGGAACCTTCATTGTAAGATTGTGCCAAAAACGAAATTCTCACTATCAAAACGAGTAAGATTAATAGCTGATAATAAAACTACTGTAATTTTTTTGATTTTTTGTTTATTTATTTACTCAGGCAGTGCATATTTACATGGTGCATAAAGACGGCAAGATATTGAAAAAAACTGACATTAATTTGAGAGTTGATTAAACAGAAAAAAAAGAAGGAAGATTTGGTTAGCCTAACGGCACCTAACGGCACGAAACTAGGGAGCTCGATTCGTGAACGCGCGACAACCGAAGCTTTTTCTGAGTTGCCACCATGTGCTTTGCACTGTAATATGCCTTGTCATTAATTTAAACTGTGAACCGAGATGTCTGTCAGAAACCTGTTCACGAAGGTCTGTTCATCGTGAAAAAATATGTCACATTTGATAAAACGCTATTATGTTTAGATTAGGAAAATCTGGAGTTATCTATATTCAGATATCTACAGGGTGCACCAAAATAACGGGTTGAGGGTTTGGTGTTTTCCTGTGCAAACGCCTCAACCCGCAATACTACGCCAAGAGCGCCATTTGTTTCGGCGCATCTTTTTGTATAGGTCAGTCTTCTCCCAAGTAAATTTGGAGCCATCAACCGTGTTCTGCATAACGTCAAACCAAAAAGCTGCAAGTTTGGAACACCATCGTCGAGGAGTGTGTCGGCAGGACATCGTTCGTTTGCTCGGTGTCGCTCAAACGACTGTTTCCAAAGAAATAATTCGGCACAAGGAGCTGGGCCGTGAAGGTGACCGTCTAGGTCAAGGAAGTGCACCGTGAACACGTCCCGAATACGGAAAATCCTCAAGAAACGAGTTGACCAAAATCCGAAGACTTCCATGACGGAAATCGCTCGAAACATCGGTGTCAGCCCTCTTCAGTGCGTCGTATAGCCAAAGACGAACAATGTTTGAAGCCCAGGAACTAAAAAGTGCAGCTTCTAACGGAAAAGAACAAGCGCGAACCCTCACCCGTCAAGTGGTTTGAAAATGTGTTTATTTTTTGCCAAGTCGCTAAACCCAAGGAGTAGGGGGTCACAATTGGATACGGCGCAGCACGCGGTTGGGGGTCTGGTACGCCCGCGATGCTTCTGCAACCAGTGGCTCGGAGCGCAAGTGGGTAGAGGGTTGACTTGTGCGAGGGAGGTCAGGGGTTTGGTTCCCCTGCATTGCTGCATTTTCGCATTTCAACTGATTGGTAGAGATTTGGGGGATTCTGACGTCTATACATTTTTCAGACGTTTTCTGCGCATTTTTCCAGCTGTACGCTCTGGTATTCAACATGGTGATGTATAAATGTTCAACACCAGTGATACAGAGGCACAAAGTGCATGAAGCACCACTGAGCACCTTACGGGAAGCGTATGAAGGCTACATGCTCCTCATAGTCTGTTTCCATACGTGGACCAAAGGCCTCGGGAAAACCATCCTGCTCGGATTTTCAAAGGAGACCACGTTGTGACGTCGGGGGTGGTTCAAATGAGAAACGAGGTGTGCGGATCCGGCAAATTAAGCTAAACGGCATCGATACACTCTTTCCCTCATGTCTGCCTGTCACCTGGAAATCAGAGGTCTGCTGAAGGTTTTCTAGAACCGAACACCAACAATGTCCGCCGACGGTGGAGTGGTGATCCACCTGCTCACGCTGAAGTGTGGCCCAGCTTTAGACAAGGAATCTTCGAGGGAAGAAATCAAGCAGGCTGAACGGATGGCCAGCATACTCAAGGACTTCGAAGCACGTCAACTTGAAGTTGACGAAGACAAACAGCTGGAAGTGGTGGAAGAAGAAGAAGATTGGGATCCGCAAGATGAACTGATGGACGTGGAGAGGCAAGCAAGCAGTGGGCATGTGATAAGGTTTTCGGGTGGAACTCTTGTTTCGGAGGAAAGGGTACGACTTCAATTGGATTTCGGTTGCGTGTTCATAACCATGGAGGAAGACACCGCGATTCACTTCACAGGCACTTTGTACCTGTGTATCACTGGTGCTGAACATTTATCACCATGTTGAATACACCAGCGTACAGCTGGAAAAAATGCGCAGAAAACGCCTGAAAATGGTATAGACGTCAGAATCCCCCAAATCTCTACCAATCAGTTGAAATGCAAAAATGCAGCAGCGCAGAGGAACCAAACCCCTTGCCTCCCTCGCACAAGTCAACCCTCTACCCACCTGCGCTCCGAGCCACCGGCTGCAGACGCATCGCGGGCGTACAAGACCCCCAAAAGCGTGCTGCGACGTATCCCATTGTGACCCCCTACTCCATGGGTTCAGCGACTTGGCAAAAATAAACACATTTTCAAACCAATTGAGGGGTGAGGATTCCCCCTATTTGACTCGCTCGCCCCCCTCCCCGCCATTCAGACATACGCTTCAGAGCCTTCCCTTGTAAGGGTGCGGGCCGCAGGTCAAGGACGGGAACGGATACTCTTCACAGATGGGAGGCTGTTCACCGTGGAGCTGGCGCACAATCGCTAAAATGACGGATTGTCCACAAAGGCTCCGAACACTTCTCCATTGTTGAACACTACCACAATCCACAATCGGTCATGGTATGGGGTGAAATTTGCGCCACCGGCAACACACACTTGCACTTCATGGACCGAGGAGTGAAAATCGACCAGGATACATACCGCCGAAACATTCTTGAGGCTGTACTCCTTCCTTGGGCTCGCCAGCACTTCGGTTCGGCAACACGCACTGGACGTTTCAACAGGACTCCGCGCCAGCGCATAGGGCAATGATCACGCAGGAGCGGTGCAAGGCCAAATTCCCCGACCTTATAGCATCTGAGAAATGGCCCCCAAACTCTCCAGTCCTAAACCCGATGGACTACAGCGTGTGGTCGATTTTGGAGTCCAGGTCCTGTGCGGAACGTCACCGCGGTCTCGAGTCCTTGAAGCAATCCATCCGCCGAGAGTGGGACCGTTTGTCTTCTGAAAACTTCGCGAAACGTTTGGGATTCTGCATTCCCGCTAACGGAGGCCACTTCGAAACGATCGGACATGATGTTGCTGTAAGTGTATGTTGTTGTTATTTGTTGATTGTTCATCGGAATTGTCAACCGTTTTTCAGTTATGATAAAAAAAGCTTCAACCTGTTATTTTGGCGCACCCTGCATGTTTACTTCAAATTGGACACTCGCCTAAGCTAGCCTGATGTTTTTAAAATCAAAGCGAACACTTCTAAATCAAAATGAGTTCAATACACATTAAAGAACAGAGACTCCAAAAAGACCTCACTAATTTTTTGTTCAAGAAAAAATGTAGTATAACTTTCGTCGTCCTTTTTATTCATTCCCAATCAGTGAACACACTTTTTGAAATTTTATAAAAATTTTATTTTTGAGCAGTATAATGGGTTATGGATTGTTCTGAAGAGCAAGAATGCGGCCACTTTTAGTGCCAAAGTAAGACTGCGCCATGCATCTCGTCTAAGACGTCACGGTTTTTATTCGATTGATAGCAGAATTTCTGTTTGCACAGAGTTGGACATCTTTTAGCGATGCAACAAAAACAATTGTAAAGAAAACCCACATCCTCCTTTAGAGACTTCATGTAAGCAGCATTTACACTATCAATCAAATACAAATCAAGACAAGCTTTTCGAGTGCATGGCGCAATCTGATCTTCTAATATGCTATATGCTTACTAGTTTGCTGTGCTTTAAAGCAAATTTTAGCTTATTTTATTCTAGAAAAATAAAATTTTATAAAATTATTACACGTATTGAGGTAGATGAACTAAAAAATTTCAATGAAAGTTATACCAAATTTTGCTTGAGGTTCTAACCATTTTATTGGGTCTGTAATTTAACCTGCCTGAAGCCGTTTCGATTTTGAAGAGTTCGCTTTGATTTGAAAGTGTTAAAGCTAGCTTGGAAGAGTGCCCAATTTACTATTTTGAAAAGCGTCTAGTTCGATGTGAAAATGGAATTTAAAAAAAAGGAAAAAATAAATTGGAGGAATTCAGAAGGAAGGCAAATTTCATTGGAAAAAGTACAAGTGGCCAGTAATCAGAAAGTACTTGCGGGCAACACTCGGTGAGGACGGATGAAAGAACTCAATTTACATGGACCCACACTACAAGTTCGTTAGTCGATGCAATCCACTC
Organism: Heligmosomoides polygyrus polygyrus; assembly: GCA_947396885.1. Classification (NCBI taxonomy): domain Eukaryota; kingdom Metazoa; phylum Nematoda; class Chromadorea; order Rhabditida; family Heligmosomidae; genus Heligmosomoides; species Heligmosomoides polygyrus. The sequence continues at coordinate 103,652,984 of OX377201.1, forward strand.
CAACCAACGGGAGGCGCTACCACTCGCAGGAGCAGGCAGCTTACATGGGTAGGCAGTAGAAGTCCTCCAATGGCATGAAAAAAGGCAGATTTGCTCATGTTGTTGAAAATTCTGACTAAAACCGTTGCAGTTGACCCGCTGCCATTCTTCAGGTCTCCACTATCTAGAAATAGAAGAGGGAAACTTAGAATCTATGTCTCTGTTGCAAGGATGCAGGCTAGGTCAAGCTTCCTCACCTATAGGAATCTCAGCGAGCTCAACTGCTTGCTTGGTGGATCCGAAAATGTGACACAGATGTCACTCCCGGCTCTTAGGTCATTTATTGCTCATAGATTTCTCTTTTTAGGCTAACTTAGTGTTGTGATTTATTTGGCGATCATTTCTTGAGTCTTGAGTTTGATATGTTCTGGTTTCATTTGATTTCCTTTTCTTTTTGTTAATCCACGTGTATTGTATGACACGCCTTTGAATAAATAAATAAATAAGTAAATAAATGGCAGAATCTCAGAACTTCCTATGTTAGGTACGTCCTGTCATGGACAACCAGGGACCGGCAGGCGAATGTTGTCTTCGCACTTCGGTCTCAGTCTACTTCATAAGGGTACGCCATGCATTTCACTTTTTCCTCATGTTGTACAGCTCTTTCAACGTATTAAAACAGGTAGCTGATTCCAAACAAAGAGAAGATGCCACTGGCTTAAACGTAGAATCGAGATCAAACGGTTAATAAATAATTGAGTAGGAAGTTCTCTACTTCGACAGCGCTTACAAGGGAGGCCCATGAAGTTCTCCAAAGATTCTCATCGTGACATTCATAGACTTCCAGAGCATCGGAAGAGGATCACAGAACTGTGCTTCGTTTTTTGCCGAATGCCCCTGGGTGGTCCAAAAATGGCAAAACATGGTATCACTTCAGGGCGGGCTAGTAAGGCATAAGTGACACCAGGGGCCGGATTCATCAACAATTAAACCCGTGGGTATGCGGGGTATAAGGAGTAGAGATAAGATAAGTCAGGTAGGGATAAGGTAAGAGTCAGAGACGCAAGCTTCATCGAGGGTATCTCTACCCCCTATACCCACGGGTTAGTCGTTGATGAATCCGTCCCCTGGAATAGCGCTGCCGTGCTCCGAACTTAATTTACAACAGGTTTGGAGCCCAAATTAAAGTCTGATTGTAGTAATATGACAATTTCCATCACATCGACATCGATAAAAACGATTTCTTCACTTTTTCGTCATTCAATGGCGTCACTAGGGGACATATGTAGCCTCCGTATTCAACCACAAAAACCGCATTCTAAAGTCTTTCAAGGTTCTTTTATGAACCGAGTTGTCAAAACTTGGAACGAGCTACCTCCAACACTACATAATTCACTGTCTTCCTATGTAATTTAGTTGCAGGTTAGAAACATTGCTGAAACAAAAAGACCTTTTGTGATAATGATTGCAGCCTTTTCAGGATATATTAGGTTGTAACGAATTAAATGGCACTGGCTCGCGCCATTTTTTGGCGCGTCTTTACGCGTTTGATCAAGAACAAACCGTAACATGTGGCATATCATTTAGAAGCGAAAACTTTGCTCTACCGGTGAGTACCAAATTTTCTATGTAAAAGTGGGAAAACTTTAGAGTTTTATTGACTTTTTTTGCAGATGGACAAAAGGGTAATCCGAGGCATTTACTTGTATGAATTCAAGCTGGGCACTACAGCTAAGGAGGCGGACGAGAAGATCAACGCCGCATTCGGTCAAGGATGTTCCACAATTCGGACGGCGTATCGTTGGTATCAGAAGTTCCGGAATGGAGATGAGAGCTTGGAAGAACATGAAGGTCGTGGGAGGCATAGTGATGTTGATGAGGACAAGCTGAGAAATGTGGTAGAGGAGGATCCACACAAAGGTACCAGGGAGATAGCGAAGGTTCTTGGCGTCAGTCACAACACAGCTGCAGGGCATCTGAAGGAAATTGGAAAGACCAAAAATCTGGAAAGATGGGTGCCTCACGAGCTGTCTGAGGAGCAAAGAAACCGACTATGTGAGATCTCGTCCGCACTGCTTCTACCGCTTCCACTCTACTTCGGAGGCCATCCAAATCCAGTGTCATCGGGCGCCCTTCTCGTTCATTACCTTCAACGGAGAATTCACCAACTGCAAACTTCGAGAACCACTGGTACACAGTACTTCGAGCAGGAGCACTCTCGTTGTAAACATCCTTCAGGCGACGATACGATTCGTTGGCATTGAGGCCAGACTGATGCAGGAATAACATGACCTGCCGAACATGCGTCTCAGTTGGGATGAATTGCTTGGCCATAATAGCTGACGTTAACAACGCAGAAGTAAATGTTAGGAACAGTTTTGTAGTCCTTTCCTTTCTCTATCGATCGATCATTTACGCGTTGATACATGTGAGAAATTTGGCGGGAAAATGCGCTTTCAATTCAGGAGGGACCAAATGTCCGAGAACTTATGCACCAACCTAATAATTATTCAATATATGCTTTGGACTCTATTTGTGCAAAATAGTAAATAAAATTGTCTCCATAGCAGTTTTTTGCCTTCAAGCATTTTTACAAATGTGTAGGTAGTAGTAATAGTATGTAGGTAGTAATGGTAGTTTTCCCGGCTATCTAATCAGACTCGTGTCATAATTTAGAACAAAAGGTCATTTCGAAGATAAATTATGATTCGCAAAAAAAAAAACCGGGAGCAGCGGGAACCGAACCAGCGCGCACCCGACGAGCGTGAGCACTACCCCTGCGCCACCGCCATAACTTTCGGCCCTTCTTAAGGAGCCCTGATGACTCACCACTCTCGCGCCCGGTGTGTCGCACAGCCAGCATGTGGTGAGGCCCCGATTTCGGCAGGCCATAACTCGCTCAGATGTTTCATCTTGCAATTTTGACACCCATATTCGTGATCAGCATTCTGAGCTCTTTCTAATGATCCTGGTCTCAACTAGAAGTTCCGCGGAAGGTCGAAACCCTTCCCTAGTTCTATTCCAGAAAAACGTAGAGATTATCAGGTGTCCTTCGACATGCAGTAAACAGCGATTTCTGTCGCAAGCTTGAACAAGTGGCAAATAGGACGTGAAACTCTGAAGACGGAAACACCGGCAACGCAAAACAACTCACCCTAATTTCCCGATGTTTTGACTTACGGTAGCCATGCAATAGGATTTGCCAGCACTACATATCGCATGAGTAATATGTGGCCACAGATAGAGACGTTGAAAGCGTTGACTTATAGCTAAACGAGGATGGAGAAAATAAGCTATGAGCCAGGAAGCTCGCAGCAGTTTCTGAAGAGGACGATTCTTGAAAGTCTAGGAGGGAAACCTTTAAAGTCTTCATTATTAAACTTTTGTGCGGATCAGACGCAAAAGCCGGCGTTTTCCCTGCCATCACTCCACTGAAAGTGGCTTGTTAAAAAAAATTGGGCACCCGAATCCACTCTGGGTAGTCTTCCTAATGATAATGATATAGACACCTAATGATATTTGAAAAGTTCTGAGATAAACAGTGACTATAAGGCCCAACATCGCTACGAGCTTTGCGCAAATTTAAAAACAAATTGAACAGCAATCCTTCCTGTAGTGAAGGGTAATAGCAGCTCCAACATTCAGAAGACGAGAAAAGGCTACACAAGGTGTAAAAGTTCTAGAAAAGGCTGATATAAGGGGTGAGCTCGCGGGTTATATGAATAACTAAGTCAATGAAAGGTTAGTGAAATGACAGGTGAATTGTACTCCTCTACCGTAGTTACCTAAAATGTTGTGGGAGCTGTGGGAGTGTAGGAGCATTGGCCACCTCTGGGCTGTGCCATGCGGCTACCAGGCACAACTCTACTAGCTCCTCCCAGAAAACATCTGTTAACTTCCTCGCCGAGGTACGTACTTTTCTGACGACAATGATGTGTTTCCCATAAGCATTTCGACGCAACGACCCACTAAACCTCTGAGTTATCGCCCGCATAATAGCCGACGAGATAGCGGCTTTTGGAGAGCGTCCTCACCAGCTGAGACACATAGAACAACTTCACCGCCGGTGTGCATACCAGGCGAGTACAGCTTCCAAAAGTAAATAAATTACCTGAGGTGAACCCGGAGTGGCGTTCTTTACATACTCCTCAGGAGTGGGTGGGGCAAGTGACGCGCCGACCGCCAATCGCACACGAAACTACCGCTGACACAGCGATAGACCCTAGGGCAGCACTTGTCGTGTATTTCGATTCCCGGCTAACCAAGATAGCTCAGTTTTGTACGGTTGATGTTTCGGCCTTGTCGCCTTCGACGGGGCCGGTAAGCCAGAAACTTGCAATTTTATCCATTCAAAATATACGATGCGCCAAGTCTACGACCTTCTAAGCACATGACCCCAAGGGGCCCTATATCTCAAAGGCCTCTTCAAACTGGTACGCACCTCAGGCGGCAGCATAGAGGAGAGTTGCGCATATTGAAACGCATGGACGAAAATCGTCGGTACGGAGCATGAGATTCATTAAAAGCAAAAAAATTGAGAATATTAACAGCAATTAGGTACTACTCTTGCCGACGCTTATTTTACATACATATATACAAACCACCCATAAGACAATGCACCTGTCTACGATCTGAGAATTATTTATTTATTTATTTATTTATTTATTTATATCTGCACCTTAGTGCTCTCATAGGAAATGACAAACAAAGTGATCTTCCACAACACTTGTAACCTAACGAGGAAAACAACAATGTAAAACGATCGTAGCATCACTACGCCCTGAATTTCGATATTTTTAAGTGTTCTGCAGCATTCAGAAGCTCACATACAAGGAGCCTAACCCAAAAAATGGAATAAATGAGAATGAAAGTAATAAGTAATTTAATTTAATACAGTTTAAGCAGTTAACTAGGTCGTGGTGTAACGGTGCAGAGGTCGGTTAGGTACTCAGTATAGCTATGGCGTGATTCCGGCTGGATGAGAAGAATCACTTTCGAGCAGCCCATACGAAGGAAGCACCTAGGAGTCCGGTCTTAGATCCGGTCATACCTTATGGTGGTTAGAAAAACACTCATTGTAAATAGATAACAATCATGAATAAGACTTCTATTCTTAAAAATCTACTGCCTCATTGAACTGCTGTTATCTTCTTAAAGACTCGACCTGCAAGATGATGAGCGGGCCGGCGATTTTCGCTAACAAGGTATAGCAAGGAAAGAAGATGAAAGTTGGCTGCAAACAAAGAGCTCATCATTGGACATTATTATTTCCTAAATTCTACAAAAGATCAAGCTTTTACAGCCTTGCTTTGAAGATCTGGCTATTTTCTCCACAAAAATTTCTGCTGGAATCCGCTGGAACCATCTTGCAACTCGACAAAATAGTGAGTTAAAGATTTTTCCACGACATTTACTTGTTGGATGTTTACAGTGAATCGTAAAACCACCAATTCTCACGCTACAATATATGTAAACCCACTAGTTATTAGGGCTAACCAGGATACTATCTCAACGGTAGGTAGGAACGGCGCAAATGTTGTATATGGGCAGAACCGCCTCTCCCTGGGAAGTAACAAACTGCAGGTATCTCGACCCCAATACGAAGTTTCAGCGAAATCGGTGACCCTACCTGGACCACCATTGTTAACGGTATGCATGATACATGTATATGTAAACATGCTCTATAACACACTATAATACCCTAGGTGGATCACCAACCCGCGACTTCCGTCTCCCCTAACTCTGCGCAGAGTTGTATTGGGGTCGAGATACCTGCAGTTTGTTACTTCCCAGGGAGAGGCGGTTCTGCCCATATACAACACTTGGGCCGTTCCGACCTACCGTTGAGATAGTACCCTGGTAAGACGAGTCTCCCTGCGAAGTACTTAAAAACCGAAAACGAGATCAGCAATCGCCCTTCTTCGAAAACTTTGAAAAAAAAAGAATTGTAAACTTCGAAAACGAACGCTAGGGACATGCACTTGTTATTTATAAGGCAATGGAGTGTGACCGGTCACCCCTTCATCGCAGTAATCCTCGGCGGTCCGTCCGTTGGTCCTATAGAGTAATAAGCTTCATGGTCATCTTTTTTCCACCATGTTGTTGGTCGTTGGTCTCCATCGTTGTTTTTCTAACGCTTCTTTAGTCTTTCTTAGCACTACGTAGCCATATATGTTTTTCAGATGTACTCTGAGAACATCCTTCTTCATCTTACTTCTGCATTTAGCACGACAACGTTGCCCCAGGGAGAGATTGTCGTGGATAAAGTGCGAAACGCTGAGTGAGTACGCAGTAGAAACGTCAAAACAAGGAAGGCGCACACTGCGGTGGCGGTAAAGTGCTCGCGAATTTGTCTTTCAGCTTTAGAAATGCGTTTACGGTGGGGATTTTTTGTAGTTGCAAACCACAAGCACGAGGGGTCTCATTCACAACCACGCAGTAATACGCAGACCGACATGCAATACTGCACTGTCAAAAAAGCTATTCTCAATATGAAACTGTCAAGAAATTCTATTTTATATATTTATTGCACGAGAATAAGCTCATGCGAAGATAAAAACCTAGTCAAACGCAAAAGAGAGAACAACACATTGGTCACCTTCCATCAAATAAGTGAGTAACTAAATTATAGCAAAAAAAGAAAAGTTAAAACAAGGAACAGACGACGTTAAATGAAAACAGATAAGTCTATGGCAGAATTGTGATGAGAGAGCTCGTGCATCAGCGACCGAGGTATCGGTTAACCATGTTTCTGAACGCATTGATAGATGAGGGCATGACTTTGTTTTTAGAGAATTTGACGTAACTACTCACAGCTCTGTTAACAAAAAAGTTTGTTCTACAACTGAGTTTGGCTTTAGGTACAATGAGCTTCGAAGTCGCCCCCCTGGTCAGAGGCGGCCTGATAGTGAGAAGCTCGCACGGCATGATCCCACACGCACCAACAATAATTTTGTGTAGTTGAGGGAGGTCGAACTTCTTTCGTCGCTGCTCAAGTGTGGGAAGTTTGAAGTTGAAATTCCTTGTGTGGGAGGAGGTAGTCCATCATATAAAAAACCAGTTCGTCATACAAGCAAGTTCCGAGTGAAGCTATTCTGCACGCTCTCCAGTAGCTTGATAATTTTAATCTTACCAGGGAATGCCATCAGCTTCCCATGGGACTTTGGGATGAGACCTATATCACGTGAAAGAGCTCGAGACGCTGATCACAGATGTGTAGACCAAATTTGCTAAATGGATCTCCTAAGCGAGTTATGGCCGGCGGAAGCCGCGATGTCCTCCATGTGTAAGGCGCGCTCGATCAGCGTTGGGCGCAGTATTGCGCAGTAATCAGCGGTTCGGCTATCAGCGCCGTCAGCAGCGGCGGCGGCGCAGTGGTAGAGTGCTCGCCTCAAGGGATTGGGTTCATTGGTTCGATTCCTGCCGCTGACGGCTTTTTCGCGTTTTGTGACCTATCTTCGACGAGAATCTATAGTCTCATTCTTAGCACATTTTTGAGCGAACGGCTAATGGCGACTTGCATTTACGTCTATTTGAAGACGGAGACGTGTTTCAGGTAAAATGTTTCATTCATGTCGTGAAGCAAGTCAGAAATTCAAATCAAAACAAAATAAAAAATAAAATTAAAATTAAAAATCAACAAAACTTAATAAACATAATAAATAAAAAGTAAAATAAAATGAAGAATCAACAATACTTAATCAACATAATTTAATATATTAAAAATGAGCTACTTCTGTACATATCAAAAATTAATTATATCTGTTCAAACCTTCTTCAACACTGATGGAACAATGCAAAAAAATGTGTAAAACAAATCTGCTCTTCACAATCTGAAAACAACTGTCATAAGCCTAAACTTACACTAAAAGGCTTCTAATTTCATGCGTAATCCAGCAAGTAGGCAAATGTTTGACCTGATAAATCAATTTTGAAAGCTTCGATGTGCCATTGATTTTTCTTCATTCGCTATGCCTTTTTCTCCAGCAAGGGTCGTCTCCATTCTGGTCTCTGAATTTAGATCGCCTGAGGATAAGGAGGGAAGGATAAGTTTCAGCGAAATCGGTGACCCTGCCTGGACCACCCTTGTTAACGGTATGGGTGGTCTCCGACCGAATCGTGAAAAACGGATGTCACCCAAATAACCCCCTTAGACGAAGTTTCAGCGCAATTTTTTCTCGACCGATGTCGTGTCGTTGGAGTCGGAACTTTTAACTAGTGCCTTTACTTTTTATTTATTATGTTCATTAAGTTGATTTTTGATTTCATTTTTACTTTTTATTTTTGCTTTGCTTTGAATTTCTGACTTGCTTCACGACATGAATAAAACATTTTACCTGAAACACGTTTCCGTCTTCAAATAGACGTAAATGCAAGTCGCCATCAGCCGTTCGCTCAAAAATGTGCTAAAAATGGAATTATAGGTCCTCGTCGAAGATAGGTTACAAAATGCAAAAAAGCCGTCAGCGACGGGAACCGAACCAATGACCTCAATCCTGTGAAGCGAGCACCCTACCACTGCGCCGCGGCCGCTGCTGACAGCGCTAGTAGCCGAACCGCTGATTACCGCGCAATACTGCGCCCAATGCTGATTGAGCGCGCCTAACACATGGCTTCGGCCGGCCATAACTCGCTTAGGAGATCCATTTAGCAAATTTGGTCTACATATCTGTGATCAGCGTCTCGAGCTCTTTCACGTGATATAGGTCTCATCCCGAAGTTCCATGGGAAGCTGACGGCATTCCCTGGTTAGAGGGATTAAAGATCACAGTGACGTACTCTAGCAGGGGCCGAACATAGCTCTTGTATGCTCGCAAAAGCACAGATGGGTGGATGTTTTGTTGCGATCAAAGCTCTTGCTCCAGCCGAGACTCGAACTCGCATCTTCTGCTTTCCGGGCAGCCACGTTCGCCTTACATCACCGGCGCTGGTTGACCTATTTTGACATTTTGACATGGTCACGATTGACACTGATCGAAATAACTCATCCTTTTCTGACACACACACACAATCCTTTGCATTTGCTCTCTTAATTTTGAATAGTGCTTGATGGGATATGTTGTTACAGGATGTTTTGTTGCGATCAAAACTCTTGCGCCAGGCGGGACTGGAACCTGCATCTTCTGTTTTCCGGGCAGCGATGTTCGCCTTACACCACCGGCGCTGATTGACCTATTTTGACATTTTGACATGGTCACGATTGACACTGATCGAAATAACTCATCCTTTTCTGACACACACACACACACACACACAATCCTTTGCATTTGCTCTCTTAATTTTGAATGGTGCCTGATGGGATATGTTGTTACAGGATGTTTTGTTGCGATCAAAACTCTTGCGCCAGGCGGGACTGGAACCTGCATCTTCTGCTTTCCGGGCAGCCACGTTCGCCTTACACCACCGGCGCTGATTGACCTATTTTGACATTTTGACATGGTCACGATTGACACTGATCGAAATAACTCATCCTTTTCTGACACACACACAATCCTTTGCATTTGCTCTCTTAATTTTGAATGGTGCTTGATGGGATATGTTGTTACAGGATGTTTTGTTGCGATCAAAACTCTTGCGCCAGACGGGACTCGAACCCGCATCTTCTGCTTTCCGGGCAGCGATGTTCGCCTTACACCATCGGCGCTGTTTGACCGCACGTAACATCCGCGATATCCTCGAGGTCCGTCAGAACACACCCGTGATACAAGTTTGCAGTGCAGAAGAACAGTAGCATACCTGGTATCTTGTTTTCGCATACTGCGTAAGGAAATGAAATTATCGCCTAGCAAATACTGGGTTTTTTAGGCCGTGTAGTGCTCGTACTGGTGGTTTCAACTTACACTACCCACGTATTCCAAACATCCGTAGTACCAAGTTGTTTAACTTTTTGTTCTTCAGAGTTGCACAATGGTTGGAAGTTCTACCTTCAGAAATTCTCCAATCTAGGAACAGCTTCATTTTCAAAAAGAAATTGGAGAAGTTTGATGCACTACAGCTCTTAGAAAGAGGTGTTGTTCAGCAATAGTTTCAGATTCTCGCTCGATGAGTATCGACGCCTATCACATGGTTACATATGCCTGTCTACACCTTCTCAACGATTTTTGGTCGCAATATACGCTTGGCCACAACTTTCTGCGACTAGACAGTTTTCCTCATGCCTTGCTTATTCTTTAGGCATTTGTTTTACTTCCTTCTAGTGTGGCTTGACTAGGTGTTCTTCTTTACATTTTGCCTTTTTTAGCCTTTGTGCTTTTATCGTTGCAGCTCCCAAGTTCAGTATTCTTTGCCATGCTTTCAATAACCATTATTTTCTAACAAGTTTTATTTCTCGAATGATTAGCAATCAGTTGAAGATAGCATTCTGAGTCTCAATCCAATTCCTAAGGATTCTACTTACTGGTTGTGCTAGTAGTGTATCTGGGTATGGGTAATTTTCATCTGACCTGAGTCTGGTCATTACTGTTTTTTTCACCATTTTCGTTTTACTTGCCCTAGTATTCTGACGTATTTGATTGTTTTGAGGCGCACTCTTTGTAGTGTATAAATAAAATAAAATAAAAATAAAAAATACGCGGATGTTACGTGCGGTCAATCAGCGCCGGTGGTTAAGGCGAACATCGCTGCCCGCGCGGGTGATGTGATCCATTACAACTTGTTGGCACCAAGCCAAACGAACACAGCAGAGTCCTACAGTAAGAAAGCCGACGAAATGGACCGGAAATTACGTCAACTTCAATCGGCATTGGTCAAAGTAAGAAGCACGATTCGTTTGCACGATAACGCTCGCCCACACGTTTCACTACTCACTTTTCGAAAATTTAAAAAATTAAGGACTGAAGTTTCCCCATAATCTCCAGATCTCTCCCCAACCGACCACCACCTTTTTCAAACACTTTCAGAACATTCTCGCTGGTAAAACCTTCACCAATGAGGAGCATGCCAAAACAGCATTCTTTCTTCAAAAAGGATTTTGTTTTCGCTGATGCAATAATTCGACAGGTGGCTCGTTATCGAAGGTGTGCTGATTCGAACGGTGCTTATTTCGGCTAAATCCGATGAGATTCGAGAAAGTTATGGAAGTTCAAAGTGAAGCTCTCAAAACGCTGGGAACTTTCCGGTCAACCTAACATTACTAAGAACAGTTTTTTCCCGGAATCTTGTTTGCTTCAAGAGTCAAGTCTCAGTCTTCCTGCAAAAGCCATAGTGTTTTCTCAATAAATTTTTTAACGTTTTATTGCTTTTTCTTAGAATGTTAGTTTCTTCTTTCCGGTCTTCTCAATTCGGATTGTACATATCAGAAGAAGAAGCGCGTGCTGTCAAAGTGAAACATGCGTTTTTTTTTTCGAAATACGGAATTCTTACGAAGCTTTTTTTAAAGCGCCGCTACTCTTCCATTTTGTCGCCCTTTTCACTCGAAGACCACAAAGCGCGGCCGATGTCCTTTTCTAATATGTATAAGGGCGCGTGTAGCGCAGTCGGAGGAGGCGCCGGCTGTCGCGTGCACCCGATACCACGTTCCTGGTTCGGATTTCCCGCCCAGGCCAACCAAGCCCTCCATCCCTCCGCTGTCGGTGAATTGGTACCATACTGGTCTGGGAAGGATAGAGCGCTGACTTGTTCATCGGCTGGCCACCGCAAGTCATTGTATGGCCAAATACGCATTCATGTCGCCTCCACGACATCCCGTAGAAGTAGAATGTGTGGCGCATCCCAAAAGGGCTCCACCTTCCTGTCCCAACTCCTGGCCCACTTCCTTGTTTCCACTATTGACCCCCCCCCCCCCCCTACTGCTCTCTTCTTGCTGGTTCCCCGTCCTGGCTCCTCCTCCAGGTTGTTTCTTTCCATCCTGGTTGCTCCCGTGCTCCACCCTAGAGGTCCCCCATACTAGCAGATGTTGGCGACACGTATTCAGAATCAGGACTCTTGTGGCGCGACGTAGGAGGCCCGTCTTCTGGATCCAAAAGCTCAGAATACCCGTCTTCCGAATCCAGAAGCTCAGAAGCGCGCGCAGTCGCCGCTGTGTCGAGCATGAAGAGACTATGCAAATGGCGAATTCCTTGTTATCCGTATGAAATCCCTTACGGCTCTCTTCTTGTTGGTTCCCCATCTTGGTCCCTCCTCCAGGGCCCGGATTCATGAACGCGGTCGGAAGTAAATCCTACCCCGATTTACCTCGACGGCCGCTTACCCGCCACTTTCCGGGAAGCTACCTCTTCTTGTGGTTCATGACAGCCAAAGCAAGGCTTTTGCTCCGCTGCCAAAGAAGGATTGCATTGGGTCAGAAATTAGCAGCGGAGCGAAACCCTTGACGTTCCCCGACGCGCTGGCGAGGTAGCATTCACCTGGGGCCGGATGCATCAACGACTAACCCAGGGTATAGCGGGTAGAGATACCCACGATGAAGCCTGCGCCTCTGACTCTTCCCTTTTCTCTACCTGACTCTTATCTTATCTCAACCCCTTATACCCCGCATACCCACGGGTTTAATTGTTGATGAATCCGACCTCTGGAGACTTACCTCTGGCTTTTTCCGCTACGCGTTCGTGAATCGCGCATAAGTGGGGAATGACGGTAGATTTTGCACTTATCTGCCGTTCATGAATCGGATCCCAGGTAGGTTCCTCCACCCCTCCTCCCCCCCTCCCCCTCACGACACGACGACGGCGAGCGAACGCCCATTGCACGACATCGGTGCCACATCTTCTAGATCCGGTCTCACTTACTGGTGATGGATCCCCTTGCTGATCCTCCTTACTGTCTCCCCCCCCCCCCACTGATTGGTAACTCCCTACTCTCCTTATCGCCTAAACCCTTCTTGGTGCTACCTCCTGACCTGCTTCATTGTTCCCATTATCGATCCCTCCCCCCATCCCGGTGCCTCCTCCAGGTCGCTCCCCCCCCACGCCCCCTGATCGCTGTCGGTTCTCCACCCTCGAAGTCCCCCTTCTACTCTTACCCCTTTAGTAGGGGACACTCGCGTAGGTGCTGTTGTGTTAAGCAGTAAAGGGCTGCGCTTCCCCTGCTACAGCAACATCCCAAGTTCAAAATTTGCCCGCGCTGTAGATGATGAGGCGTATCTCACCCAGGTTAGATCACTCGACCGCCTCCGCTGAGGATGATGCGGCGTATCTCACTTAGGTTAGATCACTCAAACGTCATCGACCGCTAACTCATTTATATAGTGGTAGAAGATAGAAGATAGATAGATATGTGGACATCAGACAAGTGCAGACCCAATGAGGAAGTCTCGCTGAAGGAAACATTTTTCCAGGAACAAGTTAGACCTATGGCCGTGCACAAAATACTCGCCAATGAAAGGCTGTTAGGCACTTGCCTGCCTTGAAGGCCATCCAACCTCATACTCCATGAATTATGCTTCCAAATATGTCTGCCTGACTGCCGCGAGCGACCGCCACACGTCATTGGTGAATGTTCGTAAATGACGACAGCCTTGCAAACCAGCAACACCGATGTTGCACAGCAGACCGCCTTTCTGAATTTCAGAAAAGGCCTCGGACCAAGTCAGGGAATTGTTGCAGGCCTTCCGGGAAGGTCATACTTTTATGAGGATAATTGGCACTAGAGTTGAGTCTTTTGATAGTTTTGCCGAAAGTCGAACACTCGAACAACTCCATCTTTTGTTGCTTTCTATTAACTATGCAATACAAACATTACTAAATCTTAGGACAGTTGTTTCCCTGAGCTTCATGTTTATATCTTCGACATGCACGTGATCCACTGCCACAGCTGCGAGTCTCGATCCTCCATAGGAATTTAACAGATCCAGTGGAGAGGAAGATCAAGGAAACGCTTGAAATAAAGCACTGACGACCACCCATCAACAAGAAGGAAGAAATGAAATGTGCAATGAGCCTTATCAGTCTCTAAGGGCTAGTGATGTGACTGCTGAGGATGATGGCGACATTGAGAGACGAGAGACCGGTCACTTCCCGCGATTCTATATAAGCAGCCCAGAGACCCCTGCACCTCATTTCCGGCCAAGCCACGTATTCGAAGTCATTGGCTTTACCCGCTTCCCTTCCCGATTACCCAGCCAGGTCTGTAGTATGTCTGACGTTTTGTTGCTATTGAATGTACGCAATGTATGACATGTAGGCGACATGGTTCTTTTAGACCTGAAGAAGGGCTTAAGGCCCGAAACGTCGTCAATAAAGATTCGACTACATTGAGCTTCACTACTATGAAAACGAAGATACATTACTAAATCGTTAAATTCAACTTTTTAAAATGTTTTCACAAAAGTTATACCTATGTTGCTATTATTTAGCATATTATTTTACAAGTGCTGCGTCACGCGTGGTTCGCGCGACGTTGAAGTATCACTAAGCTTTAATACCCCTCCCTTTTCTGGTACTGTTCCCCCATTACCGCCCTCCCCTTACTGGAACTGATCCCCCATTACTGGTATTGGCCCCTCAATGACCCTTCTTCAACAGATCTTCAGCAGGTCTACTGAATCCCTAGGCACGTGTGGCGACTGTTCGGCACGTCTTCTGAATCCCCAGGCACGTCATTTCCGCTATTTTCGCGACCCTTCATTTCCTCTTTTATATATAGAGCGATCTATTGGTTCTTCACTACCGGTCTCCCCTTAGTGGAACTCGTTCCCCATTATTGGTACTGGTTCCCTCAATGATCTCCCCTTAGCTAACGTCGTCTTCGTCAAGTCTTCTGAATCTTCTGGCACGCAAAAGGCGTCTGGGCATTTCCCGCTATTTCCCGCTATTTTCGCGCCCCGTAATTCCCATACTCCTATTCCCCCCCTCCAAATTCGCCGATCTATACTAGCTCATAGCGGATTATTATACAGTATGACCTCGATTGCTTCTAAGGCTGAAGTTTCGGACCGCCTGAACGACATCCATAAAAAATGGATAATTCGATCGATATAGATTGTTGGCGATCGACACCTCAAAAACAAACTTCAGATTCAGGTTCAGCGACCTCGACTACCCCCAGGGCTGAAGTTTCGGATTGCCTCCCCTGCTGTGATGTGAAAGCCTTCCATCGATGATCCTTCTCAGGCACGTTGAGCGCGTCTTCGGAACCCCAGGTTCTTCGGGCGACCCGAGGCACGTTTAAGACCTCTAACTATTGTAAGTATTTTCCGCTACTTTCGCGCCTCCTAATTTGTGCCCCGTAATTCCCCCCCCCCATTTTATGACTCAGCGTCGATCGATACTGTGACTTATCGCTTAGCGGCTTATTATATAGTCTGGTAGAGTATTTGTCTAATTTTAAAAATACATCTGCCAATGTTATTGACAATAGCTTCTCTATTAAATCAGCTATTTACAAGAACTTTATAAAAGTCTTTTAGAATATCGCAAAAATATTCAAATGTTGAGCAAAACAATTGATGAGGAAAAAACAACAAAAACAAACGACAAAACAATCCGTGTTTATGACATTAAAAACGTCAGCGGAACGCTGCAAGCTACTCATGAAAAATCAAACAAATAAAGCGGAGTAAACCAGCAGTATCACTATGACGAGCTGGTGTGGCTGGAACAAAGTGACATGGCGAGACATTCAGTGGCTTGAGCCGCTGATTAAACGGAATCGCTACAAATAGCGTTGGAATCAAGCGAAATGGAATGCGATTTGACCGCATCGGAGCCCGACCACAGATGAGCGAGTAGAAATGAGACCAAATATGCTGATTGGAAGGAAAGCGAAACATGAAAAGAATAGAGCGATACTCATCTGAGAGAGTATCCACTGAAATTTGCCGCTGTCTAAAGTAGACTGGATTATTATTATTACAAGTGCTCCGACACGCCTAACGGCGTGTCTCGCACTTGCGCGCTTCGCGCGACTGTTCACCATCACTGACCTATGGAAAGTAGTTTTTGTGAAACATAAAATTCGCTAACATCTAGGACCTGCTGCGTACTTCATCGGCATCAAGCCGTTCACCACTTCGGTACCTTTCATCATAGACATTTTCTCCTCACCGTCCAGTAACATCATTGGTTTGTGCTGCGCAGTACTTCAGCCCCTCCACTGTTGATACGTCTTCCGAATCCGGGCGCCAGCTTCCGCCTCACTCGTTTCTTCTTTCTAGATCTAATTGCTGGTCCGCCTTTACTGGCCTTCCCCCCCCCCCCCCTCCCCACCTTTCTGATCCCAACCCCTGCCCACTTCCTTGTTTTCACTATTGACCCCCTACTGGTCTCTTCTTGCTGGCTTCCCCGCCCTAGTCCCTCCTTCAGGTTGTTCCTTTCCTTCCTGGACGCTCACCTGGTCCATTCTAAAGGCCCCTTACCTCTCTTCTCCACCACCCCTTAGTGGTCCTCCCATGCTCAAGGCAGACGTCAGTGACACGTATTCAGAATCAAACGCTCAGAAACGCGCGTAGACGCCGCTGAGTCAAGCAGGAGAGGGCTGCGCTTCCTCTGCTGCAACATCCCATGTTGAACGGCAGACGTTGCCCGTGCGAGGTACGCAGAGGCGTACCTGGCGCGGGTAAAGTTTTCCGTTCAACATGGGATAATGCTGAGTTCTGCATGCGGCCGGTCGTCGTACGACGACGATGAGACATCTGCTTCCTTTCTTTTTGATATTCTGAATCCAGACCGTTGTGCTGCGACGAAGGGAGCCCGCCTTCTGGATTCTGGGACTCAGAAACGCGCGCAGACGCCGTTGTGTCAAGCAGGAGGAGGCTGCGGTTCCTCTGCTGCAGCACCATCTCATGCTCAATTCTGAATGGGATCCGTCGTCGTAGGACGACGGTGTTTCCTCTTCTGTCTCCAGAAGGTTGTGGTGTGACGGAGGGAACCCGTCTTCTGGATTCAGGCACTCAGAAACGCGCGCAGACCCCGTTGTGTCAAGCAGGAGGAGGCTACGCGTCCTCTGCTGTAACAACATCCCATGTTGAACGGCAGACGTTGCCCGCGCGAGGTACGCAGAGACGTAGCTAGGTGTTCCATGAGATTGCGTGTGGTTCCACGAGGCGTATCCCAGCCAGGTTTCCAACCTGAGTGAGATACGCCTCACCATCTACAGGGCAGGGAGCTAACTCAATTATATAGTGGTAGATTATTACTGGGCGCGTGTAGCGCAGTCGGAGGAGGCGCGACTGTCGCGTGCACCCGATACCAGGTTTCTGGTTCGGATTTCCCGCCCAGGCCAACCAAGCCTTATATCTCTACGTGGTCGGTGAATTGGTACCGGACTCGTCTGGGAAGGATAAAGCGCTGACTTGTTCATCGGCCGGCCACCGCAAGTCATGGGCCAAATACGCATTCATATCGCCCCCACGACATCCCGTAGAAGTAGAATGCGCTGGCGCATCCCAGAAGGGATTGAGTAACGCCGTCCTTTATCCTTTATCCTTTATCCTTTATTATTATTATTATTATTATTATTATTATTATTATTATTATTATTATTATTATTATTATTATTATTATTATTATTATTATTATTTGCCTTTCATAGGTTTTTTCCTATTCTAGTGCTTTACAGTGTAGTGTACAAAATAAATAAATAAATAAAGATATGAACACCTGCAAAATCAAAGATTTCTGCTAAAGCCCTGTTTATACTGGTACTATTTGCAACAAAAGCTCAAATTTATTTATTTATTCACTTATTTATTTATTCACGCCCCTACAAGTTTAAACCATTATTTTTCTCCGAAAAAAGAGAAGTACATAAAATTTCAAATAGTGTTCACTTAGTGGGCAGGTGAATTAAAACGTCAAAAAAAATTATACTATTTTCGCAATTATACCTTTTTTTGAGAAAACGTTCACTTCGACTTCAGAAGCGTCAAGCGTCCAATTTGACGTGAAAATGGAATACTGCAGCAGAAACACAGTGGGCCTGTTCATACTTCGCGACCAGTGCAAAACATGCAAATCGATTGAAACCGAGCAATCGGCGTCGAAATCATTTCATACTCAAGGGCCGGCGTTGTCGCTCCAGTTGCTCTTGTCGCTCTTGTCACCTGCTCATACTTCGCGCCGGCGACGGAAGCGACTGGAGCGACTGTGGTGACGGACGGAATGTGGAATTCGTAGTTACACCGCACTAGTGCTGGAAGGAAACGATTCCTATTCTGCCGTTCTTCGGACCAAGGTAAAAAATGCCTTTTTTGTGTCTTTTGAGTGCCAGATTGACGAAGTAGGTGATATGACTGTTTAATTGTGTTTGTGTTGGCTGTAGCTGAGATGGAAATTACGTTATGGTGCAACTACGTACACCACACTACGTCCGTCGCTCCAGTCGCTTTTGTCGCTGTTGTCGCTGTTGTCCCGAGGTATGAGCGGGCCAAAAGTCAGCACTGAGGAGAAAGCTGGAGTATGAAGAAAGGCTTCGACAATTTCTTCGTGTCATTCGAAAATTTCCCGTTTCAACGACTGCTTATAAGATCAACGAAATGGGCACCTCGGTTTTTTGACAACTAAGGGACGCATCTGCAGTGTATGTAGGATGTATATGCATGGGAGATTGGCTAACACTACCTGTGCCACCCAGGCTTTCAGTCACGACGGTGTCAATAAGCTGTAACCAGAGCGCTGCCACTAAAAATGCAACAAAAAAATCAACAAAATAAGCAAAAAACGCCTTCTGGACACTAAGCGATTAACATACTCATGCCAACTTCCGATATCTATGCAAGATGGCTTCTACACGGCTCTTCAACTTCATGTCCCGGCTTTAGAGTTCACTGAATGTTTTCAGTAAGCAATTAAAAAGCAGAAACTACCCACTTTGTAAATAAAAATCTTGCTCACTACCTATTTTCTAAAAGTCGAAAGAATAGCTTGGGTATGTCGCCAAATTAAGGGGCGCGTGTAAGTCGAAGGAGCTGGCGCGTGCTCCCGATACCAGAGGCCGGATTCACCAACAATTAAACCCATGGGTATGCGGGATGTAAGGGAGCGATAAGATACGAGTCATGTAGGGATAAGGCAAGAGCCAGAGACACAGGCATCATCGTGAGTATCTCTACCGCCTATACCCGCGGGTTAGTCGTTGATGAATCCGGCCCCAGGTTCCTGGTTCGGATTTCCCGCCCAGGCCAACCAAGCCTTCCATCCTCCGGGGTCGGTGAATTGGTACCAGACTTGTCTGGGAAGGATAAAGCGCTGAATTATTCATCGGCTGGCCACCGCAAGTCATTGTAGGGCCAAATACGTCTTCATGCCTCCACGACATCCCGTAGAAGTAGATTGCGTGGCGCATCCCAAAGGGGATTGAATAACTCCGCCCTTTATCCTTTTATCCCTTTATTAAAACAAGAGCTAAGAATTTATTAATTCATTTATTTATTTGCACTCGAAAATGAACTACAACACCAACGAACTCGTCAAACGAACAAAATAACCGCCTTAAAAGTAACAGTCAAATGAGCTGTCAATTGCATTCAAATTAGGAATGCATCTCGTTTAGTAAATATCACCGGGCTCGATTGATAGCGCCTTCCGCAGCAGTGTACCTATACTTAACTAATGTATAGACGGTTAGAAGCCGAAAAAGAGCTACTCATAGGAACAGAAGAGCCCCCCGAATCAATGTGTTTGGGTAGGGTCCCGCTCAGTCCAACAAAGATTTTCATCCCTCGGTGAATTTGTGCCAGACTCGTTCAAAATAGTCTTGACTGCATCGACCAGGAGGCACCGTCAATAGGCGAAATACGCATTCAAATCGCTTCCACGACATCCCTAGAAGTAGAATGCGTGGCGCACCCCGTAAAGAATTGCCTGACAAAGCTCTTCATCTTTTACAATTGTTCCTTTTATTTGGCTTTCTTTCTCTTTTGTTTTAATGTGGTGATGCGATAGGGTATCTCTGCTGATTCAGGAGGAAAGAGAGGAATGACAGGGGATCTTCTGGAAAAATGCCTCTGACATTAAAGGGTTCAGAAGACGTCCTTTATTATTGTGTAACATGTTAGCTTAAGCAAGGGGCGGCTGATACAGAGTCCATCAGCTGTTACAGGATGCTTGGCTGCGATCAAAACTCTTGCGCCAGGCGGGACTCGAAGCTGCACCCTATGCTTTCCGGTCAGAACACTACCCCTTACACATTTTTAATTTCCTTCACGGTGTCATAGAAACCCAAGTAATTATCCTCCTTCAAAGTGCTGCCAACGACTCGATCGTCAGAAAGTTCCAGTCGCGAGCTTCCAAGCAGTTTTTTCTACGTCAGGTGGCGGCAAACTACATGAAAAAAGCGAAGGACATGAAGGTATGGAATGACAGGAGGAAGGAATCTCATGACTCTGTTGAAGCACGTCCGAAGCAACAACAGTAGAGCATCAAAGCAAGCGATCGAATTTCAACAACGAGGGAAGTCGATGGAGAAGCTGACAAATCGCACAAGCATCCAAACATCATGGTCAGAACTGACAGCAGGAACTGAATCTGAGACGAGCTTCAAGGGGGCGACAGTAAACTTCTGCTTGAATAGCAAACCCGATCGAATTCGAATGATTCAACAGGGTAATCCAATGATGTCCATCCGAATTCGATTATTCGAGAAATCGAATTTTTCGAAAGTATATGAAGTGGATTAACCAAAAAATTGCGTGTTCTAACACATTTGCGTAAGCCTGGGGCGGCTGGTAGAGAGGCTACATGTTGTTACAGGATGTTTCGTTGCGAGCAAAACTCTTGCGCTAGGCGGGACTCGAACCCACATCTTTTGCTTGGTGGTGCAAGGCGAACATCGCTGCCCAGATAGCAGAAGATGCGGGTTCGAATCCCGCCTGGCGCAAGAGTTTTGATCGCAGCAAAACATCCTGTAACAAAAAATTGCGTTTTTGGAAAGTATTCAAACTCAAAAAAATCACACTGTTTGAATATATTCGAATTCGAACTCACGAAAAATATCTGCCTTCGAAGCCATTGGAATATTCTAAATTTTTGCGAGAGCATAAGTATAGCCTGAGCCCTGTTTATGTCAGCTATTGATCGACTGTATTGCCTATTGTTTAACATTGATCGATATGTATTGCCCTTTTGAGTTTGCACTTTCGCGCCCTATTGTTTGTCTCGCAGAGCTTCGCGCCCCGTTTTCCCGCGTCACTGTATTCCTCATCTATAAAAGGTGGCAGCGATAGGCCTATGCTATAGGCCTCTGTTATACTCCCGCGGGAGCATCCGCGGAACGTCCGCGGACCAATGGTGCACGGCGGAGGCGGGCGTGGCGGGCCGCGACGAGTGGCCCGGCGCGGGGTCCCGACGAGATTTCCGCCCATCCGCGGAAGCTCCCGCGGGAGTATAACAGGGGCCATACTCCCGCGGAGCATCCGCGGATGGGCGGAAATCGCGCCGGGCCACTCGTCGCGGCCCGCCACACCCTCCGTCCGCGGATCGCCGCCGACAGACGACGAGGGAGCTGTTAGGCCTATGTTATACTTCGGCGACGCTGTGTTACGCCGGCTGCTACTCACTGCGCAGTAGCCCGCATAAGGCCTATGTCATACCATCGCTATTCGCTAGCGAAGGCGATGGACAACTAACATAATTGGGGAAGGGACGGTATCAGACGTTGTGGAGGGGCAGACGCCTGTAGCAGTTGTCCGATCCACCGCTAGCGAAACCTCGCTAGCAGGGTGTCATACTTCCGAGCGATACGGCATCGCTACCGATGCGACCGCGTCGCTGAGCTGAGCAGAGCGTCGGGCAGCATCGGAAGCGATGCTACGACGCAGCTGCACACAACGCTATTAACTGCGCGCCTATTCGCTAGCTTCACGCTAGCGAAGAGACTTCGCTCATCGCTCTGTTCGTCGCACTCGGGGTGAGCGAAGGTATGACATAGGCCTAACACTGCCGCCGATGTCGCCGACAACAGCGTCGCCGAAGTATAACACAGGCCTTATACTTCCCGCCCGCGGATCGGCAGCCGTCTACGGTGCAGTTCACCGCGGAAGGCTGTCGTCCTATGGAGTTCGGCGCGGGAAACGCGCTCCAATGCTATGCTAAGCCTATGTTATACTTCGGCGACGCTGTTGTCGGCGACAGTGTTACGCGGTTGTTACGGAAGTATAACATAGGCCATAGTTAGGGGTTCATTCGTCGTCTGTCTTGACCGAGAGTGGTCGCGGATAATGCATTGAAACAGTAACGGTTCCTGCTGCAATCCAGCCGGCCAAGGTCGACGACGTTGACCGTTCACTGTAGGAAGAACATACGACCTTATGGTCTGTTGTAGCTCAAGAGCTGCATTATAATCTTCATGAAAAACTCAGGATTTACGAGGAGCCTAGATTTTAGTCTACATGACGTTAACGTTCATACATCCGAAACACGAATCCCCGACCAATGGAGGAACTCGTGCTGTCTCCCTCACAAGAAGGGTGTCAGAAAAGATCCTTAAACAAGCGTCCTATATGCATGTCTGGTGAACGTGCTTGACACGCTCTCCACTACTACCCTTGCGCCCATTTCGAGAACACATGATGAAGTCAAACCAGTGAAGCAGAACGGATTCTGCAAGGGAATCAGCTGCACTGATCACATCCAGACCGTCTCGACAACCGTTGAGGTTCGACGGGAACACAGCCAGCCTCATTTTTCACCTTCGTCGAGAATGAGAAGGCATTCGACATCATTGAAACGAACGCTATTCTGTCTGCGCTCATCGACGAAGAAATGGACTCGAAAACGCTAACAGACTTGTTGAATTGTTGGTTTCGTAAAACCGTGTACCGAGATTGTTACAGCAGTTTATTCAGCTTACGGTTTAACGGTTCCGCTTTCTTCGGGCCTGAAAGAGTCCAAATAATGCTTGAAGAACTACTCTTCCAAAGGTCATTTTCATTTTACAGAAAAAATCCAAAGGTAAATAGAATGAAAGCGATATGGAGAAACGACAAAGAGCTAACCTTTCCGGACGAGTCCAAGATGCTCCACCCAATCACCATCAGATAGAGGTGGACGAAGTGAACGACGTAAGCTCTAGGGACCACCCACCTACGTACTTCTTGGCAGCCGACTGCTGCGCTGGATGCAAGACAGTTCAGCCGTTCTACCGTCCCGTTACCACTTCTATTGGAAAGGTGTGACAAGGCGATACCTTGTCGTCGAAGCTCCTCAACGCAGCGCTGCAGTGATTAATGAAAACGCTCGAAAATGGCATACGTATGGAAGGAAGATTTCTATCAAATTTTCGTTTTGCTGGTGACATCATTCTTATCCAATTCTAAATCAAAGCAGAGGTGATGATTGCTGTGCTAAACGAAGCAGGGGAAAGGGTGGGACCGCGTATAAACCAGAGGAAGACACAGTCCATGAAGAACGTCTTCTGCGGGAGAGAAGGAAGGAGCTGAACCGGAAGGCTCTCAAATCAGTGAGACGTCGTCTTGCATCTACCTCGGACGTTCGATGAGCATGGGAACATGGAGAACGATATTAAAGACGAGCTGCATGGGTCGCTCTCAAAGAGGCTACAGACCATCTGATGGACCCCGATCTCCGAGCAACCCTATTCGACTAGACTGTTCTCCCTGCGCTCTGTTACGCAGCGGAGACTTGGGCCCACTCTGCTGCCACGTCACGTCGCTACACAGAACGTTTTAGACAAGATACTTGCGGCTGAACGACTCCAAATTAGCTTACTTGTGCCTTCATACCTCCAAAATAAGTTACTTACTAACAATTTCCGCGATTAAATAACCTGCAAGTTGCATGCCAGCATTGCGCTATTTACTTTTAAGTAGTCGAAGTGGATGTTAGTACCATGTAACATTTATGCAAGTATAGGTTTAGTTCAGAGGCCTTATTCAACTCATTTGCATCTCTTGTATAAGCTATGCAAGTATTAGGGGGGGGGGGCAAAAGTAATGAGACACCCCATGCCGTTTCCATATATCTCGTGGCTGGAGTCTGGTTTCGTGCTTATCTTATTTGTATGTTTGTATGCTACTTACTGAAGCCCATCTGAGAAGTTACCGCTTCCGCCCTTTCCAGAAGCATGTCAAAACCTCAGTCTGTCTCATGCCGAAACCCCAGTCTGACGAGTCGACCTGTGTCGCGCAAGTCTCGCCCAATTCTCAACCCCGAGCAGCCTGTGCTCAATATTCAAGCACGGTGAGAAGTACTTCTTCTAGCTTAACCCTGCCAAGCAGCGAGTCTGGGTGAGGCTTGGTGACCTGTTGCCGGCGAGATGTTCACGGCGAGAAGCACCTTTAGAACTTTTGGGTCTGCGCCCGTGGATCGGTTTACCGGAAGCTGTTTCCCAAGAGCACTACGATGAACTCCAAGGCCATGGTGAACGAAATAGAAGAGATGGGTCGGCGACTCGCTCTCATTCATTCGCAGTGCTTCAAGAAGGTTCTCCTCTTCGACAACGCCGCAACCCATCGGAACAAGTAACCACGGATAAGCTTGGCCAGCTGGGCTACGTTCACATGCCTCACCCACCGTATTCGCTGGACATCTCTCCATGCGACTACCACTACTTCTTGAGCCTACAGGACTTCCTGGTCGGAAGGGACACAAGAACCCAAGCAGACCTCGACAAGAGCAGTTGATCAACACCTGGCCCAAGCAGTTGTGGAAGGATGGGATCAGGAAGTTGGCTGAGCGATGTTTTTCTTCAATTTGTCTCATTACTTTTGGCCCCCTCCCTAATACTTATAAGCTTTAAGGTCGCATCACAGAACGGTAGAGCGATGTCTTCTGAAGCGCCTGCAACCAGCAAACTCAACTTCAAGCCGGATTTGCTACGAGAACAACGTCTCATCTTTGTGGTCCAGCGGACTACGTGTAGAACGGTAAACGCCGGCGAGCCGATCTCAGCAAGAGGGGGGGGGGAAGCGACGGATGGACAAAAAGAGCTCCGGAGTGGACATGTGGGAGACTTCCAACGAGGTCAGCCGATACTTCTCATTCAACTGGCACTTCAGTTGGGAACGAATCAAGCTGCTCGTCAACGTCACCAGGTTCCAATGGCAACAACATCCGGATGACGACGGCAAGGTACCGAAGCGAATCTAAACCGGGCTCTGGCCATGACACGCACATTGTGTGAGGAGTAGTGGCCAACGAATTATCTTCGTGTTGAGGGAAAAATTAAAACAAAAATGGACGGTTTTAAAATCAAGTTGGACACTCGTTTAAGCTAGCCGAGAAATTTCGAAACCAAAGCGAACTCTTTCAAATGGAAATGGGCTTCTTCTACATGATACCAAAGGCTCCTAAAAAGGTTAGACAATTTTTGTTCAAGAAAAATTTTTGTATCACTTCTTTGAAGTTTTAATTATCTACCCAATAGGAGAACAGATTGTAAGAAATTTTATAAAATTCTTATTTTTCGAGAAAAATAATGGTTTAGAACTTGAGCAAAAAAGATTGCGCCATGCCCTCGTCCAAGAAGCAATGATTTTAATCCGAATGATAGTAGAATTTCTGTTTGTATGGAGCTTAACACCTGTTAACGATATAACAAAAACAACTGCAAAGAACACACACATCCTCACTTTAATGGTTCATATAAGTGGCATTTACTTCAATCAGTTGCAACGAACTTATTGAATGCACGGCGCAATCTGTTTTAGTACAAATTTTAATTTATTATCATATTTTCTCCCAAAATATAATAATTTTACGAAATTGTTAACTTATTGGGGCAGGTAAGCTTTGAAAATTTCAAAGAAAGATATTCCAAGTTTTCCTTGAACAGAAAATTATTCTAACCATCTTATTGAGAATCCCATTCCCGCCCGGTCAGAGGGAGGTGCGGGTTCGAGTCCCGCCTGGCGCTAGAAGTTTTGATCGCAATGGAACACCGTAGTGACATCTTATTGAGTCCACAGTTTAACATGGGCGCGTGTAGTGCAGTCGGAGGAGGGGCCGACTGTCACTGGCACCCTTCGGATTTCCCGCCCAGGGGTACTAAGCCTTCCATCCCTCCGGGGTCGGTGAATTGGTACCAGAATTGTCTGGGAAGGATAAAGCGCTGACTTGTTCATCGGCTGGCCACCGCAAGTCATTGTATGACCAGATACGCATTCATGTCGCCTCCACGACTACCGTAGAAGTAGAATGCATGGCGCATCCTAAGAGGAACTGAGTAATGCCGTGCTTTTCCTTATTCATAGTCTAACCTACGTGAAGGTCATTTTGATTTGGAGGAGTTCGCTATGATTTCAAGTTTTAAAGGTAGCTTAGAAGAGTGTCCAATTTGAATTGAAAGTGTCCAATCAGAAAAAAAACTGAAAATTGCAAGCATGTATATTGAGCATTAATACCTTGAATTAAAAAAATATTAGGTAAATTTTTAAAGTTATTCTATCCACTTTAGATTTAATTGATTTTAAATGAGCAAAAATTTGTCGCTCACAAATTAGATAACTAACAGCAATTTCGTAAGTAGCGGCTGAAGATTTAATGAAGGTTACTAAATGCGTTGCCTTCCTTGAAATCTAATTCAGTGTTTGGCCTTCTACGTTTAAAATATCGGAGCCTAGAAACGCAGCTTTACCATGGAACAACATTGAGAGTTTATTCAACGCTTTATAGGAGCCTTGGAGCAAATAGAATGCTGTGTGAGGACAACAGGAAGCCAGGCGTCACCTGCCGACCTGCGGCTTTTCAGCGTTGCAACAAAAAGTTTCTTTGAAAAACATGACGACTTCACAACACTCCTCCTGCCTTCAGCAATGTTTGCGGAGCCGTTGGCGGATCACACTGAACGACAAAGCCTCCCAAAACCAGCAAATATGAGCAAAGCCTCTATGAAGTGAGGCTCTTGGAGTACTTAGGAAGACTACGGGACTCATAGAGGTTTGAAAATGAACGGGACATATGGGAAAAAATGAAATATTAAAGCCGCGTTGCTTAGTCTTTTTTTCATTCCCATGACCTTTCAATGAAGAATAGGTGGTTAATTCTGCAAAACGAAAAACGACGAGGAACGAAAGAAAGAAGAAATGACTGAATGAAAAATGAAGATTAGTTATTAGAGGAGTGTAGAAGTGAGACGAGTGTACTGGTCTACAATGTGGCCTGCATACAAAGGCGAAACAGACAGTAAGGGATACGCACGCATCTGGGTGGCACTCATTCTGACATTGTCAGGATTAAGGCGCTCAGCAAAGGGTCTCTTCCATTAACAATAATGATAGAATATCAGTTTTTGGGCAATTTTTTCATCATAGCGCCGTCAGAGGAGGCGCCGGCTGTCGTTTGCACCAAGAACCATGTTTCTGGTTCAAGTTTTCGCCACGGCCAAGCCTTCCATCCATCGGGGTCCACTACCGGGGTCGACGAATTAGTAGCAGAGTTGCCTCGAAAGGATAAAACGTGGCATTGTCGGCTGGCTACCTCAACCGGGCACCGCATGGTACTCTATAGGTCATCTACGCATTCAAATTTCCTCCATAGAAGTAGAACGCGTGGCTCATTCCGCGAAAAGACTGATTACCGCCGTCGTTGACCGTTTAGCTATATGTACCACATTTCGGAGTTTCTTTTCTTGTCCAGTTCAGCGCTCTTCTTGGCCGCGACAGCATCGAACGGTCCTACCTAAGAGGCTGTGTACGCTATCAGTGCCGTGATTAGCTAGCGCGTTCTCATCCCATGTAGGCCACATTGAAGACCAGTACTGTATCGAGGGAATGCCGTCAGCTTCCCATGGAACTTCGGATTAGGGCCTATATCACGTGAAAGGGCTCGAGACGCTGATCACAGATATGTAGACCAAATTTGCTAAATGGATCTTCTAAGCGAGTTGTGGCTGGCGGAAGTCGCGATGTCCTCCGTATGTTAGGCGCGTTCAACCAGCATTGGGCGATGTATGGCGTAATGCTGCGGCGGCGCAGTGGTGGAGTGCTCGCTCCAAAGGATCAGGTTCATTGGTTCGGTTCCCGTGTCTGACGGCTTTTTTGCATTTTGTGACCAATGTTCGAAGAGGACCTATACTCTCATTTGTAGCACATTTTTGGGCGCTATGGTAGTTGGGGGGGGGGAAGGGGGCCACCATAGCATTACTGCACCCCCTCCCCCTTCTGGTTCCCACTTGCTGGTCCCGCCTCCACTGGTCTCCTCCCCTCTTTACTCTACCCCTTTACTGGCCCTGCTTTGCTGAGCCCCCCCCCCCCTTAACTGGTCCGCCATTACTGCTCCCACCTTCATAGGTCTTCTCTTCACCGGTCTCGCGGTACTGATCCCTTTCACCGTCTATCCCTCCCTCTCCACCCTCTTTACTGGCCCCCTTATCACTGGTTCTTTACCGTTCTCCCCCTTTGCTGCCCCCCCCCCCTTTACCACCCCATTACTGGTCCGCTCTTCACTGATCACCCATCGGTGACTCCGCCTCTGAACCCAGACACCCAGACACATCGGTGACACTTCTTCTGAATCCGGACACCCACTGCACAACATCGGTGGCACGCCTCCTGAACCTGGACGCCCGTTACTCGACGTCTATGAAAGGCCAGATGGACCGACGAAATAGCGGACGGACAGACACAACGCTTACTCTTATATATATAGTGTAGGATATCAGCGTTTTGTCTGCTTCCGAATCGAGCAAGGGATAGAACTCCAGGATGTACGCAACTTTAGCACGGGTGCTTCACTTGGGCCGTACCCTGGAGTCCCTTCGCCCGCCTAAATCTGTGCTCTCCTCCGAGTCAGCGCAGAATAACACAGATTTAGGCGGGGAAGGAACTCCAGAGGCCGTATGCTCGTCTATTCCGAGTCTTCTCCGATGGGGGATTGGGGAGTGATAAGATATGTTAATATTGACTAGATTTCCCCATTCGGGGGAACACGAGCATACGCCCCCAAGATGTGGTTGACCTTCCCGCCGCAGCATGGTGACTTCAACTACCATAGCGCCCAAAAATGTGCTAAAAATGAAATTATAGGTCCTCGTCGAACATTGGTCACAAAACGCAAAAAAGCCATCAGACACGGGAACCGAACCAATGAATCCAATCTCTTGGAGCGAGCACTCTTCCACTGCGCCATCAACCGAACCGCTGATTACGCCATACTTCGCCCAACGCTGATTGAACGCTCCTAGCATACGGAAGACATCGCGGCTTCCGCCGGCCACAACTCGCTCAGGTGATCCATTTAGCAAATTTGGTCTACATATCTGTGATCAGCGTCTCGAGCTCTTTCACGTGATATAGGTCTCAATCTGAAGTTCCATAGGAAGCGACTACGGCATGATTCAAAGGGCAATATTTAGCTCATTAAGAAAAGGAAGATGCAGTAGAAACCAGAGGCAGGAGGGGTCTAGATGGAAGGTCCATATGTGGACTTTGCTGGCAGAGCAACGCGTTCAGAAGCGGCATTCAAGCGGATAAGTCAATTCGGCCACAGGAATGCACTTATCAGGTGAAGTTTAGGAAACAAATTGAGTTGCTGGCAAATCTGAATTTGCGAGAGAAAACAGAATGCGCCGTTTGGTCTCAAGAAACTGAGAGTTTATGTCTTTATATTTTTTATTTATACACTAAATTATTTATTGCACTATATAAAACAAGCGTGAGAAACATGAAGAAAAAACGCAATGTAGACGCAGCTAAAAATTACAACAAAAATTCACGGCAACAACGAACATTTGTGGAATCAGACACAAAGATTTACAGCTGCCAGGAGGCCACGGGCTGGCCGAAGTTTCGCCGTCATTCCAAGGGGAAAGGAGACCCTAGCGAGGCTAGCTGTCATGAGGATAGATGACGTATACTCCACAAGTGCAACTGGACGAAGCGCTCAGTTCAACAGAGTGGGAAACGTTCTCACAAGGATCGAATGAGCCGGCTATTATGAAGCCTATTAGTCGGAAAAGTCGAATCAATCTCGGCAAGAGCGAATTTCAATCTGTCTAGCTGGCTTCTTTCCACGTTCTCTGAGAAAAACACTCTGTGAATTATGGCTGGGCCTAGATACCGTTTTTCAGACGTCTCCTTCTCTTGAAGGGCAAGTTTCAGATGACTTCACGACCACTACTACTGCAGTCCATTACCGTCTAAGCTTTCGATGATATGTCGAAAATATACGATGCCATTCTTTGGAAGGACTTACAGTCACAGCTGAAAAGTGTTCTAGTACCCTAAGTACCCAAATATGCATAATATGTCAGTGGAGACATTCGGAGAGTGGGATGACCATGAACATTCTGACCAAACGAGCGCTCCGTTCACCGTTTAGCGAACGACACCTAGTAGACATGCTCAGGGTGCTGAAAACATAACTTCAAAAAACGAATAGGATCTGAGTTGCTGATGATAATCAAATGAAGGCAAGAGAGCGCGAGAAGGTATATGATGTTATGCTCTGAACTGATCCCTAATTTGGCCCGGAACGAAAAGAGCAGCTCAATGTCCTCAACTGATGCTGTGCAACAGTCCTTGTAACAGCTAGAATACGGTCTTAAGTGAACGCATAATTATCTACATAGCGTCGTGAAACATCGTGGACTAGGCGGAAAATTACGAATATAGATCAGTATGATTACCCAAGTGATGTAGCTGGCGAACCAATATTGGTATAGATCCTTTATTCCGGCGTTTCGGCGTTACCGCATTCTGCAGAGCCTCAAACTTGGGTAATTAAACCGGTTTTAACCGAGGCTACGAAGAAGGCGGTAACGCCGAAACGTTAGCCGGAATAAAGGGTCTATACCAATACTGATATAGGTCTCAATCTGAAGTTCCATAGGAAGCGACTACGGCATGATTCAAAGGGCAATATTTAGCTCATTAAGAAAAGGAAGATGCAGTAGAAACCAGAGGCAGGAGGGGTCTAGATGGAAGGTCCATATGTGGACTTTGCTGGCAGAGCAACGCGTTCAGAAGCGGCATTCAAGCGGATAAGTCAATTCGGCCACAGGAATACTGGTTTGCCAGCTGTATCACTTGGGTATTCATACTGATCAATATCATGCCAAGATTCAATGACAGTCGAACATGGAATACTACGAACATTGTTGCGAATCGGTAGCTTCACTTGCGAGGGATCATGCCCTTTTAAGCGGAGGACCTATACATACTTTGCGCTGTGGAGATAGGAAGTTGCCAAGAAATCAAAGACCGCGAGTGAAGGTGAAGAGTCCACAGAGGAACTATGAAGCACATCCCCTAACCGGCAGACGAAGATCTCCTCGTCTGTCGTATGGTAGCGTTTCCCTTTGCATTGATTTTGTCTGGATTGACAGCCGCACATACAGCACCACTGACCGCGGGTACACTATGCTGTAGTGTTCACGCTATACCCATATATACAACACGAGAGCACTAAATATAACGCCGTGTACTCAACGACTTCTTTCTTTTCCACACCACAAGCGATAATTGGTTAATTATACACAGAAAGCACCACAGCAGGTTCAGACGAGCCTCCCTCTAAAGCTTTTCTTATAGCAACTGATTACTGAGCACGAATTGCGGCAAAACTCCGCAAAAAGGCTCCAGAAGGAGAAGTTTGAGGGCAAGCACAAGGTCAGCGTCCCAAAGTTGCCCGCAGCAAACAGTAGCGTGCGCTTTTTAACGAAGCCTCCACCGCACGCGCCCTTGCCTGCAGCCGATGCAAGAAATGTCGATGAGAAATTTCTTGCTCGATACTATCCGTAACCTTTGCTGCCGCGGATCACCGCCGACGGACGATGAGGGGGCGCTGTTATACTTTCCGCCAGCCGTCCGCTGTGCACTGCACCGCGGAAGACTGTTGTCCTGCGTCCGGCGCCAAAAACGCGCTCAAAGGCCCCGTTTATACATCGACGCTGAGCGACGCGATGGCACGTATAGTCGCCAAATTGATCGATCGCGTCACTCGATCAATGTGGCCGCCACACATGGCGCCGCGTCCCTCCGCGTCGAAGTATAAACGATCCCAATGAGGCCAAATTGATTGATCGCGTCGAGCGGTGTCGACGCCCGCCGTCCGGAATGAATAGCATGAACCCGCGACCAATCGCGTCGCCTAGCGTCGGATCGCGTCGCGCTCGAAATAGGTGCGATGCGATGGATTGCGCTCGATTGGGGCGCGGTATGGCTCCGATCAGCTGATTCCCGTCCGGACCCGGAAATGTGTGCACCGCTGCGTGTGTGCAAGTACGCAATGGTGCGTAATTACGGATCGTGTCACCGGCTGTTCTGAGTGCTCATAGTAAAGCGAAACAGCGCTACGCGATTAGACGCATCGCGGCGTTCGAATCGCGTCGCCCGGCGATGGAAGTATAAACGCGTCCAAAGAATGAACGGTATGTCGCGGCACACGGTCTTTTATGAGCGAGACCGCGGCCAATCGATAGCGCGCGCGAGCGACCAATTGGAAAAACGCCTCCTCGCAGATCACGCGGATACTATGGGCAGCGGACGATCCAGAAAGGAACAGACTACCGCGTTCGCGAATCACGTAAGCAGGATGGAGTGAGATGACAGAGAGGCAGGAAAGTCATCTCATAGAGCACAAAAATTCCCCTTTCTAACCAGTAGCAGAAACATAATTCCACTCTTCTACAATGTATAGCAAAACACGATTCTCAAAGGACTGGGACGTTATTGAACAGCAAGTCTTGAAGAGAAAAGACGGCCGACACTACACAAGAAATGGTGATAACGCATTGACCACCGACCTTAATGTTCGAATCTGCAGTTTCTCGAAGGAAACGTTGTAGATTAGCTTCGTTTACAAAGCAGTACTTTTTGTATGAAGCAAAGAGTGCAGAAAAGCATCTCCAAGTTCCACGGAATGCTGCACAGTATCATTATGATACACACGCTTTGAAAGCAGTTCACTGATAGTTTAACATAGAGAGATATGAGGGTGAGGTCCTTTTTCTACACATAGGCAACTCAGATGCATTTACGTGCCGCCTCGTTTATAGTTTACTTGTTCTAACAACGAACGTATCCTTTCATTCATGGAGAGTAGAAGAGTTGCTCAATGTGCTGTCTATGCGAAGGAGTGGAGAAAAGCGTCATGAGGGATATCAATTAAGAAGTGTTAAACAACTTCGTTTACCTTGATTAGCATAGAATCAAGAGAACTTTGAAGCAAAGACGTGACTTGTTTAATTACCCGAGTTTGAGGAATTTCTTCTTCTTTAACAACGGCCCAAGTGCAGGACTCTTTAACTTGGACACGTGGTGTTAGAGGTAAGCTGTCTCGGACCTCTATCAGTCCATTTGTCTCTCGCCTTTTGGTCCATTTGTTTTTTGTTGTAGTTCC
Source organism: Heligmosomoides polygyrus polygyrus (assembly GCA_947396885.1). Lineage (NCBI taxonomy): Eukaryota > Metazoa > Nematoda > Chromadorea > Rhabditida > Heligmosomidae > Heligmosomoides > Heligmosomoides polygyrus. Next base: position 103,686,130 of record OX377201.1, read on the forward strand.
TGTTGTAGTGTAATGCTGTAGTAGTGTATTGCTGCTGTAGTACAAGGCTGTTGTAGTGCATTGTGTATTTCGTAACGTTAAACGGCATTGAGTAAACCCGCGCAATGTACGGTACGCCAAAGGTTGACTACCCATGCTTTTTTGTGTGGCATAGTTTCGTTTTCCAATAAACCGTTCGTGGTCTCCGACGTCTACGGCGACCTTCACAACATTTCTATATCACGTTTCCATATCTGCTAATAACTGCTACAATAAGTTCTGTATTCGCATTGCCTAAGCGTAGTCCCTATTGCTATTGTTGAGATACAGGGCACGCCCAGGAATCATGCACTTAGAAGATCGTAGTCTTGACTCACTCTGCTGTTCAAGAGCGAGCTGTCTTCATGGCAAGAGTTTCTTTCTAAGCTGATGTTCTGTTTTTAAGGCTTTTACTGAATATTAAATGCGGTGGGGGGGGGGTACTCTTTGGCAAAATAAATACCGGTCCTCATAAAATGTGTGAATGTGCTCTTACGGGATACTTTCTTGCTATTTCTAAAAATTTAAGTTGTAATCCTTGCTTTTTTGCTTTTCTCTTCTTTTTGTCAGTATATTTTCGTCTATGTTTCTGAGTATTCATCTTGATTAATATTTTGTTATTATTATTGTCATGCTTTCTAACGACTATTTCTAGTGCTTGGTGTTGACACAATATCATGTGCTTTGAATAAATAAATAAATAAGTAAATAAATAAATAAATAAATAAATAAACATCGCGAGTAAATATAAGCGCTTGTATTCGTAATTACTTCGTATATAGTAATATGCCAAAAGTAAATAAGGCACGTAGTGACGAAGTTTAATTACCCAAGTTTGAGGCCGTTAACCATAATCGCGTAACGAGCCCTCCTTCGACAACCGAGTGGCCCTCAAATTTAGAGTAAAGCGAGCAGAGGACTGGAGAGGATCTTCGGAACCTTGACCACTAATCGCGATAAGGGGAGTGGTAACTCATCAAATTGTTGGTTTTCCTGCAAGGGCTCGTGCGAAACAGAAACCAAAGTATTTTTTTTGTTGTTTTGTTTGCATGCTTTGGTTCTTTTTTTTCTTGACATGCACAGCTGACTAGCCAGTTGTCTTTACACCTATCTAACAAGGGCTATGAGGCGCAAAAATATACAGCCTGCTTAGAACGACACAAACAAACCACGTTGAAGTTTCAAGCGATAGCCTACAAACTGAGATTCTAGGAAATAGGTGAGTTATTCCTGAAATTCTTCGACCTTTCCACTAGAAGTACACGACAGGAGCCAAAGTCATTGTTGCCTATAGAAAGCCATATGTGAAAAATAATTATAATTTTTGTTAAAATGTGGGAAAGCTAACATTCCCAGGAACACTTGAAATTCTCTGCTCGAGATTTTTGGAGTAGCCGGCAAATAACATTGTCGGACGTTCAATTAACTTCGTGCCTAGATCCTTCGTCCAGCCTTTGTACACTACGAAATTAAAATTTTTAAAACACCTGCTAGTAGTGGAACGAGGCATTTAGCATGTCCTTTAGAAGGATAGGCTGAAGAGGCACTAGTCGTTTAGTCGGCAGAATCAAGGGAGTACTACCTGGCCAATTTATCACGCAGAAGAATGACCTGATGTAAATCCCGGCCAATTGGAGGAGCTAAGCACCCAAAGAGCCGCCGAAAGAAACACGATCTCTGTGTGATTTATGGCCTAGTAACCAGATAACGACTCAGTGACGCTGGCCGAATGGAGCAGTGGACGGTAGAAGGGTCGTTGAGTTCCGTGCGCGGTACCATACATCACGGAGTTTATGAGGGGTTTCTCTGACACGGGATGAGGAAGATGGACAATGTCTACGCCATAAACTGGTATTTGCGCGACCAAATCCGACTTACGGTGTTGGGGTTGCCAAGCAAAAACGATCAATAAGCTAGACGTTCCACTCAATGTGGGTTTCACCTCAAACTTGGGTGATTGAGCCAGATGTTTCAATTGGCTTGGACGTCATTGATATTTGGCTTAGACAAAATCAGGCTGAAACGATCCATTTCAGAGCTTTAACCTAGAAGATATTGGATCGAGTGTAAAGATGTCGTGCTGGCTATAACAAAAGCAGAATGTTCCATGAAAATAGAGTGGCTACAAACAAATGCATCAGTACACGATAGTATAATCTTAAAAATCATATCATACAACGTAAAAAATCAGGATTGCGCCAGATCGCACGAATCGGGAGCTTGAAAAAATCGAAGACCTTAGCTGGGAGCGTCTAACACACCCAACTTACAGCCCAGGCTGTGCGCCGAGTAACTACTACCTTTTCAGTTCGCTGCAGCACTTCTTGGCTGGAAGACGATTTATTAATGTGGACCTGGTCAGAACGCACACCCAAGGATTCTGGGCTTGAAAAGCACAAGAATTCTAAAGCTGTGGGACAGACCAGCTACTGCTAGATGGGAGCCATTACTGCGTTCCGATGGATCTTGCTTTGATTGAAAATTGCTACACGTTATTTGTTAATAAGCAATTTTGTTGAAGATGCTTGAGAATACACAAATTTAGTTGCCAACCTAATATTTTAAACATTCTCGAAAAGAAGAGTGCCTTTTCTTATCGAAGGGAAGAAAATTCCTGCTTTTTTATATGTTGGTTGCACGTTACCCAGCACATATTGCTGTTTCTCAACAAGTTTGCTTGGATAAACTGCGACTTCTAAGGTGCCTTCCTTCTCCAACTAGAAATTCGGGAACTGCTTGCATCTGGGCAACATGTTTGCACTCGTAGTCTGATTACTTCTGCGTTATTATTTATTTACAAGTGCTCCGTCACGTCTATCGGCGTGCCTCGCACTTGCGCGCTTCGCGCGATGTTACAGTACTACACTAAGCTAAGGACAACCACATCGAGCTAGCTGCTCTAGTTGCACAGCTTTGTCCCCTACTTAGGAGTACAGAAGGCTCGCAGTACCTACAGTATATAGTATGATAGGGATCTATTGGTTCCTCACTACTGGTCCCCTCTAGTGAAACGGTCCCCCATTACTGATACTGGTCCCCCTCAATGATCCACCCTTAGCGGACGACATCTTCGGCACGCCTTTTGAGTCTACAGGCACTTTGGACGACGTCTTTGGCACGTCCTTTGAGTCCCAGGCACGTCATGCGACGCATTCGGCACGTGGAAGGCGGCTGGGTATTTTCCGCCATTTTCGCGCCCCGTAGCTTGATCAGTATTGATTGATGATAATCGGTACTTCAAAAACGAATTTCAGATTCGTGTTGAGCGACCTCGACTACCTCCAGGGCTAAAGTTTTAACCGCCTAGACGACATACACAAAAAATCGATAGTTTGATCAAAATCGATTGATGGCGATCGATACTTCAAAAACGAACTTCAGATTCGTGTTCAGCGACCGCGATAACACGAGGACTGAAGTTTTCAGGCAGGTAGAAGACATCTGGGTATTTTCCGCTACTTCCCCGCTCCGTAATTTGATCAATATCGATTGATGGCGATCGATACTTCAAAAACAAACTTCGGGTCCGGATTGATAAACAATTAAACCCGTGAGTATGCGGGATATAAGGGGTAGAGATAGGTTAAGAGTCAGGTAGAAATAAGGTTAGAGGCAGAGACGCAGGCTTCATCGTGGGAATCCTTACCCTCTATACCCGCGGGTTAGTTGTTGATGAATCCGGTCCCAGATTCGTGTTCAGCGACCTCGATTGCCCCAGATCCGAAGTTCCCAGGCAGGTAGAAGACGTCTGGGTATTTTTCGTTATTTTCGTGTCGTAATTCCCCCCCCCCTATTTTTCCCCCGATTTCCCCCCCCCCCCCTTCCCCGATTTTCTCCCCGCTAATTTCTGCAGCGCCGCCGATCGATAGGATGGCTCATCGCTTAGCGCGTTATTATAGTGTATGGTCGTGCCTTTCGTTAGGTGCGGCGCCCTCCAATTATATTAACACCCCACCTTTATACCAAAGTTACCAGCGTTTCAAGTGCTTCACATTGAACTACCATAACTTTCTCAACTCTCATCGGATTTAGTCGAATTAAGCACCGTTCGAATCAGCACAATTTTGTCAACGTGCCATCAGACCACTTATTCCATAAGTGAGAAAATTGGGTGGTCGAGATTCGACAAAATCCACGAAACCTGTTTTGGCTTGGTCCTGTGTGGTGAAGGTTTTACCAGCGAGAAAGTTCTGAAAGTGTTTGAAAAGATGATAGTCGGTTGGCAAGAGGGGAGAATATGGCAGGTGAGGCAGAACTTCGACCCTCAACTCGTTCAATTCTCGAAGAGTGATTTGTGAAACGTGTGGGCGGACGTTATCACGCAAAAAGAGTCGAGCCTCTTCTGTCGACCAATTCCGGCTGAAGTTGACTCAATTTTCGGTGCATTACGTCGATTTCCTAACAGTAGGACTCTGCTGTGATCGTTTGGCCTGTTGCCAAAAAGTTGTGAATCACACCAGTCGCCGACCACCACACAATGACCATTACCTTTTCTTGGTGGAGGTTCGCTTTTGGAAAATACCTAGGTGGTTCGTCGGCGTCCAACCACTGTCAGGAACGTTTTGTGATTACCATGGAGAATCCACTTCATTACAAGTACTAATTCGATCCAAAAACGGGCCAGTTTTGTCGCGTAAAAGTAGAGAAGAACTAGTTTCGGAACGTGGCAATTTTTGCCGCTCACTCAACTCGTGGGGCACCTACTTTTCGAGCTTTTCACCTTCCCAAGGAGTCTCAAAGCATCCGCAACAGCTGTTCTACTGACATCCAGCTCTACCGCGATCCCGAAAACGTGGTGGAATGGTTCAGCTTCCACCAATTCCTTCAACTCGTCGCCCAGGATTGCTCCAGGTCGACTGCTTCGAGGCTGAAATCTTCGGTCCGAAATTTAATGGACCACTGACCCACAGTGCTTTCTCGAACACTATTAGGCCCCACACTTTACTGATTTTTCGAGCTGTCGCGGCTGCGGATTGTCCCAATTTGAAATGGAAATAAAATATCGTTCGGAATTGCTTCCTCGACATACTTCAATAGGCCCATCAAGAAAAGAAATATTAAGAAAAACGGTCAGACATCAATTATTCAGTCAGATAGAGCGAAAAATTCCGTACAGAAAGTAGCATTAATGCGCAATGCAAGTTGAATTTTTACTTAATGATAGACGAATGAAAAATAGTAACACGAAAACCTGAGAACTTTTCGAACAACCTAATAGATCTTGGTCCGGTTACCATCCGGTATGGTTACCGCACCTCTACCATTAATGGATAATGTCTCTAGAGCTGCTTCCGTTGACCAGATGGAGTCAAAGCGAAACCCAATAGGCTAGGAACCCTTCAGGCACCACGGAGCTCAACCCTAAGCTGTGGCATGTTAGGCTTAGAGACATCAGATGGATGTCTACGCCATAAAAGCTGCAGCAAAATTATGGTCACAAAAAACATGCATGACGTCACTTTCAGACCATTCACGAAGGGACTGCCAAGAATGGTGGCTCAGAGGTGTTCCTCGTAGAAGCCCTGGAACTGCGCACCTAGACCCTAGTGCTTATTGTGAGATAAATGTGGTTAGAACAGTATCCTAAAGCAAGAAGAAAAGATTTCATTAGATTTAGACTTATTTTCTCGGATAGAACAAGCAGCGTCTTGCATTCTTGGAAGAAATTGGGAATTCAAGACAAAAACGTGAAAGAAAAACAGAAATTGTAGACGTTGAAGGAACCTTCAGAGACTTCTGTGCAGCAGAGGCGGAAGAATATGAAGCGAAGGATTTATTCCTATTCTGGAGGAGATAACACGATGAGAACAAGCAGAGGAGAGCTCCCACTCTCGTTCAAAAAAGGCTCAAATGCCAAAAAATCAAACCTGGCGGACGAGGTTCGAACCGCGCCACCAGGAGGGGCTGACTGCTAGTAGAAGATCACCGTGTTGATCGAAGGAGAGCAGCGAGCTGTCGTTCTTGGCAGTCACAAAATGACACTGTTAATGAATAAAGGTATTTCTGAATGTCCTCCGGCTGATATGAACGTTAAATGATTGGTTGTCAAGATAGGGGAGCGTGGTAGCGCAGTCGGAAGAGGCTCCGGCTGTGGTGTACACCCCAAGTTCAAGCATCCTGGTTCAGTTCCCGACCAGGCCAACCGAGCCTTCCATCCATCCATCGCCTGTAGGTTGATGGCAGACGTTCTAGGAATGGTAGCCACTCATAGTGGCCATTTTATAGGCCAATTGAAGAGGAAAAGTGAAATCAAAACGGTGCAAATCAAAACTTTATGGGGTGCACAGCGCGCAGCACCTGCTGAATGAAGCAAAAGACCTGCTAGCCCATTTCCTGGCTCCGGAAAATCCCTGAATCCGTGGCTTTTCCAGAAATAGCTTCCACTAGTGCTGTCCATTAAGCGACGACAGAAAGAAAGGGCGGAACCCATTAATCTGAAGCGGTTTATCAGCACAAACGAGAAGAAGTCGATGTGAACTAGTCAGCGACACCTCCTCCTCGTCAACGCTGCACCAGCAGGTGTCGAGGGCGTAAAAGCTCGCCGCACTGAGGAGGTGTTCGGACAAAAACGCTGTTCGCTGGGCATTGTGTCAGATGGGACAGTGGAAACTAGCGGTTATAGAAGAAGTCTGCAGATGTATTCAGCCCCTTCGCGACATCGTTGACGCCGCCTGATGTTTGCTCGCTTAGCCTAAGACGGAGACGAACGACATAGTGTTCAACTTTTGCCAGAAACGTACGGCATAGATGCATGTAGGTGTTGGTAAGTTCAAGGGCAGAAGCAATCTGGATTGAGATCTCTATACTTCATAGTTTATATCGTTTCCACTTTTTCTCCTTTCCTCAGGTCGTAGCTTACCGCGACAGCTCAATTATATTATATAGGAATGTTCTCGATTTTAAGTGAAGCATAGGGGGAGTGTAGCAGAGTCGGAGAAGGTACTGGCTGTCGCGTGCACCCGACACCATGCTGATGGTTCGGATTTCCCACCAGGCAAACCAAGCCTTCCATTCTTCCGTGATCAGTGAACGGTGACAAAGAACACTGGAAAGGATAAAACGCTGACTTGTTCATCGGCTGGCCACCGCAAGTCATTGTATGGCCAAATACGCATTCAAATTACCTCTATGACATCCCGCAGGAGTAGAATGCGTGGCGCATCCCAAGAGGGACTGAAGGTATATGTCGCGTTGGTGAGCAGCATTGGTAGGAATGAAAACCTAAACCAATCAGACTGCATTGAATGGGCATGCCGTTCAGAGAGGGCGTTACCCTAATGGGCTGGCATGCCGTTCAGGATGTGCTCTGCTTCGTTATTATTGACTGGCGCGCCCCACCTACCAATGCTGCTCATCTACGCGACATGTACCAGTTTGAATAACGCCGTCCTTTATCCTTATTTCTACAGAGGCGACGATGAGTTCAGTTTACGGATAAGTTGTAATAATTTCCTACTTTATACACAATCAATCGAGTCGAGAATTTAAAGCGTTGGAAGGGAACATGGCGCAATCCTAACCATTCAAATGTAAGAGATTATTTTGATTATTCTGCGCTTCCATATAAACATTCACCTTCTCAAATCAGTTTCTTTAAGCCTCAAGCGGCTGCTATTGAGGTTGTGAGCTGTCATTACGATGTTTTGTTGCGATCAAAACTTCTAGCGCCAGACGGGAATCGAACCCGCACCTCTCTCTAACCGGGCGGGAATGCTCTACGCCATCATACCACCGGCATTCACCTTCTCAGTTACCATTACTGACAGTAATGATTTTCCCGTTTAAAAAGTGCTTCTTGAGGCACCCTACGTGTCTTGCAGCCCTTTCCATAATTGCCATTTTCATTTTAAACTGTAAACATTCTAATTTGAAGCCAGACAACTATAGAAATGAAACGTACAATTTTCGAGGCAAACCAGTCAAAGCTAAAATTTGAATAGAGATTGTCTAAAAAAAGCGGTTAAAACTGTCTCTTTTTAATTAGTTTTAATTTTCCAGTGAAAATTCACATTTGTAGGTTTATTTTTTAAAAATAGCTGCACTGTTTGAGTAATCAAAAAGACAAACAGTATTTCTAGGTCTATCCTGACGTGCTATAGATCACTCATTTCACTGGTGTATTATCGGGTGAGGCTGCGCTGCGAACTCGTTCTACGCATTGCATGGTCTAGTGGAGTAATAGTGTAGTTGATATTTTCATGCGCAATATCTATTAAATCAAGAAACAGAAAAACATGCACGATAGAAAAAATACACCATCATTCTCCTCTGCATACCTTCTGGTAAACAACGCTTACACCAGCAAATAAACAATGCTATGTTCTGGATGGATGCCCTGCTCAATCTCTTCACCGAACAATTCTTTGTTTCAAAAAAAAAGATTTACCTGAAGTTGTTGCAATGTTGGAACTTTTCAATTATTAGGGGGGGGGCAAAATTAATGAGACAAATTGAAAAAAATTTATCTCTTTACAACTCAATTACAACTCAACGATGCTGAGGAATGTATTTGCCATTAAGGGCAATGATCTTGCTGCCATCGCTCAGCCAACTTCCTGATCCCATCCTTCCAGAACTGCTTGAGCCTGGTGTTGATCAACTGCAGGATATGGTTGTCAAGGACTGCTTGGGTTCTTTGTTCCTTCCGACCAGGAAGTCCTGTAGGCTCAAGAAGTAGTGATAGTCGCATGGAGAGGTGTCCGACGAATACGATGGGTGAGGCATGTGAACGTAGCCCAGCTGGCCAAGCTTATCCGTAGTTACTTGTTCCCGATGGGGTGCGGCGTTGTCGAAGAGGAGAACCTTCTTGAAGCGCTGCGAATGAATAAGAGCGAGTCGCCTGCCCATCTCTTCTATTTCGTTCACCATGGCCTTGGAGTTCATCGTAGTGCTCTTGGGAAACAGCTTCCGGTAAGCCGATCCATGGGCGCAGACCCAAAAGCTCCAAAGGTGCTTCTCGCCGTGAACATCTCGCCGAACGAAGGTTGGTAACAGGTTACCAAGCCTCAGCCAGACTCGCTGCTTGGCAGGGTCAAGGTAGAAGACGTGCTTCTCGTCTTGCGTGACTATTGAGCCCAGGCTACTCGGGGTTGGGAATTGGGGGAGATTTGCGCGACACAGGTCGACTCGTCAGACTGGGGTTTCGGCATGAGACAGGCTGGGGTTTTTGGCATGCTTCTGGAAAGGGCGGAAGTGGTAAGTTCTCAGATGGGCTTCAATAAGTAGCATACAAACATACAAATACGATAAGCACGAAACCAGACTCCAGCCACGAGATATGTGGACACGGCACAGGGTGTTTCATTACTTTTGCCCCCCCCCCCTAAGAGTACCTACCATTTTAGGGCACCTCGCATTTTTCGCAAGCCGGTAAGGTGTTTTAAGTTTTGAACTTCAAAAGAAACAGAAATCAATAGATACGTCGACTTTGTGGAGAAATTATAACAAGTATTCAAGCGAAACACAATCAAGTGTAAAATGCAAGGTTTCAGAGGAGTGCATGACACAATCCATACCGTTCAAATGTCAGAAAGTTTCTGTTTTCTTAATCTTTCATATGAGCACTTAACTTTCTTAGTACATTTACTGTCTGCAAAGTTATCACCTTTCAAATAGTGTATACAGCTTTCTGAGACACCCTGTACAGACCAAATACGCAATCAAATTGCCTCTACGATATACCATGGAACTAGAGTGCATGGCGCATCCCGAAAAGATTCAATCAACGTTGCCCTAAACCTAGCTTGTACTTCATTCAAACTTTAGATGCGTCTGATTTCGTTTGATGAATGTTCACTTTATTTCTATTGTGTCCGGTTTCAAACTGGAAAGTATCCTCTTTAAAGTGAAAATTGCTACAAAACCAATAGTTTACAAGTTTACGAGCTTAAAATGCGTCATCCTAAGCAAGAAACAGGCCGTTTCGATGGATAGTAGTATATATTAGGTTGTAACGAACAGTCAATATCTCGGCTTGTAGGCAAGTTTATTAATCGAAGTAAAAACCTTCTGATTCTACACATCTTTGCCAACGTGACACAAGCTCCTTTATCCCAGTAGCATAAAAATCAGAAGTTCTGGAATTGACGAAATCTTCGAAGGCACTTTCGGCATCCTGTTGGTATTTGAATATTTTCCCTACCAAGAAGTAGCCAAGATGCTTGAAGAAATGGTAGTCTGTTGGGGAGAGGTCGGGAGAAAACGGAGGATGTGGTAGAGTTTCAATGCTCAGCTTATTCAATTTCTGCAACGTCATTCGTGCTACATGGGGGCGAGCATTGTCGTGCAGAAGGAGAACTCGCCTTCGGTTTACCAAGGCCGGCCGGATATCCTTCAACTTTTTCATCATTTCTTCAATTTCAATGCAGTACTTCTCTGCCGTGATGGATTCACCGGGAGGGAGGAAGCTGTGGTGAATAATTCCCAGCGAACACCACCATACTGTCACCATTACTTTCTTTTGGTGCAATTCCGGCTTCGCAAGAACCTTGGGGCTCTCGTCGCTGTCCACCCACTGTGCCGATCGTCGCCTGTTGTCGTACATCATCCATTTCTCGTCACAGGTTACGATGCGATCAAGGAATGGGTCCGTTTCGTTCCGTAGAAGCAGTGCGGACGAGATCTCATATCGTCGGTTTGTTTGTTCCTCAGACAGCTCGTGAGGCACCCATCTTTCCAGCTTTTTGGTCTTTCCAATTTCCTTCAGATGCCGGGCAGTTGTGTTGTGACTGACGCCAAGAACCTTCGCTATCTCCCTGGTACCTTTGTGTGGATCCTCCTCTACCACATCTCTCAGCTTGTCCTCATCAACATCACTATGCCTCCCACGATCTTCATGCTCTTCCAAGCTCTCATCTCCATTCCGGAACTTCTGATACCAACGATACGCCGTCCGAATTGTGGAACATCCTTGACCGAATGCGGCGTTGATCTTCTCGTCCGCCTCCTTAGCTGTAGTGCCCAGCTTGAATTCATACAAGTAAATGCCTCGGATTACCCTTTTGTTCATCTGCAAAAAAGTCAATAAAACTCTAAAGTTTTCTCACTTTTACATAGAGAATTTGGTACTCTACGGTAGAGCAAAGTTTGCGCTTCTAAATGATATGCCACATGTCACGGTTTGTTCTTGATCAAACGCGTGAAGACGCGCTAAAAAATGGCGCGAGCCAGTGCCATTTAATTCGTTACAACCTAAGGGTAATTACGAAGATGACTATTTAATTGTTCAAAAAAGATGTGCGCTACCCATTGCTATATAAGGTGCCCACATTCACAAAATATGAAAATAAATTAGCAATCGGAAAGAAGGCTGGAATGGCTAGAACAGCGGCGATCTAGAGGATTTGGGGAATGGACCACGTCGCCACGGGACCCATCTGCTCGTTCGAAGCGGTCGAATCACTTGATGGTCGTGTTTTGAGTAAACGAGGAGGAAGAGCTGCCTTACCAGGCAGAGCCAGACGAAAACAAATCCACCATAAACTCAGTGAGTGGAGACGTCGTCTGACTGCTGGCATCCACCCGTCACAGCTCTGGAGATAGGAACGGATATCCAGCACTTGGTGGATGCTTGCAGGATGAAGACCGCTTCTGAAGTTGCAGTTGCATTGTCGGTGCCTTTGCGAAGTGGATAGGCTGCACCATGGCCTAGTATAATATTCATTGGAAACCCTTATGCTCGCTCAAGCCGAAACATTTGCAACGTACCCGCCTCAGAAGAAACCTGCGAACGAACTTGTCGTTGATGAGCACAGAGCACGATCAGGCCTGAAGACGGCCAACATCCTGCGGATGTCAGATGGCACATTCCATCAGTTGAAGTGGCAGCAATGACAGCAGTATGGTTGCGAACAAATTCTTGGGTCTACATTCAGTTCCCCAATGATGACTTTGTTGAGAAACGCTTCTTTATAACCATTTCACGTCAAATTCGACACTCTTCAAGGCAAGCCTAACGCTTTCTAGGTCAAAGTGAGCATATTCCAACTAACTGGAGACCCTCCGTGAGTGTTGAAATAATTTTTATTGAAGGAACACTTAGTATGACTTTTTGAAATTTTTTAATTCACCTATCCACTGCCGGAACACACCATGATGCTATTTCTTCTAATAATACACTCAATGATTGCTACTTTTATGCGCTTTAAAACAAGATTTAATTAATTATTTTCCTTTGAAAAAACGAAATTTTCTTAAAATGTCCAAATGTGGTCGCTTATGTAGGCACATAAACTCAAAAATTTTAATAGAAATTCATACTAAATACTATTCTAAGCTACACCTTATTTATGCAAGAAAATGATAAACAGAAAACACTGTTTGAAATTTCTGAAAACATTTATAAAGTATTTAATATTTACAAAGAAAAAATAATGGATTAAATTTCGTTTCAAAGACCAGAGCAACCATTTAGTGTATTAATGGAAGAAAGGGCTTGCGGCGTATTTGCGGCGGGTCCTACTTCCACGGGCGCGTGGAGCGCAGTCGGAGGAGGCGCCGGCTGTCGCCTGCACCCGATACCAGGTTCCTGGTTGGGATTTCCCGCCTAGGCCAACCAAGCCTTCCATCCCTCCGGGGTCGGTGAATTGGTACCAGACCTGTCTGGGAAGGATAAAGCGCTGACTTGTTCAGCTCGGCTGGCCACCGCAAGTCATTGCATGGCCAGATACGCATTCAACTCGCCTCCACTACATCCCGAAGTAGAATGCGTGGCGCATCTCAAAGGGGATTGAATAACGCCGTCCCTTATCCCTTTTATCCTACTTCCACAACAATATATGCAAATAGAGCGAACAGTTTGTGTGCGCTTATCGCGGATTGATTGCGTTCTAGAATGTTCTCGTCCTGCATATATATGTTCCCTTGGGATAAAGAGGCTCAGTTTCTTCCTAGGTGACCGGTATTTCGTTCGTTTCCTCCTTAGGGCCTTTCCTTTGCAATTTCCTTGTTTCTCTTGCGTTCTAGTCCGTTTTCCGTGTCGGTATCGTGATTTGCTCGCGCCGTTCCGTTCTGTGGTGTTCTCGTCGCGATTTTCTTGTATTTGACTCGTTCGCGTCGTTCGGATAGTTCCTTTCTTAGCCGTAGATCCTTACAGGTGCAGTGATCTTTTGTGGAGGTTTATTGGATTTGCTGTGAGGTCCTCGACATTTTGTGGGATTATATTCCATTAAGGTTAGTTTTAGTTTTTTATTTATAATTTAAATTCTTTTAAAACCTTCTTCCTCACTGAGGAGTCTCAGGGAGGTTTACTTCTTTATAATGTGCTCGTCTGAGGGTTATGAATGAAACGAGCATATTAGTTCCATATCCTTGACTCTTTTCACCTTAACATTATGTTGTTTTTTAATTATTTATTTATGCCACATACTGACAAACAAAAGACATTGTTTGAAATTTCTGAAAATTTTATTTACCTAGGAAAATAATGGATTCAATTTCATTTCAAAGAGCAGATCAATCATTTAGTGTATTAATGGAATAGGTCGCGCCTAGCACTCGACTAGATTGCCGCGATTTTTATTCGATTGATATAAAAACTGTGAAGTAGCACAGATGTAAACGTTACAGCAAGAACGGTTACACACACCCTCACACCCCTGATTCTAGTTGGTAGGATAAACACTATCAATCAAATTAAAAATCGCGACGATGTGGAGAGATGCATGGCGCAATCTCTTCTACTAATGCATAGCTTATTGATGTCTTTATGAGCATTAAAATAAAATCATGAAATCGTTCATTATTTTTCTTTAATAATTAAAATTTTGTCAAAATTTCAAGAGGTTTTCTCCGTAGATCCTCATTCAGACACAAGAAAGGGTGGTTTAAGAACACGGCACCACCCCTGCTACGAAAATTCTCTTTCTGGTACCGTTCGTCTCCGATGAAGTGAGCACTTCTATAGGAAGTGTCTGAAGAGATCTCGGCTGGAAAATTTAGTTGCGGTGGTTGATCTTCTACCGTACAACTTTAAAACCCAGTTGGTCCGCAATCGGCTATATGGCCGAACATTTGGAACCCCTAAGGCCTAGTTTATACTTGCGCCGCCACGCGGCGCGGCGTGATGGTCGCCATGGATATCGATTTTTCGCGCCTCCCGGTCGATATCTAGTTCGACTATGGTGCCGCGCCTTGGAGCGGCGCAACTATAAACCAGGGCTATCTTTGTGGTTTGTCCAGCGGAAAAGGAAGATGATTGCATCGTATCGGGTGTAGTCTACCTTGTTCAATCCCAATCGGGGGGAGGGAGTGCAATCCACAATGACTTGTAAATTCCTAATTATTCATGAATACATACAACATACAATATAACACATGAACGACCTTACGTTATCTGATCCCCACCCTTTCGATCCTACGATCCTGACTCTAAAATATTCAAAAAAATTTGTTATAAAACTATGAAGAGGGGCAACGGCGCTGCTCGTAATAGCCGTTTGAGTTCCCGCGCTATGCGCGAATGCGTGCGCATCCACTCATACACCGTGGGCAATACGAAGACGGACGCCTGAGGGCTCCACGCATGGACCCAAAGCGTACTTCTGTTGAATGGAGTAACAAGTCATTGTGGGCTGCCCCTCCCCCGATTAGGATTGAACCGTCTGCCTGATCTCTTGTCAAGCTGTGGCTATGAGTACATCGGGAAATCCGGCCATATTCTGATGCTAGGATAAAGAAGCATCTGGATGGTAAAGAGAAGTTTAGGGCATCCACTGCCCTAGGCTACCGCAGGATCAATTGTCATGGCGGGGAATTCTGGAGTTCAGGTAGGGATTTTGAGGCATGAGGTTCAAAATGTCGGCGCTCAAAGCTCTCAAGGCGATCCGAGTCTATTAAAGAGATTCCAAAGTCAAACGCAAGGGGATTGCCCGAATACAACGCTCGACCTGAAGCCCTACCTAAGACTCGTGCTCTAACATGGTGGAAGTGTTATCCCGTACCCCTGCTCTACCCAATGCGGTTTCCCCTGGGCCGGATTCATCAACGAATTACATCAATACTACAGAGAAAAAACAGCCGGAATCCCTGTAGCGTGGCGAAATGCTACTCCTGTCGCTTGATCAGCAGCTCTATCAGGGATTACGGCCGTATTTTCTACGTTAAATTGCTGTCAGTCGTTGATGAATCCAGCCCCTGGTCTGTTGGGTAATTGGGTTCCCGTTGTTCAGGCTTTCAAAAATTCGATATTGAGTTGGTTGAGATGATGTTTGGTGGGGTAACTCCTGTTGATTTGACCCTTCCAGACTCTGAAGAAGACGATCCAGCCAAAATGTTAGTCAATAAAGCCGTTTATTAACCTCGTGATGAGCTTAGCAACTCTGTAGATAGGCTTGACCATGCCGACATTCAAGCTGAGTCTAACATGGTTACTTTTAAAAACTGTTTATCAATTGGAGAACAACACATTGTACACACAAAGAAAAAAACAAAACTCTCCTAACACAGCTATTTATGCAAATTTGCCCAGCTCAGCTCTCATAATGGAAATTGAATTGGTTTATCGTAAGCACATTACAATGATTCTGAAGAATCTCTGAAGAACCTACGCGTCATCGTGCTCTTTTACTGATCTAATGGAACTTATGGATAAAAAGCACGCGGCGCAACACATCACACAACAACAGACGAACAGCCAGATCAGAATGACGACGTAGGTGAGCGTGATTATGAGGAACGCGACAATGTAGGCGACTTGGTTACAATACGTTGCAGTGCCAGCGGTGTACGTTACAATATTCACCACGCTGTAGGTCCAGTATGTTCCGAGAATAAGCCTTAAAGAAGGATTTTAGTGGCACTTAACGACAGCAGAGCTTAAATACCATTTTCACGTCGAATTGGACACTTTCCAAATCAACTTGGACACTTTTTTCGACAAACTGGACACTTTTCATGTGGAGTTAGGCACTCTTCTAACCTAGGCTAAGACCATTGAAATCAAAGTGAACTTTTCCAATCAAAACGACTTTCAAACAAGCTAAACTACATACTTTCTATATTGGTTAGAATTGTTGCGATCGGTGGCCCCGCAGGCAGAGGAGATCCCCCGGCCTTTGGAAGCTCCGTGTCGCGCCATAGGCACCGGAGGGTCCCAGATGTTACCTAACCCCAGATGGAAGAGAGGTCTCCGCGTATTGACTTTGCCCAGAACGTATTGCCGCCCGTCGTATTGGAAGAACTCCAGCCATCCGGATTGCCCCCTCCTTCGCCTCCTGCCACTCCACTCCGCGCCTCCCCATGCGTCCGCGGTAGGACGACCCCAAAACCCAGACTAGATAAGGGACACAACAGAAATCACACCCACACAATATGTACATGGGACACCGCGGCCCAACCTGCGGGGC
The DNA here is from genome assembly GCA_947396885.1 of Heligmosomoides polygyrus polygyrus. Lineage (NCBI taxonomy): Eukaryota > Metazoa > Nematoda > Chromadorea > Rhabditida > Heligmosomidae > Heligmosomoides > Heligmosomoides polygyrus. The sequence continues at coordinate 103,702,491 of OX377201.1, forward strand.
GGCCAGCTCGCCGTCCCCGCAGTGGCCTGAAAGATACTAAAAGGGACTCACCCAATTCCTCCGGTTAGACACACGGCAAGTTCATAAGGTTTATTGCAGTCCTCGTCGAGCAGCGAATACCATATACCGAATAGAGAATACAGCAGGAGTCCTCCTCGGCCGTACTGACTGAAGGCTGAATCACTGAGGCCGCGGGGTTGAGCGTAGAGCTCACTAGACCCCATGGCCCCCTTCTGGTGCTGTCCCCTCGTGGTGAGCGTCCGAACGTCGTGCAGATCCAGGGCCCCTCGATGGCTATCCGGCAGGACGGAGTATAGGCGCGAGAGCGGCTGCCTGCGCCGCCGCAGCGCAGGGACGATCGATGGAGACTGGCAGTGCTTGTGGCGGAGCTTGTGCCCTCGGCTGCTGACGTCAGCCACTTTCCCATAAGTGCCTTATCGGCAAGCCATCGTGGGAAACAGCGCGCCCGGCCAATCACAGGACCGAGCAGCGATCGCGGGGTCGCGACAAGAATAATTTTATGTCCAAAGAAAATTTTGCATAACCTTCTTCATATTTTTTAGTTCGGCTGCTTATCGCTGACCGTGAGTCAATTTAGAGGAAGAATATATATTTGTAATGATGAATTCTTTTGTAGAACGGGTTTCGCCATCAGTAGTAATATCTCTTTCTCACAAGGTTCGTTTGAAAACTGCGGAAAGCGTCCCATTGGTGATCGAATGTTCTGATAGGTGCGCATATAAGCTCGGTGACGACTCAAACTCGACACCCGACATTGGAGCAGCATCGTCGGTGAGGATGCGATGCAGTTTGCTTTCCATCTTCTTCTTGCTCTCACATCTTAGCAGTTTCTGATCCATTACGCTTTATTTAGGCTGTTATGCTCATTAGGTTTCAGTGTCATTCCTATGTAACTCATAAATAGCCCCTCTATGGTCGCTTACCGTTATTGTACTCTAGAAAGGTTTATTATGGTTTAGTTACCCAAGTTTGAGGTGCTTGCCCCTAAATAAACTGTGTGATCTTCTGCGTGGCAACAGAGGCACGACATTCACGAATTTGACCTGCTCGAACCAGTAAAATGATTTTATAAAAATTTTATTTCTTAAAAAAATATAGTGAACTAAACTTGGATTTAAAGCAAAATAACGCAAAAAAACATATTATAAATTAGAAGACCAGATCGCGCCATGCCTCGAAAAGCTCGATGCAATTTTTATTCGATTGATAGTGTAGATGCTGCTTACATGATGCCTCCGTGTGAGGATATGTGCTCTTTACAATTAACTTTGTTCTATTGTTCACAGTTGTGAAGCTCCATACAAGCAGAAATTTTGGCATCAATCGATTAAAAATCGTAACGCCTTGGACGAGGTCGAGGCGCACTTTTTTGGCACAAAAAAATGGCCGCCCTCCTGCTCTTTAAAACGAGCCTTAAAGCATTGTCTTTCTAAAAAATGAGAATTTTATAAGATTTCAAACAACGTATTCAGGTACTGAATAAGTGAATTACAACATCAAAGAAAGTTATGCAAACATTTTTCTTGAACAAGTAATTATTCTAGCAATTTTGGAGAGTCTCTAGTTTAATGTAGAAAATGCTCGTTTCGATTTGGAAGAGTTCGCGTTGATTTCATGAATCTCGAAACTAGTCTAGAAGAGTGAGAAGAGTGTCCAATTTGCTTTGAAAAATGTTCAATTACACGCCAAAATGGAATATATCCGTAGCCATCTTGTAGGAACTCACCATACCAACCAAAACAATGAAAATGATAGCTCTATGATGCCTCGAAAAGCGGATATGGTACTACCACTAGCCTAAAATAAAGTAGCGATAAGCTTATCCACTTGATATTGCTACCGTTGTCGAGAAAATAGCATTTAGGAAAATACATTTTGGTCGTCTTTTCCTTGATGAAACATTACAGCGTCAACTGCTAACAAGGTCTTAATTCTTGATTGCAGAACTTTTTTGCAATCATTTTCTATACCCGATAATTTGTCTGTGCGCTGCTTTTACAGTGTGAACCAAAATAATGTGATGAAGGTTTTTAAATTATAACTATGAAACGACTGACAAGTTTGCAAAACAATATAGAGATAACAACGACATAGACACCAGGGAGTACTAAATTCGACCGGATTCGAAGCGGCTCTACTTGGCGCGAATAAAGAAGTCAAAACACTAGGTGAAGTTTTCGGCGATGGACCGCAGGTCATCTGAAGTCAGTTGTTCCCATTCCCGCCGGCGCAGGGATTCCTTCTGGCTCTCCAGGCTGTGGTGGGACTTGGCATGGACCCTGGCCTCTAAAATAGACCACGCGCTGTAGTCCGTCGGATTCTCGTACGGGGACAGCAGTGGGCATTCCGCAGACATGTCGAAATCCTTAAAATTGGCCTTGCACTTGCGTGCTTTTGCCCTGTGTGCAGTGATTGAGTCTTGAAGCCGTTTGCGCTTATTCTTGTCCATCGGCAGCTGGACATTATGGAACTTGTAGAGCTTCAGTCCGCGTTTCTTTCTGGCACCGATGTGTGACTGATACTGACATCACGGGCGGTTTTTTTAGGAGACCCTCGGATTTGGATTTTTCGCTTCTCAATGATATTCCGGATCTGCGGCGTATTCAGAGTGCGATTTCTTCCCTTCTTCTGGATAACGACCTTCATCAGCAAGCTCCTTACATAGACGAGCTTCTGTGGAGACAGTCGACCGGACAGGTTAACGATGTCGCATTGGTGCTTTCCTTGACGATGAACCCTAAAGTCGCAGTGCGATGGTTCGACATCTTGAGAAAAGCGGTAACTGGGACAAAATAGAACTTAAAAGGTTACAAGACGGACAGAAAGAAATGCACAAAAAATTGGCGCTATTGGGCCGTGTTGAAGATCAATACGTCCGCTTGGGAGAACGTCAAACCTTGATTACGTTATTTTGGAACACCCTGTATTCTCACCGACCTTGATGAAAAGTCGGCGCTAACCGAGTTTGGTGGTTCTTTAGTAATATGGCTAAAGAAAAAAGGGGAGACTAGACCTAAGGCTTTACCTTCCTGTTCCAAAATCGCAGGCGAGATCAAACTTCCTCACTTACAGAAATCTTAAGGACTTGAATTTATTATTAGGTGAGGATGAGAATATCATAAACATGTCCGTGAGTTCGTTCAAGTCCTTACTGGTATGTAAAAAGTTATGTTAAACGTGCTGTGTTTAGTTTTATGTTTGTTTTGTATGTGTGATTTAGTATTTGTTTTTCTGTCATTACTTATGTAATGCATGACTATGTTCATGTCTGATAAATAAATAATAATAATGAAGTGCAAAAATAATGCCAAGAAAATATCAAATTCAAGGTAATAGGAAAGAAAAAAACTACAGGTGTCGGAAGGTGGACTTGTCTAGCATATTCAGGGCATATTCACCTTATCGAACGTGGGTTCTACCACGCGGAGCCGCGCAATGGGCGATTTGGGGCCATTTCGGTCATTTTTGGGCCCTTTCTTGGTTGTCTCATCCGCTTTCTTTGCTTTTTTCTTAGGAGGAAAGGGCGAAACTAACGTGGCTATGCTAAAACGCCTACACCCTATAAAATCTCGCGAAAAGGGTGAGCGTTTTTAGATTCCTTATAGCGCCGAAAATTCTAGTGGTATGTTCACAAGAGGGCGGCAGTAATGGTGCGAAAATTATTGACAATTGAAGCCTTTTCACCTCTTCCCCCTATTTTCGAAAACTTTTCGTATTGCCTAATAATCTGGTGTTTTTTCTATCATCAAAACCTACCGAACGGAAAATCTAGAAAGTGTCCAAGTTATCTATCCAATGAAAAAAGGCTGCTTCCGCCTAAAGGATCGCAACCGTCATGAGAGCACCGCTTGTCCCAGTCGTAACATTATTAGGTGCCAAGCGGCTCAAAGGAGGGGAGAACACCACCATATAAAAAATGTATGCATTGTTTGAAAGGTGATAACTTTGCTCGCAGTAAAGGTATTGAGAAAGTTAAGGGTTCATATAAAAGCTTAAAAAATAGAAGTTTCCCGACATATGAGCGGCATGAAGTGCCTCGAGCACTCGTCTGAAACTTTGCATTTTACACTCGATCGATTGTTTTTTCGCTTGAATACTTGTTATGTAACGCCGGGGTCTTTCATCCAGGGTCGGATGTCTAGGAATATGCCTAAACCGGACAAGGAAATCGATTTATTTGAACTATATTGCACCAGCAGGGGTCGGTACGTCCGCCTCTACCGTGCCCGCGCTCCTCCAGAACCACTCGCCAGCTCACTCCGAGACAAGACTCCAAGACCGGCAGCTCGCGATCTCGACACCAGCCAAGACTGACTCCGGCACGCCCGGGCCTCCTTTATATATTATAGATTTGCGAGGGGGAAGGCCGGCCCTCTAAAGCGCTCTGCACACTTCTGCGGTGTTGTCACAGCCCTATCCTTCAGCATAGGGCAAGGACGCAGAGGCCGCCGGCGACGGAGGCCGGTGCCGTCCCGTACCGGCACACTTTTGCGGCATTGCCGCAGGCAGAGACTGTCCGCGCTCTAACCTATCGCGGCGGGGAGCTGAGATGCAAACATACGCGTCCTTAAAATTAGCTGGTCGATAACGGCTGTCAGCTGATTATTTTCTGCTATTGCGACGACGTACTTAGGTGTTTTTTCTTCTCCAGTTGTTGATATTTGCCATTTTTCTTGCTTATACCCCTTTTACTACGATTTGTGTTGGAGTTCATTGTTTCGTTTGCATTATAGACAAGTCGAGAAAAGCGGAAACTTTCGGCTGGAGTTAACATTGCAGAGTCGACACAGAATCAACGGGTTTCAGGACTCCTGTTGATGTTTATCTTTACAATGTTTACAAATGTTTACCCGAATGTGTTGTTCTCTTCTGGTAGACGAATGCTCACAAAAGCATAACGTGAACTAAGCTCGGAAGCCATGTGGGAATGTCGGTCTCATATTTCATTCTCATCAGCCTCTCGTCACCTTTCTCTACACCACTTTTCTTTGGAGCCCTGTTCTTTTCCTGGACAACGAAGGTCACTGTTCTCATGGAGAATCCATAGGTCCTTGTGAGTACCGAAGATCGGGCAAGATTGAGCACGAAGGAGGGGACTGTCAGCTGATTTCTCGTTCGCGTGGCGCGCGTCCCTCACTGGAGCGCGCTTTCCTTCGGGGCGAGTAGGTCCCAATTGGAGTGCGCTGCGACGGCACCGTGCTGCGGTGAAGGCCCCCACAGAGTTCTGCGGCAACGCCGCCCGCCGCAACGGTTAAGGCCTCCACAGAGTTCTGCGGCAGCGCCGCGGCCCTATGCCTAACCATAGGGCAGAGACGCAGAGCTCGCCGCCGGCGGCGTCCCTGCCCTATCCTTAAACATAGCGGCGAGCGGCGTTGCCGCAGAACTCTGTGGGGGCCTTTAAGAATAGGGCAGGGACGCCGCCGGCGGCGAGCTCCGCGTCTCTGCCCTATGGTTAGGCATAGGGCCGCGGCGCTGCCGCAGAACTCTGTGGGGGCCTTAACGCCGGAGGACGGCGCCGTCGCAGTGGGGAGGTGCGCCGCAACTTGAAGGCTCCGCCCCACTTTTGCCGGCTGCCGGCTGCGGCAACGCCGCAAAAGTCTGCGGAGCCCTTAAGTGGCTACGCGCCGCCACGCCGCCTCCGAATGGTCGGCGCTGGACACAGGCGAGGCAGCTGATCATGGATCGATCCCGCTGCTGAGATAACAACAGATACACTGGAATAATCAACAGAATTACTATCAGAACATTACACAGAACGACATCAATAACCTAAAAACACATAACAAATGCACCACAATGATCACTTTTTCGAGGCCTCGCGCCTCGTCCATTCTTCACAGTTATAATTTCTCCACAAAGTGACCTATCGATTGATTTGTGCTGCTATTAAAGTTTAAAACTTAAGAACACATTGGCTGGCTTGTGAAAAATGCAGGGTATCCTAAAAATGCAGGTACTATTTGAAAGCTTCTAACATTGCTGTTAGTAACGCTTTTGGGGATGTTTGAGACTCATATAAACGTACAGGCCAACGAGATTTCCGTGGCAAGCAAATAGTCAAGATTGCGCTATGACCAAGCCTGAAACCTTGCATTTCAGACTTGAGGGATAGTTGAGGAACCGCGGTTCAATTTTGCGGCATATCCTTCAGCACTTCAATAATGTTTTCGAACTTCCAGTAGAACATCAGGATAAACTTCTCCTTGAAGGAACGCCTAAAGCCAACTCTTGTCATGGGATCAAATATGTAGAGAGCGTTATTCGAGCGATAGCGAGAGCGACACATTGAGGAATCAATAAATCACATGTCACGTGCCTTTCAAGTGATTTTCAAATTCTAAACGCTAAAAAAAAGGACAGTGCAGGTTGATGTGGTCGATTAATAGCAAGATTGCGACAAGCATTCAGCCCATGCACAATCAATTGAGTCTGAAATGGAAGGTTTCAGGAGAGGGCGTGGCGCAATTTTGACTACTTGCATTCCACAGAAATCTCGTTGCCCTGCGCTTTCATATAAGTTTCAAATATCTTCAAGTTGCACTTGCAGCAACGTTAGAAGCTTTTGAATAGTACCTGCGTTTTTAGGATAACCTGCATTTTTCGCAAGCCGCAGTGCTTTTACGTTTTAAACTTTAAACAAATGCAAATCAATCAAGACGGCTACTTTGCGGGCAAATTCTAACAAGTATTCAAGGTAAACAAAGTCAATCGAGTATAAAATGCAAGGTATCAGACGAGAGCATGGAGCAATCCATAACCCTCATATGTCGGAAAATTTATATTTTCTTAAGCGTTTGTATGAGCCCTCAATTTCTTCAGTACCTTTACTGTAAGTAAAATACCTTCACTGTAAGTAAAAATGCACACACTCTTTGAAAGGTGATAACTTAACTGTAAGTAAAGTTATCACCTTTCAAAGAGTGTGTGCATTTTTTAAACATCCTGTATAAATTTTACGTAGCCCTGTAGTGTTCCACCCCAGAGTTGAAGTGAGCTAAGCTAATTCTGATGTAATTGAACATCCATCTATCTTCTTATCGAGGCGCATAGCCACTTTCTATAAGGCGACCCCTCTCCCTGAGTCGCTTGGCGCCCGTTTTTAAGGCCCCGCTATATCACCGCTCACCCCGAGCTATGCGTAATGATATGCTCCCATATCGATCCATCGCTGCACACGATCGATAAGGGAGCATATCATTAGGCGTCGCTCGGGGTGAGCGGTGGTATAACAAAGGTCTATAACAAAAAATATTAAAACCAATTCTATGACCAACCTTTACTGCGAATAATATAGCAATAATCCATCGTATACAGCTAACTGCACCGGAGACTGTCAGCCAAATCGGTATCATTTGGTTGACCGGGCAGTTATGGAGATTCAGCGATCCAACGATAATTTCCAAGATCGCTATGAGAGCAAAACAAGTGAATACAAAGAGTGCAGCAACTGAAATTTAACCACCTCTGAGCACGTCATCACTATCTGAGACAAAGAACATTCAGACTTCTGAAATGTTCAGGTACAGAACGTTCTGCTTCAAGAGAATCTGATCTAGACAGCTAACCTTCTGACTTTATATGAGGATGCACTGCGCATTAAGCCTATGCCATACTTCGACGACGCGTCGCCGACGCTGCGACACGTAACCGACGTCGGCGACGCCAACGTTGCCAGCGACGTCGCCGAGTCGTCGAAGTGTCTGTGGCGACGTCGGCGACGTCGTCAACAGGAGAGCATCGGAGCACATTTTTAGCATCGCAGCGCGTTTTCAATGTCATCATTTGGTAACCGGACTGCTGATAGAAACGCTAGGTGATCACATCTGCCTCGAATATGCTTAAGTTGTGTGCTTTTCTTAGTATATTTCGAGACTTGATGATGATTTTTGCTTTGTATGAACGGTTGCCTGCTCGACCATTGTTAATCTGACGAATTTTCAATTACGAACCACACTTGCTTTTAGAAGGATGGATAAGTGTGATCTGAAATATGATCTCACTACTGATTTACCAATTTAACGGCTTTACCAGCATTTTCGTTACATTTTTTCGTTGGAGTTTAGCAAAGGCCTTTCTTGGTAAATCGAATTTAAATTAAATTTACGCGGAAGTTTCGAAATTCAAAGAAAAATTTAACTCTTAATTAATATGAACTGTATCTCGAAAAGCTCTTCCTAGAGGTTTGCAGTATCATTTCAGAAAGCGAGGAAACACTACTTATTTTCTACACGGTTTTATTTTGTGTTACTTGCTTTGCAGGAAAGCGAAAAGGCCTAGAAAATGCGAATAGTATGAGTCAGAAGGACGGAAAAGCGAAGAAAGGTGAAAAAGTGAAGGGAAGGTGAGGTTTAGGTTCCCACTCCCTCCCAAACACTCAGTGTTCTAGCAAATGGCACTATTGTTGTACGCAAGACGGTCGTCTTTTGCACTTCTCGATTTCGTAATTCGAATTCCGGTGGTGATGATGGCAGTGCCGGGAACGAAGAACCAACCCACAACTAAAACACTATATCGGAGCGCATTTTCTGACCGTTGGATGACGTCGGCGATGTCGGTGACGGACCGTCGCCGTGCACAGCACTGCGACGCGCTGTCACCGACGTCGCCACAGACGTCGTCGGCCCGTCGGTGGCGACGTCGGCGACGGAAGTATAACACCCCTGCGGAGCTCCCGGCCTCGCGTCGCCGAAGTGTAACATAGGCCTTAGTAGGGTGATAGGGAGTGCACCGTCATGACGACGACATCTCTTACTTTTTATGAGGTATAGCTGTGATATAGCTTTCTATTACAAACAAATCTAAGAGTTGGGTTCGATCACGACAAGAGAAGCGTAGCTTGTTATCCTATCGCGAGCATCGAAGAAATCCAGGCGCAATGATACCACGGGGGCAGCATGGGCTTCGACCGACTTAAGCGTAGCAGTCGGATATGGTGACGTGGAATTTCCCACATTGTACGCAAACTGACGCGTACATAGGTGTAATGCAAGTTGCAGCGAGATGAGCCTAGGTCAAAGGGGTAAAAACTCGTTCAAATGTGGGCTGGCCCCCTCATAGTAGCATTGCGCCGAAATCCACTTGGAGGTGTGTCACTCTCTAATCTGCAGTATAAGGTAAAAGGTTTTTGTCACAAGTCTACCATAGACAACATCGTGAACAGCACTGCCACAACGGTATTCTCTCTCAGAATTGAGAGATTACTCGGTGGTATGCGCATTAGTAGGGACAGCATGTTGTGTTCTGCAGACTGACCAAAAACTCGAGCAAATCTCGGGTAAATGTTAATTTAAGCACAAACAACAACACAAAGCTAAGATAGGCCTATGTTATACTTCGGCGACGCGTCGCCGACGCTGCGACACGTCAGCGACGGCCCGTCACCGACATCGGCCGACGCTGACGTCACCAGCGACGTCGCCGACGTCGCCACAGACGCCGCCGACGTCGCCACAGAGCCGCCGACGTCGCCACAGACGCGTGGTCGACGTCGGCGACGTCGTCAACAGATTCTGTGGCGGCGTCGGGGACGTCGTTGACAGGAGAGCATCGGAGCGCATTTTTAGCATCGGAGCGCGCTTTCAATGTCATCATTTGGCCACCAGTCTGCCGATTGCATACATTTTGTGCTTTTCTTAATCTTCAAAAGGATTTTTTATTCTTAATTCTTCTTAATGTTTCAAGACTTGATGATGATTTGTTGTTCTGTATGTACGGTAGTCTGCTCAACCATAATCTGCCGAACCTTAATCTCCGAATGTTCTCTTACTAACCAATTTTGGCTTTTAGAAGGATGGATAAGTGTGATTACCTATGTAACCTATTTAAGTATCAATTGATGAAGAGCCAAGATGATTACGGCGCGATAGGTGCTAAACATCGTCAAAATGATGGCCGACATTGAGAGAAAGTAAGCAAACGAGGCGCCTTCTTGATTTGCGGCTATGAAATTCATGTCGATTCAAAGTAGGCATGAACTATATTTTGAAGCGAACTCTATTTCTTCTAGACTAACCCAATCCAAATGGTACTGGACCACTTAGGAGTCTGACGCGACCGTTGGTTTTTTCACACTATTGGCTGGATGCCGCAAGAAGGGCGTTTTTGCACTTTCGATTTCGTAATTCGAGGTCCGCCGAGGATGTTGACAGTGCCGGGAACGAAGAACCCACCCACAAACAAAATACTCCCTCTGAGCGCATTTTCTCCCAGCCTTGAATGAGGCCGGCGACGGCCCGTCGCCGTGCACAGCGCGGCGACCGACCCACGGACGACGTCGGTGGCGACGTCTGTGGCGACGTCGGTGGCGACGTCGGTGGCGACGTCGGCGGCGGAAGTATAACACCCCCTGCGGAGCTCTCGGCGACGTCGTCGGCGACGCTGTGTTGGGCGGGCTGCCACGCAGTGCGTAGCTGCCCGCAAAGCACAGCGTCGCCGACGTCGGCCGACGCGTCGCCGAAGTATAACATAGGCCATACTCGAAGAAAAAGCGCTTTCGAATAAGGAAAAGGAAAACGAGAAACGTTGAATGTTCTGCTCGATCGCTTCCTGTCCTTCTGCCTGCCGCGATTTCTGCCGTATTGTACGTAGCCAAGTGTCTTCACACATAAGGATGTTTTCATACTAGACCCAAGTGACACGTGGTGACACGTGGTGACACATGCAGCGACGGGAGCGATTGGTCGGTCCGGCAAATCATAGGTATCGATTTTTGCCGAGTGATGGTCTGGCAAAAATAGTATGATTTCTCCCGACCAATCGCTCATGTTGGATCCTTGACCCTGCGCTTGACTGGTTGACTGGTCTATAGATCTTGTTCTACCTGATCTGGAGCACTCTTTTGCCGTGTATATAAACCGGCACTTGAACTCGCATGGTTGTGTGTGCGTTATTCGTACTAATAAAGCTGTTCTCTACTTCGCCTCCGTCTCCAACGACACAACAGCTCCCCTTGTTCCCGTCGCGAAGTATGAACAGGCAACAAGTGACTTGTAGTTGTAACAGTGGCAGCATGCTGCCCCGTAATTTCACAGCATGTTGAACTCTATCCACGGAAATGTCTCTTAAGCAATTTTATTTCTGAGATTACAAATTTTAAAACCGAATCTTACGTTTAATAAAAACCTCGCGTAATTCAAAAAGTCCTCTCGCGCGTTGCGTACTGTGGCCATGTCATCAGCGCACGAGGGCGTGATATCAACAGCTTCACAGATGGTGAATAGAATACTGGAGAGGGAAGGACCGCACACTGGAATTCCTTCCTTTGCCTTATCCTGCAGAACCCAACTCTTATAACTCCTCGCCGAGCGATATTAGCAGTTTTGGCGGGAGTATTTTGTGTGCGTTACGATACGTGTCTCCATTACTGCAGGGGCGGAGCGACGCGCTCGATTAACGTAGGCAGATCTGGTGCTGCGCCTACCAGAGAGTTACTTATCTCTCGCCACTATAGAAGGAGATGAGGCGAGTTGAGCAGAGCGTGCATTGCTACGGTGGAGCAGATTCTGTGCAGAACGATATCAGACCTGATTACTTTTTATTTTTGCTCTCTATTCTTCTTTTCTGCAAGTTTTGAGCTCGACCACATGCCGCCTCTGAGATTGCAAAGTCGAAATGATAATAGGAGCAACACGTCAAGCTTCTTCCTTTTTACACTTCTTTGGTGTATGACAGCTTTGTAGCTTTCGCTCAGGCCATGTTCCCTTTTCAAATTTCATGTTTTCTCTTACTTGCTTTATAGTTCGTTAGTGAGTACAGTCCTTATTGCACTGTCTGATCTTTATTGCCTTCGTTAAAGTGCGTAAAAAGGTGAAGATCCTTCCCCCTCCCCAGCAGAGGTCACTCAGATCCTTAAGCATATCAAAACTAGGAGGGCAAAGAGAAAAAAGAGCAAGAAACGAACAGAGTCGTCAATCACCAACCTACGACAGAAAGACTGCTCCACGGCGCATGTTGTTCTCTGTTCATCCGTTGCACCTCCTCCAAGGCGGGCTCAACAACCCGCCACGCTACCGTAATCGGGGGCGGTGGCGGGCGGCGGTGGCGCGCTACCATAACACACGGAGACGCCCAACGTGCGAACCCGAGTTGTTTAGATGAACCACACCCTGGCGTTCCTTCTTTTGCCTAATGCTGCGGAACCCATACGTGTAACTATTAATAAGTTGAGCGAGCCCAACTTCTCGATGAATCTATTCGAACTCCACTACTGTGGCTACGTCCCTGCTCCCAGTAAATAGCGCGCTCTATTCACTATCTGTGAGTATGGTGACGTAACGCCTTCGCGCGCTGATGATGTGACCATAGTACGCGGCGCGCGGGATGATTTTTTGAATTGCACGTGGGGGTTTATTTACCCGCCTTCTTTTTACGTTGTAAGGAAGATATACTGAAGGCCTGCGGTGTTAAGTTGAATTATAAGCTGCGACCTACGATTGGTTTTGGCAAGGTTTTAATCTTCGACCTGGCCCAGCTTCCGCCAGTTTCCAGCAATGTTACGAGCAGTTTAGCATCCATCTACATCTTTCCTCCCTTCCTATACTGCATCACTCCCTAGCATCTATAAGTGATCCTCATTCTGTATAATAGGCGGTGTAATCGATTGTATCGCGATTCCATATGCCCCGAGCTACTAGGTATTTCTGCATGCCCTTGAAACGACATGACCTTCCCCTAACTTTCTTACCACTGCTTTCTTAGTTGGCTTACGTAATGACACGTACTTCCAGTAGCAATGACATGCACAAGCTCCACGCTCAATGAAACCTTCTCGGACGATTGCTCCGCAGACCGTATCTGCGACACCAGGCTTCTCACCGATTTATCTGAAAGCGAAAAAACCAAGTGAGGTTCAAGAGGATTTGAGTTACTTTTACTTTAGCGTTTAACCCAACCTCGTTTCGATTTCCCCTCCTCATCCTGTGTTTTCTCCGTTCGAGTTTTAGTTGAGGCAGACAGTTGACTTTTTGTTGATCGAGTCTTAGTAGAGGCAGACAGTTGACTTTTTGTCGATCGTTGGCTGCCCTTCTGTGTTGCTTGAGTACTGGTTTCACTAGACCGAGGCGGTGCGCTTTCCGCTGATTGTTTACTGTTTTTCTGTTCCTTGACTTGGTTCAGCTCCGAGGGCATTGCTTAAGTTGAGGAGCACATTCCAAACAACGACACCTGAAAATGCAAATGAACCTCACCATGGAGGCTTTGCCCATCGGGCTCAAATGCTGCAAAGAAGAAATGCAACACTATCAGAACTGCACATGATGGTACGTGATAAAAAGGAAGCAGTGTGGCGCAAATCCTATGCAGTCTTCTCTTGTATCATTCATTTCAAATCATCACCATAGAATCTGAAGACAAATTAAGCCTCTAGAGAGCAATGCCGCTCTGAATGCAATCCTGGTTGGAGGGGCTGCATCAGTTATGAACGTGTTCAATATGGGCATAGATCGTACATACTCATTCCATAGTAAACAACTGTTAGATTAATGCATAACTTTGTTCGCATTTGGACTTATTCGGGTACGTTGCGTTACTTATCTCTCGCCACTATAGAAGGCGGAGCAATGCGCTCGATTACCGTGGGCGGACCAGTCCGTGCCCACCTCGGATGAGGTTTCACTACGAGATGAGGCAAGTTGAGCAGAACTCGCATTGCTGCAGTGGAACAGATTCCGTGCAGAAGCAGATGAGACCTGATTCTTTTCTATTTTTGTTGTGTATTCTTCGCGGCCACGGATCTCCCTCGATAGAGAGCCTTCGGGCTCTCTTGTTAAGAGGGATCTCGGGCCGCTTGTCGCAGGGCCACGTGGCGCGTCCCCGGGTGGTGGATAGGGGAATTAAACGCGAATCAAATGCGACCGTGTACTGCCCAGAGACGCAGGTGGGATGCAGGGGATGGACTCCTTGCTCCTGCTGTGTCGGGTCGACGCGTTCCTTGTGCGTGGGAGCGGCATGTTCGTGCACAGTGTGCGTGGATGTGTCCGTGACTGTGCGGATTGTAACTGTGTCGGCTCGGCCAAAAGCTTGCACTCGGTAGACTGGGAGTACATATAAGGCGATTCGAGGCCGCCTTAAGTCTCGCCCCGTCCCTTCGGGCAGTCTGGCTGCCTGCCCGGAGTACCCCGCCCGCACGACAGAGCCTGACTAGCTACCCGTGTTGTATTCCAGTCAAACACAGCAGCACTAAAGGGCCTCATTCCCCTGACCCCGAAAGAGCCCCCATTTCTGCAGCGATGGGAAGGACGAGTACGGAGAGGCTGCTAAAATCTCAGGGCCTAACCAGGCTGCGCAAATTGAGAAGGACTAGGATGACGATCTGTACTTACAACGCCCGCACGCTTGCATCGGAAGCATCCGTCGAGGACCTGATGATGCAAGCCAGGAAGATCAAGTACGACGTCATCGGACTGACCGAGACGAGAAGACACCACCCCCTGCACGCCGCCTACGACTACGGAAAAGAACTGTTCCTCGGAACAAGCGACAGCAGGGGAGTAGGCGGCGTTGGTGTCCTCGTCAACACGCACTTGGCCATGAACATCGATTCGTACGAGTCTCTGACAAGCCGAATCGGACGTTTGCGACTGAAGCGATGTGGTTCCGTGCCAGCTTTGACTGTATTCGTCGCGTATGCCCCAACATCCGACTACGACGACGAAGAGGTCGAAGCCTTCTACGTGGAGCTGGAGAAGTTCTATAAGGAAGATCACACCGTCTACAAGGTGATCGTCGGCGACTTCAACGCCAAAATCGGACCGCGAAGGTCGCCGGAAGAACTTCACATCGGAACCCACGGTTTGGAGTGGAACGAGCAAGGTGAAAGGCTGTCTGAGTTTATCATGTCGACCAAGACCATCCATGGAAACTCGCAGTTCCAGAAGCCTCCCTCCCTACGATGGACCTGGGAATCTCCCGGTGGCCAGTTCCACAACGAGATCGACCACATCATCTTCAACCGCAAATATTGCCTGACCGACGTCTCCGTTGTCCCCAAGTTCTACACGGGATCGGACCACCGCCTCCTTCGCGCAAGGTTCCGCTTTTCGCGTCAAGGAGAGAAGGCCGCGAAGTTCAAGAAGAGGAGTCCCAGAACGACCATCAACTGGGACTTCTACACCTCTCTTGCCGGTCTTTGGGAAGATGCCGTCATGGACAACGTCGACGAGGAATACGACCGCTTCGTGCACCATCTCCATGATAGTGCTAAGGGAGCCGAGAGCTTGAAGACCACCAAGAGACGTCTGTCTCCGGAAACTCTCGAGCTGATACGCCAGCGTGGAGCAGCACGAGCGTCAGGCAACTACCAACTGACGTCCGAGCTTGCGAAGCTATGCAGAGAGGCGATAAAGGAGGATCTTAAGGAGAGAAGGGCGGAAGTGTTGGCTGAAGCTGCAGAGGCAGGGTTGAGCATCCGCAATGCTCGCCGGAACTTCGCCAACTTCAAGACCAAGATGACAGCTCTCCGACGTCCCGACGGAACCGTCACCTCTTCCAGAAGGACCATGGAGAGGGTCATCCACGACTTCTACTCCGATCTCTTCGATAGCCACGTCCACCTGCGCCCATGCCATCTTCCGCAGGATGGATACGTCGTCCCCTCTGTTCTCCCTTCCGAGATCCGACACGCCATCTCGTCGGTGAAGAAACGTACAGCACCCGGTCCCGACAGGATCAGACCCGAACACCTGAAGAACCTCCCGCCTACGCTCATCAACACCCTGGCGCGGCTCTTCACACGTTACCTGTCGGAGTGCAAGGTTCCATCTCAGTGGAAGACCAGCAGAACCGTCTTGCTGTACAAGAAGGGAGACGTGCACGACATTGGCAACTATCGCCCGATCTGCCTGCTGTCCGTAGTCTACAAGCTGTTCACTCGAGTTATCCTGAATAGGATTAGCAGAACGCTGGACGAAGGACAGCCATGCGAGCAAGCAGGATTTCGGAGAGGATTCAGCACGATCGACCACATACACACCATTACGAAGCTCATCGAAGTGTCGCGAGAGTACAAGCTGCCGCTGTGCCTTGCGTTCATCGACCTGAAGAAGGCATTCGACTCTGTCGAAACTGAAGCGGTCATCTAAGCCCTGCTCACTCAGGGCGTTCCTACTCAGTACATCAGAGTCCTTCGAGAGCTGTACAGTGGATTCACGACCAAGATCTCACCATTCTACAACGACGTCGTCGTCGACGTGAAGAGAGGGGTTCGGCAAGGGGATACCATATCCCCGAAGCTCTTAAGCGCCACTCTCGAAAACGTCATGCGCGAACTAGAATGGGAAGACATGGGAGTGAAGGTCGACGGCCGGCAACTACATCATCTTCGCTTCGCTGACGACATCGTGCTCATAACGCCGAGCATCAGCCAGGCGGAGCGAATGCTGGCCGACTTCGATCGTGTATGTGGGAACGTTGGACTGCAGCTGAATCTTACGAAGACGATGTTCATGAGGAACGGATGAGTTTCTGATGCCCCATTCTCGCTCAACGGAACGAACATCTCCGAATGCTCCAGCTATGTGTATCTGGGTCGCGAAGTCAACATGGCCAACGACCTAGCACCAGAGCTGAGCAGGAGGAAAAGAGCGGCTTGGGGAGCTTTCAAGAGCGTCGAAGAAGTCGCGAAGAAGACGAAGAACGTCCGACTCCGTGCCCACCTATTCGACTCCACTGTTCTTCCTGCCCTAACATACGCCTCAGAGACCTGGGCTATACGAAAGCAGGATGAACACGCGATCAGCGTCGCGCAGCGTGGAATCGAGAGGACGATGCTCGGAGTGAAACGACTCACGCAAGTGAGAGAAGGCCTCCGAAGTTCCGAGCTTCTCCGACGCTCGAAGATCAGAGACGCTGTCGCATGGGCCAAGTTGTCGAAAATTAGGTGGGCCGGCCACGTAATGCGCTTCGCAGACACCCGCTGGACGAGAGCCATCACCGACTGGATTCCGCGGGATGTCAAAAGAACACCAGGACGCCCACCAACGCGTTGGTCGGACTTCTTCGTGGAAGCCCTGAACGACCGATATGACGCTCTTCGTGTCCCTCGAGCGAGGAGGATCCATTGGACCACTCTGGCACGCGACAGGGACGAATGGAGACGCTGCTGGCACCCGCTCGAGCAATTCGATGATCAACGGGACGACAGGTGATACAGGTGATTCTTCGCGGGACGTGTATTCTACCCCTCGTCCGACTAGCCCGCCTACCCCCAATTCCCTAGGCTTGTTCGAGAGTCTAGTGGCTGCTTTACGAGATAGTGGAGAGCATACATTATTGCCCGTCTTTTCCGCGAGAAACGGAGTAAAACGACATTCCACTATATTTTTCCTCTCTGCAAGCTTTAAGACTAGCCACATGCCGCCTTTTATATTACAAAGACGAAATGGAAAAATGAGAACGCATCAAGCTTCTTCCTTTTCTACACTGCCTTTGTCTACGACAGCTTCATGAGTTCCACTCAGGCCTTGCTCTCTTTTCAACCTTTCCAATGTGCTTTCTTTTGCTTGTTCTATAGTTTGTTAGTTGAGTGCAGCCTCTACTAGAATGTGGTCAATTCGAAAGGCAAAAGGAAAGGCAAACTCTTAGCAGAGGCCAGATTCATCAACGATACCACCGCTATCATCTCACGGCGGATTCACCCTACGGCCTACGCAGTAAGCGATACATTGAGATATGAACAGTGGTTCATGATTCACAAGAACAGTCAGTGTTTCGTGAGTCACGGCTTACAGCAGTAGCCTTACAGCACTTTACTACCATGCTCCGCCCACCTAAACCGCTATAAATACTACCCACTTTTCGTCAGTATAAATACCGGACCCTTGGCTGGAAAATCATTCTTCGCTTTTTCACTCACCCTTTTCACTCCACTGGACTTCACTCCACTGGCGGACCCGCTGACAAGCCAAAGAACACAATACAAGCGATAAGACAATCACAACAAGGACGCTATTGTAGTTGCATACACATCATTTGGGTTATGTCAACTACCAAGTGTAAAATAAATGTGGTAGATTCACTTATTATGAACCACCGAAATCCCATTGAACGGTTAATGCAGTCCAAAAAAATACAGAGGTACAGAGATATAGATGCGATAACCGACATAAAGTTACCGGCCGGTAAGCGGTTGACGAATCTGGTCCCAGGATTCACTCAGAACACCAAATCGAAACCAGAACAGCAAAGAAAAAAGGGCGAAAAAATGAAGTCGTCGATCAGTGCTTTGTGACAGAAAGTCTGCTGCGCATAGTGTGCTCTTTTCACCCGTTATACTTTATCAGAGTCGGGCTCAACATGGCGTCACGCTACCGTAATCAGGAGCGGTGGAGGGCTGCAACGGCGTTCTACTATAGCTCAGACAGCTAACGTACGAACCCGGTTTATTCGGAATTTTTAAAGAACCCTTTGGGGAATTCTTGGAATGTCTCCAATATCGCGTATTAGGTTCTAAAAGCATCCAAGGACGGCTACATAAGCGCACATGCTGCACATGGGCCACGACTACCAAGCGCTTCGTCCGGCGTTCGCTAAACTGCTTTGATGATCTGACTGTCGTGACTTCCATACGACTCTACGGTCGTTGCGGGTGTCAACGTGGTCAAACGTGTCAGGGTCAACGTGGTCAAACACGTCGAAGCTTGCGCCAACGCGTCACCTGCGCAGGGAAGCTTCTGAAAGCGGCTAGAGACGAGGGGAGCGTGACCCTGGGCGCTCTAGCCGGTCCACCAGTCAGTCGTCGGTTTGCCGCTCCTGCTGGGCGGTCGTGTCCTGGTCATCAACATCTGCCGCCGCCTCGTCGTCGTCGGAGGGGCTTCACCTTAGGCCGGCAGCAGAGTCTTGCGGGTGCCGCGGACCCGCCATGACAACGGCGGGTGGTGCGGCGCCGAAAGGGCTGCTGTACGCAACACTGCGTACTTTTGCCAGTAGTTACGTCCTCTAAGAGTGTCAGAGATGAAGTAAGCAGAACGCTTTTTCTTTTGTAAAGAAGCGTTTTCTAAGTCAATTTAGGAGTTCTTGAATCTAAGCCCCGAAATCTAATAGAACACATCTTATAACTCACCAGTTCTGTGCCATTTTGCGCTTGCTCTCTTTTTGTCGATCTGCCTCTACTAAAAGTTCCTCCCTTGTCAAGCAGCTCGAAGATAATGTGCTAGCCCTTGTGATGACAGCGTTCCGTCCGATGCCCTGTTGAGTCCGGGAGGTCTTATCGATGTAGTTATATCTCGTACTAAAAAGAACGGTCTGCTTTCTTGTTGCATTTCTTTGCAAGGGTTCTCCTTAAACCTCAGACGACTAACTTGTGACTGGAAGGTCACGGAGATTTTCCAAGCAACTAAGGTTACCTAACATCGTACTAAGGTTTTTTTTGCGTTACGTTTTGAGTGCAGGATTCCATACACCTTCATTTGTCGACACTACCGGTGATTATATTGTTGGTTGTCAAGCTTCTTTATGGACAGAGATTATGCACAACCTACTATATCACTAGCATGTAGATTCGTTTAAAAAAATGTTTAGAATAGATGAACCATAATGCACACCCATCTATCACGCCCTCCGGCGGGTCTCAGCCGCAGCTCCTGGCGCTGCGGGTGAGAGCCGCCGTGAACTGCGGCAGCCCTTGGGGACCTTTGCGTGAGGCGGCTCCATGACAACTCGTCCGCGTCGCTGCTTCCACCACAGTGGCAGCGTGGGTCCCACAGCGGCGGGAGCGATATGGACGAGTTCTCGGGGTGCTGCCGCGAGACTCTGTAGAGGCCCTTAGCCCGAGGTCATCGGAGTCGTCCAGATTAGACCGTCGAAGTGCTGCCGTCATCCTAGAGAGTTCGTCATCCATCAGGGGGTCAACTTCTCCAGCCTTCGCCGTCTCGTCCATCATCGGTGACCGACAGGTAACGCCGGTCCTCTGACCAGCCTCGATGTCCCGCCTTGGCACAGGTCACGGAGACCGGGCCGGCCATGGCCGGCGGGTTATTGGCGTTGCTAGTCCCTGGTAGTTGGGGTGCGAGCCTCCCTGATCTCGTAGATACTCTTAGTAAGTTTTGTACATTGTAATGATAATGGTTAGTCTCTCATAAACTTACATAATTAACAGCTTACTTATGCCATCAATAAGGTCTGTCATCCTAATGTCTGTTGGAAGTATTGAAGAGTGTGAACCAGTTAAATTCCAGGGGGACCGCCTGAGATCACGGCCACGACCGAAGGAGTACTCCTGGGGCAAGTGTTGAGTCCAGTGCTCACTGCAGGATGTATCATGGAAGAGTGTTGGATCGAGATCATGTATTAACACCGCGGAATAAGGGATCAGCATAGGGCCTATGGGCAGTTACATCGCGTGGTCTCAGGGCAAGCACCCTAGCAAGCGGCGGATCCGCGAGGGCACCCAGCCGGGACATGGGTTGCGTTTTCCCTCTCCGCCGATGCTTCCACGAGGGGACGACCACCCGCGTCACGGCACTGACTTTATAGGTTGCACCGTCGGAAGATTCTGTTTCGAAATTTACAGAGCATGATTTATTGGTATCTATTGAACTAAAACACACCGTCAATGTCAACGATTACACAAAACAGCTCCGAAATTGGCTGACGCTTTAAATTAAAAACAACCAAGGCGTGTCGAGGTCACTCTCCTCTACGACAACCAGAGACCGCAGACGGCGAAGTTCACTTCATAGAAAAGATTGGCTGGACGACAGTGCCCCATCCACCTTAAAGTACTGATATGGTACCATCAGATTACTACTTCTTCAGAGCTCCCAAGTAGCATCTGCATGAGAAAGTTCGATAACTACGACCACCTCAAAATAAGACTTCCTTCTTTTTTGACTCTCTTCTCGTTCTTTCTTGAGCAAGGACCTTGAAAGCTTTTCTAAGGAATGGTTTACTATGTCGACATCAACGTTGATTATATTGCTGATGAATGGTCTCTTCCGCTTAAAGAAAATAAAACTTAAAAGCATGCTCTCCAGCGGACAAAACACCAGTGTAATGTATTAACGAAACCCGGATAAATTGTGATTAAGTGATTGAGACCTTTAGATCTACTCAATATTATACGAGTTGCATTCAGCTGCTTGACTAGTACTTCTGCCAATATAGTTGTCTTAAAAATGCTTTATCAATTGCAGAGTAACACAATGATACACAATGAAAACGAATGCAGTCCTATCACAGCAAGGCTGGTCATCATTCCTTATAATGGAAATTGAATTGGTTTATAATAAACACATAATAACAACGCCGGGCGCTCTGGGAAAGCTAGGTCTTATCACGCTACGTTGCTGATCTAAAGGAACTTAATGCGATAACATGTATGCGGCCCAACACAGGTAACTACAACAGGCAATCAGAAAAATAAATCCGACGATATAGGTGAGCGTGATTATGAGGAACGCGACTACGTAGGTGACGTGATCACAGTACGTTTCCGTAGCAGCGGTGTACGTTACAATATACACCACGCTGTAGGTCCAGTATGATCCGAGAATAAGCCTTAAATAAACATTTTAATAATAGTTACTAACAGCAGGAACTACACATTCGGAGCTCCTCAGACTTAGGCATATTAGGGGGGAGCAAAAGCAAGAGACAAATTCAACAAATTTTTCATCTCTTTATAACTCAATTACAACTCAGCCTTGCTGAGGGACGTATTCGCCATTGAGGTCAATGACTTGATGTCATCGCTCAGCCAAATTCATGTTTCCGCCCTCCCAGAACTGCTTAGTCCTGGTGTTGATCCACTACTCGATATGGTTTTCAAGGTCTGCTTAGGTCCTTATGTCCCGTAAGGAGTCGCTGCGTACTTGATCCAAACGCGTAGCTCCGGCCGCCCGCCGCATCAACTTTGTTTCCATTACGTTGAGGCGCCTTTCACTTTCTTTAGTCATGGACCAGCACTCAGCTCCAGTCGAACGACTGCTCTGTAGATCTTTGACTTGGGCGTTCTGGTGTCCTCTTATCGGAGAGCACTCCCATCAGAAAGCGCCATTTGGACCAAGCTGCATTCACGCGTGAGTTCACTTCAACGAGTGCACTACCATCGGACGCGAATATGATCCCAGGTATTTGAAAGCTGAAGCACGTGGTAGCTCAATGCCGTTCTAATTAATAGAGCGAAACTCATTTTCGTCAGAGGTCAGGTACCCCACCGCTGAAGATCGATCCTTTCCTCGCTAGCGAACACTACATCATCAGCATAAAGCAGCATCTAAGGAACAGGCTGCTGAAATCACATGTTATGGCTTCCATCTCGACGACGACGAATAGTGGGGGAGCGCAGAACCTTGATGTACTCCAGCAGAGATGGGAAACCATCATTGTACCTGCCGCAGCTTGCACTCGACTCTTTGGACAAAGCACAGAAGTTGTACCCCCTCTATGAGCTCTTCGTGGACTCAATTATGTCGTAAGGCACACCATATGAGAGGAGAAGAAGGAATGGCCGGGTGGGCAAACTCTACAGTCGATACTTCCTCGATATAGGTGCGCCATCGACTTAAAACCATCTTGCGGCCCATTAGTAGATGACCGTTCTCCTTTGACGCCAAAAAACTTCTCAACATCCTCAGTCTGACGATGAAGGACCTTGTCGAGTCGATACAGAAGTCTCTCGCCATCGCGCGACTCAAGCTTCCCGTGGACATCATCGTAATGAATGACTCTTGCAACGGCTACCGCCTTCTTAGCGGACTTCTTGGCTTCCAGACGAGACGCAATTTGTCAACTGTTTCATCGCAGAGGAATGTATGGTACAATCTCTTTTTTTTTCTCGTGTAGACGATAGTATTGTGTTAACCCCTGTTGCTACCTGTTGTTGCCCGTTGTCGTTGATGATAGGGCAACAGTTTATGATCGCGGTTGATCAGGTTAGGCGATCTGATAAGCCGCCCCCTATATAAGACCGCCGCAGGCTACTTTGGTATTCATTTGCTTCGTTCTCTCGCTGCAATAAACCGATTTCCTACCCCCTGTCACCGCAGCAGCACAACTTGGGGGCCGAACCGATCGCCAGGAAGGATCGCGCTGCGAAGCCGAGAGCGATCGGCTATTAAGGTAAGCTTGAGCACTGGGAAGTTGGGTTGCCCTCAGCTTCCAGAACAGTGCAAACAGCTCTTGTACCACTAGTCGTGGTTGAGCTGCTCTGCTGCCTTGGGGTAGCACCCACTCAGTCAACTGGGCAGGGCCTATTGGAAAATTTGAGTGGGAGAAAAGCAGTTCTCTAAGGGGGAACTCTGCGCAAATTTTCTCAGCGCAGATAACTGGACCAGTAGGCCAGTATCCCACAACACCGCCTGGCAAGCCTTGTAACGAATCAACACAAGGGCAGTGCACCAGGTCCGACGTCCAACCACTCAGGGAGCAGGCAATTTTCAGGGGCCCACTGAGTAGGTATCGTCCACACTGCGATTCTCTGCATTCACATCGCTCTCGCACATTTCGCGAAAAAGTGTGTTGACGAAGAACTGCATTGAAACAAACTATTTCAGAACATGGAGTCTATCGATCTTGATAGAGAAGTCGAAAAGATGCTAGCGTTGGAGAATGCGAACGACAACCGATTCGCAACCCTCCAATCGCAGATGTCCACATTGATGGAACAAGTGCAGACTCTAACGAAACAGGCTGCTGAGGTGAGTAATTCACTGGCCTTAATAGGTAATGAAATGCACACATTACTGAAGTTGCCTGAGACGACATCTAACACTCTGTGGGTAGAAGCAGAAACCCGAACTAGGGAAAAGAATCGAACAGAGGTCTCCCAAAAGCTTCACGAACTTAGTGATAGCAGTTTCGGGGTCATCACCACACAGCTCAAAAGAGTAGAAGAGTTTGTAGCCAATCTTTTGGAACTCGATAAACTCAATTGGGAGGAACTCACAAACAAACAAAAAGAGTTCTATAAACAAGCAAGTCATGACGACTGGTGCATGCGTAAACTGGCAAAAATGTTGAATGTGCCATCAACAGAAGTTCTTGGCGCAGTAGACCAGCGGTTGAGACTCTCGAAAGTCGACCCGTGGGGAACACCAATGCCCAATACAGCTGCATCCAGACAACATTTTGGTTCGAACGAAGATCCAATAAAGAATGAATACAGTCTATTGTTTCAGAAGAACCAGCCAATGGAGCTAGGCGAAGACTCCACCGACTTCAGGACGGTCATGCGCGCGGTCCGCGAGAGCAAGACTCCACTGACAACTGAGCTGGCACGGTTTGATCCCGAACGTGCACAACAAGGCGGGTCATCGTTTTCTAAAGAGATAGAGCGTGGATGTAAACCAGGAGCAGCGTTTTCGCAGCAGTTCAGGGAGTACGCAAAATATGATCCATTTCAGAGCTGCAGAGAGCTAAACACCTCAAAGCTGCCGACGGATCAGAAGCTGCAGAGCCACCAAGGTGAGCAGATTTGCTTGTCACCTAAAACAGAACTGGAAGCAAATGTAAGTGCAGCTTTAGCGGCAATGGCATTACCGGAGGTTCAGCCTTTTTCTCACCCACAAGGGAAAGGACTAGAACAATTTATAATGTCCTTCTTGATGAAATACGGTAGATTAGGCCTTCCGGACAGCATGCTCATCCACCTGCTCTCCTCAAAAATTCAGGGACATCCTAAAGCGGTGCTGGAAACCCTCCCGCTGGCACTTAAAGAAGGCAGTTTCTCGTGTTTCGTAGAAGCCTTTCGAGCAAAAATCGGACAGTCAGATTCAACAGCTCGCACCGAGGCTTACATAAAACTCAAGCAGCTAAAGAAGCGTTCCACGATAACTGAATATTGTGTAGAACTAGAAGAGCTCACTCGTTGTGTATACCCAGACGCAAGCGAGAAAGAACTGTCTATGATACGTGCTGGGGAATTGATTGCGCAACTCACTGATTGGGATGAGTACGTCCAGCTGTTTGCGGTGATGGAACAGACCCATCAGAACGAAGCCTACGAGAAACTCAAAGGTATGGCGCAATCTATTGAGAGAAGCCGAAAAGTCGCGCGTGCTGTCCGGGCTTCACTAAATTTCCGCAGTCACGGCGAATACGGCACTTCCAGCGAATCAGACAGTCGCGCCGAGAGGCATCAAAACCCAGACATTCACGCTGAGAAAAATCAAAACCGTCCATTACCTCAGCGATCAAGGGCAAACCAACCCGTTGAGGGCTACTGCTTTTTTTGCAGAGAAAAGGGGCATTTTTCAAGAGATTGCGCACAAGCAACAAGGAATCGCCCCAAACAAAACAATGGATCACAGGCTTCCCTTACAGCCGGATTTCGCTACAAGTCAAAGGGTCGCAAAGACGAAAACAGTCAGAAGCGAAGCTTCACAGCAACGCTAAATCGTTGGAATTGTGGAGGCATTCGGGCTAGGCCCAACCGACCGAACTCCAAAGATCAACTGATTGGCAAACAAACAATTGGTAAGGTTTCGCTCTTAGGGTTGGCCAAAAGAGCTTTGTTCGACACGGGCTCACAGATTAGCATATTACCCCTCAAAATTTTGCTCGAGGCCCAAGAATCGGGATTCGACCTCGACACTGATGTGGAGGAAATCAAAGCTGCCGGTAAAGAACCGGTCTACGACGCTTCAGGGAACGAGATGAAGTTCCTCGGTGCAGTCGTAGCCACAGTGACAAGGCACGGTGCTTCTCCACAGAGAGTAGCTATGTTCGTGAGAAAGTCAGAAGACGACATCGTAATTCTGGGCACAAATGCACTTCACAAGTTGAATATGGTGTTACAGAAAAAGGAAAAAGAGAAATCCAAACAAGTCATCCCCCATAGGAAGAATCGTCACGTATCCGATGCCCTCAAAACGAATTCAGGTGAGATGCCGAGACACAACACCAGCCTAAAGCGCAGGACTAACCAGTGCAAGAGCAATAATTACGAAAGCTCAAGCACTGCGGTTATCGTTAAACGCGTCTACCTTTTGCCCGGGGAGACAAAATCTGTGACCATTTCCGCCCCAAAAACGGAAGGCGACAAAATTTTCTGGTCAAACTGTCACATTGTACCGGATGTGGTTTACGGTAAAAGTTCCACTACCATAGAACTACCGGTAACAAATGTCTCAGATCTCCCTAAAATCCTGCGTGTTGGAGAAGAAATAGGGCAATGGGACACTACAAAGGTCCTGGAAGACAATCCACTTCAGTGCTATACAATACAGCAACGCACCTGTGACGAAGAGACAATACGCGGTGAGACACTCTGGGAAATACTCCAGGAAAATAAATCAGCAACGGATCACCAGGAACCACTAAGAACGCTAGTCTTGCAATACGGAAACGTCTTCGCAGTTGTAGACCAGGAACTAACGCAAACAGCGCTAGTTGAGCACGACATCGACACTGGTTCCTCACCGCCAATCAAACAAAAAGTTCGCCCTGTGCCCCTAGGCATTCGCAACGAACTAAGGAGAATTTTGAGCGATCTACAGGAAAGAGACATAATAGAGCCCAGTCAATCAAATTGGTCGTCTCCGATTGTCCTAGTGAAAAAGAAGGATGGCTCGTTAAGACTTTGCGTAGATTATCGCAAACTTAACCAAGCAACGAAAATTGACAGGTATCCATTACCAACAGTAGATATCATTCTACAAAATCTCAAAAACAAGCGCTACTTTTCAACGCTTGACCTCAGATCAGGGTATTGGCAAATAAAACTAACTGAAAAGGCCAAAGAGAAGAGCGCCTTCGCTACCACGGAAGGTCTTTTCCAATTCAAAGTACTCCCTTTCGGTCTGGCTTCCTCGCCGGCCGTGTTCCAGAGATTAATGCATCTGGTGCTGCGAGAACTCCCACCAGACGAAGTATTTTGTTATCTTGACGATATAATGATCGCAACAAGCACTCACCAAAGGCATCTCGAGATGCTAGAAAAGATGTTTAAAGCCATAAGAGAAGCAAACCTCAAACTGAACCCGCATAAATGTGTCCTAATGGAAAGCAAAGTGCATTTCCTGGGGCACATCATCGACGAGGAAGGACTTCACATGGATCCACAAAAGGTGCAGGCAATCATAGAATATCCAGAACCGAAAACCAGGCAAGATATGCGCACATTCTTAGGTATGTGTTCGTATTATCGCAAATTTGTGCTGGGATTTTCGCGAATAGCTGGGCCTCTTCACGAAATGACTTCTGAAAAAGTGTCGTATACAATGACACCAGAGACGCGTTCAGCGTTCAATAACCTGAAAAGTGCTATAACTCAAGCACCTGTTCTCGCCCAACCAAACGTGGAGGCTGCAAGGAGTGGTGAAAAGCCTTTTAAAATTCATACGGATGCCAGTTATTCGGGTCTCGGAGCAGTTCTAAGTCAAGAGGGAGAAGACGGATTTCTGCACCCAATATTTTTCGCGTCAAAAGGGCTTTCAAAAAGTCAAAGAAATTACCACATAACCGACTTAGAAGCCTTAGCAGTGATCATGGCTTTGCGGAAATTTCACCCGTTCATATACAATCTGCAGGTAGAAGTGTTTACCGATCACCAGCCATTAACAGCATTATTCGCGAGAACTAATGTCTCAGGCCGAATATTACGTTGGGCGCTTGAAGTGCAACAATATAACGTAAAAATCATCTACCTTAAGGGTTCCGCAAATAAAGTGGCTGATGCCCTCAGCCGTGGCCATGTCGACACAGCAGCAATCGAGGAACAAGGGGAACGTCTCCCGTCCAATGATGTGGTGGTGGCTTGTATGACAGAAGAGCCAAACTGGACGAAGGAGTTGCGACAAGACCCACTTTACGGAAAAGTTATCGAAGACCTCGAAAAAGACCGGCTATCGAACATCATAGCACTCCCTGGTCGCAAAAGGCACACAGTAGCAGACTTTGCCATGGTGAACGGCTACTTAACCCTCGTGGACAATGGAAAATTCAGAAAAGTAGTGCCGAAGGCACAGAGGAAAACGGTTTTCCTTGAAGTACACGCATCGTTGCTAGCAGGTCATTTCGGACCTAGAAAGGTACTTCGAATGCTTGCAAAAACCGTTTTCTGGGAAACCATGAAGAGGGATGTGCTAATGTGGTCAAAAGAGTGCAAGAATTGCTTTCTCTTCAACCAATCCCCAACAACTACGCCTCCGCTTAAGCCAATTATTACTTCCAAGCCCTTCGAAATGATAGGTATTGATATACTAGAAATGGGCTTGACGTCATCAGGTAACCGCTACATTTTGAGTGTGGTCGACCATTTCACGAAGTTTGGAGGGGCGTATGCAATTCCTTCAAAAACGAGCGAGGTTGTAGCGCGTACGCTGTTCGAAAGATGGATAGCCGATGGTTGCCGCGTTCCTGGTTGTATATTGTCAGACCAAGGTAGCGAGTTTGACAACAAACTGATGAAAACCCTTACCGAACTACTCGGCATAAAGCAAGTTTTCACAAAAGGCTACAACCCTCGTGAAAACGGGCTTACGGAGCGTTTCAATAAAACCATAATTGGGTTGCTGAGAAAAAAGGTTATCATACCTATGGAATGGGACAAGTTGTTGCCTCACTGTCTTATAGCGTACAACAGCAATGTGCACGAGGCAACCGGACAATCCCCGTTTTTCTTGTTACATGCATTTGACTGTGAAATACCCTGGAACTCCATACCAGACCACCGCGTAAGCGAATACATGGTAGACGTGGATTCCTATGTAAGTGAGCTCATTGCCGGGTTTCAAGCAATTCATAGGTCAGCCCAAGCACAAAATAATATAGCTCGCGACCGCGGAAAGCGCTATTATGACAGGCGAAACAAGGTCTCGGAGCGACCTTTCTCTGTGGGAGAGAGAGTGTATATGCGCGTCCCCATGGAGAAATCGAGTTCCACCCATCCTAAGTTATCAAATGAATGGAACGGACCATTCAAAATTGTTAGCCTTAGTGAGAATAGTGCATTGATATCGCCAATCGACGGTAATGACGAACCGCTAAAGGTGCAATTCGATTTACTGAAAAGGCTGCCTCCCTGCATAGATGACAAGCCAGTGCACACTCTTAGGCAACGAAGGAAAAGAGGCAGACCTAAAAAGTGCAACGGGATCCAATGTAAAACGGTTTGTTTCAGAGTCGACATTGGACTACCGAATGAGGACCCGTTACACCTGCTGTATCCGTGCGACTGCAGCATTTTCAAGACCAAGGCGCAGACAGCTCTTCCGAGTCTTCGTTCCGATCTCGCTCGATCGAAGCCAGTCAACAACACGTTCGAACTGGCGAACGTTGCATCTATCGTGCTGGACCCTTTCTGGGGTGACCGACGCAAGGAAGAGGAGCTCATGGTCAAAGATTCAAAGCACCTCACCATTCTTGGATTGGCGCACGCGATCGCTGCACACCGGTCGAGTTGCTACAAGTTCAACTCCGCTCTCCGGGCAGCAGCTGGCAAACGGATCGTGCACCCAGTCTTGTTTCCGTCCTTCCCTGGATATAATATTGAGTCTTACTACGCCCAGGCTGTGGAGCGCCTCGATCAGATCCCGCGGGACTACGACGATTCTCCGGCGAACCCGACAATAATTGCTCTACCGCTGGCCTTCCTGCGAGCTGAGAAGGATTTAGAGGAGACCGACAAGGCCAAAGTTATGGTCTACACCACGCTGGATGGACTAGCCTGCCAACTCAACCAGTGCCCGATTACAGCCGCCATCGTGTTGGTGTGGCCAGATGTCATGCCGTCCAGCCACCATATCAGCCATCTCATGCGTGCGCTCGAGCGACACTTGCAGTGCGGCGGCACACTTGACATGTATCCTCCTCCTTATGAGGAAAGGCGTAGTGAGGCATGGCACGAAATTAAGGAAGTATGTGCCGAAGTCGTGGAAGTCCTAACCGGACCGGCTCGTGGTTTCGATGCTAGAGTAGTCGACGCATACGGAACCATAAAGAACACCGTACCATTGGGCCACCCATGTACCAGTCTCGGTACCAGCCCAAGAAATGGCGACTGCAAATTCCATCCTTGGCAGGTCGCAGTGTTCTTGAATCAGGTGCGGAAGTTCGCGATGAGCACCATTACACTGCCCATATTCTTCCCGAAGAAAAGGACCAAACGCGAAGAGGACGACCAGCCCGCTGACAATGCAGACACCGGCTCTACTCCACGTCAATCGACCCCTCCGCCTCCCAACCCGAAGAAGAAGAAACCGACGAAGCCGCAAGTGATGTATCTCCGCGATGCCAAACGAGAACGCAACCGCTACGCCCCGCACATGAAGCAGCATGGCAAGCAGTTCAAGAAGAAGTAGCCGTCGGAGCCTGGCTCCTCCGAGGAGGGGCGTGTAGACGATAGTATTGTGTTAACCCCTGTTGCTACCTGTTGTTGCCCGTTGTCGTTGATGATAGGGCAACAGTTTATGATCGCGGTTGATCAGGTTAGGCGATCTGATAAGCCGCCCCCTATATAAGACCGCCGCAGGCTACTTTGGTATTCATTTGCTTCGTTCTCTCGCTGCAATAAACCGATTTCCTACCCCCTGTCACCGCAGCAGCACAACTCTCGGACTTTTTCCTTAACTTCGTTGGTCCACTGAACACTGAGTATCGCCTCGGTAGCACTTTGCCATGTCTCGTCGACGGTCGTAACCGTCGACAACCATATGTGCGAAGTGACGGTCTTTCAGTTTCTACCATGTGACCCTTGATGGACCGTTCCCTTCGACCTGCTTAAACTTCGGTGGTGTGATCCTCATAGTGCAAATCAGTGGGCGGTGTTGTGTGGCGACCGTTTCATACGGCACGATCTTTGCATCCGTAACAAGCCCTTAGTCACGATTTCGCACAAGGACAACGCCGATCTGCGATCTAATATTCCCGCCGTAGACTGTTGGTGAGATAAGGTGGGATTCACGCTTTCGTAATCTAGTGTTTACGATGGTGAGGTCGTGCGACTCCGCGTACTCATAGGTATGAAACATTCAGCACCATTAACCATATGGGACATAGACTGTTCGTAAAGACTACCACCTAGGCCTGTCACCTGCACGCGAGTGCCCGTGTTTAGCTCGGCTCGCACAAGCGAGTAGTTTACAGTGGCACCACGTGTAGGAACAGACATCACCACCAACGATTATACTCGGTGGCATTCATCATCCCATTCGCACGTATACTGCTGGGTGCTGGATGTTTTACAACACTCGTTGTATCACCGCATATCCATGAGGATTTCTTCACCATACTCGATATTTATGAATCTGGTCATGGAGGTGGGTTCATAAAATTTAGCACAAAAAAGTGTTAAGTCCTGTTGAAATATTACAATGCTTTGAGAACTCTCAGCTACTTGTAGGCCATCAAGTTCCTGGGTTGATTAAGAAATTCATGCTTACTATTTCCTGAGCCCTCGAAAAAATTCTAATTTTTTACTTTTCATATCCGTTTTGTAGGAACTTACCATACCAACCAAAACAACACAAAGAATAACTCGATGATGCCTCGAAAAGGGGGTATGCTGCCACCACTAGCCTAAAATTGTTAATACAGCATAGGGGATGCACTTGTGGTTGTTAGCGCAACCACGTTAAAAACGGCGATGAATAACCAAATGCAACATATCTGAAATGAACGATGATATGGCACTTAAGCGGCTTTCACACTGCCGTTGTTGCTGTTGCGCAACCGATGCCATAATGATAAAGCATACCGCAAAGACGCAGAGGAGCAACAGCAGCAACGAGGGGGGTTTCACACCTCTGTTGCCGCAACCCTGCATCAGCGACATCGGCATCGGTTGCACAACGGTTGCGTGGGCTCAGCAACGTGGAATGATCGCCATCATTCCTTGTTGCTGATGCTCGTCAGCGGACGATATCACAAGTCTTATCCCATTATCTTATCTCACCGCGTTGCGGCTGCAAGAAACATCGAACTCCGCCCCTTTTTCATTGCTCGTTGCTGCAACAGCAGCAATGGCAGTGTGAAAGCCGCTTTAAGAAAACAAAGAGCATGAAATCAAGATTAAGGAGTAGTTTATTTCTCCTTATCTTTCTCTTTATGAACCATCTTGATTTTTATACTGTTTTTCGATCTTTTTTCATAGTGGGCATAGCAATAATTGGTTCATACTCTCTTTCGCCTTTAGCAGGGCCCGGAAAGGGACGCTTTGCGGACTCTTAAATGCGAACAGCGTACCGTAATAGCAAAGCTCTAAAAATATTCTAACGTATAGAAACCCTTGATCAAAATTCTAACTGTAGCACGAGAGAACGAAAGTGGAAAAATTTTCATTTTGTAACATAAAATTTAAAAAGTGTCCAGGCTGTCTAGTTCCAGAAAATTGCTGAAAGAAGACACGCAGCCGTCATCAACGCACCTATTTTTGCCAGTTGTAAGATTTCTACAACGAACAATAATAATTCTATGTCAAACCTTTACTGCAAATAAAACGGCAATAGTCCATCGTAAACAGCTGACTGCGCCGGAGACTGTCAGCCAAATGGGTATCATTTGGTTGACCGGGCAGTTATGGAGGTTCACCAATCCAACGATAATCTCCAGGATTGCTATGAGAATAAAACATGCGAACACAAAGAGTGCAGCAACTGAAATTTAATCGCCTCTGAGCAAATCATCACTTTCTGTGACAACATTCTGACGTCTGAGATATTAAGGCAGAGAACGTTCTGCTTCAGGAGAATCCGAGATAAAGCACAAGATTTGCAGTTTTCAGAAAGATACGGTGCTGCTTCTAGAGATTCTCTAATCTAGGTGATAATGGTAAATAACAGTGCATTCTGTTGACCTTATCTCTATACTAAATACCTTTCATTCTAAGACTTTTAAAAGGTCTGGGTGATGCTTTTACAGGCAGCATGTATGACTGCTACGAGAATAAAACAGGTGAACACAAATGTCATATGTTACAGATACTCGACTAGCTCACTAAAACCGAGATGCATTGCGATTTTTAGTAGAATTAAGAATGCGACCTTTTTTTACCGAACTTCCTAGTCCAGTTGAGGGATATGGCATCGTAAACTCGATGGCAAAAACACATTTGTTCTTCACAAATCGAGGTATCCAGTGCAAACCAAAATGGCCGTTCCGCGCATTATATGTGTATCTTCATCACAAATGTCTACTGGGGAAATGGACCGTAAAAAATAGCGCTTACACGAGAAATGGCTGCCAAGGATGGGTACATTTCCTCTGGCCATCAACCACGACAAATTGCTCTCACGACAAAATTCCTTTCAATATTCGCTTCATCTCGGAAGCTGCTAGCGCTTCTAGAGGAAGGTACCTTAGGAAAACAGAACTTGAAACATAAGATGGTAGATATCCGTTTTGCTCAAACGTGGTGAGTAGTCGCATAGATATAGGTAAACTTGCACTTTCTCCAACTGCGCAACCTGTCCAACAGGTAAGAAAGGAGAATGCATGAATTCTTGGGGTTGTTCACCTAATCACATGCCAAACTGTGGAGATGAATACATCTGTGAAACAGCTCCTTCTTTCTGCGAGTAAAGAAACAAACTGAAGGGAAGAACAAGTCACGCCCAGCAACAAAAAGTCGCAGTACAGCGAAGTTACTTCAAACTTCAAGTAAAACGTAGGCATTCGGTTGCAATCCTAGTTCGCGAATGCCACACCAGAGCAGTAGCATATGAGGGGAACGTGTATAGCATGACCATACATCGAATACACTTATTCCATAGAACCCAACTTTGTTAATGAAGCTTAAATAAATAATGTACAGATGAATGAGAATATAGAAGACGATTAGTGGCTTCAGTTCAGGTGCTCTCAGACACTCGCGGCGGTCCACATGGCACACTCATCTGATAATTTCTCTTGGGGGATGTCATGAGTTCTGCTACGACTCCTCAGAGGACGCACCTTGCGGGTCCCGCCGAGTATCAGTCGACGCGCAGGACCGAAACTCCACGACAAGCGGCGCCGGCGCGCGGACCTCAGTCTCCTGTCTGCCGTCAGCCGGGACGGTCGTGTCCGTTCGCCGCCTTCGTTCTATCATCCGCTGGATGACGCCGAGGATTCTCCGATGCGAACTGACTTCCATCCGCAGCGACATCGAGCCCTGTGAGGACGCGCAGTGCGAAACCGATGAGAATGCGGATCTTCCCCGGCATGGACCTAACCGCAGGTGCAGGGCGGAAAGCATCGCCTCGTGGGCATACGCTCCAAGTAGGATTTCGTCGAAGCCTAGGGGTTGCTGTGACGGTCCACATAGTGACATAGGGGTCAGAGGCCGGATTCATGATTGGTAAGGTTATGGATGAAAAAGTTTACACACTGAAGATGTTGGGCCGCGTGCTTCAGAAAGTTTGACTTGAAACGACACTCCTCCTCAGTTTAGTCACTCACTCAATTGCCAACGCGGAAAGCAGATGTGTGGCGAGGATGAAGCGGAATGGTTCCAGTCAGGACCTACGCGCCCCAATCACACTCGTGCGCCCGAATACAGAGTGACCTCCCATTCATAGTGAGCGGCCGAAGTTCCCGAGGAGTTTAAAGGACGGGTCAGTTTTCATTCTCTATATCATAGGCTCTATCACCTAAGCCGCTTGCGCATATTGTAATTACTTAGCAGGTTTGCTTGGATAAAGAACGATTTTTAGGTGCCTCCCAAAAAGGAATTCGGAAATTGTTACTGTTTGCGCAACCGAGCTTTAGCTTTAGTAGTTTGCAATTTCGATGTGTTATTGCTTATTTAATCTGTTTTTCTTCGTAGCAGCATCGTTAAGACGCTACGGCCTCCAACTAGGGTCACATCATGCGCCTTTCAGTGTAGAATAAACAACAACAAAATCGCAATTCATTCCGCCCATGCCTAGTAGATATATAGCGATTTCTATCGCTAGTTGGTGTTCCTGCATACCTATGTAACAATATTTATTCTAGTGGGGAGGGGCAGCGCTATTCGTATCACTTTGTAGTAGGTTCTGGAATAATTCAAGGGATCAAATGGACGGTTGAAACATTGCTTGCCCCCCCCCCCTCCGACTAGGGTAGATCCCGACATGACCCACCCTAAAATTTTACCATTGCGCTCCTAATTGTTGAATTTATACTTAATGATACAACGCACTTCCAGTAGCAATGATTTGTGCAAGCTCCGCGGTCAATAAGACCTTTTCGGACGATTGCTCGGCGGACCGTATCTGCGTCACTAGACTCTTCACCGATTTGTCTGAAAACAAAAAGCAAAGGAGATTCGAGTTGCTTATACATGAATAATTATCCCAACCTCGCTTCGATTTCGACCCTTCATCTCGCGTTTCCTCCGTTTGAGTCTTAGTTGGGGCGGACGGCTGACCTTTTGTTGATCGTTGGCTGCCCCTCTGGCTTGTTTGTGGACTGGTTCCATCAGGCTGAGATGTGCTTTCCGCCAATTCTTTACTGCTTTTCTGTTCCTTGAGTTGGTTCAGTTCTAGCGACATTGCTTGGTTGTGGAGAACATTCCAATGACCGACACTTGGAAATGGAAATGAACCTCACAGTGTTGGTATTAGGCTCGAGTTGGAAAGAAGAATGAAGCATTATCAAACTTACACACCACGTGATAGCGACGAAAGGTATAAGGCATAATTCCTATGTAGCGCTTTCTTCTCCAAGATTCAATGAAAAATATTGGTACAGAACCTAAATATTGACTATAACGAGGTTCCATTGGCAGTACCGTTGCTAACGCTATCCGAGTTGGGTGATTGCAATGATTTCGAATGGCTCACCTAGGATGTGACGCTCCTAATATCCTTCGTGAACCTCAAATGCAAAAATGAGATTGGGAAAACATCAAAACAAAAAACGCAAAAATGAAGGGAAAACATTCACTCACAGGAGCAGGAAAGGGTAGGAGACATAGGTGTTCAATATAAAGGGCAGGGCTCACCCAACTTATCGAACGCGGGTCCCTCGTGAAGCTGCGCATAGACTACGAAGTGCAGGCTTGTTTTGTTTTAGCTCAGAAATGGCCCATGATCGCTAATTTCGCGCGTCGTTGCACGGACCCGCGTGGCAGGACCCACGGGCAAGTGAGCCCTTAATTCCAAGTCATGGCC
This sequence comes from Heligmosomoides polygyrus polygyrus, assembly GCA_947396885.1. Taxonomy (NCBI): domain Eukaryota; kingdom Metazoa; phylum Nematoda; class Chromadorea; order Rhabditida; family Heligmosomidae; genus Heligmosomoides; species Heligmosomoides polygyrus. The sequence goes on from OX377201.1 coordinate 103,738,517, forward strand.
TCCTGCAGACGCCAACGGTGAGTGTTTTCCTTCGTATTTTATTTTGTATTTCATATTTTCCGACTCTAATTTTTGCATTTTCGGTCCAGTACTAATCGAACTCACGTTGCGTTAACGAACCTATTTATTTTATGTAGTTTTTGTTTATTATCCATTGAAACTTTCCAGCCTTATAACCGCAGCATTAATATCAAAAATAATAATCAGGGATCTGCAGTTTTTTTCTTTCCAAAACATGTGGGCGAAAGACGTGATAAATGGACTCGAAATAGCTGGAATGCGCAATAAGAAACATAAAGCTGGAGTGATACAAATCCGCCATTTTTTCAAACCACATCCTGCACGGGGTTACAAATTACTTCCTTCAAAAAATTGAAATTTTTTTCTTTACAATGATATGAACAGCTCTTTCATTTTGTGATTGCCATCTACAATAAGTGCTGAGTTCCACATCACATTATCATTAGGATTATATAAGACATTTAGTTTCATATGAGCTTTATAATACTGTGCAATTTCTACATCTGTTTCAAATAGGGGTGTTGTGGTTTTCAAGGTTAATTTGTTCGATGGTTGGAAGTAACCGTCTGCTTGATACAATTGTGGTCGAGCATGTTATATTCATTTTTAATTGTTAAACTTAATCGTTATGGTACATTCGAAACAATAATAACAATGAAAACGATAATATACTGTCTTCTACTATACTACCATCCAAGTTAACAGTTAGCTTTTTCATTGATGAGCCTCGGGGTAACTTATTTTAAGCATGCCTTGTACAAGGATAGATGCGAAACAAGGCAAGTTTGCTGTTGTTGTTATTACTGTCATTCTTGTTGTGATTGCGTGTTCTGTGCTATTATAATTGTATAGAAACTTGAAGATTCTTTATTCGTAGATTTTATCTAATTCCATTGAACTGCCTCTCTAAATGTACAGGTCCGGATAGGAACGTCTTTCATAAATTGATGCCGATCTTTATCGGAGCACGATACATTAAATCATACCTTTGTGATGTTACTTATTGTCGTCCAAACTAGTTTATTTATTTATTTATTTATTCAATGCACTCAAAGGTGCGCAAAACCTTTCACAGATCATCATGCAAGTCAAAGGCAGATCCAGTACTGAAAAAAAACGGAGAACCAACAAAACTAAACATCCTTCTAAAAACATAGCTGATGGGAAAAACAAAGAAAATGAAAAGAAATCGCAAACAATATAGAAAACCGAAATACTAAACGTGTTATAACACCTCCTCCTATGCAACATAAACCCGCTCGCCCTTTTCCCTTAGTGCTCTCATTTTACACTTAAAAACTGTGACATCTCAAGTGCAATGAGTAAGTGTGATAAGTAGTCCCCTATAGTTTATATTTCAAGAAATTGTAATATAAACTATAGAAGGAGCAGAAGGTATCAGTGGCAAGGGCATGGATATGAACATGGATAGTAATGTGGAGCCAGCCGCGTCCATGTACAGACAGTGTTATTGATGCTAAGAAGTAACCTGCATCAATCTGCTATAATACCCTATTACACACGGAAGACACAAAATTTGCTGTGTAAAACCTTTTTGGCCAGTGAAGTTAGGTAAAACAAAAGAATGCCGCACAAGAAGTTAAATAGAATAGAATGAATCGGTTTTCTGAAACCCAGCCCTGCTATAGTGTGGTTATAAACTAAATACTAAAAAAAGTACTAAAACTAAATACTAAACCATTCTCGAGCAACATTCCCGGATGGTCAACACCTAAGCGTCAGGTTGTAGTCTTCCTTGGCGATGCAATGCTTCTTTCAGTGACAGCCATTGTCACTTCTACAGCAGCAGCTGGTTGACAATAAAAACCGAAACATCCTGTAGATTGACTAACGTTTTCGAAACATTTTTGATCAAGTCTAACGATAAGCTCTCCTGCTAACCAGCTCACTCATCACCAAAAAACAACAACCACAGCCTATGGCTACAAAGTGGTGTGCTGAAAGGAAATCGTCCCAGTATTAAGGCAATGGCGTGGCATCGCTTTCGGGACAAACGTTCACTTTGGAAGAGTTTTTAAAGAGCTGCAGCCTATGTAATTTCATATGAGAGCGACGCAAAAAAAGGAATAACATTATCTAGAACATAGTTGTAAAGTTTTTCTCCCCTACACATGGTGGAAGAAAGTGTTCAAATTCGAAGGTTTGTCTAAATAATATTCATTCCTTGGACCAACATGTTGAGTTTCGTAGTTTCGAGTGTAGATTATTCATATTTCAAGGAAATTCCTAACAAAGCCTTGCACTAGAGCGTGCGAGCTCCTTACTTTTTGTTGGCTATCTAGTTCATAGGAGCAGCTTTTCTGCTGAATTTTCCCCTGTTTTCTCCTGATGTTTTTTCACGGTAGTTCTACCTACTTAAACATACATGTGATGCCTGAAGCCAAACTGTTTCAAATTGAGCCAAGCTCACTTAGAGCAACGACTGTGAACGGCATTCATCCTTGACAATTAATTGTCTGTATATGTTTTGGCATTAATATTAATGAAGCTTAGCTGCCTAAACGCTGGTGGCAAGGCTACTCCTAAGCCACTCCTTGTGTGAAAAGCATTAGGGTGTCCCACTCGGAATGTCTCTTCAGAGCGAAAAGTTAAATTCACACAAAGCAATTAAAACCAAACATAATTCGGTAATATATTCTCCACAATTACCAACAACCTTTCTCCAACGAACACGCAAAGATTGGATCCCGTCTAGAAAGAAATGAGCTGTACGCGAAGCGAGCAAGTTGGTCATCCAAATCCGGATTTCGTCCTAGTCGGCGAACTCGTTCCCACACAAGGCGTGTTGCATCGAGCGGAATATGTGGTAGTGGGATGAGGCAAAACGGTCAACCAAATTTGGCCGCAGCAAGTTGGTAGACGATGAGTCAATTCGATTTGGATCTACATTTGGAGCAGGACTTGGAGTAGAATTTGGAGCAGACAAGCTCCCGAGTCGATCTTGTCGGACAAGCTACAACGGCAGTCCGTGAATAGTCGTTATCCAATATAGGCGCCTGTCTTCTGTGCCCCTCGTCTTCAAGACTTTCGTTGCCGGCGGTAAAACGTTGAAACCACCACTCGCATGTCTTTTGGAAACGACAACTTCGCCTAATGCAGCTACCAACGAACGAGGCGATTCCGCAGCGAATTTTTTCAATTTGAAGTCGTAGAGCAGGCACGCGAGCACAATCATTTTCAGGTCCATTGTAGTCCGAAGGCTATAATTTCAGAAACCGGTGAGGGAATAATACAGTAATAACAGGAAATGTGAAAGATGAAACGCTGCGAAGAAACTAACCTAAGTGAGCTCACAACCGATGCGAATAACTGCGAAAAGAAGGCACAATGTATGCGACATTCCGTCTGGGACAACCTAATAATATCATTTTTATGAGCATTTAAGCATAGCTCACACTTTCTTACGCCATATATTATACATATATTAGGGGGGGGGGGGCAAAAGTAATGAGACAAAATGAAAAAAATCTTCATCTCCTTATAACTCAATTACAACTAAACGATGCTGAGGAATGTATTTGCCATTAAGGGCAATGACCTTGCTGCCATCGCTCAGTCAACTTCCTGATCCCACAGATACAGAACTGCTTGAGCCTGGTGTTGATCAACTGCTCGATATGATTGTCAAGGACTGCTTGGGTTCTTGTGTCCCTTCCGACTAGGAAGTCATGTAGGCTCAAGTAGTAGTGGTAGTTGCATGGAGAGATGTCCAGCGAATACGGTGGGTGAGGCATGTGAACGTAGCCCAGCTGGCCAAGCTTATCCGTGCTTACTTGTTCCCGATGGGGTGCGGCGTTGTCGAAGAGAACCTTCTTGAAGCGCTGCGAATGAATAAGAGCGAGTCGCCGGCCCATCTCCTCTATTTCGTTCACCATGGCCTTGGAGTTCATCGCGGTGCTCTTGGGAAACAGCCTCCGGTAAACCGATCCATGGGCGCAGACCCAAACGCTCCAATGATGCTTCTCGTCGTGAACACCTCGCCGAACGAAGGTCGGTAACAATTCACCAGGCCTCACCCAGACTCGCTGCTTGGCAGGGTTAAAGTAGATGACGTACTTCTCATCTTGCGTGAATATTGAGCCCAGGCTGCTCGGGGTTGGGAATTGGGGGAGATTTGCGCGACACAGGTCGACTCGTCAGACTGGGGTTTCGGCATGAGACAGGCTGAAGTTTTTGGCATGCTTCTGGAAAGGGCGGAAGTGGTAACTTTTCAGATGGGCTTCAGTAAGTAGCATACAAACATACAAATACAACAAGTAGGAATCTAGACTCCAGCCACGAGATATATGGACACGGCATGGGGTGTCTCATTACTTTTGCCCCCCCCCCCTAATAGAAGATCATTAAACTTGCAAAAAAGCTTGAGGCAAGGACGTTCACTGTCATTTCTGAGGTGTGCATTTTCATTCAAGATATCCAGCTTGATAAAGAAACAGTGCACAAATAGCCGAAGTGCACTCACAAAAAATTGAGCATTTATTTTTAAAATAAAAAATCTGCACATAAAAACAGCCGGCTTTAAAACAAATCACGTGCACATAAATTCATGATAAAACACCTGGTAATGTACAAGTACCACTAGACGGAAAAGAGGGGAGAGAAATGAGGACGACAAAATACATGCGGTAGCCCCGACAATCTTTTAAAAGCGGTCAACAGGCCGAAAGTAGCAGTAACCCAACTTATAGTATGGAACACCAAGCAGGTATAGTAGGACGTTTTTATGCATTCAGACAATGAGAGCTCGATGATTATGTCGTCGCGAGGAGGCGAATTAATGAGGAGGGATTGAGGGAAACGGTTAGAATAAGGCGACAGCGTAAGTATGAACACGAGCACAGAACAGTCGTCGCGATTTGTTACCCGTTCGCTCGGTGAAGCACGACGATTCTCCGCGAAGGAGAATCGACCAGGCGTTGATAGACACACATGGGGAATCATTGCGATCGTACAGATTTGAACGGCTGCATCGACAGCAGGCGCGTAAAATCGATACGGTCGCACGTGGGGAAGCAGGCAGGCATCACATCACGCGAGCAACGACTGTAAACGGGATTGCTCCTTGACTACAAAAGCGACGTGTGTTAACTTTGTTACCCAAGATGATTAACGCATAGTCAAGGAGTACCGCTTAACAAAGAACCAAGCAAATTAGCCTATTAAACGTTAGTCCCACACAATTCACAAGAACAAGATAAATTTCTAAAACTGGCACGGAATTCTAGATGGACAGAGATGGGTTTCCAAAAATTCACAGAAAAATTTTTCCTGGATAGAGTGCACGGCATGACGTTAGAGAAAGCATCATGGTCTCAGCAGAAACGAGACCTTTTCAGGGTAATAAACAGTACATTTCTTTGGTGAAAAGCCAGCGATCAACCCTTCTTCTCAGTGATGCATCGCTTCACGATAGCTCATCTTATCGAGCTCATCGGCTATGTCTGACTTGGAATGTACACCCGAGGTGGAGTCCGACGGAGCTCCGCCGAGTTCACAGCCACCACCCGGCAGACGGGATCGCAGCAGCTGGCAGTAGGTGTCGTAGCGTTGTATCTGAAACGAATAGGGTCTTAGGGGTCATAGGGCATAGTAAGAATTGCGAATGGACATTTCTAGTTCTATGTTGCCACTTCTGAGAGACTATAACAAGCACTGAATAGTCTAGGAAAACCCCACTACGTGTGTTAAGGCGCAGTTTATATTAGGCTGTGCCATAAGTACCCGCCGTTTTCTTTCGTTGTGGATTTCGCCGGCGGTCTCTTGCATAGCGCTATACAACCTTCGAAAGAGAATGATCTGCTCTATCAGACAATTTATTGCATTTCTTTTTTCATCCCGAACTTTGTCAATTTTTAGGTCGTTAAAGTGAGAAGTGAAAAAGTGAAAAGTGGCCTTTTGCGCATTCGCTTCTCTCCGCGTAGGTTTGGAGCTTTTTGCGCAGTTTTTCGTAGCGTTTAGAAGACAATGTTCTGTACTACAAGAATACATGTTGGCGCTATTTGCTCATTTGTCCTTTATTGATTTTTAGGTCATCAAATTGGGACGTCCGAAGGAGAAGATTTGTTTTTACCGACAGCTCCTGCTCTGTGGTTGGATTTTTTGCTTGGTGTTATATATCGTTCGGAAGGGGATGTTTGTTCAATAAGAATTTGTGTCGCGCTTAGTGGCTCATGCTGATTTCTGTCGAATATCAACAACTGAACAAGGAGAAGAAGTTGTTGGCGAAGATGGTTTTTCTCTTTTTGGAATTTTGTTGACCTGTGTAATAAACAATTACAACAAATGGCAAATTTCTGTGCTGGACACGTCACCACCACCTCCATGTAAGCCGCCGAGCACAGAACTGTGACTGCATAGCGACGAGCGACGGACGTTTCACGGAACTGCGAAACGTCACGTGAGCGACGGTGCGACAACTCTTCTCGCGAAATCGGCTACGCCACCCACCACTGCGGCGAAAGAGGATCTCGTGTGGAAACACTGCACTCTCGCCGACATTAGTGAGAGTTGGCTAGGCCGTCGGCTGTCGCTCCAGTATACCAAAGACCTAACCGGGCGCAAAGCGATGCCATGAACACTAATTGAGTAGCTTTTCAGAGAGTGGCGCGGCGGGAGCACCAGACGCACCATAGTCAGGTGCGTACCAGGGATGAGCGGATTAACCGTTATTCGTTATCCGGTTTCCGGAGGGTTTTGACCTATCTGTTTTGTTGTTCGTTATCCGGCGATTTTGGACCGGATAACGAACAACAAATTACCTGAATCTTAGCCTTGGACGTGGTGGTGGGTTATGTACAGGATCCTTCACGATCATAAGAGTGGTCGTCAGAAACAACAGAAGTTTTCAAATCTAGAAGGGTTAATTGAAGTTTCTTCACTTGGGAACTGGCTACATAGTTTTAAAGATATCTAACTTCCAGCCTTCCAGAAGGCCCGCTAAGCCTGTACAAATGATACCATACTTATGTGGGGCCTACTTAGCACAGCATTTTTCAATCATCTCAGCTCACGTGCTGACCAACAAGGCATACAAACTGCTACTAGCAATGGTCAAAAGTGGAGAGCCGCATACTGATAAGGATTTTTACCGCCGATCTTTCCATCGTATCATTTGTGGATACACGATTGCTGTATGCTCGATTTGAATGCAGGCGGTAATGGTGCCTTTTTAGCCATATGCTGTCGTGAATTATCAAAAAATACTGCAGTACAGCAGTGAATACTAGCAAAAGAAATAGGAATAATCCAAATACATAGAGTAAGCAACTTCTCCATTGAAAATTTTAGACGAGCAATAAACTGCTTAACAAACTTATCGTCTTGGGTGCTGAAGACATGTAGATTTGTTTTAATTTGTGAGTTTTTTTTTGTGAAACTTATCTGCAACATAGGAAACACCACCGTTTTGGGGCGCGGTCGGATATTCTTCCTCATATCCAGAAGGTCTGGATGTCATAACTATTTGAGTGTTTGCCGTACACAACTGCTTGCACAGCTACTACCCAAAAGTTAGTATTTTATCCATCCCAGATAATTCCACGTTGAACTACCTTGGATCTTGGGATGCTATCGAGCAGCAACAACAATAACGGTTCATTGCATGTGTAGGACAAGTTTATGTGAAGTTTGTTTCGCTGGATGTCTCCTGCCTTCTTATTTCCAGACATCGGAAGAATTGCTCTTCCAAGGACTATTGTATTTTTCAACTGCTCTATTTGAAAAAAGAGCTAAGCGCAGACTAAGGCTGATAAATAAGACAATCCAACCTATCTTTTGGAAACAGGTGAAAAGCGGGTATGTTACTGTCTGTGCGTTTGTCAACGTACGGATAGGCAGAAAACCCCATAGAGCGTCGTTAGTGTGGCGACTGCAAAATGTATAAAAACGCAACTAAACCGTCTAGAAATGACTTATAAATTAACAGCGCTTCAAGCCCTGATCTGTTGTTGAAATTGGTGTAATTTAAAACGAGTTTTGAATTTTGTTGTTTGTTCGTTATTCGTTTTTCCGTTATCCGGCGATTTTCGGACAAAATTAACCGTTATCCGTTATCCGGTTTTCAAATTTTCATTATCCGCTCATCCCTGGTGCGTACGCCGCAGGAAAGGCCTTCTTTACAGTATTCTACAGCTGCTACAAGAAGGAACATGCTCTCTACCTCTTGAGTGAGATAGCGCTCCTTGAAAAAGAACTCTTCGACTGGTCGTCCCTTGGCCTTTAGCGGAGGCGCTTCGAGTCGAACTAGCGCCAGTTGTTCTCGCAACTCACAGGCCGACATCTCGTGTGCCTTAACGAACAACACTGTACGTTCAAAATCATTTACAAACCAGACCAGTGTCAGACTTACCTTGAGCTGCTGTGCCAATGGAGCTGAACTGGGGAGTTTCGGCAATCGAGTTCTGGAGAAGGCACCGGCCGAACAGGCTGGAGGTGGTAGAGCTCTCGAGGAGAACCGAGCACAGACGAAGTTGATCTGATTCACCCAATCGTCTACCTCTGCCGCGCTTCTGCAGTGTATGATCTTGAGCAGTCTGAGGAAACGCTAGCGTCGGTCCAGAAAGGCAACTCACGTCGTTTGGAACAGGAACTCTCCCAGATCAGCTGTGCGCAGTCGGAATATGTACTGCTTCTTCTTGTAGTCAGGAGCCGGCTCGGCGAACGCGTGATGCAGGAGAATCGCGTTGTTGAACATCTCGTACCTTGACGGGTATTCGTGAAAAGACGCGGAAAAGTGATTGCGAAGAGGTGCAGTACCTGCTCCGTTTCTTGTCGCTATCGTCCCGTCCTAAGTACAACACCAACCCACGCAAGCGCGCATACCATTCCCTCCAACCTCGCCTGCCGAAGGGAGCTGGAAAATTAGGAGAATAGATAGCAGCACTAGAACCTTCGCGTTGGTGACTCACTTTTAGCTCCATCAGCGTCGTACACGCACTTTCGCATGATGTAGCCACACTTGTATTCAACCTGCGACTCCGGATCGACCTCCAGCATCAGCTGCTTAAATACTCATAAATGAATTGGTGGATCAAGGCCATTAACAAAGTGAAAAAGCTCACCTGACGGGAAGCAAACGAACGCTTTGAGGTTGATTTTGCTGGCTTTTCGAATTTGCTGAAAAAAAAACTATGATACGACAGTTCCTGCAGCCCTAGATACAGGTTAGATCCTTTGCATTCTACAAAAATTTCGTTACGCAAGGCTTTTTAAAAGTGCATATACTGTACGAATGTCATCCAAATTGTTCTCTTTTTAGCTGCAGTTAATTTTCATCACTTGTGAGAAGAGTTCTCCCTTTTTCATTATTGTATAATTTGATGATGGTAATCACTATGTGTAATGTTATTAAAAGCCTGAAGAAGCTGTTAAGCAGCGAAAGCTGGCCAATAAAGAATATTGTAAGAGTCTCAATTGTGCCAACTATATCGAATTACGTATGAGGGAAGAATATAAGAGTCTAAATCCTATAGCGCGTCAGGCAACGATATCTCGCGCGCGAATTGTGTAACAGAGCTCACTTAGTAAGTCTTCTCGTATGTTCACTTGTATACGATTTGAATATTCGGTATTGGCGGCTTTGGCGGGAAGTCATGTATAAATACCCGCGTCCGGCGACACTAGGCTCATTCTTGTTTACTCCTTCGGTTCTTCATCGTCATCGTCTCCTGCTTATTCTCAGCTGTCTACTTAACCATGCTCGACTGGTCTGTACTGTCAGAGGTGGGCCGGCGGGAGCTCACCGGTACATTTGTCTTTTTCTGCTACTATGTTTAACTAAAAAGGAAACGTTTATTCCCACAAAAACCATTACAAGAGTATTATGCGCGGAATTCGCTCTTGGACGCTGAGTGTGTGCTAGAGCTCATTTTCAGCTTTTTTCGTGTGTTCACTTGTAAACGATTTGAATGATCGGTAGCGATGACTTTGGGGGGGGGGGGGACAGTGTATATATCCTTTTCAGCTAAAATTCAACGTTTTCAAATCAAATTCAACGTTCTACTGGAATCTTCTTCCGTATCACATAAAAGGACCTCTCCATTTTTTCTTGTCATTGGGCGATTTGCCATGTCTGCAGGCAACATGAGCAATGATCAGCAAGGCGTTCAACAAAGCCAGCGGCGCGGCCGATATAGTCGAGTGTCCCGGAGTCAGAAGGAGATCTTGGTCAAGCTGGTGTTCGACGACGAAAAGATCACACACGAGGCAGATCAGATTGCTCGTGTCATAGAGAACACTACACGAAGCATTATCAACTCGTACAAACGAGAGGGCGAAATAGTTGAGCGCACTCGCGGAGGTAATGGTTTGAGTTCACACCCAGTCACTCTTTGTTTCAGCACTCAATTTTCAATCTATGGGAAGCAACGCAAAAAAGCTTATTGCTGAGACTTGTTTCTCATCGAAGAGGTTGTCGAGCGACATCCATTTCTCAAGGATGAGAAAACTCGACGTCTGTATCAGTTTCTACGATTTTCAACGGTCTAACGAAACTCCATATCACACTTAAAAAAGGCCTTGGCAGATCCACATCACGCTTCAAAACGCCTGAAGGCCTAAAAAACGACTTACTTTCACTTGCTTATTCTGCTACTTTGAATAGTTATTGCTGTAATCTCAAACTTCTCTCTTCTTGAAACCTCGGCATTGCTGTGAGTTGTCAGTTTGTAAACTGTGCCACACGAGGTTTTTAGGTGATCTTTATTCGCAGGGCCTGACGCGTTTCGACTTCACGTCGTCTTCGGAGGCCTGAACGTGGTGCATAAGTTAGAATTGCACTCTACCCCACCAAGCGCCTTAACTGCCCTAGCATTTTCAACCTACACCCACGACCACAACCAGAGTCCAAATGGTAGAAACGAACCCACCAATTGGATCCACCGCAGGGGCTGATTCGCCCACGTAAGTTGACCAGTAGAGGAGAATGAGGCACACTGTGCATCACTGCCACGACCGGTCGTCTACAGTTCACAATGAGGCACAAATGGTAAGAAGTCATTCGTCACAGAAAGGCACTCATTTCGATTGTTCATCACTGGATTTCTTGCGAAAATCCAGAATGCCTCTAACGCTTTTCTCGCGGAAATATCTCCCTTAATGGCCAAAATTGTGAATTTCACCTCGTAGTCATTACCGTTATGCGCATCAATCCTATGTTTTCCAAGTGGGTTGGTGAGCAATCCACGTCGTTTCCCAGACAGATGTTCCCTTAGGCGTATTCCTAGTGCCCTTCCCGTCTCTCCGATATATTTTGCGTTACATGCCAGACACTCAATCTGATAAGTTGCTCCTATTTTTGAGCAATCCCCTAAACTACCATTTGAGCATATAGCGCAGTCTTCTGAAATGCACTGCTGATCATAGAGTCTATTTCGTACCAACTGCCGTCTAAAGTTGTCATCAGGAATATTCACTAAGACAACGTCGTCCTGCAGTTGTGCTCTTACAATAACCCTTTGAATTTCAGCAGTGACTCTATCGGAGATGAAAGGTAGAACGAGAGGCACCTTATTTATACGTGATCTATCGTGAGAGTTAGCGTGAGCTCTCCGATGGCGAGTTGACGCCACATAGCCATTTGAAACGGCTATATCCGAAGCCAACCGTAATGATTCCTGATATTCGTTCGTGCCCCTACACATCCTCGTTGCCGTGCGGAACATGTTGCTAGCAACAGCACGTTTCATAGCAGCGGGGTGCGCGGATTTGGCGTGAATCAGGATATTCTTGAAACTTGGTTTCCGGTACCACTTCACGCTAACTGTCCCGCCAGACACTCTAACTTGTGTGTTCAAGTAGGCGAGCCAACCATTGCTCGGAGTTTCTCGAGTAAGTCTAATGTACTGAGACTGCTCGTTCAGCAGTCTGAAACACTCGTCCATTTCAGACTGTGTTGATGTTACGATAATGCAGTCATCTATGTATCTACAGTACATTAACGGTGAGCGACGTAGCACCGGTTGTTCAATCCTACTCATAAAGCAGATTGCCAAAACCGGCGCTAACCGTTGACCCATGGCCAATCCTCTTAGTTGTGAATAATACGAGTAATGAATAGTTTAGGGGATTGCTCAAAAATAGGAGCAATTTATCAGATTGAGTGTCTGGCATGTAACGTAAAATATGTCGGAGAGATGGGAAGGGCACTAGGAATACGCCCAAGGGAACATCTATCTGGGAAACGACGTGGATTGCTCATCAACCCACTTGGAAAACATAGGATTGATGCGCATAACGGTAATGACTACGAGGTGAACTGCACAATTTTGGCCATTGAGGGAGATATTTCCGCGAGAAAAGCGTTAGAGGCATTCTGGATTTTCGCAAGAAATCCAGTGATGAACAATCGAAATGAGTGCCTTTCTGTGACGAGTGACTTCTTACCATTTGTGCCTCATTGTGAACTGTAGACGACCGGTCGTGGCAGTGATGCACAGTGTGCCTCATTCGCCTCTACTGGTCAACTTACGTGGGCGAATCAGCCCCTGCGGTGGATCCAATTGGTGGCTTCGTTTCTACCATTTGGACTCTGGTTGTGGTCGTGGGTGTAGGTTGAAAATGCTAGGGCAGTTAAGGCGCTTGGTGGGGTAGAGTGCAATTCTAACCTATGCACTACGTTCAGGCCTCCGAAGACGACGTGAAGTCGAAACGCGTCAGGCCCTGCGAATAAAGATCCACGTAAAACCTCGTGTGGCACAGTATACAAACTGACAACTCACAGTTATTGCTGTGTTGTTATTTGTATTCTGTATTGTTTATCGTATTGTTGTATCACTTGTAGTTTTATCGTTTAATTCGCTTATTTTATACTTGCATCGCACTACTACTGGAGTACTGCTTAAATTGCTAGTGGTTTCTAATTTTTCGTTGCATAGCCTATTTTTTTGCAAGCAGAATTTTTTTGAGAAGAAGTGAACATTGAAACGTACAACTTGCAAAGAAGACGTGAAATTTTACTCGAAAGTCGTTGAATTTGATTTGAAAAACGTTGAATTTCATCTGAAAATGCCCGGGTCCAGTACCACTGAACTCATTCTTCCCTACTCCTACGTGTCTCCATCGTCATCATCAGCTGCTTATTATATGCTGTCCACTAACTCATACCGATATGGACGATCAGAGGTGAGCCAGACAACCAGTACAGCCATCCTCTCTTCGATGCTATCCTCGTTCATTAAAAAGGAGGAGTTCACTTGCACAAAGACCACTCCGGGAGAATTACGTAATTCACGCTATGACGCAGAGTATGTGCTAGAGCTCATTTATAGCTCTTTTCGTGTGTTCACCTGTAAACGATTTGAGTGATGACTTGATGACTTTGGCAGGAAGCCGTTATAAATACCCGTGTCCGGTGTCACTGGGCTCATTTCTCCTACTCGTTCAGCTCCTCATCGTCATCGCCTGCTGCTGCTGTTTAGTAAGCCATCTACGCTTGAGATGGTTGACCAAAGTTGAAGAGAGTGAAAGCCACCAATACGAATGCACGCCCAGCTGACATGGATTGATTGGTCTGATGCCCTCCCGCCTTTCCATGAAGGCTACGTTAACCATATGAACCAAAATATTTTCGAAAAAAAATGCCAATAAAGGCTACCTTCGACGCGAACATACCTTGCATGGACGATTTCGTTTTCTTTGATACTATTGTACAGCGCTTTTAGTAGGTCGCGTTTATATTGTACACCAGTGTGAGCGATGTTGTTAATAAAATCTCGAATCGACATCTTCTTGCCCAGGTTCTGTCCATGTAAATCGGAATTCAACAGCAGCAGAGCACAGGTAAGCGTGTGAACGTCATCTGAAATACATGTAATTGAGAGATAAATCGAAGCACCCGCAAATGAACTAAAAACACAAAATCGGTCATGCTTTTGACTTTCCAGGAAGGTCGGCATCCCATTGAGAGTCGACTAACCCCGTTGTTTTCCTTTCGTTCTTATCCTAGCCATACGTGGACGGAAAGCTCGTTACGGTGACGCCATTTCGGCCCGAAAAGAGATCTCTGTGCCCGCCCATCCCCTGCCCGCCACTTCCTTCTCCCACTCAGTCCATGAAATCCTAATCCTATAGCTCCCTCATGGTGGACTAACCTAAACTAATGGTAAGAAAGTGCCTGCAGATAGGACACCTCAAATAAATCACTCGCCTTCTGTTGAACAGTCTGGTTATAGTGTTTCTTATACTTCAGAAATATCTTCAATGAAATAGGTCATTGACTTAAAAAGTCGACTCATCGACTTCTTTGGTGCCCTTTCATAAAGATGCCTTCTGGGACCTTTTTTTGAGCCAGCAGCGTCTGTCCATGTTATCGTTACATCATTAATTGACGTATATAGTACGACAATAAATGTTTAATTACCCAAGTTTGAGGTGATACGATCTCGTCTCAAGACCCGATTGTAAACAACATTGGCGAGCTTCATACCGACGTGTTGACGATTTATTGATTTTCAGCGCGATCTAATGCCACTTTTCCCACACGTTGAATGGGATCGATCCTAGACGGTAGGGGCAACTCTAAAGTGTTTGAAAAATCATGCCACACACTATATCCCTGAATTTAAATAAAAGCCCTCATACTATCCTGTATCTGACGCTCTCGTACAAGTTTAAGGGAGGAAATGGAGATGTAAACCATTATATGTCCTCTCCGAATAGGACAGATCCAGAGAGTTCTCATGCCATACTGCGATAGCACTATTCATTGTCATCGCCATTTTAAAGATAAAGGACAAATGACGGCGCTACTCAATACTTTTTGGGATGCGCCACGCATTCTAGTTCTACGGGATGTCGTGGAGGTGATGTTAATAAATGTGTATTTGGCCATACGGTAGCCAGCCGAAGAACAAGTCAGCGCTTTATCCCTCCCAAAAAAAGTGTGGTACCAACTCACCGACCCCGCAGGGATGAAAGGTTTGGTTGGCCTCGGCAGAAAATCCAAACCAAACACCCAGTGTCGGGTGCACGTGACAGCCGGCTCCTTTTCCGACTGCGCTATGCGCGCCCATTTTAAGGAAAAAGCGGAAAATCAGAGAACACGGAACTCACCGACGCTATTGAACAGGCTGGGATCGCTTTGGTGGTACCGAGCCGAGAAGAATCGCAGAAGACGTTCTCGTTCCGCCGAATCTCCTCGGAGCTCAACCCTGCAGAAAGCTCTACATTACTCAGACAAGGACGAACTGCTAATTGGAGCTAATTGGACTGAACGGCTGATCTTCGTACCGCGACAGGAACTCTCGCAACGCTGCATCTATCCGCAGACTAGTGAACACGAACATCTCCAGGTACTTTGTCGTGACCATCGCCGAGAATTCAGACCTTAAATTCATCCCCTTAGATCTACATAATTTGGGCTCAGAAACCCTGGACAGAAGATATCTTCTAGAGCGTCTGAATCCAGACAAAGCCATCGATACCTGTCGTTAAGCCGCTCGGCCACGTCGGCCTTTGTGCAGCCTTCCAGCCTGAATAGCCTCGCCGCCTCACGAGCCGCTTCTCGCTCTTCTTCAATGGGGCACTGCGAGTCGCCGGCTCCCATAGTGCCATTCGACGGGAACGAGCCGAAGACCTCCGTCCCACCTGAATTGATACAACTCGCTTTCATAGTTAGGGTGTACCATTACTATACCGGCCGTATCTTTTGGTCTCTGGGAGGGCAAAGCGCAAAAAACGCCTTTTCTGCTGTTTTTTGATAGCGTTCTTCAAAGCGCCTGGCTCAAAAAATCCTGTATTTGGAACCAGCATCGAGAGATTTATCCGGTGAAATAAAAAACGCCCAGTAAATATTTAAAATGTTGTCACGACAAGCTATACCCAGAATGCGGCCTTTGCTTGTATTTATCCCCACGAGAAAGGGGATCTGCCGCGCTGATTGGAATATAGCTTATCGAATCAACACTTTAAAACATTTACTGGACGTTTTTTACTTCATCGGACAGACAATTCGATTTCAGGCTATCTTGAATGCGTCGTGCACCCCCTATGTCGTAGATGTGCTAAGGCCTTTGCCGCGTCTCAAAACCTCTAAAGAAACGTCCCCAAAAGCGTCGAAGTGACGAGAACACGGACACCAAAGAAGGAAGTTCGTGCTCTCGTCCCTTTGATGCCTTAACAATGTCCTTTGTTTAAAATCTTTCGGGGATAGCTTAAGGAATAAGCAGCCGTAATGCAGGAATTCTGCCGGATAACTATGCCAAAGTGAACAGCCAATGACGCCTTTGAAATCCAATTGAACATCTTCGAAATCAAAATGAGTTTCTTCCACATTAAAATAGAAAATCTTCGAAACCCCCAATAGTGTTTAAACACACAGTGCCCAGCGTTTTAGCAGTGTTTAAAATTTCATAACATTTCTATTTGAAAAATAACGAACTAAAATTCGTTTCGAATCACAGAAAGGCAGCTGTCATTTAGTGTATGAAAGAAGAGATCCCGCCACAGGCTCGACAAAATCGCCACAATTTTTAATTGATTGATAAATGCCCTCTACCTGGAAAGTCTTTGTGAGAATATCTGTGATTGCTTTCTTGCCACTGTCCTTGCTGTATCAATTACTTCTGTACTACTACACGCAAACGGAAACGTTTTGCTATCAATCAAGTAAAGCCGAGACTATCCAGCCGAGAGCGTGGCGCGATATCTTCTTTTGACACACTAAATGACTGATGCTTTTCGAAGCTTCAAGACAAAGTTTAATCCGTTCCGTTTTCCGTCCGTTTCGTTTCCATTATTTTTGCTCCAGTAAAAGTTTCGTAAAGTTTCAAACCGAGTATTTACCTACTGAGGCAGGTGTATTTTAAAGATTCTAAGAAGTCATGCAAAATGTTCCTTAACAAAAAAGTCTTCTAACCGTCAGGAAGAGTCTATTTCAAACCCTAAGACGTTCGTTTTGATTTGGAAGATTTCCTTAGAAGAGTGTCCAATTTGACGTGAAAATGGTATACATTTATTTAATAAATTTAATATATTTATTTAAATACATTGAAAATATATTACATATTTTGTATATATTTTAGCTTCAAATCAAAACTTATACCTAAATTAGACATTCCTTATGTAGAAATAAGGTTTCCATTTTAAAAAACTTAGCACAGCTGTGTGAATATCTATGGATCAGCTGTCCCGAAAAAGGTTTAAAAGGATAAAGGACGGCGTCACTCAATCCCTTTTTGGGATGCGCCACGCATTCTACTTCTGAGGGATGTCGTGAAGGCGACTTGAATGTGTATTTGGCCATACAATGACTTGCGGTGGCCAGCCGATGAACAAGTCAGCGCTCTATCCTTCCCAGACAAGTCTGGTACCAATTCACCGACCCCGGAGGGTTCGAAGGCTTGGTTGGCCTGGGCGAGAAATCCGAACCAGGAACCTGGTATCGGGTGCACGCGACAGCCGGCGCCTCCTCCGACTGCGCTTCACGCCCCCCCCCCTCCCGAAAAAAATTAAAGTGGTTGAAATTATATCTAAAACAATAAGAAAAAGAATAGTTCACAGTTATTTTAAAGAGACAAAAATGTTAGAAGTAATTTTTAAGTAATATAATTCCTGAGCGCCCTAAAGGAGTCCAGGGCACGGAAGATTCCATAGCCTTGTTAATTAGTGCGTAATTTCGCGATTTCTTCCGTAGCCAAATGAAAATTGCCATGTGCAAAATAAAAAACACACTTCTTAAGGCACAAAAGTAAAATAAAATGAAAATATAATAATCACAGTATTCACCATAGGGAATGCGAATTATGAAATTTTAAAAACGTATCTAATTTTCAAATCGAACATTTATCTTAAGCGTTTCAGAGAAACCTTTTCTTGCAATAACCTTTTCGGAAATACCTGACAGGCTAATTGGCCAGACGAATGCCGTTTTCCGGTCAAGCTATAGAGTTTCCCAAACAAATTGGGCTTTTCTTAATAAAATTGGACATTTTCAAGTAAGCCTGACGCTTTTAAATAAGGTCTGATATATTGAAAATCAGAATGAGCCGCTTCCAGTTTAAACCTGAAACTGAAAATATTGGCAAAAACGATTTCTCCTACGAACTGCTCAAAGTGAAAAACGATTTCTTCTCAAGACTGTATAGTATTAGGTTGTCCCATAAGTCCCCGCCGTTTTTTTCAACGATTCACTGCAGATTTTGCCGGCGGTCTCATGCACAGCGCTGCATAGCTTTCGAAAGAGAATGATTTGCTCTATCAGAACATGTATTGCATTTCTTTTTTCATCATGAATTTTGTCAATTTTTAGGTCGTTGAAGTGAATAGTGAAAAAGTAGCCATTTGCGCACTTGTTCTCTCCGCTTAGGTTTATAATTTTTTGCGCAGTTTTTTACAGCATTTGGAAGACACTGTTATGTACTACAAGAGTGCGTGTTGACGCTATTTGCTCATTTGTCCTTTATTGATTTTTCGGTCACAAATTGGGAATTCCGACTTTTCCGTCCGAATTTTTACCAAAACTCCGGTTCTGTGGTTGGACATTTTTCGCTTGGTGTTATATGTCATTTGGAAGAGGATGTCTTGCTCAGTGAGAATTTGTGTCGCGTTTATTGGCTGACGCTGATTTCTGTCGAATATCAACAACTGAAGAAGGAGAAGGAGTTGTTGGTGAACATGACTTTTCTCTTTTTTGCATTTTGTTGATATTCAATAGAAATCAATAAACGCGACAAATATTCTTATGGAGCAAGACATTCTCTTTCGAATGACATATAACACCAACCCAAAAAGTCCAACCACAGAGCAGGAGCTGTCGGCAAAAACAACCATCCTCCTTCGGACGTCCCAATTTGATGGCCTAAAAATCAATAAGGGACAAGTGAGCAAATAGGACCAACACATATTCTTGTAGTACAGAACTTTGTCTTCAAAATTCTATAAAAAACTGCGCAAAAAATTACAAACCTAAGCGGGGAGAAGTGCGCAAATAGCTACTTTTTCACTTTTCACTTCAACGACCTAAAAATTGACAAAATTCATGATGAAAAAAGAAATGCAATACATGCTCTGATAGAGCAAATCATTCTCTTCCGAAAGCTATGCAGCGCTATGCAAGAGACCGCCTGCGAAATCTGCAGTGAATCGTTGAAAAAAACGGCGGAGACTTATGGGACAACCTAATAATTTGGAGAATTTTGACTCGTAAGTTGTTCACCTTGATTACAGAATTGCCTAGTTCCCTTTAAAAATTATAAAAAATTATAATTTGCTCTGAGAGATGTGCAGTTTCCACCGAAAGGTTTCCACCTAGACGTGGAAGGTACATGAAACGTCTCTCCTCATCTTTTTATATCAAACACACAAACACAACTGCGCCTTCGAAAGAAATTCAATGATTTCACGGAAATTTAACGCAAATTTTCCGTTAAAGAACTTTAACCGCTAGAGTTCAAAGCCAGTCCTGATGAAAAGCGCAAAAAGCAAAAATGAATGGTAGCGAACGCAGAGTGCGAGCGCGCTGTAACGCTGTAACAAAGCATGTCTTGCTCACAGCTCTGGCTGACCAGCGAGTTATATTGCTAGATATTGACCTGATTCCTAGCCACTGAATCCGAGTTTAACCCTATGTTTGACCTCTTCATAAGTGGCTTCGTCGCAGGATCGTGTAATAACCAGGCAAACAACGCAAACTCTTGCTCTGGGCATAAACAAACGTACCATTCGGATGTCGACGAGCGTTGGAGAACCGCAGATGAGTCGGGCTCGTCGACGCTGATACGGATGGCGCACAGTTGATGGCATTCACAGTGACCGTTGAGTGTTTTGTTGGAGAGTCGGCGGTGGACTAAACGACTAGGACTTTCAGACCAGGTGCGCAGGTTCTGGAGGAGCAGTTACCCTCGATAATGACTATTGGTGCAACTATTTGGACTTGGAGATAAAAATCATAGAATAACCACCAAGCTTTATAATAAAAGACTCTTTTAACTTTAATATCCAGAGGTTTTCGAATGTATCCTAATCGGAGGGGGCAGGTAGTGATTTTCGAGCTAATATCAAAAAAGCTACGATCTATGCAGAAAAGGGAACCTTAGGACTACATACTTACCAGGAGCCTATCTCAAAGGTAGGTCGGAACGGCCTAAGTGTTGCATATGAGCAGAATGGCATCCTTCTGGGAAACAAAAAAAGCAAATATCTCGACCCCATTACAACTCTGCGCGGAGTTATGGACGACGGAAATTGGGCCAATGGCGGCGCCAGCCTCTGCCTGCACGCGGAGGCGGGCCCACGTTGGCTGAAAACAGCAAATGTGGGGATTACACCGCCCTCTACCCACTGCGCCACCGCCGCTCATTCGTCGTCGCTACTTCCAGCCAACTTGAGCCCCCTCCGCGTGCAGGCAGAGGCTTAATGCCACCAACGGTCCAACTTCCGCCGTCCTAACTCTGCGCAGAATTGAATTGGGGTCGAGATAATTGCATTTTGTTGTTTCCCAGAGAAAGGCGATTCTGTCCATATAGAACACTTGAGCCGTTCCGACCTACCGTTGAGATGGTCTCTTGGTTGGCACACCATCTCATTGTGGTGTTGATTTCACAGTGTTCAGGTGTAAAACAAAGGCACTGCAAGGGAAAATATCCAAAGGATTTCTACTGCTTTAGAACAGGACTATTCAGAGCACACTTTTACTAGGGGGGGGGGGTGGGCCAAAAGTAATGAGACTCTCCATTTCGTGCAGATATATCTCCTGACTGGGGTCCGGCTACGTGGTTCTCGTATTTCTATGTTTGTTTGCTACTTACTGAAGGCCAGTTGAGAAGTCACCACTTCCGCCCTTTTCAGAAGCATGCCAAAGCTCCAATCTGTCTCATGCCGAAACTCCAGCCTGACGAGTCGACCTGTGTTGCGCAAATCTCGCCCAATCCCCAACCCCGAGCAGCCTAGACTCAATAGTCACGCAAGATGAGAAGTACGTCTTCTACTTTAACCCTGCTAAGCAGCGAGTCTGGGTGAGGCATGGTGACCTGTTGCCGACCTTCACTCGGCGGGATGTTCACGGCGACAAGCACCTTCTTACCAGGGAAGGGTATCAGGCGTAGGTCTGAATGGTGGAAATGGATAGTACTGCGAGAATCTCCACGCTCCATGTAGTAAAAAAAACATGTTTCGTTTTTGCTGAGTCTTTGAACCCAAAGAGCTACGGGCCCTCGAAATTGGGGGTACAATATTGCACCCTCACCCGTACCCACCATAACCTACCGTAATTGGCTGAAATTTGAAAAACGGATGTCAAATTCGTAATCAGCACGTCAAATAACCCCTCTGGGCGAGGTTTGAGAAAAAACTTTCGACCTCTCCTCGGCCTTTGGAGTCGTGAAAGTAGTGTCGTGAAAGTCGGCACGACATGGCAGTCTAAACCAGCTTACCTCCTACACATCTCCTACACATTTATTTCACTCTAAATTGTCAAATAGCGCTGTGCTTCTGTCGCCTTTATCAGTTTCTGAATTATACAATGGTTTGTGTTTTCAGCGAAACAATGACCTTACAACAGGTACGGGTTACAGCAGGTACGGGTGACTAAGGCTGTCGAGGTCATAAACACCGATTTTGCCCAAACTTCTCCCAAGGGGATTATTTGGGGTGCTGATTACGAATCTGACACTCGATTTTCAATTTCCGGTCAATTACCCTTACCCTTCGGTAGGTTAAGGTAGGTGCGGGTGACTAGGGCCGTCGAAGTCATAATCACCGATTTCGCCCAAACTTCTCCCAGGGGAGGGGTTATTTGAGATGGAGATCACGAATCTGGCATCCGTTTGCTGTATTACCCCGGAGTATGTTAAATTAGAGTAGGTAAATGTGATTAATGGTAAGGCCATGGTAACCGTTCTTGTCCAGACTTCGCATTGAGTACGAATCTGATTTTTGTTTGACAATGTAGAGTGAAATAAGTATGTAGGAGATGTGTAGGAAGCAAATTGGTAAAGAAGGCGGCAATCATGAAAAATGCAAAAATAGTGCTGGAGTCGAACACTCGACGCAGCACCTGCGGAGTAGCCCCGCGCCCTGCTGAGCCACTGACTCGCCTGATGCTTAGCCTTTCGCCGCGTCCCATACAACAGCGCGCTCACGAATGCACGTGGGCACGTGCTGACGGTGCGCTACTGTACCCCCCCCCCCCTTCGAGGGCCCGTAGCCCCTTTGATTCATGGACTCAGCAGAAACGAAAAATGTTTTTCTACTATATGAAGGGTAGAGATTCTCGCAGTACTATCCATTCCCCCGTTTAGACCTACGCCTCAGACCCTTCCCTGGTTAGCTTTCGAGTCTGCGCCCATGGTCTGGTGTACTGGAAGCTGTTTTCCAAAAGCACGACGACGTAGTCCAAGGCCATAGTGAACGAAATAGAAGAGATGGGCCGGCGACTCGCACTTACTTAGTCGGAGTGCTTCAAAAAGGTGCTTGCTCATCTTCGACTACGCCGCATCCCATCGGATAAAAGTAACCACGTATAAGCTTGGCCAGCTAGGCTACGTTCACCTGCCTCACCCACCGTATTCGCCGGACATCTCTCCATGCGACTACTACTACTTCTCGACCCTACAGGACTTCATGGTCGGAAGGGACACAAGGACCCAATCAGACCTCTACAACCATAGCGAGCAGTGGATCACCACCAGGCCTAAAGCAGTTCTGGAAGGATGAATCAGGAAGTTGGCTGAGCGATGGCAGCAAGTCATTGGACAGTCAACTCACAGTTGTAACTGAGTTGTAATTGGGTTATAAAGATTTAAAGGATTTAAAGAAAGTTGTCGAAATTGTCTCATCACTTCCCTCCCCCTAATAGTGTTCCACCTTTCTCCATTGTTTGCGAATTCTTTTGACTTGTTTCTTCCTCGTTATCTTTTTTAGAAAGTTGGGCACATGTGGCGAAGACGGGCAGCATCTGGAGGTGAGAGTGCGCCAGCCAATCATAACCAAGCTGAATACCGAGCGACTACACCTCATCCAATCAGGGTCTTCATCGTCGACAAGCGCTCTTCAAATGGCAAACCAATTTGATGCGATCTGATTGGCCGCCGCGTTTCCAACTGTCATTGCTGCTCATTTTCGCGACCTGGTCGGAAGAGAAACAAGAACCCAAACAGTGCTTGACAACCATATCGAGCAGTTGATCAACACCAGGCCCAAGCAGTTCTGGAAGGATGGAATCAGGAAGTTGGCTGATCGATGGTAGCAAGGTCATTGACCTTAACGGCGAATACATTCCTCAGCACCGTTGTTTGACATGAGCTGCAAAATGTTTACTTTTTGTTGTTTTTTTCCGCTGTTTTTTGACAGTACTGGATCTGTTTTTATACCAAGTCGACGATGTGCTCAAGGTTCTGCGTACCTTTGAGTGCAATAAATTAATTAATGAATTCTAACAATATCACGTATTTGCAGCCTTCACTATCAGGACTTCCTTGCTGGTAGAACATTCGCAAATCAGCACCACGCAAAAACAACTTTTCTCGAAGTTGCTGTATCTCGACCAGCCAGTTTTTTAGCTGATGGAATTAGTTAACTGGTATCGCGTGGAAAAGGTGAGGTGATTCGAACGGTGCTTACATCGACTGAATCCGGTGAGTAAGAAGACAGTTATGATCGTTTGAAGTGGATCAGTCAAATCCGCCAAAACTTTTCGGCCAACCTAGTACCATAACTACTCAGCAATGGTACAATTACATAAGCGGCCAAGGCAAGCGCCTATTCCAGTGGAATCATCCCAGGAGAACCTAGCTATCTTATAGAGGCATACCCATAGAAGGATAAGCAACATTCTAGCAATAGAAGCGATTAGTTGGTAAAACTGTCAAGGTAGCACCTATCTAAACACGTAGGAGAAGCACAGCTGAACTCACAATGACAAACGTGTCCGAGCTGCCGACCTTCTTCGAGAGCTGCGGATTTGAGAACGCCGACTTGTAGTAGGATGAGTGCATCGACGATTCCATGATTCCACCACGGCCAGCTGTCGACGGTTGTTCACCGTCATTCGGCACAGAATCTGCAACAGGCCTTCTTCATTCACAAAGTATGTGGATTGAACATCAAGCAGTTGTAAAGATCTTCAAGTGAATTGATTTCTGATTTTTGACATTTAGACAAAGCGAATTGGAGACTTCTCTGTCCAAGCTGAACTTCCAAACCAAAACGACCAACTTCTAGATTAACGAGAACAGCGACAAGAGTGTGAAAATAAAATGTCCTAGCAAAATTTGCTGTTAGTTTGAGGAATTTTATAATTGGTCAATTTTCAAATCAAACTGAACACTTTTCACGTCGAATTGGACACTTATCAAATCAAATTGGAGTCAATAAGTACTCTAAGCTAGTGTAAGACTCTTGAAATCAAAATCAACTCTTCCAGTTTGAAATGAACTTCTTCCACATTGAACTAGAGACTCTCCAAAAAGGTTAGAATACTTTTTAGTTCAATGAAAAATTTGTATATCTTTCTTTGAACTTTCAATTCACCTACCCAATAAGTGAACACATTGCTTGAAATTTTATTTAAAAAACTATTTTCTGAGGAAAAATAATGGTTTAAAGCTGGCTTTAATGAGCACGAAGACAACCATTTTTTAGTGCCAAGAAAGAGATTGCATCATGCCGTCTTCCAAGACGTCGCGATTTTTATTCGACTGATAGCAGAATTTGGATCTATCCTAGTCCGGGGGCCACATAACTAAAAAGTATGTAATAAATCGACTTGAGAACGAGCGGCCCCTGCAGAACAAAATAGAATCTAAACTAGAAAAGTTAACGAGGAAAAAAACGAAAAAATACATCTGTTTTCGTCGCAATTGTAAGCAGGCAAAGTTATGTGCCCTCCTCACCATGTTAGACCCTGGATATAACATGTCAGGCGGCAGTCAGCACGCGGCATGCGGCTTTATGCGCCCTCCTCACCATGTTAGACCCTGGTTATGACATGTCAGACGGTGGTAGCACGTGGCAAACCTCCACTGTGTTGCTCTTTGCCCGCCGAGACGGTTGTAAAACCGCGGCGATTTTATTTTTTTGTTTGTCTGTTCGTTTTTGTGTTTCGTTTAGGTCCTGTCTTCTTCTGCAGGAGCTGGCCGGTAAGTCTCAAGTCGATTTATTACATGCTTTTTAGTTACGTGCCCGCCCCGGACTAGGATAGATCCCAGAATTTTTGTACGCATGGAGTTGGACACCTGTTAACGATACAACAAAGACAACTGAAGAACACACTGTTCTCACCTTGACGTGCACCGCCAATCAAACAAATATTGCGGAAAACGTTTTCAGTCCATGGCGCGATTTGATATTTTAAAGCGCTACATGCTTGCTTCTTTACGGTGCTTTAGGATGAACTTTAATTGATTATTTTTTCTCTAAAAATACAAATTTTATAAAATCTCTCCATCTATTAGGGCAGATATACTAAAAAATTCAAGAAAAGTTAACCCACTTATTGATTATGTAGCTTACCCTGCTTGAAGATCAATTCGACTTGTAAAATTCGCTTTGATTTAGAAAATCGTAGGCTAGTATAGAAAAGCCTTAAACTTAGCTTGAAAGAGTGTCCAGTTTGATCTGAAGGATGTCCAGTTTGATTTGAGAAGTATCCAATTAGACGTGAAAATGCATGCATTCGAGGGGCAGATTCATCAACCGCTAACCGGCCGGTAAAGGTGAAAAGTACCGCCAAACCTGGTGCTGACGAATCTCATATCTGGGGGTTTGGCGGTATTTTCACCGTCACCGGCCGGTAAGCGGTTAATGAATCTGGTCCTAGAGGGTATTGTTGTTTGGTAGGGAACGACGTACGCAATTGGCATTTCAAGGTTGCCCCTTCCCGACTAGAATACATTCGAAATTTAAAGTATCCAGGGACAAAGCAGATGGGTAGGAACGACGACTGAGTGACGAGTGTTTTCAATGAGCTCTTCGAAGGAAGATTTAGTCGGGTGTCGCGAAACATGCGATTCTTCCGCGGTCATTTATATCGTTCCCAAGTCCCCTCGGACGAAACCAGTCAGAAACGACCTCGATCCTCTCGAAAAACACCTCACCACCTTTGGAAATGGGAACGTTGGCGGAAATTGAACTAATGAGGAGACTGCGGCGGACGACTACAGTCCTATTACGCGTTCGAGATGACAGCTAGATTTTCTCTAGAAAGTTCGCCCAGTGTCGGATCGACACCACTGGAATGCGCCATGTACTTCACTGATACTGGATTGAAGGAACCAATGGCTAAATCCAGTCAGATTTTTACTCAAACTCCAGTTTCCCATTAAACTAGAAAGTCATTGTCACTCCCTGTGAAGGATTCACGATTAACATAGGATTAGAAATAAAACTAAAACATGGAGGACCATCGATGGATTGTATGCTCTATCGCTACGTAATCTACGACGACAAGTTGCCTCACTTGAAGGATTTCGCGCCCCATTTCGATCGCAGCGCGCGTCTCTGCGCTCTCCTCCTTCTCCGGACTATTTCGCGGTGTCCCCTGATTTTCAGGGATTTCGCCCTAATCACCGCTTCCAACCCCGTTCTTAGGCTTGCAGGCAGTGTAGCGGCTGTGCGCGTCCGGGGCGGTTGGTCTGAGAGGGTGTTTCATTCTGCGCGTAGTTTGTGTCGTGGTCTCCCCCTTCGTACTCCTTGCGCGTATCTGTTTTGGCCTTATTGTGTGCATATTGTGTTGTTTCATGGTTTTCATGTAATCTTTTGTGTGTTTCTCCATATCTTAGTGTTGTATTCGGTTTTGTGTTGTTATATTATTTCGTTATCCTTCATGTATCTTGTTCATGCCTTACCATATCTTCACATTGGGGTAGTCTTGTCATATCCATAGTGTTGTGTATTTACTATGTCACATAGCCTTTTTTCAGGGTCTTATTGATATCGGTACTCATATTTAGTATCATATTGTTTCAATTCATGTTTCGCGTAATTGTGGTCATGTTACTCTATGTTCATCCTCACATTTCTTAATGTTATGGTCTCGTATCACTGTATTGCTATAACGCCGATGCTTTTAATGTCTTGTTTCGTTAGTCGCGTGCGTGGTAGTTGTGTTTATTAAAATAAAGATTTAATTACCCAAGTTTGAGGTAATCTCCATCGCGTCCGGTCGCATCTCTATCTTATTACCGCGTGGCAGTGCATTTCATGTGGTTGGAGTCACTTCAATCTTTACCATTTTCATATCAAATTTATTTGTTTAGGTACATGTCGCGAAAGTGGACAGCAGTAGAATGTGAGGACGCGTCAGACAATCTGCTCAGGCCAATGGTGTGCCATTCAGAGAAGAAGTCAGCACCCTGATTGGCTTATGTTTACAGTCGGTGCTCTGCTCGATTATGATTGGCTGACGCGTTTTCAATTCCAAATGCTGCCCACTTTCGCAACATGGACCTTTATTTATTTTATACCTCAAAAAGACGTGCTCAAAATTCAAGAGAAAGGAAAGACGAACAACAATCATATGCAAGAAATGGAAATATGGAAAAAGAGCTAGTGGAAACAACAACAACAACAATTAGTCGAACACTTTTCAAATCAAATCGGTCACTCTGTTAAATAAGCTTCTCACTTCTGAAATTAAATTTGAAAAAAAAAATTGAGAAAAGCCTTTTTCAGATTAAGTTATACACACGCCGGAAAATTGAGAATTTTTATTTCATTCATCTAATTTTATATTATACATTTTTATTAAACATTTTATATCATTTTTATTTTATATTTATAATTTTTTACATTTATTTGGTTATTTTTGTCCAGCAAAGTTTAGCATGAATTTTTGCACGAATTTAGCACGAATTTATTGCTGGAGATGTACTGAAATATATCAATGAAATTCGTACTAAATTTTTCTTGGACAAGAAGTTAATGCAACGTTCTTGGAAATTTGATAAGAAAGCCGTCCAATGTGACTTGAAAATACATAAAAAACTGTAAAACGAAATAATTTTAAAAAATAATTAAACTGTAAAAAATAAGGTTAAAAATGAAATTGAATATATCTAAAAATCAGATTCGGAGCTGAACAGTTTCTTATAGTCAGTTGCTGAACAACACTCACCGGCTTTCGCAGGGGACGTGTTGCAGCTGACAGATGTCGTCGTCGTCATCGTAGTCGTCGTCGCTCGCGATGGCGAGCTTTCCAACGTGGGCGCTGGCAGGCCGATCGACGATGGCGAGCCGCTCGAAAGCTCGCCTGGAGAATGACGCTCCGCAACCGGATCCGGACACGAAACCTGTAACAATCAATGGCTATGTTGAATTTTAGGGCACTTATTTTGCAAAAATGTCCTAGATGGCAAGCCTTACATATATTGAAGTCGCAGTTCATGTCCCTCAAGACATTTTAACACAAATTAGGATAGAATGTTGTTTGCTTGGTTGTAATTTGATTTGCGATTTTTTCTGGATGCTCCTACGTGCTGATTGATTGTCACTATATTTCAAAAAGTATAGATACAGAGCTACGTCCAGAGTAATGGTAAAGATGCCGTGCGTGGCACATGCTGTATCGCGGATTACGCGATTTTTTCTAGTAAAAATACGATAAATACAAAGTGCATTGCAGCACGCAAATTCAAACTTCTGTAAATATGAGCTTCCCATGACATTTTGATAGCTGCGGGACAGCGCATAAAAGGGGGCTTGCGATGTGTAAGCGTGTCAGTGTACCGTCCAGCGAGCTCCGAAGTGCGATGCGAGGCCCTTAGCTGCGATGCGACAACTCCCATGGATGCGACTGTTTTACTAGTTGCCACAATTGTCTTATTTTGCTGCCTTGTATCCTCATTTTATTCGCTTAGTTATCACCTCATTACGTGTTCGTATTTTTGTTGCATTAAAAATAAAGATTTAATTACCCAAGTTTGAGGTATACGCCCAAGTAAAAGTCCGCGTGGCACGAGCTGGAGCAAGGACGCCCCGTCTATTTTATGCTGTTTCCACCAATGCGTCCGAGGGAGAAGCGCCGCTGTCACCCGCGGCGCGACAATCACCTTGGCCCACATATTTTGGGATGCAGTAAATTAATGCTATCCATCCCTGTGCAGAACAACAAAGGAACGGAGCTCACCTGTCGTTGAGCACTCACAGCTTCGGGCTGACTTCGTGACGTCGGAATCCGACTGGTGCGCATACTTCGACGAACCGACGGGAACTCAGCCAACTGCGGTGGACGTGGCCTCTGTTGTTCCAGAATCTGAGTCGACGGCGGTAGTTGATCGCGGGCAACCTGTAAATCGATAATTCTAATCGATATTCGCTGCGATTGCAGCCGAGGGATAGTGGTCCTCCGCTTCTTTATTTTGCTGGCATTATCCGCTCATTTCAGAGCAATCACGAAAATAAAAAGCATCACATAAAACAAATTGCAGTTAAGTAAAATAAAAAATCATGATAAAAAAAAACAAAAATAGAATGAACAAACAGAAACTGATCGACTGTCGTGAAAGCGATCAGCGTAAGTCCTTGAATGGTTCTCTCTCCGAGAGCAATAAATTGTAAAAAAAAAATTTAGGCTCTCCGAGGAGATTTGAATAAATTTTTTCTCCAAGAAAAATTAGCACAACAGTCGTTGGAATTTTTTAATTCACCTGTTCGATAAGTGGACAGACTGTTTGTGCTTTCAAAAAATATAAATATTCAAGGAAAACGATGCGTTGAAGCGCGTTTTAAAGTGCAGGAAGGCAGCAGCAAATTCCTAGTGCTAAAAGAGAAGATCGCGCCATGCACTTGTTGAAGATGTACGCGATTTTCATTCGATTGATAGCCAAAATTCTACCTGCATGGAATTACACACTGTCAACGGTACATCAAAAACATCTGCAGAAAACGCACATGTCTTCATTTCGCTGCTGCAAGTAGCCTCCATTTACATTATGAATTAAATAAAAGTAAAAAAAAACAAATCGTAAGTTAGCCAAGCGCATGGTGTGATCTCTTATTTTAACACTGAAAAACCGCTGCAATCCTGCACTTTTTTACGCTGGATCTATCCTAGTCCGGGGGGGGGCACATAGCTAAAAACTAGGCAACAAAATAAACTGAAACCGGGCGGCTCCTAGAGGACGAGCTGAAACCTAACAGAAACCGAAAAGGAGCGAAAAAACGAAAAAATAAAAAATCGCCGCGGTTTACAACCGTCTTGGCGGGCAAAGATCGACGGAACAGAGTCATACCGCGTGCTGACCGCCGCTTGACATGTTATAACCAGGATCTAACCTGGTGGGGAGGGCACACAACTCTGCCTTCTTACAACCGTAACAAATGCAATTTTTTCGTTATTTCTTTGTGACTGTTTCCTGTTTAGGTCTCATGTTGTTCTGTAGGAGCCGCTCGGTAAGTCTTGAGTGAATTTGTTACATACAATGCCTTTTAGTTATGTGCCCCCCGGATAGGATAGATCCAAAACGCTTGATAAAATTTCAACTGTGACCGAATCTATCCTTGTGGTAGGCGAGGGAGGGACGGGACTTTACTGAATCTCCATCTCTACGATGGATAAGATGAAAATGAACCAAATTTTACAAAGCGATACATTGTTACAGCCTGCGAAAGGACATTCTTTGAAATTTTGTAGCCTGGATTGTTTGTTTCGTTTTTCTAACGGTGCCCCCACAACTCTCCGACCTGAACAGATCCGAGCGTTCACTCGTCGGGGTAAATTTTAAAGATTCCAAAAAAAGTCATACTAAATTTTCCTAAAAAAAACTATTCCTATCTTCCCGGAGAGTCTATGATTTGATCTGGAAGATGCTCATACTGATTATCAAAATGTTAGACTTGATTTAAAAGATTTAAAACCGTCAGGCGTACATATAAATGTTCATTTTCATTTTTTAAAGTCCAATTTGGTTTGAAAACTGCGGAACTTGACAAGAAAACGGCATTTCTCTGCAAATTGGCCAACAAACCTGTCAGATATTTCCGGAAAGATTATCAAACGATCTCGTTTCTGTTTCCATGATTCTAAGCAACTTAACGAATGGAGAACCGCACTTCCAAGACAATGTGGTTCTCATTGGATTAGAAACTGATTAAAAACAACAACTCAAGGGTCCCACCAAGAATCGGAGAACGCTCGACCCCCAAAAATTTGCCTACAATAAGGAACGTAGAAAAATATTACAGAACGTTTATTGAGCCAAAAATGATACAAAACCAGTTGAGCACAAAAGATTACAGGAAAAGCTGGAGCTGCACCTCTTACAATAACCTTTTCGGAAGTACCTAACAGGCTAATTGACCAGACAAATACCATTTTCCGGTCAAGCTATAGAGTTTCCCAAACAAATTGGACTTTTTTAAATAAAACTGGACATTTTCAAGTAAGCCTGACGCTTTTAAATCAGGTCTGACGTATTGAAAATCAGAATGAGCCGCTTCCAGTTTAAACCTGAAACTGAAAATATTGGCAAAAACGATTTCTCCTACGAACTGCTCAAGGAGAAAAACGATTTCTTCTCAAAACTGTATAGTATTAGGTTGTCCCATAGGTCCCCGCCGTTTTTTTTTTTTCAACGATTCACTGCAGATTTCGCCGGCGGTCTCTTGCATAGCGCTGCATTGCTTTCAAAAGAGAATGATTTGCTCTATCAGAGCGTGCATTGCATTTCTTTCTTCATCCTGAATTTTATCAATTTTTAGGTCGTTGTGAAAAAGTGGAAAAGTGAAAAAGTAGCCATTGCGCACTTGTTCTCTCCGCTTAGGTTTGTATTTTTTGCGCAGTTTTTTGCAGCATTTGGAAGACAATGTTATGTACTACAAGAATACGTGTTGGTCCTATTTGCTCATTTGTCCTTTATTGATTTTTAGGTCATCAGATTGGGACATCCTACTCTATGTCGGAATTTTTACCGACAGCTCCTGCTCTGCAGTAGGATTTTTTGCTCGGTGTTATATATCAGTCGAAAGAGAATATCTTGCTCTATAAGAATTTGTTCGCGTTTCTTGGCTCATGCTGATTTCTGTCGAATATCAACAAAATTCCAAAAAGAGAAAAATCGTCTTCACCAAAAACTCCTTCTCCTTGTTCAGTGATTGATATTCGACAGAAATAGGCATAAGCCAATAAATGCGACACAAATTCTTATTGAGCAAGACATCCTCTTCCAAACGACATATAACACCAAGCAAAAAAGTCCAACCACAGAACCGGAGTTTTGGTAAAAATTCGGACGGAAAAGTCGGAATTCCCAATTTGATGGCCTAAAAATCAGTAACGGGCAAGTGAGAAAATAGGATCAACACATATTCTTGTAGTACAGAACATTGTCTTCCAAGTGCTATAAAAAACTGCGCAAAAAATTAAAAATCTAAGCGGAGAGAAGCAACTGCCGCATGTGGCCACTTTTTCACTTTTCACTTTAACGACCTTAAAATTGACAAAATTCATGATGAAAGAGGAAATACAATACATGTTCTGATAGCAAATCATTTTCTTTCGAAAGCTATGCAGCGCTATGCAAGAGACCACCGGTGAAATCCGCAATGAATCGTTGAAAAAACGGAGGGGACTTATGGGACAACCTCATCGTTCATTCATTTTAAGTAATTCATAGGAAATTTCTTAAATGCCCTTTCTATTTAAGGAAGTTTTTGGAGTGCAGTTGAATGATTTTGGCGAAGAATAGTACAGTGGTGCAGGAAGTTGATTCCAATATTTAAGAAAACAAGACGAAAAATATTCGCGGAACTCTTCTGAGTGCGGTTTCTCATTTGACGTTGAGAAGTGAGAGATAAGCGTCTTAGCAAACCGCTGCATAAGCGCATCAATAGCACACTTCAGCCAAAGCTACAGCTGTCTACAGGAGGACACCAGGCTACTTGAGTTCGTCCAACGCAGCAGCGGAATGGTCGCTGTAAGTTCTCACTCAGAGCACTAGGCGACTGGATGTCTGCCGCTACAATGGAACGGAACCGGTAATCGCTGACGGCCCATGAACTAACTCTGTGAAAGAAACAGCGGTTATCATTGCCCGGATGGGGAACCTGTTAGGCATACACACACCTGCGCTCAGTGGCAAAAATCACGATCGATTTCGGGGCAAATTTGATTTCACTACAGAAGCGAATGCCCTGATCGAAGATGATGGACCGAACTGAATCTGTTGTAAGACGTAAGATTCGGTGCAAGTCGAGTCAAGGGGGGGAGGGGCTGTTCACCAGACACTCTTATTTAAATTATGTTAGAAATAAAAAATATGCAACATGAAATAAAGGATAAATAATAAAGAATGAAGGACAGCGTTACTCAATCCTCCTTGGGATGCGCCACGCATTTTACTTCTACGGGATGGCGTGGAGGCGACTTGTATGACCTGTGCTGGCCAGCCGATGAATAAGTCAGTGCTGTATCCTTCCCAGAGAAGTCTGGTACCAAAGCACAGACCCCGAAGCGATGAAAGGCTTGGTTGGCCTAGGTGGGAAATCCGATCCAGGAGCCTGATATCGGGTGCACGCGACAGCCGGCACCTCCTCAGACTGCACTACACGCATCCTATGTTCTCTACAAAAATCACATCTCTAACGGTTAAATTATATTACTGATTGCTAGCTATGACTTCAACTGCTTAACTAAAAATGAGATTAGCACGTATAAATCCAATCAGCGCAGGTGTGAAAAATGCAACAATTTAGGCAGAAGTGTTGAGAACCTCCAGAACTTGCACTTATTTAGAAGATTTCTAGAACGTATCAATGCTCTTTACAAAAATCACACCTCTAATGGTTAAACTACATTATGTTTTAATAATTTAATCTTTCTCGTTCTCTTTTCACACTATAATCTTTCTACATACTTTTTAATCTTAGAACACATTTACTAGTCTTCTTATACGACCTCTGCCCATGAAGCATCATACTATACTATATAATAATCCGCTAAGCGATGAGTCACACTATCTATCGGCGATGAGTCATAAAATAGGGAAAATTACGGGGCATAAATTAAGGCAAGAAATTAGCGGAAAATACCCAGACGGCTTGCATGGTTGAGCCGTAGACGTGCCGAAGACGTCGGCAATCGTGCCTGGGCATTTAGATGATCATCGACGGAAGGCCTTCACAGCAGGGGAAACAATCGATATCGATCAATATTATCGGTTTTCTGTGGGTGTCGTTCAAGCGGCACGGATCTTCAGCCCGGGGGCTAATCGAAGTCCTGACCGGTGGTTTTCTCCCAGATTTAACCGATCGGGGTGGAGATGGGGGGGGGGGGGTGGGACACGCCGGTGGTTTTCTTCCAGATTTAACCGATCGAGATGGGGAAAGAGTGAGACACACGCGGGTATTATGGCCGAAGGAGTGCTCCACATCAGGTGGAAAGTTTCAATGAGGAGGCCAGTATCGATCGATATTATCGATCCCCTGACCGGTGGTTTTCGCCCAGATTTAACCGATCGGGGTGGGGAGAGAGTGAGAGACACGCGGGTATTATGGCCGAAGGAGTGCTCCACATCAGGTGGAAAGTTTCAATGAGGAGGCCAGTATCGATCGATATTATCGATCCCCTGACCGGTGGTTTTCACCCAGATTTAACCGATCGGGGTGGGGGGGGGGGTGGGAGAGACGCGGGTACTATGGCCGAAGGAGCGCTCCACAACAGTCTGAGGACGAAAGCACTGATTAACGCAAATAAATTACGTTTCTGAACTGTCTGAAGACAGTGCCGACGTTGAAGAGATGTTGAGGATGGAGGGAGGGAGAGCTGGACGGCTTCATATCAAAGAACTACTCACCTGATCTTAAAGAAGGTAAACCAAGGTTCGAAATTATTAAGGTTTTCAAATACCTCTTTTTACTGTTAAGGTGACGAGAAGGCTGCACAAGCAGAGCAGCTGCTTGAAGTGAGTGAGCTTGGCTTAGTGACTCTCTAAGGTCGCGCGAGGCGCGCAAGTGCGAGACACGCCGACAGGCGTGTCGGAGCACTTGTTAAGATATACAGTGGCGGCAAAATATTTATGGGCACCTACCTCTGCAGCGTTGTTCGTGTTCGGTCGCAACTTTGGGACTAGGGAATCCAGAAAAAGAGTGAGTAGTATTTTAAAATCCTCTGAAAATTCTCTAAAACACACAACTAAATGTTGACTTGACAGCACTAAATTTACAGAGAAATTCGAATGAAAGGAAAGTGGTCATCAGGTATTGGATGGGGATCACCTCCTCAAAATCACGTAGTGTTGCAAGATCATCAAATCGAAGAACTGGTTGCTACTCGGTTGGGTAGCCTTTGTTCTTGATCACAGCCAGGCATCGGTTCCACTTTGAGTCGACCAACTTCATGCGCCGCTGGGACAGCTCCTCAACCCACGCCTCCTTGATGGCTGTTTCCAATTCATCCAGATTCTTCGGTCTCAAGCGCTTGACCACTTTGTCCACGTCGTACTAAAGGAGCTCAGTAGGGTTTAAATCGGGAGAATACGCAGGCCACTTCAAACCGTTTATCTATTTCGACTCAAGCCAGTGCTTCACCTTTCTGCTGGTATGCTTTGGATCGTAGTCGTGCTGGAAAATGAAGCCCCTTCCCATTTTCTTGCGAGCGTGGGATTCATCACATTTTCAAAAATGTTCGCATACAGGTATTGGTCCACAGTTCCGAGAATTCGATGTATTGGCCCTGGCCCGCGTTTGCTCATTGCCGTCCATGCCATAACCGAACCTCCTCTTCCTCCTTTGACAGTGTGTTGCGTGCAGTTGGGATTGAATTCCTCACCGATACGTCGACGTACATAGCACATCCGTCAGATCCGAGACTGTTGAACTTCGATTCGTCCGAAACAGTACTTCTCCCAATCTTCGGCCTCACACTCCAGATGTTCTCTTGCGAATCTGACGCATCATCATCATCATCACCCTCATCATCATCATCATTTTCAGTAGCGTTTGTACCGCTTGGTGGCGGGGTCCGCTCTTCTGGTGTGGTGACGCCATTTCTCCTGATCAAATGCTTGATCGGGATGCACACCAGCTATCTTTAAGTCCAAGCGCAACGTATCTAGCCAACGTTGCTTCGGGCGTCCTCTAGGCCGTTTTCCAGGGACTTCAAGATTCAGGCCAATCTTACAGACAGTGTCGTCGTTAGCGCGAAGGACGTGGCCATACCATCGTAGACGAGCTTCGCGCAACTTGTCGGCTATCGGGACGACACCGAACCTCTGTCGTATGGTGTCATTGCGAACGCGGTCCAATCGCGTTACTCCGGCCGTCCACCTTAACATCTTCGTCTCCATTACACTGAGGCGGCTTTCAATTTCCTTTGTCACGGGCCAGCACTCAGCACCGTACGTCGCTACTGGGCGGACGACTGTTCTATAAACCTTCGACTTGAAGTACTCGGGTATTGTCCTGTCGTAAAGCACCCCAGTCAGCGAGCGCCATTTGGACCATGCTGCACTTACGCGCGCATTCACCTCCAACTTTAGGCTGCCATCGGGCGTAACTGTTGATCCAAGATACTTGAAAGATGTGACTCGTGAGAGCTCAGTACCATTGATCTCGATAGATCCGAGCTCATTCACATCCGTCGTCAGGTACTCCGTCTTTTTGACGTTTAGCTTGAGTCCGAACAATGCCAAGCAATCGCACCATTCCTGTGCCTGTCGCTCGAGTTCGGCTTTGTCTTCACATGCGAATCTGACGCATGTATTCGATTCCACTGCGAGACCAACGGCTTTCGTCGGGACACGCGTCCTCTCAGTCTAAACTCAACTACACCATTCCGAACCTTCGAACCGGAGGTCTTATAATTCCGCTTGCTGTTATTTCTCTGTCTACATCAACAGCCTGAAACCAACTTTCAATGAATAAATATCACGACCCTGCCTAGGTGCCGTCTTACGCGTTCGTTGCTTTTTCTTTCTTCCATATACTCCTTCGTCCGTCTGCACATCTTGTACGCTCGAAAAACAGCAGATTTCTCCAATTTGAGCCTTATTCAGATTCGGCATAGGACCACTTGATGTCTTCAAGAAGGGCAACTCGAGCCTGCTGGGCTGCGGTTAGCCGCTTGCCTTTTGCCAGCTTCATGAGTGTTGCTTGGAGTTGAATAAGAAAGTGATCGATTAACGCTATGCAAAGCTGTTAGCCCCGCGCAAATTATCGATTTTAGCATTGATAATTGTGATGTTCAGTAATACATCGTGATTTTTAAAAGGTGTTTCCAATGCATTACCTCATGATCATTTTATTCCATTCGAATTCGAAGTTAGGCACTCCAAGGCAACATCTAGATGTGTCTTCTAGAGAATTTCCGGAGCCTCTGGACTTCCTGGTTCTAAAGTTACGATTGAAAAACCCCGCCGAGGTAGGTGTTTGTAAATATTTTGGCGCCACTGTAGGTTCTGGGTTCGTTTTCCACTGGTTTGGTTTCTCACCGACAGACCTTCTCGCTCTTTAGCAGCCCCTTAAAATTCTGACAAACTGATCCTGATGTCAGTTTTCCCTTGGTCCTCTTAGCAATCTCCTCCTCTGATCGAAAATATAAAGCAGTGAATGGCATCAATCCCCATTAAGCGGAATCGCTGACACCGTGCGTGCGATTTGCGAGATACCGCTAAAGAGATAGCAGAGGACAAGTGCAGATAGGCTAGCTGATATCTGTGCGAAAAAACTGGTTTCTTCATCTAAGAATCAGATAGAACCTTCGAGCGTGTCAGAGTTCATGATGAGGTATATCAATTTCAGACAATCAACATGAATGATTTGTTCAATACCCCTGGAAAAAATTCGTAGATCGGTCTCTTTAATCTCATATGTTTATGTACACCATTTTCACTCGAATTGCACACCTTTCACGTCAAATTGAATACCATTCTAGGATAGCCTAAGACTTCTGAAATCAAAGCGAACTCTTCCAGATCGAAATCACATTCAGGCAGATAAAACTACAGACTCAATAAGATGGCTAGAATAATTTTCTGTTCAAAAAAATTTGATGTAACTTTCTTTGGATTTTTTTTTTACTTTACCTGCCCCAATAATTGTAATAATTTTAGAGAAATTTCAATTTTATAGAAAAAATAATAAATTGACAATGGCCTTAAAGCGCAGCAGAGAAGCAAGTATACAGCACACTAGAACATCAGTAGCCGTATTCATGAACGTTCCCGGGATCTTCCCGGCTTCCCACGGGAAGCGATCGAGGCGAGAGAGCGAGGCAGGAGAGAGAGGCGAGAGATGATCACCTGTATCACCTGTCGTCCCATTAATCATCGACTTGCTCGAGCGGCCGCCAGCAGCGTCTCCATTCGTCTCTGTCGCGTGCCAGAGTGCTCCAATGGATCCTCCTCGCTCCATGCACTCGCTCGAGGGACACGAAGAGCGTCATAGCGGTCGTGGAGAGATGATATCGCTATGATAATCGTTTATCTCACGCTCCCGCCGCTTCATGAATACGGCCTCAGATCGCGCCATGCACTCGGAAAGCTCGTCGCGATTTTTGTTTGATTGACAGCGTAAATGCCGATTACATGAACCGTCAAAGTGGGGATATGTGTGTTCTTGACAGTTGTTGTTGTTGCTGTTGTTATTGTTGTAGTGTATCGTTAACAGGTGTCAAACTCCATAGAACTCTCATGAACTCTATATTTCAATTAAATTCGTGACAGACTAAGCGAACTTATCGCTACTTCCCTCACTATCATCTTATGTATATTCACGCGCTGGGTGGTCTCCTTGTAATTATTTTGTAATTATTTATTTGTTTATTTATTTATTTCAGGGCACGGATCGGAATCACATGCGGTCAGATTGTAACAATAAAACGATAAGGTAGGCATAAAGAGCAGGTGACGGAGCAACAAAACCAAAAAACGAAATACGTCTAATCCCTAGTTTATCTGCGCGGCGCGGCACGATAGTCGGGATAGATATCGACCGGGCGGCGCAAAAAATCGATATCTATGACGATCGTAGTGCCGCGCCGCGTGGCGGCGCAAGTATAAACTAGGGCTAACGAAACCTTAGGGCAATTAGTCGTTTAAAAGAAGACAATGACATTTTAACAATGTTCTTATTCTCATAAAACAAGATTTTAAGCACCCTGATGTTCCTTTAAACTTATAAAAACTTAAAACACTCAAAACGAAACGTATTTGGACTTTTGAACGGCTGAAAACACTAAAGTTTGGCCAAATTGCGTGACAAAATTGGGTGACGTCATGCTGTTTTTTATTCTACATTAATTGTAACTGTTCAGTTTGTTTTTCCATAGTCCTGTTTAATGTGCGCACCTTTGTGCAGTTATATTTAAATAAATAAATACAGAAATTCTGCTATCAATCGAATAAAAATCGTGACGTCTTGGACGAGTGCGTGGCTCAGTCTCTGCTTTGGCAATGAAAAATGGCCGCCTTCCAGGGGTCGGGTTCACCAACGACTTACATAACTTCAACAGAGAATTCACAGCGGAAATCTCAGATAACGCGGCTTGTCGCTCACCATATCGCTTGATAAGCCGCACTATCAGGGATTTCGGCTGTAATTTTTTCTGTTAAATTGCTGTAAGTCGTTGATGAATCAGGCCCCATCTCTCTAAAGCAAGGTCTCAATCATTGCTTTTCCTCGAAAAATGAATTTTTACAATATTTCAAACTATTTGATCTCTCACTGGAACTAAAACTTCAAAGGAAGTTATACTGAAATTTCCCTTTAACAAAAACGTATTCTGACATTTTTGGAGAGTCTCTGGTTTAATGTAGATAAAACTCATTTCCATTTTGGAAGAGTTCGCTTTGATTTCAAAAGTCTTCGGCTAGCTTAGAAGAGCTTCCAATTTGACGTGAAAAAAGGCGATCCTAGGCTCAATCGTTCCATCCTTTCCGGATTTATGAGCTCGATGGAGTCCATGAACAACTGGAGATGTACAGGGCACCGGAGGTGAATCTGTGTGTTCTTCCCATCACCTCCGGTGCCCTGTCCATCTCCTAATGCTTTTGAATTGATCGCCCAAACTCCGTCGAGCCAACAGCCTTACTTCGTGGTGTTCTTCTGCTTCCGTCCGCTCTTTTTCGTGAAGCGCCCGCAATGAACGTCTCCTACAAGAGCCGAAGTTACAATGACGCAGCGTTCGCATTACTTTCCGTCGCAAAACACCGTCCGCTCGGTGATTCGTGGGCAATGTCTCTTGTCGAGAATTAATCAGCAAAACGAACGGTGCTCTAGATTCTCAAGGACATTACTCACCGTTGAGAAGAGAACAACATTAGACGCCAACATATTCGGAGCCATTAAGTAAACAAGAAGAAGGACACATGCAACGTACACGTCTCCAGCCATGGCCGAAGACCAACCACGTTCACCTTGTTTGTGGAACGACGTCGAAAATTAGATTGGCCACCGACGTCTAATGCGGTTTGGTGACATCCGAGCCGCCATCTGATTGAGTAAGACTATGAAAGATCGGATGGAACCCGATTGACAGACGGTCGGACTTCCTCGACAAAATCCAGGTCTTCTTGCATCTCTTGACCGATAAAAACCGACCCGGGTAATCAGCCTAGTGAAAGAAACAACTGTCAACGTAGCTGATGCACTGGTAAGCAGAACCAGCCCAGAGAGGAAGTTCAACTCTCGCAAATTATACGATTTTGACCTCAAATTGGACACTTTTCAAACCAACTTACACATTCTTCTAAGCAAGCGTAAGGGCCCGTTTATACTTCGACGCCAAGCGGCGTGACGCCGCGCATTGTAGCCACATTGGTCGCGCGACGCGATCGATCAATTTGGCCATTATTCATGCCGTCGCGTCGCTCGGTAGGAAGTATAAACGGGGCCTAACGCTTCAACGGACTTTCAGAGCAGTATTGCTACGCGACACGACATACTGATAACCCATATCGATTACTCGCGCTGCCCGATCGATATAGCTACAAATCGTTGAGCTTGATTTCTACGAGGCCCTTCAGAGCAGCGTCGCGTCGCGTCGCAACGCGATGCTGCTCTGAAGGGCCCCGTAGAAATCAAGCTGAACGTTCCAAATGAAACGCGTTGTACTAGAGACTTTTCGGGAAAGCCAGAGTAATTTTTCCAAAGTCAATTTAATATGACGTTTTTCGAAATCTTTTAATTCAGCTGCCCCAATAATAAACGCACTGCTTAAAATTGTATAAAAATTTATTTTTAAGGAAAAACTGTAATTTAAAGGTTATTTTAGAGTGCACAAACTGAACTGACAGCAGCTTTACAGCATGTTAATAGGAGAGATCGCACCATGCACTCATCTAGCTCGCCGTGTTTTTTCAATTTATTGATAGCAGAAATTTCGTTTGCACTTGTTGCACTTGTCAACACGACAATAAAAGCAGCTAGCAAAACGCACATACTCTCTTCACTCCGCTGTTACGAATAGGCACCCGCCCTTACACTAATAATCAAGTTAACAACATAACAAGCTAAACAAGTGCATGGCGCGATCATTTCTCTTAACATGCCAAAAAATTGCTTCCTTTCTGTACTCTAGAATAATTTTCAACAACAATTTTCATTGAAAAAATAATTTTACAAAATTTCGAACGGAGTGTTCACTTATTGGGGAAGGTGGAGTAAAAGGTTTCCAAAAATTGATACTAAATTGATACTATAAACTAAATTTTCATTTGAACAAAAAAAGTTATTCTAAATTTCTTGGAGAATCTCTCGTGTAATGTGGAAAAGTTCGTTTTGACTTTGGAAGTATTCAGCCGAGTTTCTCCAATTTGACATCGGAAAGGTATGTAAGTAGAATACAATGGATCTAAATGAATTACTTTCGGGTATCCGATAGGATCAGTCCGGTCCGAATCATCCAAGTCGCAAAAGAGAGAAGTGATCTATTTTTAATGTAGAACTGTCGTTTATGATTTTCTCTGTCTTATGGTAGCCTTAGAATTTGAAGTGCTTATCTAGGTGATTATCTGTGATCTGCTCCCGAGGAACACAGGCTTAGTGTGGGCTTCTGCAAAAATCCTCCGCCTAAACAACGAGAGAGAATTTCACCGCCGACAACGTCCGCTTTGTCTCCCTTTCCTCATTTGTTAACACTTTTCCATTTATTTTTACATATGCAGAGTTGGGCGAATTTCCTTTTTGTTAATTTTTAAAATAAGTGGTTTAACTACCCAAGTTTGAGGATGTCGTGCCGCGTCGTGAACTAAGTGAGCCAAATCAAGAGCATATCCAGACATGGCCGAATCTCCTTTTTGTTAATTTTCAAAATAAATGGTTTAATTACCCAAGTTTGAGGATGCCCACCGCGTCGTGGACTAAGCGAGCCTAATCGAGAGCATACCCAGACATGGCCGAATCTCCTTTTTGTTAATTTTTAAAATAAGTGGTTTAATTACCCAATGTTGAGGATGTCGTGCCGCGGCGTGAACTAAGCGAGCCTAATCGAGAGCATATCCTAACATGGCCGAATCTCTTTTTTGTTAATTTTCAAAATAAATGGTTTGATTACTCAAGTTTGAGGATGTCGTGGCGCGAAGTGAACTAAGCGAGCCTAACAAAGACAAATCTCGCCTGGCAGCAATATTCAAGCAGAATTCAGAAGAATTGGCTCGCTTCCTGGTGCATCGTATCCAAAAACCTGGAGTTCGCGAAATTAGCGCTACGCGATTCATTCGAAAATCCGGGGTCCGCGAAAGTAGCGCTGTCTGAATCATCCAGCTATTCCAAGATTTTCGATCGGATCCATTGCACAGTGTACAACCGTCTACTGTACATTATGGTACTCGTATACACACAGATTATCCAAAACTTTCATATCTCGTAGGTAAGGCCATTGAAGCGATCTCATCAACGACTGCGTGCGCCATTCTAAGACCGTGACGATGAGGCCGACAGAAAGAATCAGTCAATCTTAACGACTTGAACGCCATAAACCCAGATAAACACGCGAAAAACACCGAGCTACACGAGTCGCGTAAGAACAACTGACGCTAAGTGTACTCCGCGAACGAACGCACACACCGATTTGACCACGACCGGTTGAGGTAGGAACTCAGACACTCTTGGAGTTCATCTGCATGTGAAAAATGGGTGAAATAACAATGGACTGGTAGGTGGTCTGATTTCGACCTAAAGGTGAGCGGTAGAAGACCTATAGATGACCGGATGACCGGTGAGGTGAGCGGTAGAAGACCCATAGATGAGCGGATTACGGTATCTAGGCGGGAATTTGAAAGGGGGTTTGGTTCAATCCCTATCGGGGGGGGGGGGGGGCAGTCCATAATGACTTGTAACCTTAACCTTTCAGTGTTTGTAGATAATTGCTCTAATTCCAGACACTGAACTAAAAAGAAGCACACACAGGTAAATCGTTTAAAAAAACAGAACAAATAAATAAAAATACTGGAAATTTAAAATATAGCATTGAAAAAATACAAGATGTCCTTAAACAATGTTTCAAAGACAGCAACTGTCGACAGCAAGTCTGTTAATGACATTCAGCCATATGAAGGCGCTGAAAAGCGGAAAATTGAAGAATTGTAGGGATCACACCAAACACCCATTCAAGGCTTCAAATTTTGCACTCGATTGACCGTGCACTTGATAAATTCTTCAACAATTGTGTACGGTATCGGTGCCAGGAGTGGCGGAGATGACCCCTTCACAGCCAGCACCAATACAGTACACCATTCTTCGGCGCAATATGGATTTGGGGAGAGAGGTGAAATTTTAGCGAAAAAAAAGCACATCAGAAGCGTGGTAAACATAAAGTTAATCCGAAAACACTAACGCATCTATCGAAGAAGTCCATGCGAATTAATAAAATTGAAACTGAACCGCGTATGTATGCAGTACTTAGGCCCGTTTATACTTCGACGCCGAGCGACGCAAGGCCACGAATAGCGGCCGTATTGATTGGGCGACGCGATCGATCAATTTGGCTACTTTACGTGCCGTCGCGTAGCTCGGCGTCGGAAGTATAAACGGGGCCTTACAGGAGCGTTAAAAAGTCGCGAAACATAAAGCAGAATTCCTCTATGCCCTGTCAACCAGTCTTCGGCGC
Source organism: Heligmosomoides polygyrus polygyrus (assembly GCA_947396885.1). NCBI lineage: Eukaryota > Metazoa > Nematoda > Chromadorea > Rhabditida > Heligmosomidae > Heligmosomoides > Heligmosomoides polygyrus. Next base: position 103,782,531 of record OX377201.1, read on the forward strand.
TATTCGATTTGGGTGGGTGCAGAAAATTTCAATGATCCACCTAAGATTTGATAGAGCGCATCCTAGGTGGGACCAAAATTCAAAAATAAGATCAGAAAACATTAAATTCAAATTAATATAAGAGGGAAAACCCACAGGCATCCGCGGAGACCTAGCCCCTGCATTTAAAGGGCTCACTAACCCTATAGAACGCCTGGCCTGCCACGCAGAGTCAGGCAACGCTCACGTAGCTAGCGATTTTGGCCATTTCGGCAATTTTTGGGGGCCACGACCCAAAGTCGCTCACTTCGCGCGCTAGGCCCCGTTTATACTTCGACGCCGAGCGACGCGACGCCACGTATGACGGCCATATTGATTGAACGACGCGAACGATCAATTTGGCCACTTTACACGCTGTCGCGTAGCTCGGCGTCGGAAGTATAAACGGGACCTTATTGCGCGACTCTGCATGACAGGACCCGCGTTCGATAGTGTGGCTGAGCCTTTAAATTCAAGGCAAGCTCTCCTGGGCCCGGATTCATCAAGCAATTAGGTAGAGATACCGTAAGGGAATCGAACCCACTACCAGCAGAGGGTAGTGGGTACGATTCGAATTCATGAAAGGAATCAAGGGTAAGGTACAACAGGGCCTCTCGCGAGAACAGCTGATCTCACTGGAGCGCCCTTTTGTCAATGGGGCGCGAACAAGTCGCGGGTATACGGATGTACCCACGACGATCGGAGTGTTTTCTCTACCCACTGATATACCCACGATTTTGCGGGTAAGGTTTATCATGCATCGTGGGTATGTCCACATCGTGGGTATGTCCACCCCTATACCCAGCATACCCGTGGGTATGCGCGTTGATGATTCCGGGACCTGGTGACTCATGTAGGTAAGTGTTTTCACTTTTTTCTTCTTTGAAATTCATGTTTCCGGTCGCCTTTTCTGCGTTTTAGGACGCACTAGAATGCCGTGTACCCGATCCTAGGTGGAACTAGCCAAATCTATGCAACCACCCAACTGAGGTAGCGCCCATGTTTTTTGTTAGTACCAGGATTCGAGAAGGTTTTTCAGAGAATTCTATCTCCACGAAAAGCGCATTCATTTCCTCACTACACGATCGAGGTCTTCCTTAGACCTAACCACCTTAGGCCGATGAAGTCGCGGGTTGATGTGCAGGTTTGCTAAGTACTGTACCGTGGCACTGCCCGGTCGTGTGCTGTGCAGATTTGGGAACACTGTAGCAGACGTGGGCACATTCACGGGCAGGTGGTTAATCCTAATGGTATCCACAATCGATACCCATCTTGTACACGTCTGTGTGTGCAGGTACCACTCGAAGTATAAACACCGCACAATCGCTCACCTTAGCGTAGCTGGGCGACACGTGGTGATCCAGATTCAGTATCTTGTCGCCGGTCATCACGAACGCCTCGCATCGCGGGCTTCGCATCGACGACGGCGAGTCGCCGTGTGCGAGCGACGACGTGTCGCCGCATGTCGCCGACACCGGCGACGACGGATAGGCGGACAGCGCCTCGCGAGCGCCCGACTGCGCCACAGCCGCCATGAACACCCGTCTGAAATGGGCTTGATGTAAGAAGCTCTGCAGCAAGTGGAACACGCGACCAACCTCGACCGACGTTATGCGCGGAATGAGTTCGCTAAACACCTTAGCACGGAGAGAAGCTGAGAAAACAACGGACGGAGGCGAAGTCCTCTGACGATGAGGAGACAAATCGACCACACCGGCCATCGTAAAACAATGGGAAACAGATGGCGCCAGTGAAAGCGACTGCACGTGGGGTGGAAATCAATGATGTCAGTGTATCGCTTTGAATAGCAATAAAGCGACGATGGAGTTGAATTCAATTCAGATGAGATCGAGAATGCAATGAGAGCCGTTCTGTGTTTACATTCCATGGATGCATCGCGGAAGAAGAAAGCTGAAACATCCTAATATTCCGATGGACGGATAAAGCTTCAGACCTCTGAAGCAAAATGTAATTGTAAGTCCGACCACATAGGAGTCCACCATTTGTAATTATACTATAGAAGTCGAGAAATCAAAATAAAGTTCTTCCAAATATCGACCAGGCGTCTAGTCACGAGTACGACGATATCAGTTTTCAAAATTTCGAGTGATTACGGTAGATTACGGTAGGTATGAGAGAGTTAGGCAGTCTTCGTCAGTAGAATAGGTTTCAAGACCTGTGTGGTCGGACTTATTTTTCAACCTTCTACTTTGGGATGGAAAATATAGCACGAAAAATTGATAATTTAGAAACAATATTCCTAGCAATATTCCAGTATGGGCAAAATCGACAATCACGACACCGTTACCCTCCTCACCAGTACCTACCGTAAGCTACCGCACCTCACCTAAATGCAGAAACCAGATATCGTTTCGTGATCTGTACCCAAATATAGACAAAATTCGGGCAAAATCGGTGGCCATGACTTACTCACTCACACCTACCGTAACCTACCGTAATCGGCCAATATTTCGAACCCGGTCCCCCCCCCCCAAAAGACAGATTTCGGACAAAATCGGTGGCCATGGCTTCGGTAGCCTTACTCACCCATGCCTACCGTGACCTACCGTAATCGGCCAATATTTCGAAACCGGTCCTCACACTTACGTGATCTACCATACTATAATGGGCCGATGTTTCGAAAGTGGTAATCATAGAGGTGATGAGCGATAAGCATAGCAGACGCCGCTACGAAGCGGGACAGATGCTGAAGACTAAGAAGAAGAAGATAGAGGTGATAAGCACCCTGAACAGGCCTTGAAATAGGCTTGCGCGAAAAAATCCGAAACCCTCACTGTTTGCGTCTAATTTTTATACATACCTAACCACTTTTTTTAACTACAACTAACCATTAACTTCCACTTGGCTGATTAAAACTTCACCTTCAATCACTTTATTTTCACTGGACTGTCAATGAAAAACCGCACAATTTTTTACGCTTTCACAATTTTAACATTTATTTCGTCTTCACTTTATACAAGGCACTTTTATTTCTAGATCAGATACTTTTTAGTTTGACGTTGGATATCTTTGACATTTTGCAAACCAATTCAGACGTATTTAAAGCTCTAAGAGACCTCGTTTAAAATGAAGAAACAAAAAACCTACTAAAAGACAAACCCTTTTTAAAGTTTTATTAAATTTACACCTTCGTTGAACTTTTAAGAAAGAAAATGACTATACTGTTAGCTAACTAAAGCCGCGTGAGATACGCGCGCGTTTCTAAGCGCGCACGCTATGAGCCCCAGTGGCTCATAACGTCCCTCGCGGACCACTTTTTGCTTTGCGTGCTTTTTCTATCAAACTTCGACCAGAGGGGTTATTTAGGGTACTGACCACGAATCTGATATCCGTTTATGAAATTGCGACCGATTGCATAGATTACGGTAGGTGCTGGTGATTAATGCTGCCGAGGTGATGATGAACGTTTTCCCCCAAATGTCGCCCATGGGGGTTATTTGAGGTGCTGATCACGAGTCTGACATCCGTTTTTGGTACTACGGTGGAGTGCGGTAGGTTACGGTAGGTAAGGGTAATCGCCTACAGCCTTACCAGTCACCCGTCACCAGTCACCTATCGCAACCTACAAAGTCTACCGCAATACCAAAAACGGATGTCGGATTCGTGATCACCACTCCAAATAAGCCCCATAGGCGAGGTTTAGGCGACATCGGTGACCATGACTCCGACAACCTTACTCACCCGTACCTACCGTAACCTACCGTAATCGGCGAAAATTCCGAAGAAGGATGCCAGACTCCTGATTAGCACCCCAATTTGGGCAGGTTTCGGTGAAAATACTGACTTGAATAGATTTTATTGTAAAATTGGTCTCCTTCCTAGTAAAATTTTTTTAATCGATATACATAATGAAAACAAAGACAACTTTCTTGCTTATTCCTGTTGGACATTCTCCTATCACAAGTAGGAAACAGAAAAAAACATCTATAAAAAATAGGAGGCAGCAGTACAAAAAAATAGCGCGAAAAGTTATGAGCCACCGGTGGTTCATATTGTCGTCAATGTGATAAAATTTTGTCATTCGACCTCAAACCACATCCTTAGTTTTACCCTCCTGCGGCCAGATTCACCAACCGCTTACCGCCCTCTAGCGGTGAAACGTGCCGCCAAACCTGATGAGGATGAATGTCATATCAGGGGTTTTGCGGTATTTTCCCCGTTAGAGGGCGGTAAGCGGTTGACGAATCTGGTCCCTGATGTGTTGGAAAACAATGAGTTTACTTTGATAGTGCTCCGTGGTCGGGTTGCGCCACGGAATGGTTTTATACACTACAATGCCTATTGGAATGATAGTGTAATTGCATTCGTATAAATCTAGTAAACAGCATTTACACTATCAATCAGATAAACATCGCAGGGTTCAAGGCGAGTGCACAGCACAGTCTCTTCGCGCGAACATTTTTTTTTTGTGTCGGAGCACTTCAAAGGACGGCTAAGACACTGTTTCAGCCAAAAGAATAGAATCCCTATGCTCATTCAAAAAGTCTGCACATCTCTTCTTAACTCAGTGTTTTTCACACACACACACACACACACACACACACACACACACACACACACACACACACACACACACACACACACACACACACACACACACACACACACACACATTTTCTTAAAAGGAAAGATTATTCGGCCTTTTAGTTCATTTTTTAAGCATCAAGTGGCTGGTATCGAGATGTGAGCCCTCATAACGACGTTTGTTGTGATCAAAACTCTACGGCCAGGCTGGACTCGAACTCGCACCTCCTTCTGATCGACGGGAATGCTCTACGCCGTTACACCACCGGCGCTGTTTGATCGAACATTTGCTTCGTCATATTCACTCCTTTGTTATTTTTTATTCGCCTTTGTTATTAAGCGTCATTTCGAGCTCAGATGCGTTTATTTTCGCTTCAAAAGTGTTCGGTTTATAGCTAAAATTGCTCAGTTTAGAATGAAACGCTTCACTATAAAGTGATCGTAACAGTCCGAAAAGAACATCAAGAACGCTCCGATCTGTGCCAGAGTAAAGGATGCAGTTGGTTATAAGAAAAAAGGTTGTACGTTGCAAAAATATTTCCCAATAAAGCACCAATGCTGTTGAATACTATGGATCAGCCTGCCTAAACACTGCAGTTCTTGCTCCAGGTAGTGGGTAAAACTCCCACTTTCCACGTTGGCAGCCCTCCTGTAGCAGTGGCTCTGCACTGTTCGTGTTGAGCGGCCCGTTTGCAAAAACACTCCGTCGAGCCGGATTCGAACCAGCGACCTAAGGATAGCTGCTACTCTACAGTCCTCCACTCTACCAACTGAGCTATCGACGGCACATCGCCGCCGCACGAAGAGCGAACAATCAAAGCGCGGGCGAAAGGACGCCGCGTGTTGGCGCTTTACAACCGGGAAGTCTCGCACGATCCCCATCCATCCATACCCTGGCTTGCTTCTTTGTAAGCACAGACTAAATTTACAATTTTCATGTCGAATTCGACATTTTTCAAACCGAATTGGAGACTTTTTCCTGAAATTGGGCACTCTTCTAAACAAGCCCAACGCTTTTGAAACCGAACTGAACATATCCAAGTCGAAACGAGCTTCTTTCACATTAGCTAGAGAATCTCCAAAAAGGGATCTATCCTAATCGGGAGGGGCGACCGCAGAATGACTCAAATTGTAGTTAAGCTAGCTTGAATAAGAAAGGTAACACGAGTTCTCAAAATTTGATATTGAAACGACTTCAATGGAATCAATGGTTTTCTGAAAATTTATTTTTGATATAGGAGCCCTCGTTCTTTTTTTATAGAGCCAGTCGTCGAGTTGTTTTTGGCTTGTTGATTTTGCTGCTTTCTTATTCGCTTAAATGAAATAAATAAGTAAATAACCGACATCTCCTGAATTTAGATTTTAAAAATAATTTTAAAAGCCCTCGGATAGTGGGACAGAAGCTGAAGTTTTGTTTTCGGCTTAAATAACATAAATAAAGAAACAAACCACATCTCCCGAATTTAGATTTTAAAAGAACAATTTTAAAAGCCCTGGCATAGTGAGACAGCAGCTGAAGCTGTCGTGTAAACTCAAGTAAGGAATTGAAGACGCAAAACACTATATGCTTCCCTTCCGATTAGGATAGATCCCGAAAAGGTTAAAATAACTTCTTGACCAAGGAAAATTTTAGGTTGTTTTTTTTTTGCAGTTTTAATTCACCAAACCGGTAAATGATAGCATTGTTGGAAATTTTTATAAAATTCTCATTTTTAATGTTAAACAATGGTTTAGAGCTTGTTTTAAAGAGCAGGCAGGCAGTCATTTTTTAAAGCCAAAAAAGATTATGCCGTGCCCTCGTTCAAGACGTCGCAATTTTTATTCGAATGATAGAAACGTTTATGTTTGCGTGAAGTAACACAGATGAAAACGACACAACAACAACAACAACACAACTATACAAAACACACATATTCTCACTGCTGCTTTTCCTGCTCTTCTCGCTGCTTCATGTAAGCAGTATTAAACTATTGCTAATCATATAAAACCTGCGACGAGCTTTTGGAGTGCATGGCGCGATCTCGTCTTTCAGTGACTAAATGACGGCTGCCTTGTTGCGCCTTAAAACAAAGTTTATTTTTTTTCTCAAGTAATAAAAATTTCATAAAACTATTACCCTTATTTGGGCGGGTAAACTAAAAAAATTTCAAAGAAAGTGATATTTAAAATTTTCTTGGACAAAAATTATTCTAACTATCTTATTGAGTCCGTAATTTAACCTGCCATTCCGATTCGGAAGAGTTCGCTTTGATTTCAAAAGTCTTAGGCTAGCTTAGAAGAGTCTCCACTTTGACTAGAAAAATGTCAAATTCTATTTGAAAAGTGTTCAATTCGAGGTCAAAATGATATAGGTAAGCAAGACAGTAGATTAAAACGAGAATAGAAAAGGATACAAAAGAGGAATGAAATGTGAAAAATGCATAGACGGATCGAGTGATTCAAATAAATTTATACTATTAGGTTGACAACTAATTTCGTGGACTCTCAAGAATCTTCAGCAAAACTCTTTATTAACAAATAACTAATGACAATCTTTAATTGAAATAAGATCCCCCAGAACGCAGAAGTGCTTCCCATATATCAGGTAGCTGGTCTATCCCACGGCCATAGAATTATTGTGCTTTTAAGGCCAAGAATCTTTGGAGGTGCATTTTGACCCGGTCCACATTATTAAATCGTCTTCCAACCAGGAAGTACTGCACCGAACTAAAGGTGTGGTAGTCACTCGGCGCAAGGTCTGGGCTGTAAGGTGGATGAGTTTGACGCTCCCAGTCAAGGTCTTCTATTTTTTGAGGCGTCCGGTTTGCTACGTTCCCTCCGTTTGGTGGTGTCAAGAAGGTATTAACGTCTGGGAGCTGGTCAAGAACGGTCCCAGCATTAATGCTGTAATCTACTCTTCTCAACCTGGCCGCGCGCAGGCTGAACTCCGCTGGAATCGGTTCAGACAGATTTTCAGGAGCGGAATTATCTATCAGCAAGATAACGCCAGATCACACGTCACGAATCGGGAGCTTCAAAAAATCGAAGACCTTGGCTGGGAGCGTCTAACTCACCCACCTTACAGCACAAGCTGTGCGCCAAATGACTAGCACCTTCATAGCTCGCTGCAGCACTTCTTGGTTGGAGGACGATTTATTAATGCCGACCATGTCAAAATGCACCTCCAAGGATTCTCGTCTTCAAAAGCACAAGAATTCTACAGCTGTGAGATGGACCAGGTAGCTGACAAATGGGAAGCAGTCCCGCGTTCCAACAGATCTTACTTTTGTTTGAAAACTGTTATTTGTTAATTGTTTATGAACACTTTTGTTGAAGGCACTTGAGAGTCCACGAAATTAGTTGCCAACCTAATATTAAATAAATTAACAAGAATAATAATTAATAATTAATCGAGGAAGGAAGACTCCCGCTTCAATTTTGAAGGCATTCTATTTATTTATTTCTTTATTACTTATTATTACTTGCACATAAATGCGCGCACAATTCTAATAAAATCCATGGATACAACATGACTAGTAGCACAACAGGGTAATAAAGAAAAGTAAATTTCAATAAACTAAAGCTTAACGGCGTTATGTACTATTTGTAGAAAAAGAGAAAATTTGCTGAAAAAAACAAGTAGTAGTGGAATATTTTGATACAAGGCAAAAAATAGGGGCTTAAGGACTGCTTAGTGCAGGTATTGATGGAGAAGAGCAGTGGCCGTCCAAACACTGCTAGTCGAAATCGGAAACGACTTCATACACCTACTTAGTAGTGGTGGCTTGTCAACTCCATCACTCCATCAACACCCACGTAACGTCCGCTCTGTGGGAAGAGGAAAGAAAGCGAGAGCTTTTAGTGCTAGATAGGATACCAACCAGAAAAAGACATGAAAGGAAAAGATAAGAGCAACAATGGGAACAAGAACAGAAAGGGAATAAGCAAGAACAAAAGGGAATACGGAAAGTTATGAGCAGAAAAATATAACAAATTGGACCATGAATTAGGAATAGGAAACGTGGAAACAACTTGAAAAAAGGACGGCGTTACTCAATCCATTTTGGGATGCGCCACGCATTCTACCTCTACCGGAAATTCGAACCAGGGACCTGCTATCGGGTGCACGCGACAGCCGGCATCTACTCCGACTGCGCTACACGCGCCCGGAGATACAATTACACAACAACAACTTGCTAGCTTGTATCAAATCAAAGCATATCAGATCTATTAATCAGAGGCGAAGGAGAACGAAAGACTAAAATGTTGTCCTTAGGTGATCTTAGCAAGGTTTAGTGTGAGCTAGGTCTATCATCCTCAAGAAGAAATGGACTTCGAAAGTGTCAACTATGTATGGAAAAGAGCCCAATCTTAAGTGAAAATGGTTATAAATAGCTTCGACCTCGCCGCAAATTTTTTAATTTTGAAAACAGGTTGCGCCGTTTGTCAGCCTATTTGATCAGAAAGACATTCCACGTCCGATTCTCGATGAATCTTGGCATCTTTGACGTTTTAATCGACGAGTGTTTTCTTCAGCGTGACCAATATTGGTATAGCTCTTTATTGCGGCTTACGTTTCGGCGTCGTCGCCTTCTTCAGAGCCTGGAAAAGTCGAAGTCATCTGAGAAACTACCCTCCCAAATGCCATTTCGAAAAATGGCATTTGGGAGGATAGTTTTGAAATGGCATTTGGGAGAGTAGTTTCTCAGATGACTTCGACTTTTCCAGGCTCTGAAGAAGGCGACGACGCCGAAACGTAAGCCGCAATAAAGAATTATACCAATATTGGTCACGCTGAAGAAAACACTCGTTGATCAGAAAGAAGCTGCATGTCGAAGCGCCATCAAATTAGAAACCTCATCGCTTCTGTACTCTAAGCCCATGCCCATCCCAGCGAAAACTACCCTCCGTTCATCCACTATGTAGCTGGTAGCAGATCTCTCCTCTCCAAAAATGAGGACGAAATGTTAAAGTGCCCAATACTAGAAGCTTCGTCCACATGCCAGTTGCACCGACGCGGTGGCTTACTTCACTCATTAATTATATCCCTTTTTTCGACACTTTGGCTTCTGCGAAGAAACAAATCGTCTTCAGTTGAGATTGTAAATGAACTGCCAACTCGTGATGCATTCCTAAACATAAAATATAACGGCACACAATGCTCAGCAATTTTTCAAACGCTGCTCGGTGAACGTGGACACGGGAAGGAGCTCTGAGAATGCTCAGATTTGTGGCCGAAAATGAAGGACTCGAGCGCATGAACAACCCAGAAAACTAGCAGAGGATGAGAGTTCAGCAGGAATCACCCGAGTACCGGTTGGATTAACCAGCGCTGAATATCTCGCCGAAAGGTCAGGTGCGGTCGCGGCCAGGCTAAATCGGATTGAGTTTTCGCCAGCGCATTGTGCCTTTCAGCGACGGACGAGCACTCAGCGCAGGATTTCAGTCCGTGAAAGGAGTCGGAGTTTGTCAGAGAAGATTTGGCGGAGGCAGCCAAAAATCGCTCTATTGCGGATCATCGTCAAAGCCGAAAAAGGTGCGGCAAAACCCTTGCAGGTGATTGGGGCACAAGAACTGTCGCGCTTGAAAACTCCGAACATCCCCTACCCCAAGCCTCTTGAATTTTTGCTGAAGAAGTGAGAGAACAAATGAATTTAAGTGTAAGCTGTCATAACGATGTTTTGTTGCGATCAAAACTTCTAGCGCCAGACGGGACTCGAACCCGCATCTCCCCTGACCCGGCGGGAATGCTCTAACCCACTCCACCATCGGCGCCGTTTAATCGAACGGAACATCAACCTCGTGGGACCGATCAGCACTCACACGTATATCGATACGTGCGGGTTCAAGTCTCGCCTGGCGCTAGAAGTTTTGATCGCAACAAAACATCCTTATGACAGCTTACAACCTCGACACCAGCCACTTGAGGAACAGGAGAAGAAACTCATTAGGATTTAAGTGCTTCTTCTCCGTCCGCAAGCCGACGATTTTTCAGAGAATAATTAATGATGACTCATGGCTCAATGAGTCATTTCTTCCCTGGAATTCTACAGTATTCACCCCTGAATACCAAAACATCCTTCCTCTATCGGTGATATATGACACTTTTAATATAATGATAAAATTCCGTCCCGTCAAGATATTATTGGGATCTATCCTAGTCCGGGTGGGGGGGGGGCACATAACTAAAAAGTAGGTAAGAAAATGAATAGACACTTACCGAGCGGCTCCTAGAGAACGAGTTGGAACCTAAACCAAAAGCAAACGAACAAAAAATGAAAAATCGCCGCGGTTTTCCACCGTCTCGGCGGATAAAGAGCGACGGAATGGAGGCATGCCGCGTGCTGACCGTCGGCTGACATGTTATAACCAGGACCCAACATGGTGAGGAGGGCAGACAACTTTGCCGGCTTATAACCGTAACAAATGCAATTTTTTCGTTTTTTCTTTGTGACTTTTTCTTGTTTAGGGCCCTATGTTGTTCTGTAGGAGCCGCTCGGTAAGTCTCAAGTGAATTTGTTACATATAATACTTTTTAGTTATGTGGCTCCTCCCCGGACTAGGATAGATCCTATTATTGCTATGCTCCGTGACAAATATTACTGTCAATTTTACAAACCATGAAATGAAATTAAAAAGTGAAAAAGAAAACTTTATATTCCATATTCCATTCACCTTAAAGTGGACAGTATTTAATTTGAAACCAGACAGCTTTAGCAATAAAATGGGCATTCTGCGACCAAAGTAGACGTATTTCAAGTTTAAATGGGCGTTGTTTCACAAAGTCAACAATATATTTTTGAAAAAAAAATTGTTAAATATTCACCACGGCAATATTTCTTATGAAAAAAATAACTACGATGCCTGAACAAACACAACATTCTTTCCATTTGACCTTTTGAAAAAAAACGAAATAGCACGTTTCAACAACAAAACGGGCTTATCCTGATGTGCTGCAAAACAGTGAACCTGCTGGTCTCAGAAAGAGATGCCACCACGCATTCGTTCTATACGTTGCATTGCCTCTTGGAAACAGAAATTTTGCTAGCAATCGAATAAAAATTGCTAAGTTTCAGAAAAGAGCATGGCGCAATCTCTTTTTAGTAGATAACTAACAAATAGCCGCCTTCCTGGTCAAGCTTCAAATCATTGTTTGGATCTATCCTATTCCGGGGGAGCACATAACTAAAAACTAGGCAACAAAATGAATTAATACTTACCGAGCGGCTCCTAGAGAACGAAACCTAACCTAAAAGAAACCAAAAACGAACGAACAAACAAAAGATAATAAATCGCCGGGGTTTACAACCGTCTCGGCGGATAAAGAGCGACGGAATGGAGGCATGCCGCGTGCTGACCGTCGGCTGACATGTTATAACCAGGACCCAACATGGTGAAGAGGGCAGACAACTTTGCCGGCTTATAACCGTAACAAATGCAATTTTTTCGTTTTTACTTTGTGACTTTTCTTTTTTAGGTCCTGTGTTGTTCTGTAGGAGCCGCTCTGTAAGTCTTGAGTGAATTTGTCACATATAATACTTTTTAATTATGTGGTCCCCCGGACTAGGATAGATCCATTGTTTTTCCTCAAAAAATTAAAATTTTATAAATTTTCAAAATATGTGTTCTCTTGTTGGGTAGTAGATTAGAACTTCAAAGAAAGCTATCCAAAAATTTTCCTTGAACAAAAAATTATTCAACATTTTTGAAGAGCCTCCAGTTTAACGTAAAAGGAGCCCATTTCAATTTGTAAGAGTTCGTTTTGATCTGGAAAGTCTTAAGTTAGCTTAGAAGAATGCCCAATTTAATGTGAAAAGTGTCCAATTCAACGTGAAAATTGTATAAATTACATAATTAATTTGATCTACACAATTAAATGTGATGGCCAGCCGATGGACAAATCAGTTTTCTGTCGTCCCAAGAAAAGTCTGGTGCCAATTAGCCGCCGCGGGAAGATTCTTGGCTAACCTACACCTAAAATGGTACATATAAGCGAATGGCACCATCAAATGCCGAATAGACATCAAAAAGGAGCTCTTCATTCACCTTTTGCGAAAACCGTAATAGAGTAACAAGCTCAAACATAAAAAATTGCGTTAAAAATTGCTCAGTCGGAAACTTTTGCCAAATATTAGACACAACTTCTGAAAATGCCCTGAATTTTCCATATCGTTAAATGTCAGATTTTACTGAAGGAATTCCTTCGAAATTTAAATCGTTCATAACGGCACAGCTAGCCTAACGACACTGGGGAGTCTCACCAACCCTTTGGACATCTGCTCCATGCCGGTTCGAGCTATTGTCTCCACAGGTGGATAAGGACGAGAATGGACCAGAGACACATGACATCGCATGAGTACACCGAATCTACGTGATGAATTCAGAACGACAACGGAGAGCATACAAAAGTGCCGGAATTGAAAGCTTCTCAGTTGCCCCGTGATACACACACACAAAACAGAACGAACATCAATATTCGAAATCGCCGTGTAGCGCCAGTTTCGAATAGCTTCGTGAAAAGTGCCATCAGAATTTGTCAGAAGCACAGCGGTAAACGTGGCGAACGAAAGGCTTTCAGAAGGCATACGAATGGAATACGCTCGTGAGAGAGAAACGAAAGCCCGATAAACAAGGCGCACGACAACAGAGCGAAGAGAATGAGAACTGGAGCAAGCAAAAGCGACTGAAGTGGAAGCGGGTTTTTCGAGAGAATCTCATCTGGAGCGGCAGTTGAACGTGAAGTGCATGAGCGGAACGGGAGGGAAAACCTAATTACGGCCACCTATTCCTGTTAGAGGAACGGCTGCACGCTCCCCTGTACTCCGGTCTTGTGCACAATCACCTTCCAGACAAAACTAGTTCTACTCATGGCCAGACGCAACTAAGAAACTGCAGTAAGCAAAATTGTGTTATTCTGTCCGTGCGTCTGACCTTGCATCCGCTTGAAATCGTGACTCGGGTGTGAGCATTGCACTCTGTCCTTACTCAAGTATAGGCCTGTTCATAGTTTGCGACGGGAGCGGCGTTAGAGACTAAGCTGCTAGTAGAAGAAATACGAATCGATTAATGACGAACGGCCGTCTGGAAAAAATCAATATGTATTCTTCGCTCTGGCGAACTCTCGCTCCTGTCGCTCACGTCACAGATTATAGATAAACTGGCCTTAGGCCAAAAGAAGAAAATGGTAAAAGACCCCCTTCCTCATGTCCTCCGGTCCGTTCGTCTGTCCGCTCACAAATAATGGCCAATGGCATTATTTGTGAGCGGACAGACGAACGGACCGGAATTTCGATCTCATTTCAGTAATGACCGTTTGAACACATACCACAAGAATACGCTTTGGATAATGGACAGACTTCACCGCAGGTGAATAACAATAGCTCTCCGACCAATATTGATTGACATTATCGATTTTTGTCCATAGGTGGCCAAGTGAGGTGGAAGACAAATGAATGTTTGGTTCACGGGTTTCACAAAAAACCAATATCAATCGATAACATCAATACGCAATCAAAGAATCATGAAATAATCAATATCGATCGATAACATCACAAGTAATTAATATAATCACTAACTAATCAATAACGATCGATAATATTGACTGTAGAGTCGAGCCATCAGTCAAACCTGCCACTAGGTCGATCAACAAGCTGGCCCTACCATACATAAACGAGCCTATCCATCCGTCGCAACGGCGGGACAGGCTTCACATATCGATCTGCATTATCGATCGGTGCTCAGGCTTCATTTTCCAAGAAAGGAATCACGTGTATTTGATGCTCGATGAAAAGACTTTATAATACCCAGAAATTACCGATTTAAGAGCCATTATCAATTTAATCAATATCGATCGACAGCATCAACCTTTAGGGTCAAGCCCAGCATTAGGACTATCTAGTCTTACTGCATATAAGCAAGCTAGACCGTTCGTCGCAACGGCAGGAAGCGCTACTGTATCGATTGGTAATATTGATCGGTAGACAGGGTTCACATTTCAGGAAGAGAATCATGCGTATATGACGATTCATGAGCAAACATTACAGCGTGTAAACTCTTTCGGTCATATACGCAATATTGATAGATTTTATTGATTTTTGATTGAAAGAGGTTGGCATCACGTAGATAACTTGGGCGATGGGTATATCTTACCACAAGGAAAGAAGATTATCGATCGACCTAATCGAAAATCTTCTTTCCTTGTGGTTAGGTATAGCCATCGCCTATTAATTCTAAATTCTTAATTTTAAATCTGACTAAAACCGTTGCAGTTGGTCCACTCCTATTCTTCAAGGCTCCACGGTTTAGAAATAGAAAAAGGAAGCAGGCTAGATCACGGCTTTCTCATCTATGGGACTTTTATCCAACGTGCATCGGATGACACTACTTCAAATAAGTAAATAAATAAATAAACCTAGCCGAATCGATCGATATCATCAATTTCTGACTAGAATTTTTGGGTTGTGAATATCCTGCTATACACATAAGGGAGCTAGCGTACGTCCATCCTTTCAAGGGGTCTACAAGACGTCGTGGCACAAGCGTTTGCGATTCAGAAGACTTCTCGTGCATAAATTCAGCGACGTTTCTGAGATCAGCCTGCAGTCAGAGCGGCTGCTAGGTGGGTAGCGGCGTACCTTAGGCACTAGTTAAGTGAATCATCTGCCGCCTAGGTAGATGTGAAGCAATCGTGCGGTTTTCAGCATTCAGAGTTCCGCCCCTTATAGCCGTTCAGTGGAAATTTAGGGCAAATAATCACTTGAAGCCAACAAATCATTTCGGAAAAACCCCCAGACGTCGAGGAGCTAGCCGGACAGAGGTAGACGACGATGTCCGACACGAAATGACGACGGCGATGAACTCCGCCTATCAAGTGACCTTCTCGAGGACGAGCGCCGCCGGCCAACGCTCGTAAAACGCTCGCTATCAGTCCGGTTTAGCAGTGATTCACATCTGTTTCACACCATGTTTTCCCTCCGACACTCAATCGATTCTGGACCGCTGACAATCAGCTGCGGCTTCTATGTATGGGAAGCGAATTTACTCTTTATCTACTATCGGCTCGCTGAATTTCCGACAAGCATTCAAGGACGGATTCTTATGAAACTGAAAAGAGAAGGAACTAGGTGAGCATGGTACTTTGAGATGAGATACACAGGGTGTCTCAAAAGATGTATACACTGTTTGGTAGGTGATAACTTTGCTCATAGGTACTGAAGAAGTTAAGGGCTCGTATAGAAGCTTAAGAAAAAAGAAACTTTCCGACATATGAGCGGCATGGAATGCGCCATGCACTCGTCTGAAATTTTGCATTTTACACTCGATTGATTGCGTTCCGCTTGAATATTTGCTATAATTTCTCTACAAAGTGGCCGTATCGATTGATTTGTGCTTACTTTACAGTTTAAAACTTTAAAACACATCACAGCTTGTGAAAAATGCAGGGTATCCTAAAAAATGCAGGTACTATTTGAAAGGTTCTAACGTTGCTGCTAAAGAAGCTTTTGAAGATGTTTGAGATTCATATGCAAGCGCAGGATAACGAGATTTCTGTGGCGTGAAAATAGTCGAGATTGCGCCATGTCCCAGCCTGAAAACTTGCATTTCGGGCTTGATTGATTGTGCACGGGCTGAATGCTTGTTACTACTTGGCTAGATTAACATATGCTGTGCTTCTCTTAACGTTTAGAACTTGACAATCACGTGAAATACACGTGGCATGCGAGTTTATTGAGTGCACAATTTAAATGTGAGCAGGAGCCTCATTTTCCAAGGAGGATTGTGTGGACCAATGAAGCTGAGCGGAGAGGATAACCAGATAATTGCAGCTGCTGGGAGACGGAGAACGTTAAAAGAAGCACGGCACAGGTTAATGTGGCCAAGTAGTAACAAGATTATTACAGGCATTCAACACATGCACAATCAATCGAGTCTGAAATGCAAGGTCTCAGGCGTGGGCACGGCGCAATCTTGACTAGTTGTACGCCGGAGAAATCTCATCACCCTGTGCTTTCATATAAGTCTCAAGCATCTTTAAATGCTTCATTAGCAGCACACACTGCATTTTTTCGCAAGCCGTAGTGTGTTCTTAAGTTTTAAACCTTAAGAGAATCGCGAATCAATCGATACGGCCACTTTGTGCAGACACTATAGCAAGCATTCAAGCGGAACACAATCAATCGGGCGTAAAACGCAGGGTTTCCAACGAGTACATGGCGTAATCCATGCCGCTCATATGTCAGAAAGGTTTATTTTCTTACGCTTTCATAGAACTCTCAACTTCTTTAGTGTCTTTGGTGTGAGCAAAGTTATCGCGTTTCAAACAGTCCATACAATTTTTTCACGGGATGCAGCTTCGATCTGTGATTGCAAATTATGTGTTAAAAATATTAACTGCGCATGTAATCCAATAAACATCGAGCACTAAATGAGGTCATGGCGCCGGCCTATGGTATGATGCACCGGAAAATTTTCAGCTTTTCTTCGTTCTGAAAAAAGCCGAGGAGCTTTCCATATAGAACTGACGTACATATAAAAAAATTTTGGCCATCGAAACAGTATAGTCACATGTCTTGGACACCTTTTATAGCCGCTTTATATGGGAGGGCTAACGTACAACTTTCTTGAGGCATCTTCAGTTTGATTCCATAGATGAAACTTTGATCTAAAAGGTGCCCAGTTTGATTTGAAAATTACGAATTCGAGTTGGGAGTTGGCAAGAAAGCAGTTTGGATCTATCCTAGTCGGAGGAGGGGGGGGGGGCACATCTAAAAATTATGCATCAAATCGAGTTGAGACTTACTGAGCGGCTCCTACAGAGCAAGATAGAACCTAAATTAGAAAAAATCACGAAGAAAAAAAAAACGAAAAATTACATTTGTTGCGGTTGTAAGCAGACAAAGTTATGTGCTCTCCTCACCATGTTAGATCTCGTTACAACATGTCAGGTGACGGTCATCACGCGGCATGCGGCTTTATGTGCCCTCCTAACCATGTTAGACCCTGGTTATGACATGTCAGGCAGCGCTCAGCACGCGGCATGCCTCCATTGCGTCGCTCTTTGCCCACCGAGACGGTTGTAAAAACCGCGGCGGTTTTTTTTGTTGTTCGTCAGTTCGTTTTTTGTTTCTTTTAGGTTCCATCTCGTTCCTTAGGAGCCACTTGGTGAATAAGTCGATTTAATACACACATGTTCTAGATATGTGCCTCCCCCGTCCCTCCCCCCCCCCCCCCCCCCCCGACTAGGGTAGATCCAGCATGTTTATGTAGAAAAACGTTCAGTTTTCAGCCACAATGCCACGTCAGAACATCAAAAAGCGCAACAAGAAAGTGGAAATGAGCTATAAGAGTGCACCCTGAAAGCAGACAGTGGGCTTTATGTGTAATCTTGTCTAGATCACGTCATTTGGACGCCAGTTGTATGTAGACCAAGGATTACATTTAAGAACATTTAAAGTCGTAAATCGTAAAACACTTGCTAAAAATCGCCCTGAACCGTAAAATCGTAAGTCGTAAATCGTAGTTACGCACACCACTGGCCTTGAGTAAATGCTGCTGGAGCTGTAGGCCTTCATAACAAGGCTTCAGTAAGAAAGAAACTGAAGTACATAGGTCGCTATTCTTCACGCTGGTCCTCGCCGAATCATTGAAGCCAGGTGGCCAGCTGCAATAAATAGCAGCTGAATAATCCAGAATGCCAGGCCCATCATCTCTATGAATCGGCAGATCTGAAATGTAGCGGATAAGCCTAGGATACGTTTTAAAGAGTGCTGCGACGAGAACGAGTGTTTCTAGCAGCGAGTGAGTTAGAACGTTTATAGAGCATAAAACTGTCGCAAAAAATGAAGTGCATTCATAGAAATCTCATGTAGGCGATCATCGGTAGCATTTACAAGGAGAGCCTCCAAAGTGGCGGTGAGCTTTTGCGATGCAATTTTTACAGGATGTAAGGTCCCGTATGAGGAGTCCAAAACCATGGTTGATTTTTTCCGGAATGCTCTTCTGTGGTCGAAATAAAGCGTAATAAAGCGTGTGGAAGCGTGTCTGCGAAGTTTGTCAAGCCCTGCTGCCACTCTACTCAATGTGGTCGGGTGGCGCAGTGGATAGGGATGTCGCATCTCGGCCGGAATGAGTGGGTTTAACGGTTCGAATCCCGGTGTCGCCATAGTTTTTGTCCACATCTGCTCGTTATTACAATGTGCTTGCGTGACCACGGAAGTCAATTTGTACACGATTATTGCTTTTCGCGAGTGTTACGTATTTACCGGTATCAAACCAAATTCATGACCGATCCCGTGAGGTGTATGAGTTTGTGTGCATTTACGGTATCGCTGCTGATCAATTTGCACACGGTTAATGCTTTTAGTAAGTGAATGTAGCCCTTTTCTGCTTTCATTTGAATTATCTCCTAAAGGATCGTATTTGCACTGTATTGAATCAGCAACGATACAGTAAATGCACAGAAACTCATATACTTCACGGGATAGGTCATGGATTTGGTTTGATACCGGCAAATATGTAACACTTGCTAAAAGCAACAATTGCGTTCAAATTGACTCCCGTGATCACATAAGCACATAATAATAACGACCCCATGTGTGCAAAAACTATGGCGTCACTATGAATCGAACCTTAAAACTCACTCGGTGTGGCCGAGAGGCGACATCGCTATCCACTGCGCCAGCCGACCACATTCGGCTAGGTGGCAGCAGGACGTGATGATCTTCGTGCTCACGCACCAACACGCCTTTTCCGACCATAGAAGGGCATTCCGAAAAAATAACTACTGTTTTGGGCTCCCCACACAGGGCCCTACATCCTGTAAGAATTGCATCGGAAAAGCTCACCGCCGCTTTGAAGACTCTCCTTGTTAGTAAATCGTAGACGACGAGGTCACAAGGATCGGTGCAGAACACTGCCCTCTACGAGTGCCGGACTTCTATCTATCGATATCGCACAAATGCACTTTATGCACAAATGACGGAGGATAACGGTCGACGTTGGTTAATACGCTTGCAGGACGCGCCACGCATTCTACTTCTGCGGCGTATTCTGGAGGCAGTTTGAATGGCTATTCGGCCTATACAATGACTTGCGGTAGCCAACCATAAGCCAATGCCGTTCTCGGAGACATTCGACGTCGAATTCATTCGAATTCTTGAAAATTTTCGGCATCAAATTTATTCCTCCATTCATTAGTTCGCTAACATTAAAAAAGCAGCTATACATAAAAGCACACAGAGTTAGTCAATTCTTCCAATCCTTTTGGGATGCCCCATGCATTCTATTTCTACGGTATATCGTGGGGGCAATGTGAATGGGTCTTCGGACTACACAACGACTAGTAGTAGCCAGCCGATGGATAAGCTAATGTCGTTCGTTCGCAAATTTTCGGCATCAAATGAATTCGTTATTCATTCGCTCCAAAAATTTTGGCATCCAATTTTCTCCTTTAATTATTCGATAAGTCGAAAATAAGGTGGGCCGGCCACGTAATGCGGTTCGCAGACACCCGCTGGACGAGAGCCGTTACCGACTGGATTCCGCGGGATGTCAAGAGAACACCAGGACACCCACCTCACGTTGGTCGGACTTCTTCGTGAAAGCCCTGAACGATCGATATGACGCTCTTCGTGTCCCTCGAGCGAGGAGTATCCATTGGATCACTCTGGCACGCGAGAGGGACGAATGGAGACGCTGCTGGCACCCGCTCGAGCAAGTCGATGATCAACGGGTGATACAGGTGATTCATTCGATAAAATTTTTGAAAAGCACAGCTATACATAAAAATCGATGGCGTTAACCAATCCTTTAAATCTTTTGGGATACGCCATGCATTCTACTTCTACGGTATATCGAAGAGGCAATTTTAGTGCGTAATCGACCTATACAATGACTTGTGGTAGCCAGTCAATGGATGAGCCAGTGTTTTGTTCTTCCCGAACAAGTCTAGAATCAATTCACCGACCTGGAAGGCATGGAAGGTGTCGCTGGCCCAGGAGGGGAATCCGCTACCACTGCCCCTGCCCCCATGGATCTACATCTCTGACATCAAATCGCAGAATCTGGAGGTATGATAGCTGCAAGCCAGTGAGGAAGCGATTCGAATCTAACGTCAATTTGATATGCATGAAACGGCGCTTTTTGCCTAAATCACACTGGTGGATAATTAACGACTCCGGCCTTCGATAGAGGATCAGGTTTGGAAACCTGCCCCACATTCTTCATTTTGATGGTCGTGTCGCCAGTCATGATTTCCTTTCGAAGCCCCATATACTGTTCAGGGATGTTTACAGCTATCGCGGAAAGCTCCTTCATCGATTTGAAGAAGCGCTTAATCGAACTAGAAGTTCATCATTAGTTAGTGCTGTGCCGCGGGCCGTAAGATGGGATATACAGTGAAGTTCAAAAGTTTGTGAGCGTTTGTATTTTTCGAAATAACTTGCCTTAGAAAAGCCCTAACAGAGTGAAATTTGAATATATGGTAGCAAATTGGATCGCAATAACGACGCTTTGACCTATGTTCGTTATTATCGATTTTTTGCGGCCGTGCGCAATGGTCAACGGTGAGCTGTTAAAGGGTCGTTTAGTGTCCGCGCGACGCGCGACGCGATGCCAAGCGTAGTGGCTCAATTGATCAATTGCGTCGTTCGATCAATATGGCCACTACATATGCATCGCGTCGCGCGTCGCGTGCACGCTAGACAAGGCCTAAGGGCCCGTTTATACTTCGACGCCGAGCGACGCGACGCCACGCATTGTGGCCACATTGATCGAGCGACGCGATCGATCCATTTGGCCACTATGCATGCCGTCGCGTCGCTCGGCGTCGAAAGTATAAACGGGGCCTAAGGCATCGAGTGTATTTGTCAATACGTTTTCTTATGAAGCCAGTATAGTAGCGTTCTGACATACTGTAGTAATTCCCTGTTACGTCGAGAGGAAAGAATGTCTCTGCTGAAGTACAAGAACCCATTTTTCGACTTGTCCAGAAGAAAGTCTCTTATCGCCAGGTAGGACTACTTTGCGGATGCGGAACTTGGACAGTTGCTGCAATAGTTAAGAAAATAATAAAGCAGTCCGGAATCCTGATTTCTAGATAAGACTGTCACCTAGAGGATGTCGAGGGAAAACCAGTCGCTGACCGCCGTCGATATAAAGGATCACCACGGCTTAGATGTGAGTCTCAGCAAGGTCAAACGTGATTGAGATCATCTGGGGCCGGATTCGTCAACGACTTGCGTAACTTTAACGGAGAATTGTAAGCTTATCAAGCCATATGATGAGCAATAAGCCGCGTTAAAGCTCAGATAACGCGGATTATCGTTCACCACATCGCTTGATAAGCTTACAATTCTCCGTTAAAGTTACGTAAGTCGTTGATGAATTCGGCCCATGGACTCCATGGAAGAAGTTCCGTTAAGAAAGCTTTCATCAACAAGAAGAGCAGGGAAGCTAGTTTCTGATTTGCCAAGGAGGATTTGAGCTAGACGATAGACGACTGGAAAAAGCGCTTTTCAGCGACGAGAGCAAGTTCAATTTATTTGAATCTGATGGACTACACTACGTAAGACGTCCAAGAGGCGCGATGTACGACAGAATGTATCAACTGCCAACTAATATAGTGGAGCTTACTCAACTATTTGAATAATTATTCGAATAATTTACTATACTGTACTATTCGAATTCGAAACTTCCCGATTCTCAAACACTCGATTTCCAACGGATATTCGATATTCAGGAAGTTTCGCGTGTTCGGAAACCAGGAGCTATTCGAATAGTCGAATAAGCACAACTATATCAACTACTAAACATGGTCGCGGAAGTGTTTTTGCATGGAGATGCATCCGTATTACAGATGAATCCCCATGCAAAAACACTTCCGCCGCCATGTTACACGGAACTGGCCCTATTTACCACATCAAAGGAGTTATGGACTTCTAACGCTGCCGGAAGATTTTTATTAATGTAATGCTCCCACAAACTAGAGAAGCTTCCCAAACGCCGTAGATTTTCCCAAACCTGTCTCGAAGGCGGTGAAGGAGTGGTTCAGTGAAAATGGAATTCATCTTATGTGGTGGCCTTCTTAGTCACCGGATTTGAACCCAATCGAACACCTTTGAGAACACCTTGCTAGGAGTTTAGCAGGTCTCACAGCAAAAAAACGAGGCCGAAAAGTTTGTGCAGTTGAGACAAAATGGGAAGGTATCGAACCCGACGTGATAAGCAAACTTCTAGTCGAGTTCATGCCAAGGAGACGTGAAGCTGTAATTAAAGCAAAAGCTTTTGCAACTCGTTATTAATAAGGCTACGTATACTTTCATACACGTTTCAGTGTATATCTTGTCTGACTTTGGTAATAAAGAAGACCGACATACAATGCTATATTTGAAAAATTTGTAAATTGTCACAACATGTCTAAATTTTACATTTTTAAAGCTGATTTGAAACGAGTTCTTGCGAAAAAATATGCAATGAAGTACCTAGCTCTGATCAACCAAAATTGCGGTCATATTCTTCGCTAAGAAAGTTCAAGCAATGCGTCGTCAGCACACAGCCGAGCTTCCAAGAAACGGAGGGCCGTTCGCCAGCCTACACACATAAGCCGTAAGCCATTCGGCGTGATTCTCTCACAATCCGTGGAAAAACGCCGCCCGTAAACTTCACAATCGCCAGATGGCCGTCGGCATTCGCTACGTCGACACTAATAAAAGGACTAGCACGCCGTCGCACGGCGGACGGCCTTTTGTTAGCGAAACACGCTTGAAACAATCACTTCCAAGAGGGCATTCACATGTGCACAACACTTTGGGAAAAAAGAAAAAATGACAGAGCCAATAAGCACAACAACAAGGATAAATGTCGGCGTTAATCTATCCCCCGCGAAATGCTGTGGCGTAAAGGCCGCCACAGACTTCTGCGGCGCCGCTGCCTTATGCTTAACCATAGGGCAGAGACGCAGAGCTCGCCTCCAGCGGCGCCGCTGCTCTATGCTTAACCATAGGGCAGAGACGCAGAGCTCGCCTCCAGCGGCGCCGCCAGCGGCACCGGCGGCGTCGCTGGCGGAAATGACTTGAATCATTCCACCCGGCGGCGCCGCTCCAGCGTCTGTCTGTCTGCGCTCTGCGCTCTGCCCTTTCGCGGCGGGATCCAGAGCGGAGACGGTCGATGCGGGCGCGCGATCGTCAT
The DNA here is from genome assembly GCA_947396885.1 of Heligmosomoides polygyrus polygyrus. Taxonomy (NCBI): domain Eukaryota; kingdom Metazoa; phylum Nematoda; class Chromadorea; order Rhabditida; family Heligmosomidae; genus Heligmosomoides; species Heligmosomoides polygyrus. Next base: position 103,806,258 of record OX377201.1, read on the forward strand.
CGGGGCGCGTTATTGTTAAGCACCAGTCGGTCCCCACTAGAAACAGTACAGTACCTCGCCGTCACGCTCTCACTGATGATGAGTCAAGCCGCTGAGCGGTTTCGCCGTTCGCCGAGCGGCGCCGCAGAAGTCTGTGGCGGCCTTAAGGCCCCGTTTATACTTCCGGCGGCGAGCGATGTGACGTCATGTAAAGTGGCCAAATTGATCGAACGCGTCGCTCAATCAATGTGGCCACCACGTTGCATCGTGTCGCTCGACGTCGACTCAGCATAGCTGCCCGGAAAACAGAAGCTGCCGATTTAAGTCTCGCCTGGCGCAAGAGTTTTGATTGCAACAAAACGACGTAAGAAAACGACAAATTGCACCAGCTTCCTCCAAGGCTCTCCCAGTCATCTTGATGCATAGTTCTTTTTTCACTCAAGCCACAAAAACAGCTTAGAGCGCAGCGCGTGCTGTACACTAGTTATCCTCTCCTGTTACAACTGAGCACTTGCCACCGACGAACCGACCGATTCAAAAGGACTCCAAGCGAGCATTACGTGGTGACAAGGACGCAGTGGCGCCCGCGGCACATGGGTCCCGACGCGAAGGGCGTACGTTCGCGCGACCACTCCGGGACGCACTATGAACGGGACGCAATCAGCAGTCTCCCCTCTCGTCCTCACTGTGAGCGGTCGGCTCAGTTCGTCTGTCGCCGTCTCGAGAGGTCGGTTCGTCTGCTGTCGTTGATAGTGGACATACACTTCTACAACCGCGCAGGATTATGGACTCGACCACAACAGCAGTGCCGAGTTCAGACCCGCGGCTTGCGCTTGGGGACAACACCCGTAGGTAACCGGGTGAAGATTGCCTTGAACTCGTAGGATATTGTGTTCTTCTTATTGGTATTGTGTGCGTTTGAGGTTTGATATGATTGTGTATATCTAACGCGCAGAGCCACAGCCGAGACTGTGAATGTCTTAGGCCTATGTTATACTTCGGCGACGCTGTTGCCGGCGACGTCGGCGACAGTGTTACGCGGGCTGCTACGCACTGCGTAACACTGTATAACATAGGCCTTATTGAGAAGAACGGCAGAGGCCGCAGAGTGAAGTTCAGTTCAGTTGCATACGCGAGTCACGTGAAAAGGGGCAGACGCCAGCGCACGGCATTTGGACCCAGGTTACCAAAATAAGTCCGCACTGGCGCACGGTATGACCATTTGAGACAAATTGCCTCATCATAGTCAGCAATAAAAGCCTAGGAGAAGATCAATTACGGAAGGAATCCAGCAGTAAAGTAGGAAAATTCTAAACGCGACGGGCTATTCGTTTGGAATACAAGAATGGCCGATAAGAGCAGAATCTTGCAATTCGGGCCGTCTTCAACACATTGATGAATATCGTGCTGTGTGGTGTTTAATGGGATTCGTAAAACGGCCGGTAGCAGCGGAAAAAGAAAACGCGTGTCCGGCTAAAAACTGAAGCGATAACGATACGATTTCGTCACCGTGGATGTGAATGAATTTCTTTGGCAGGCGAAATAAAGGAACAAATTTCGTCACATGTCGCGAAGGTGAGCAGCATTGGGAGATGGGAGCGCGCCGGCCAATAACAGCCAAGCAGAGCACGGACAGAACACATACCAGCCAATCAGGGAGGGTACCGACTATACACACGCTCTTTGAATGGCACGCCCACTCAATGCGATCTGATTGGATGGGGGATTCCCATCCCCAATGCTGCTCTTCTTCGCGACATTAACCCGAGCTGATGGGATCAAGCACCACCAGGTAAAACCAAATTATTTATTAGAGCCGAGCACGAGATTAGGCCCCGTTTATACTTAGTCGCGGCGCGACGCGATGGCCACGCAATGAGGCTCAATTGATCGATCGCGTCGCACAATCAATATGGCCACTATACGTGGCGTCGCGTCGCGCCGCGACGAAGTATAAACGGGGCCTTACATTTGATCCGGACAGATAAGGATTTTGTCCTGATTCAGCCGTGCAGTCGTTGGTAAACCAACTACAAAGCTGAGCTTTAATTGAAAGCTATTACCAAACTTTTCTACCAAAAAGAATATTCTGCTCCCTTTAAAATGCGTTCATTTGGACTATATGTAGGTCTCTTTTAGCTTCAAAAAAGCCCATTTGATTTGAAAACTGTCCAGTTAAGGAGAAAATTGTGTACATAAATCGCACCACCATAGGAGAATTGCAGCAGAATGCGGAAAGCAACGCAGACGTGTTGTCTTTTTAAATGGCCGTCAGCAGAAGAAACGGGTCGGCGAGGAAATTCATATGACACAGCGAACTATTAGCACAATCGATCATGCAAAAACGAAACCGCTTGAGCAGCGGCTATTGAAAAAAGAACTGAAGAACACATTCGAACGGAAACTAAAGGAGTCGGATAGGCAGATCTTCACGTCCATGAGAATTCGCCATGTACGGACTAGCGTTGTGCATTTGTGAAATTTTATCAAACCAATGAAATCGATCTCGAAAACTTTCGAACGAATGAGTGAACGAATTTATTCGATAATTTTCGAATAATTCGTTCAAATCAGCTTCTGTGCCTGAAGAGCTGAAATCTCCAAAATCGATGTTCGAATAAAATTATGCAATTATTCGATTTTCGAATAAAGTTGAAATATTTGACTTTCGAACTATATATGAATATGATAGGATATGGCTCCATTTTGATGTTCGAATTCGAATGAATATTCATTCGAAGACCTAGAAACATCGGATATTCGACTAATCGAATAATTACTTACTTACTTTGATACTTTAATGGTCCTTTTGTCGGCTGGAGCTCTTCTCAGCGGGACCACAACTCTTAGAGAACGCTCGATCTCTGGCTGCTTGCATCTGAATCAGACTCCGCTTTCTGAAAGATCTTGAGAATGAGTCTGCCCATCGCGTTGGCGGTCGTCCCAGTGGTCTCTTATGGTCTCTCCGCCGCCATTCTGTGACACGGAGACTCCATCTGTCGTCCTTTCGTCGAAGCAGGTGTCCGGCCCAGCGATATTTGGACTTCTTCATGTACTGCAGCGGGTCTGCTAATTGCGACTTCTCCCGTAGCTCCGAGCTTCGTAGGCCTTCTTGCCATTGCTGACGAAGGCTCATCCTCAGAAAACATCTCTCCATTGCACGATGCGTAATTTGCATCGCTCTGGCGATTGTCTTGTTGTCGGGCCAGGTTTCCGTCGCGTAACACATCGCAGGCCGTTCAGAGGCGTTGAATATCGAGGCCCTGAGGCCGGCATCCTTGACCTGATCGGTGACTTCGCGAATCGAACTGATGGCTGCCAATGCTGCGTGTCTCCTGCGGGCGGTTCAGGAGCGAGGTCGTTATCCATGTTCAGCTCTCTTCCCAGATAGACGTAGGAGTCGACCTGTTGCAGAGCGACTCCATTTAACCTTACGAGTCCCGTGTCACACCACTGGTTGACCATAAATTGCGTCTTGGACATATTCACGTCCAATCCAATCTTCATACCTGCCACATTGAGCTCGTTCAGCATTTCCTCGACTTCTGCCGTGCTGGTAGAGATGAGAACAATATCGTCGGCGAAGCGAAGGTTGCTGATCGGTTTACCGTCAACAAGGTAGCCTTTGTCGCCCCAGTTCAAGTCCTTCATGGCATCCTGGAGTGCCGCTGTGAATAGCTTGGGAGAAATCGTGTCTCCCTGCCGTACTCCTTTCCCGATAGGAATTTTAAGCTTTCGATCGAACAGCTGGATGGTAGTCGATGTGTTCGAGAAGCATTCGCCGAGAAGTCGGATGTAGGGCGATGGTATACCAGCATGAATACTCGAATATACTCTTTCGAGCACAATTATAATACCCCTATCCTCTATCCAGCGTGCTATGGGAATTGATGGAGATCGTTCTCGCCACAGACTAGCATTCCTGTCATTGGATGAAAAAGGAAGACGATTTTTTGGGCAATAAACGGATCACTCACGCTTCCACATAAGGCTATATTCTCTATCCTCCTTTTACCTCCTGTAACTTCAGTGAACTTTAGACTTCACACTCTACTCAGCATCACCCAGAAGTACTATACAGCTCCTATCTTTTGGTTTTTGGCGGAATAGGCGCCAAAAACTGCTGCTTTTGCCTTTTTCCTCTAACTCGTCAAAGGCGCCTATTCAGAAAACCAATGTTACCATCCGAATTCAATCTGAGTGGTCTAGGCAATGATATAGTGGTTTTTCAGTGGTTTTAGAAGAAAATTGAGACCTATGCCTTTCTACAAACCGCTGGATGGTACCTATATCGTTGGATAGATCGCCCGCGTGGGTTCGGATGGTCAAATTTATTTTTTGAATAGGGCACTTGGAAGGCCGTTAAGGGAAAACGACAAAAGGTGCGGGTTTTTATGTTTCCTCCACCCAAAAATCAATAGACAAGAGCGGTATTGTATAGTGCATGTCGCGTGCCATGGAGAATCGCTTAGGGCTTTTCTAAACAATTCCACTACTCTCATCTGTAACTGGAGGCATTTTTCTCTTGTTTTCTCTTCGAAACTGTGTTCATCTGTGATCGAAAAAAAAGAGATTCTGAACCCCTGACAGACCTTTCTTGCACGTTTGCAAAGATCCAATTTTGAATTTCAAAAAACACTGGCTTTTCGATGTTCAGCTGAATTAGAAGCCCCCTCTACAAGATCGTCACTCATAGCTTACACACTGTAAAGGATAAAATGCGGTTTTAATCGATTTCTTTCTTGGATGCGCCATGCATTCTACATCTAGGCGATATCGACAATCTGGATGCACATGTGGCCTGCAGAATGACTTGCGGTGGACAGTCGATGGAAAAGTCAGCGCTTTATCCTTCCCAGGCAAGTATGGTGTTAGTACGCCGACTCTGAAAGGGTGGAAGGTGAGTTGTCATGGGTAGGACTCGAAGCAAGATCCTAGATTCGGTATACTCTTCTAGGCTTCTCATGAGTTCATGAGAAGCCTAGAAGATCAAAACACTTCCTGGCTGCCGACGACAGTGTCCATTCTTCCACAATTTTTACAGCACGTCTCATTACAATCCGACGTCGCTGTGGTGGAGAGTCATTTTTTGAGAAAACTGAATGATGGATAGGCGCAGTTGCTGATGGTTTTCTGGCAGTGTCGTCCTTGAGACGCTGTTCTAGGACCACACAAGCGGCATCATTTCCCTTAAATGGCTATGAAGGCGTTGCCTTGCCACAAAACAAGTAAAGGCTAGTTCTCTCCACAGACGACTCTCCTTCAGAGATGAATCACTTTCTACTCTTTCAGCACTTCGTCGGATACTCCATACTTAAGCTAGATTGCCGGTGGTTTAGTTTATGTCACACCAGTCGGTCACGGCTTACCTCAAACTTGGGTAATTAAACCAAAACCGTATTTTGTGCAAATCTGATAAAGCTCAAAGCGAAAATTCTTCTACAATATCCCACTATCCCACGAATCGTCCTATGATCGCGAGAAAGCCGCTATAACACTAGGCGTATGTTATACAGATCAGTGAGGTGCTCTGAAGTTCAGCAACTTCCCCTTAACGCTGTACAGGAATAGGATGCTTGTTTCACTTCCAGGACTAGGCTGTTCGCTGCTTCGATATTGCTGCTCAAAATCATCTCAAACTCAAACTTCTAGTGAATATGTTGTGAAATAGACACGTCCGGTAAGGATGAAATACTGACCCTTAGATTGGATGGCCATCGCAAGTCATTGTTTAGCCCATGTATGCATTAAAAGTGTCTACATGACATTCCGTGGCACTAGAATGCGTGGCGCATCCCAAAAGAAAATGATTAACGCCGCCCTAAATCCTTCCTAGGAACGAAACTACTTCGAAATCGACAAATCCTTAGGGTATGCGCCATGCACCATGGATACCGTCATGACCGCATCATTCCAAAGTCGTTCAGATGGTAACGAACTTGTCTGAGAAGGCTAGCACGCCGATATTTCCATCGACTGACCATCACACTCGACTCCGTCGAAACTGAAACGGTCATCGACGCCCTGCTCACTCAGGGGTTCCTACTCAGTACATCAGCGTCCTTCGAGAGCTGTACAATGGATTCACGACCAAGATTTCGCCATTCTACAACGACGTCGTATCGACGTGAAAAGAGGGGTTCGGCAGGGGGATACTATATCCCCGAAGCTCTTCAGCGCCACCCTCGAAAACGTCATGCGCGAACTAGAATGGGAGGACATGGGAGTAAGGTCGACGGCCAGCAACTACATCATCTTCGCTTCGCTGACGACATCGTGCTCATAACACCGAGCATCAGCCAGGCGGAGCGAATGCTGGCCGACTTCGATCGTGTATGTGGGAACGTTGGACTGCAGCTGAATCTGTCGAAGACGATGATCATTAGGAACGAACAAGTTTCTGATGCCCCATTCTCGCTCAACTCATGAGGAACTAACATCTCCGAATGCTCCAGCTACGTGTATCTGGGTCGCGAAGTCAATATGGCCAACGACCTGCCGCCGGAGCTGAGCAGGACGAAACGAGCGACATTGGGAGCTTTCAAGAGCGTCGAAGAAGACGAAGAATGTCCGACTCCGTGCCCGCCTATTGGACTCCACTGTTCTTCCTACCCTAACATACGCCTCAGAGACTTGGGCTATAATACGAAATATGCCATCACCAACTGCACTCTGCGGTATGTCAAAAGAACACCAGGTCGCCCACCAACGCTTTGGTCGGACTTCTTCTGAAAGCCCTGAACGAACGATATGACGCTCATCGTGTCCCTCGAGCGAGGAGGATCCATTGGAGCACTCTGGCACGCCACAGGGACGAATGGAGACGCTGCTCGCGCCCGCTCGAGCAAGTCGATGATCAACGGGACGACAGGTGAGAGGTGATACAGGTAAATTCTCCTGCGTAAGCAGTCTAGCAGTTAGGATTCTGTGAATACTGGCAGTTTAGTTTTTCTAAAGGTGTTGTTAGCCTCGGTGGACTTGAACTTTGGATCGATCAAGAAGGCATGCAGGAGGTGGTGTGCTACAAGTGTACTTTTAACTAGTATTGATATAAAAATCCATTAAGCGGAAGGCATGGCGCATCCTAAAGGGAACAGATGGACATTTGTACCTATACGCCTCTACCCGACTCATGCCCTCTCAAAGGAGCATGCACAAGCCGGCTGGATGAACGAACAGCCCTACAACAACGGGATGTTGACAAAGGTCGAACGAGATCCACTGCATGATCACAAGGCTTAATCTCTCTCTAATCCAAAACAGGTACACATTAATGTGTAACTGGTTCCGAATGCTGTCCGTAATTCTTTAGAAGATTGAAAGACCTCCCATTCTCTCCATACATCAACTATACTACTCGTAGTAATCAGCCTCAATTAACGGTCGTCTGATTGACAGCCAGAAAATTGCCAGGCAAACCGTGATGAAACCGGTGGCTGACTGCTTTTTCCGACGGTCAGAAGGAGTGGAACGTTGCCGCGTTTTTCCTTCGCAGTTGCCGACAAACAGCAACTCGCCCAGTGACCGCGTGAAAGCATTGAAGGGGCAATAAGCGACCACTAGCGCATAGTTAAGAGCGTGGTACATCTGCTGTGCGCATGGTAGCTCAGTCGGAGAAGGCGCCAGCTGCCGCGCACACCCGATTCCAGATTCCTGGTTCGTATTTCTCGTTCGGACCAAACAAGGCTTCAATCCTCCGTTGATGTATACCATTTTCACGTCAAATAGCATACTCCTCTAAGCTAACCCAAGACTTTAGAAATCAAAAAGTACTCTTCCAAATCTAAGTGAGCTTTTTCTACATTAAACTCTTATTATTCTACAGTATTTGTTTTGTTTGTCATTTATGGCGCACAGTATAAAGGATAAGGATAAAGGACGGCGTTGCTCAATCCCTTCTGGGATGCGCCAGCGCATTCTACTTCTACGGGATGTCGTGGAGGCGACATGAATGCGTATTTGGCCATGCAATGACTTGCGATGGCCAGCCGATGAACAAGTCAGCGTTTTATCCTTCCCAGAGAGTCTGGTACCAATTCACCGACCCCGGAGGGATGGAAGGCTTGGTTGGCCTGGGCGGGAAATCCGAACCAGGAACCTGGTGTCGGATGCACGCGACAGTCGCGCCTCCTCCGACTGCGCCACACGCGCCCATGGCGCACAGTATGTGTATTAATCAAATAAATAAATAACTTTCCAAAAAGATAAGAATATTCTTTTGGTTGAAGAAAATTATAGCAAGTTTCTTTGAAGTTTTAATTCACCTACCCAATAAGTGAACACATTGGTTCAAAATTTTTAACATTTTTGTGTTCTGAGGAAAAATAATGGTTTGAAGCTTGTTCTAAAGAGCTGGAAGGCAGCCATTTTTAGTGCCCAGAAAATGCGCCAGGCACTCGTCCAAGACGTGGCGATTTGTATTCGATTGATAGTAGAATTCCTTTTGCATGAAGTCTGACATCTGTTAACGACATAACAAAAACACTGTAAAGAGCACACATATCCGCACCATGATGGTTCTTGTAAATGGCATTTACACTACCATTCAAGTAAAAATCGCGAAAGAATTTTTCGAGTGCATGGCGCGATCTGGTCTTGTTATGCACAAAATGGGTGCTGCTTTGTTTCCGTAAAAGACAAAAAACAAAGAAAATGTAAAGTTCGAAGAAGTGAAGAAAGGTGTAAAATAATAGATTTTTCAAAAATTATAATTAATTAAAAGAATGGTATGTCACAAAATATAAAAAATATAAAAAGTTTTAATTTTAATCTTTACACTGATTCGAGCAACTGACCTAAAAAATTTATGAGAAAGTTATACCAAATTTTCCTTGAACAAAACTTTTTCTAACCATCTTGGAGAGCTTGTAGTTAAACCTTAACCCAAGCAAACTTTTTGAGTGCACGGCGCGATCTGATCTTTTAATGTGCTATATGCTTGCTTTTATTGTGTGATCTAAGACAACTTTTATAGAACAAATTTTGGTTTATCATTTTTCTTTAAAAATTTTAATTTTAATCATTACACTTATTCGGGCAGCTGACCTAAAAAAATTATGAGAAAGTTAGACCAAATTTTTCTTGAACCAAAACTTTTGTATCCATCTTGGAGAGTTAAACCTTAACCCCAGCAAGCTTTTTGAGTGCACGGCGCGATCTGATCTTTTAATGCGCTATACAGGGTGGCTGAAAAGTTCGGGCAATTTTTTGCGGCGCTACTTTTGGCCTTGAAATTAAGGTTTTTTGTTATTTCTGTTGTTTCCGTTGTATTCCTCGCGCAATTTTGATCTAGAATCTGTTGCTCCAGTTTTCTCGTTTTCAGTTGTGCTTGCGTTATGTCTCGTGAAAGTGAGCGTATCACCGTCGTCGAGCTGCACAAGACGGGAATGAGGACCGCGGACATAGTTCGAACAACCGGCTTCAAACAAAGGACCGTCTACAAGATTGTAAGACGCTACAAGGAGACTGGCGGGACCTCGGACCGTCCCCGCAGCGGCCACCACTGCGACAACACCGGAGAACATCAACAAGGTTCGTTGTCGCATTAGCCGGAATTCTGAGGTATCGATGAACAAGATGGCTACGGATCTCGGGATCAGTAGGGAAAGAGTCCAGCATATTGCCAGGAGGAAGCTGGGATTATTTAGCTACAAAGTAGCTCGTATTCACTTCCCCAACGACGCGATGAAAGCTGAGAGGTTGAGGAAATGCAGGCGAATGCGTCAGCTGGTCGGCGATGGTCGCTTGTCGAAGGTGCTGTTCACCGACGAGAAGATCTTCACGGTCCAGCCGGTTCACAACCATCAGAATCGCCGGCAGCTGCTTAAGAAGGGTCAGCAGAAGACGTCGGCCGCAAGGACCATCAGCCGCCGCCATTTTCCAGCCTCGGTGATGGTGTGGGCTGGAATATGCGCTACCGGAAAGACGCCGCTGGTCTTCATGGAGCAGAACGTCAAAATTAACGCTGCCAGCTACCAGCAATATGTCCTCCGCGACGTACTGGAGCCGTGGGCGACGAGCCATTTTGGCGAAACCGGATTTTCTCTTCAGCAGGACTGGGCACCAGCGCATTCCGCCAAATCCACGATCGCCGTTTGCGAGGAGCTCTTCCCAGGGTTTTGGAGCAGGGACATCTGGCCATCCAACTCGCCTGATCTCAACCCGATGGATTATTCTGTGTGGTCGATCATGGAGCAGAAGATCTCCACTACAAGATACGCCACCGTTGAGCAGCTGAAATCGGCGTTGTTGAGATCCTGGGACGAGATTACAGCGGAGCAGTGTGCGACCATCATCAGCGACTTCCCAAAACGACTGCGAAAATGTATTGAAGCCAAAGGAGGAAATTTTGAGCACTTGTTGTGAATTTTCCTGTTGTATTATGTTGTTGTTGATCTAATGAAGTTTCTGTTATTTTTGTTTGTAAATCTTTGGCGTTTATGTAGTTTTTTCGTACTGCTGAAATACTTTGAAAAATTGCCCGAACTTTTCAGCCACCCTGTATGTTTGCTTTTTTGTTGTGATTTGAGACAACTTCTAATTTGTTATTTTCCTTCAGAAAATAGAAATTTTATAAAATTATTGCTCTTATTGAGGCAGGAAAACCAAACTATTTCAAAGAAAGTTATACCAAATCTTCCTTTAACAGAAACTTTTTCTCACCGTCTTAGAGAGCCTGTAGTACTCAACCTTGACCCCGGCGAACTTTTTCGCGTGTGTGGCGCGATCTGATCTTTCAACGTATGCATTCTTCTTTGCTGTGCTTCCAAACAACTTTTAATTTATTATTTTCCCTCAGGAAATAGACATTTTATAAGATTACTGCACTTATTGAGACAGGTAAACTAAAAGATTTCAAAGAAAGTTTTACCAAATTTTCGTTGAATAAAAAATTATTCTAGAAATTTCTCGCCATCATCCGCCTGCAGTTTAACCTACCCGAAGGTCATTTCGATTTGAAGGAGCTCGCCTTGGTTTCAAAAGTCTCAGACTAGCTTAGAGTGCCAATTAGAAGAGTGTCCATTTTGATTTGAAAAGAGTCCAGTTCGACGTGAAAATGGCATTCATGTACCAGACTCATCTGGGAAGAATGAGGGATTAACTTGCCCATCAAATGGCCACCGCTAGTCGTTCTACAGGCTAAATACGCATTCAAACTGCCTCCACAGCACCCGTAGCAGTAGAATGCATGGCGCATTTTCCAATAGACTGATTAACTCCGGCTTCACTCCTTATCCTTTCTCGCCGGTAGAATTTCTAGCTACGTAAAGGCACGCCTGTGTGACCTTTTCAAGCTGCAATCAACCGACTACAGCGATGGGCCATAAATGGAGGAAAGGTCGCAGCGGCGGCACAGAACCACTAGCCGGACATGAAAGCACTGCGGTGCTGCTCTCATACGGCAATTAAATGCCGGCAAATCGATGACTATGAGAGCAGCATCGGCTGTCCGATTGTGGCATTTCGGCCAGTGTGCCGATGTTGTTCTTCCCGCTGCCACTGGAAGGCGAAACAGCTTCTCAGGCTCGTCGACTGCAGCGCCTACTGACACTGCACCACCGAAACAAAAAAATTAAAAATTTGGATGCTTTCTAGAACTATGTCATCTGTCGATGTCACAGAAAGGATTCTGAAATCACGAAATATACAATTTTCACGTCAAATTGGACACTCTTCTAAGCTAGCCTCAAACTTTTTCGAAATTATAGCGAAGTCTTCCAAATCGAGATGACCTTCAGGCAGGCTAAACTACAGACTCACTAAGATAAGGCTAAAGGATAAAGGACGGCGTTACTCAATCCCTTCTGGGATGCGCCAGCGCATTCTACTTCTACGGGATGTCGTGGAGGCGACATGAATGCGTATTTGGCCATACAATGACTTGCGGTGGCCAGCCGATGAACAAGTCAGCGCTTTATCCTTCCCAGACACGTCTGGTACCAATTCACCGACCTCGGAGGGATGGAAGACTTGGTTGGCCTGGGCGGAAAATCCGAACCAGGAACCTGGTATCGGGTGCACGCGACAGTCGCGCCTCCTCCGACTGCGCTACACGCGCCCGGTACTCACTAAGATGGCTAGTATACATTTAAAAAATGGTAGTAATTTTGTGATTTTTTGTGAATTTGAATTTAATTTTTTCAAAAAGTTGATAATAATCTTATTTTTAATAAATAATAATATAATAATTATCTAAGTAATTTTACGGATAGATTTACACCTAATTCTATGGTAGAACTTTCTACAAAATTTTTTAGTTCACCTGCACCAAGATGTCTAATAATTTTATAAAAAATTTATTTTTGTTTTTTAGATAATAAACCAAATTTTGTTTTGGAACGCAACAACGCTGCAATCATGTAGTGCACCAAAAGACAGGATCGCGCCATGCGCTCAAAAAACAAGTCGCAATGTTTATTTGACTGATAGTGGGAACACTGCATACGTGCAGCATCAAAGTGAGGATGTGTTTTTTTTTACAATTGTTTATGTTACATCGTTTTCAGGTGTGAAACTCCATGCAAATAGAAATGTTTCTTTCAATCGAATAAAGATCGCGAAGTTTCACACGAGGACATGGCGCAGTCCCTCTTTTGGCACTTAAAAGTGACCATCTGCATGCCTTTTAGAACCAGCTTTGAACCTTTATTCTCCTTCAAAAAATAAAAAATTTATAAAATTTCAAACAATGTGTTCACCTATTGGGTAGGTGAATTGAAACTTCAAAAGAAGTTGTACTAAAATCTTCCTTGAGCAAAAAATTATTCTAACCATTTTGGAGAGTTTTCTGTTTATTATAGAAGAAGTCGTCTAAGTCGGTTTGAAAGGGCAAAAAATAATTTTTAAAGTTTTCCTGGACTGTTTGTTATGCCCGCCCTATTTTCTACCGTAGACTGTGAACGTTACCTCACGGTAAGCCAAAATCTTCCCTCAAACACTCGGAATGAACAGCTTGGAGAGGCAACTATGAATAGTTCACCAAAAAAATTACCGGTAGGTGAACGAAAAATCATCAGTGGTCGAAGTGGCCTCTTTGAGCGGGAGTTCGAAAGGGGATAAAACTTGGCGCAGAATACGTTTCAAACACCTGCCATAGGAACTTCATTGAATTTTAGTAGAAGTAAAGGATAAGGATAAAGGACGGCGTTATTCAATCCCTTTTGGGATGCGCCACGCATTCTACTTCTGCGAGATTTCGTGGAGGTGATTTTTATGCTTCCCAGACAAGTCGGTAGCAGTTCATCGACCCCGAACGATGGAAGGTTTGGTTGGCCTCGGCGGGAAATCCGAACCATGAACCTGATATCGGGTGCACGCGACAGACGGCACCTCCTTCGACTGCGCTACACGAGCCTTAGGAGAAATACTATACAACTATCGGCCAATTTCTTCACTCAACTGAGAGAGCATATAGAGGTAATTATCGAAGAAAATGATCCACACATGGAGATCATTTCGCCGGGAATTCAACGAAATTTCCACGACAGCAGTTTGAAGAGGATACTCGATAAGTTTTAAATCAATCAATCAATCAACTCCCGCTCAATACGAATAGTTCACCAGCTGATGAAATTCTGCGGTCAGATTCATCACCGCTTACCGTCCGGTAACAGTGAAAAGTACCGCCAAACCCCCTGATGCAAGGATTCATCAGTAGCAGGTTTGGCGGTACTTTTCACCGTTGCCGGTCGGTAAGCAGTTGATGAATCTGGCCCCTGGTCAGCTATGTTCACCGACGAACTATATGTATGTAGCCTTCCAGATCATCGCTCCGCTTGTGGAGCCTCTCCACTCGCAGCGTTCAGTCAACCGGAAGGGCACCTATACATCATTTGGCAGACGACCCGCAGGTGAACAAGTATGCCTGCGTTAATTCAGCGAAATTTCAATGGAGGGATTGATATTAGAAGAACTCACGTTAAGCTCCCGAAGCGGACAGTTCAACTGCTGATGAAAATAACCCAACCGCCCGTCTACTGGTGGAATTTCACATGTAATCTGTTGGTGTCCTTCTAGTTCGCTGCTCCGGTTGTCTGAACCCCATCATTCGCAGGGATCGTTCAAATGGAATGGCACCTATAGTTCATCGGGAAACCTGACCCGCAGGTGGACAATATTTCTCCGAAAATTCAACGAAATTTCTGTGGCGAGAGTTTGATGCGCGTTCGTTGGTGTTTTTAACCATTTTAAAGGACTGTTCATAATTCGCGACCACAAATCGAAAATCTTCGGATAACTGGATGATTCTGATAAGGTACAGATCGGATAGATCCGGTAGGGTATCCGAAAACGAGTTGCTCGGATACAATGAATATTCGCGACGTGGGTGACCGCCGCGGTGAAAATAATACGTATCGATTTTTGCCAGACGACCGCCTGTCTTAATCGATTCGTATGTTTTGCACGGGCGACTGAGTCTCCATGTCGTTTCCGTCGCCAACTATAAACCCGACCAAAGCGGATAGTCTAACTGCTGATGAAATAAACCCGCTCATCTACTGGTGAAATTTCACATGTGATCCATAGGCGCCCTTTCAGTTCACCGCTTCGGCTGCGATGAAATGTAGGGGCCTAGTAGAAGAATCTTTCTGGATAAGCCTTTTCTGAACTCGTCTATTCCCTTCTTGTCTTCCTATTCCTATCGGGATTGTATTCATGTGAAGTCGTTTTCGGCTTATATTGAGCTAATAAAAATTTTGCAAAAGACTATATGACTGTCCCAACCCCAGCATACAGAGCCAGGTCTAAATTCTAAAAAGCAATAATGAAAAAATAATGAAAGGATTAAGAACGGCGTTACTCAATCTCTTTATGGAATACGCCATGCATACTTCTACGGGATGTCGCGGGGCGATTTGAATGCGTTTTTGGCCACAAAATGACTTGTGGTTGCCAGTCGATGATCAAGCCAGCGCCTTATTGTTCCCAGACAAATCTGGTACCAATTCACCCACCCCGGGGGGACAGAAGGCTTGGTTGGCCTGGGTGGGAAATCTTAACTAAGAACCAAGTATCGGGTGCAAGCGACAGCCGACAGCTTCTTCCATTGCGCTACACACGCTTAAATAAATAATTAAATGACAATAAAAAATAATAAAATGTTTGACAAAGACAAATGAATAACATTGTCATTTTTTAATGCTATTAGGGCGCGTGGTTGCGTGGTCGCAGGAGCCGCCGACTGTCGTGATCACCCGATCCCTAGTTCTTAGTTCGAGCCCTGTCCAAGCTCTTCCATCTATACGGGGTTGCTAAATTGGTACTAGACCTGCATGGGAAGCACAATACAGGTAATTACCCATAGGTGTGCCATAGTAACTCAATGTGCAGGCCAAATACGCATTCATATAGCCTCGACGACATCCCGCAGAAGTAGAGTGTGTGGCGCATTCCAAAAAGAATTGGTTAACGCCGTCCTCTATCTTTCATCCTTTTATTTCGGCAACTGTTTCCTTTCCCAGTACCCTGCAATCCCTTTCTTCTGAGGTTTTTTCAAGCCCCTCATCGCCGTGAAGTCTCCACCGGCTTAAGCAAATTAAGAGCAAGGCCCAGATTCATCAAATGCCGCTGGCATCGTCTCACCGCAGATTTACCATACCGTCTTCTATGCACCTCTGTGAAACCACATTTCCACATTACCGCTTGTCGAGAAATCGCGGTATCAGGGTTTTGACGGTACTTTTCACCGATATCGGCCGGTAAGCGGTTGATGAATCTGGCCGTAGGCCGTGAGCCAAAACACTGTCCCCCCCCCCCCCGAAGACTAGGATTCCACTGAATAAGAATAACTGTAGAAGTTAAAGAGCAGAAATGAAGCGAACAAAGCAGAACCCTATAGTCAATAAGGTTGAGATCGAAACAGGTCTCAAACTACACATAGATGAGCGGGTGAAGGCTGAGCGAATGAGTCTCCAGGCAACAGCATCATGGCTACAGCAAGGTATACGGTATAAATAGGAAAAGCACACTAAAAAACACCTGGAAGTCGGCGACTACTCAGAAAAAATCGATAAAAACTATGATCTGTCGATAACGGGACGTCGGGCGGCGATACGTATCATCTGATGATGACAGTGGTGGGCAACATAAACTATGCGTGACGTTCTATACACGGGGCAGTGGCAGTGATTGATCAATAAACGCGCGCCAATAGATCAAATCGTCAGAGATCATAACGCTTCGCAGAGTCGGCAGTAAGGTCATATTTATTTATTTATGCAGGCTAAAGTGTGATTACAAAAGGAATAACAAAGAATAGTCAGTAGAATAACGAAGAAATAAAAGCGCTACGAAGATGAAAAATCCGATAAAAAATAAAAATAAATGAAAAATGATGTGAAAATAAAAATAAATGGTAACTGGTTCTCGAGCAGACAAGAAAACTGACGAAAAAAGCAAACTGAATTTTCTATGGCGCAATGCGGGTATTGAGGTGCACTACCCTGTAGGTTTGGAAATTTTCAATATACAGCTGCGATAAGACAGAATTATTATTGATTTATTAAAGAACACTTTGCTTTCCTAGCGGAGCATCACACCTCCACACTAGGGCTGTGCTAGACTAGTGGGCTCTAGCATGAAAAAAGCAAGAAAAATCATTGTCATAAGGACTACATGAAAGCAGAAGCCACTGCAATGGAAAAGAGCAAACGAATCTCTATTAGGTGCAATTCCAAGGGGGGGGGGCAATCTATAGTCCCTTGTAAATAGTATTTGAAGATAAATACATACAAAATATCTATAAAAGTGCTTAACTGATGCCCTCCCTTCAAAACAGCGGGTCCAGTTGCTGGAATATTGAAAAATATAGAAGCATGAAAAGGCTCCAGGGGCTGATTCCCGTTTAAATTCCTGCGCTACCGAATGCGTGCGCGTCGATGATTCACCGCGAGGCGATACGCAGAGGTGCCCGTGGGACGCCTGGGCCGTATTTTCTTTTATTATTGCTCAGTTTTTGTTTGTTTGTTTGTTTGTTGTTGTTTTAATGTTCTTCTTACTATTTGGCCTTTCCAGTGGAGTCTGTGGTTGGAGGTGGGGTAGACATACCAAGAGGACGAGGGTAGGACGCAAGTCCCACCAAAATGTGGTCCCCCTTGGGATTGCACCTCTACTGTTAACGGCGAGACTGGGATGCGTCTAGCGCAGTTGGAGGAGGTGCTGGCCGTCGCGTGCACCCGATAGCAGGTTCCTGGCTTGCATCTCCCGCCCAGGGCAATCATGTCTTCCATCCCCGGGATGGGTGAATTGGTACCTGACTTGTCTGGGAAGGATAAGGCCCGTTCATATTTCGACGCTTTGTATGGTGGCTATATTGACTGAGCGGCGCGATCGATCAATTTAGCCACTTTACATGCCGTCGCGTCGCTAAAGAAGTATAAACGGGGCCTAAAACGCTGAGTTGCTCATCGGCTGGCCACCGCAAGTCACTATATGGCCAAATACGGTTTCAAATCGCCTCCACGACATTGCGTAGGAGTAGAATGCGTGGCGCATCCCAAAAAGGATTGAGTAGCGCGTCCTTTATCCTTTATTCTTTCTCCTTAACCTTAAACGGGGATGTTCAAAGCACATTTTAATATTTTGCCTTTCTACACTGTTTGCGAGTTCTTTTATTTGTTCCTTCTTTCAGTTATTTATTCAGAAAGTTGTTCACTTTCGTTGTTTTTCCGCTGTTAAGCAGCTGTTTTTACTTAAGCACTGGGAACAAGCTATGCAACAAAAAAGGTTCGTATGAAATTTTAACTGGCGAAAAGAACCTTCTTAGGTAATCTTTTTACCTTTTTATTTTATTCTATATTATTTACATGATGATGCGCACAAGGCTGTGTGCACCTTCGAGTGCGATAAATAAATAAATAAATAAATAAATAAAGGATAAAGGACGGCGTTACTCAATCCCTTTTGGTATGCGCCACGCATTCTACTTCTATGGGATGTCGTGGAGGCGACTTGAATGCGTACTTGGCCATACAATGACTTGCGGTGGCCAGCCGATGAACAAATCAGCGCTCCATCCTTCCCAGACAAGTCTGGTACCAATTCACCGACCCCGGAGGGATGGAAGGCTTGGTTGGCCTGGGCGGGAAAATTCGAACCAGGAACCTGGTATCGGATGCACGCGACAGCTGGCCCCTCCTCCGACTGCGCTACATGCGCCCTAAATAAGTAGATAAATAAATAGATAAATAAATAAGGCTGCGCCCTCCCATACCCGGATCAAGGCCTATTAGCACTACTGTACTTTCACAACTCCACGGGTCGAGGAGAGGTCGAAAAAAATCTTGGCCCAAACTTCACCAAGGGGGGTTATTTGGGGTGCTGATCACGAATCTGATATTCGTTTTTCATTTTACGCTGGAGTACAGTAGCGGGTAAGGAACGCTTTAGGTCACCTATATCTACCATAGCCTACCGTACCCCAGCGTAAAACGAAAAACGGACGTCGGATTCATGATCAGCACCGCAAATAACCCTCCCTAGATGGGCAAAAAAATTTTCGACCTCGCCTCGACGAGTTGTGACAGGGTAAAAGGGTATAGTGCTGCCCAATTTTTTTTGTTGTTTTTTTAACAAGCTTTATTATGAGGCAGGTAACGAACGCTGTGGAGAACGGAGTTCTAGAGAATTTCTAAAGCTAAAAACTACATGGAAGTTGAGGAATGGTAGAATTTCCCGCACCATATTTGTGCGCGAGGAAAACAACGACCGCGAACGAGACACGACGAACGGGGTTCTGTACAAGTGGCATTGTCATCGGAATCGCTCTGTAAACAGTACACATGCGGCCGCACTGGTTCCCGACAATAGACGTCGGGCAAAAACGGCAGTGGGAAAAACGGCGATCGGTGGCAGACGACGACGTCACCGACGATTCAAACGCTGGTCGGGTGCCAAGCGTGAGAAGACGTGAGTGCGGGACGAGTGAGCGAGAGTGAGTTAAACGTCGACTAAACGCATACCCGCCGCCGCTCCGGTCGGTCGCCTGGCCGTCACAGGGGTGCTCGTGGGTGGTCAAGGACGGTCGTGCGCGAGCGAGCGCCAGACGTTGCGATGTCCGTCCGGGGTGTCGGAAGACAATGGGTTATCGGGAAGTTGTTGTTCATCAACTAAAGAGCTAACAAGGAGAAGAAACATCGGATCTATCCTAGTCGGAGGGGGACGGGGCGGCTCTCCAACTCCTCTCTTGTATTAGGTTGTCCAATAAGTTCTTGCAGTTTTTCAACGATTCACTGCAGATTTCGGCGGCGATCTCTTGCATAGCGCTGCACAGCTGTCGAAAGAGAATGGTTTGCTCTATCAGACCATGTGTTGCATTTCTTTTTTCATCGTGAATTTTGTCAATTTTTAGGTCGTTGAAGTGAATAGTGAAAAGGTGAAAAAGTAGGCATTTGCGCACTTGTTCTCTCGGCTTAGGTTTGTAATTTTTTGCGCAGTTTTTTATAGCATCTGGAAGACAATGCTCCGTACTACAAGAATATGTGTCGTGTTTATTGATTTCTGCTAAATATCAACAAAATGCCAAAAAGAGAAAAATCGTCTTCATCAACAACTCCTTCTCCTTCTTCAGTTGTTGATATTCGACAGAAATCAGCGTGAGCCAATAAATGCGACATAAATTCTTACTGAGTAAGACATCCTCTTCCAAACGGCATATGTATGACACCAAGCAAAAAAGTGTAACCACAGGACCGGAGTTTTCGTAAAAATTCGGACGGAAAAGTCGGAATTCCCAATTTGATGGACTAAAAATCAATAAAGGGCAAGTGAGAAAATAGGACCAACACATATTCTTGTAGTACAGAACATTGTCTTCCAAATGCTCAAAAAAAAACTGCGCAAAAGTTACAAACCTAAGCGGAGAGAACAAGTGCGCAAATGGCTACTTTTTCACTTTTTCACTTTTCACTTCAACGACCTAAAAATTCAAAAAATTCATGATGAAGAAAGAAATGCAATACATGCTCTGATAGAGCAAATCATTCTTTTTCGAAAGCTATACAGCGCTATGCAAGAGACCGCCGGCGAAATCTGCAGTGAATCGTTGAAAAAAAAAACGGCGGGGACTTATGGAACAACCTAATATTTGATCATGAGCTTTAACTACTGCTACTTGATACGATCAGAGAATGTAGTGTCGCGTCGCGAATATGCTGGACGTAGGTGTCACCTTAGCGCCACCTTACCCACTCCCGATTAAGATAGTTCCGAAACATCTTTTGTCTAAACCTTCATAGATTTGTTCCCAGTTGAGCACAGTTTCTATGGCTATTGCTCTGGCCTTCGACCTTTGGCCCTCTCTTCGCTTCTTCCCCGCTTTCTCGTTCGTTTTTTGCTTTTTTTCTATTCCCTGTTTTTACTACAGTCAGTTAATGTCAGTTTTTCATATCTGCTTTCACTACACGTCACACAGTTGTGTATTGGCTGAATCTACCATTTTCTACCAATCTACCGTCGAATTGGACCCTTTCGAAATCGAATTGGATACTCTTCTAAATAAACGTAACGCTTCTGAATACAAAGTGAACGTCTTCTAAATCGAAACGAGCTTCTTGCAGGCTAAACTACCTACTACTAACTACAGACTCTCAACGGTAGCTGAAATAATCGTCTGTTCAACGAAAATTTGGTATAACATTGTGTAATAATTTTATAAGATTTCCGATCTCTCCTAATCGAGGTAGGGGGGAGGCACATAACTAGACAGTGTGTAAAAAAAATAATTTGTGAGCTGACGAGAGACTTACCGAGCGGCTAAAAGAGAAAAAGATAGAAAGAAGCAAAAAAACGGTTTTACAACCGCCTCGGCAGGCAAAGGAGGCGTAGTTGAGACAATAACTTTGACAATAACTTTCATATAACTTTACCTGATTACAACCACGGCGAAAACATATGTAATTTCGTCGTTTTTTTTCTTGTAAATTTTTCTAGTTTAGGTATCGTGTTCTGTGGGAATAGCTGCGTAAGACTCAATTCGATTTGTTACATACTTTTTAGTTATATGCCCCCCCCCCGAATAGGATAGATCCAAAAATTTTATTTTGGAGAAAAATAATAAATTAAATTCTGTTTTGTGCGGTGCATTAAAAGACTGGATCGCGACATACGCTCAAAAAGCTTCCAGCGATGTTTATTTGACTGTAAATGCTGTTTAATTGAAGCATCAAAGTGAAGATATGTATGTGTGATCTTTACAGTTGGTTATGATTGTTTACGGGCGCGTGGAGCGCAGTCGGAGGAGGCGCCGGCTGTCGCCTGCACCGACTGCGATACCAGGTTCTTGGTTCGGATTTCCCGCCCAGGCCAACCAAGCCTTCCATCCCTCCGGGGGCGATGAATTGGTACCAGACTTGTCTGGGAAGGATAAAGCGCTGATTTCTCCATCGGCTGGCCACCGCAAGTCATTGTATGGCCAAATACGCATTCAACTCGCCTCCACGACATCCCGTAAAAGTAATCACTAATCACGCATCCCAAAGAGGATTGAATAACTTCGATCTTTATCCTTTATCCTTTGTGATTGTTTACAGGTGTGAAACTCCATGCAAACAGACATTGTGCTATCAATCTGATAGAAATCGCGACGTCTTGTCCGAGGACAAGGCTCAATCTTTTTTTTTGGAACTAAAAAACTGCTGCCATTCCTGCTATTTAAAGCAAGCTTTAACCCATTTTTTGTAGATTTCAATGTGCTCACTTATCGGGTAGATGAATTAAAACTTCAAAGAACGTTACACTAACATTTTCAAAAAGGTTAGATTTATTTTTTCTCAATGAAAATTTTAGTACAACGTTATTTGAAGTTTCTTTTTGGAGAAAAAGCAGGTTAAAGAACGTTATACTAAAATTTTCCTTGAGCAAAAAAAAATAAATCTCACCTTTTGGACAGCCTCTGGTTTAAGGTGGAAGGCACTCGATGCAAACAAAAATTTTGCCATTAACTGAATAAAAATCGCCACGTCTTAAGCAAATGCATGGCGCAATCTCTTTTTTGACACCAAAACTGGCCGCATTCCTGCTCTTCAAAAAAAAATTGAAACCAATATTTTTCGTTAAAAACCAAGAATTTTATAAAATTTCAAACTTCAAAGAACGTTATACTAAAGTTTTCCTTGAGCAAAAAAAAAATCTAACCTTTTTGAACTGCTTCTGGTTTAATGTGGAAGGAGATCGTTTTGATTTTGAAGACGTTCAGCTTGGAAAGTCTTGCTTAGAGGAGTGTCCACTTTCTAATGAAAACGGTATGAGTAGGTTAATTAATTAAAACAGAACAAAGGCCGGCAGTGATCAACCTACTGTGGAATGCGCCAGGCACTCTACTTCTACGGAAGATCGTAGAGGCAATTTGAGCGCGTATTTAACCAGGAAAACGATTTTTCAGCACTTCAGCGCTTAAACGCTCTTCTGAAGCTGTACCTGAAGAGGACGAACTTTTGTTTGGCACTAGGGAATGGACAGAGCGATATGATAAACTTACGAAAACGACTACCATAGCTGAACGTCCTCCACTGTGTTGGTAGCAGTAAAGATTTATAGTTGCTCACCGCCACTATGAACAAGGTTACTGGTGAAAATACGAAGTTTTAAGGTGTACTTGTGATTTAAACGGAAAATTAATAAATCGTTTTCTGAAAAAAAAAGCGCTGAAAACGGAAGGAGTAGAATGAAGCGAAGACCCTACTTTCTTGTAGAAGTTTGAAGCGAACTAACTCAATTGCAACGGCCTCATTAGTTTTTGTCGGATCTTATATCTATTTCTGCACTGATTCGCTACAATAAAGATTCTGATTTCAAAAAAAAAGCTGAAAATGGATGGAGTAGAATAGAGGGAAGATGGGAAAATTCCATTTTCAACACATTGTTATCAGAAAACAAATCGTTTTCTGAATGAAAAAGTGCTGAAAAAGGAAGAAGTAGAATAGAGGGAAAAACTATTTCTCGCGTTTAGAAAAAGTGGATTTTCCTTCGATCAATGTTGTCTTATTGAGTTGTTAGCCAGGAATGTTGACAATGTTATTTCGCTTCAAACTTCTACATTCGAGTAGCGTTTTCCGTTTATTCTACTCCTTCCATTTTCAACACTTTTTTTTATTCAGAATCGTTATTGTGGCGAATCAGTATTCTGAATAAAAAAGTGCTGAAAATGGAAGAAGTAGAATGGAGGGAAGACGCTACTCGAATGTAGAAGTTTGAAGCAAAATAACCTTGTCAACAATTTTGGCTAACAACTCAACAGGACAACATCGATCGAAAGAAATGTCAACTTTTCTGAACGCGAGAAATAGTTCTAGAAGCCAAATGCCAAATTCGAGACTTACAAGGAGAAGCTAAACGTGAACACAAGAAAAGCAGCTACAGATCGCTCTTGAAACCGCTGCTGAATACCGAGCAGAGAAATCGGCAGCGGGTCGATGGTCGAGTGTACTGCTGTCATCACGGACCGCCGCTAATGAGCTCGGCTGAGCGCGTTTTTGCCAGCGACGGCTCGCTATGTGTGGCAGCATAGCCGTCGGGTGTCGTCGCCGTCGTCGTCGTCGTCGCCCCGTCGTGGGTGGTGGCATCGATTCGCAGCAGCAGCAGCATCAGTGCAGTCGGCTGGCGCGGGCCTGCTCCTGCTCCTGCTGGGCCAGGCCTGGCTGGGGCCATTCTTCTGCTGCTGTGTGGCCGTCGTGGCGCCTTTGGCCCCCCGGCCAGCCCCGTCGGTCGTTGAAACGAACCGCGGCCGGCGACCAGCGAGCGACTCGCTGTGCAGGTTGTAACAGCCGGCTCGGTTTCACTTCCACAGCCTATCGTCGTCGGTCGGTAGGAAGAAGCTCAACCGCAGGGGAACCTCGTCTCTCTGGCTGTTGACTGTCTTCATGCTTATTCAAGCCCTTTGTGAATTGATGTCAAACTATCCCAATGAAATAATTCCGCCCGAATGCCCCGAAACACGAGCGAAAAATTAAAATTTTAATCAATTGCCAACAGAAGTACCATTCAAAATCGAGGCTTGAAAGTTTGAAAGATCTCAAGAAGGAGCTAACAACTAACTAGTCACTCAACACTGTACATCAACAACATCGAATTCTTCATCTCGGACAAAAACTCTTCTTTACAAACTTGTGAAGAAAAAATTGTTGGTAGTCAGACGCCATTACATTCCGGTGCCAGGCTGCGCTCTATCATCGACCAGATAAAATGAAGAAAAAACATGGAAGAAACCTGGCGACAAAAAAGCAGACGTTCAGTGCGGATCTGTCATCCCGCAGTTATTCGACCAAAACAAAATGCTTTCAGACTTCTTCCGCTACGTCGATCTCAGTTAGTGATCGCTATACACCGAACATTTGTTTGGTCTCGTCATGATGCACCAGCGTGCTTGAGTCCTAAACCATCATTCAGACGGCTAGGCGGACGCTCTCACTACTAACTATGCGCCACCAATCGATAATATTGATCGATATTGATTGGTCGATCGGTGCTGTTCATTTGTAGCAAAACAACCCGTCAGCATATTGATTAGTTTCCGACTGGAGCGGTCGACTCTATTCAAAAATCGATAATATTGAATATTGATTAGTCTATCGGTGCTGTTCATTTGTAGCAAAACAACCCATCAGCATATTTATTATTTGCCCACTGGAGCGGACGACTCTATTAAAAAATCGATAATATTGATCGATATTGATTGGTCCATCGCTGCTGTTCATTTGTAAACAACCCGTCAGCACATTGATTAGTTTCCGACTGGAGCGGCCGACTCTATTAAAAATCGATAATATTGATCGATATTGATTGGTCCATCGGTGCTGCTCAATTGTAGCAAAACAACCCCTCAGCATATTGATTTGTTTCCGACTGGAGCGGTCGACTCTATTCAGAAATCGATAATTATGGTGACGCCTCTTTACGCGAACAAATGCTTGATCGGGATGGATAGCAGCAACCCTTAGTTCCACATGCAACGTATCAAGCCAACGCTGCTTCGGCCGCCCTTTAGGCCGTTTTCCGGGCACATCTATGTCAAGGCCAATCTTCCTAACAGTGTCACCACTAGCTTGAAGAACGTGGCCATGCCACCGAAGGCGAGCTTCACGTAACTTGTCAGTAATTGGAGCGACACCAAACCTCTGGCGTATTTCATCGTTACGAATACGGTCCAGACGCGTAACACCATCCGTCCAGCGCAGCATTTTCGTTTCCATTACGCTGAGGCGAGTCTCAACCTCCTTGGTTGCAGGCCAGCACTCAGCTCCATACATCGCTACTGATCGGACGATGGTTCTATAGATCTTCGATTTAAGGCGTTCCGGTATCTTACTGTCGGATAAAACGCCTGTCATCGAGCGCCATTTGGACCACGATGCGCTCACGCGCGAGTTCACCTCGAACGTCAGACTACCATCAGACGCAATTGCAGATCCAAGGT
This sequence comes from Heligmosomoides polygyrus polygyrus, assembly GCA_947396885.1. Classification (NCBI taxonomy): domain Eukaryota; kingdom Metazoa; phylum Nematoda; class Chromadorea; order Rhabditida; family Heligmosomidae; genus Heligmosomoides; species Heligmosomoides polygyrus. Next base: position 103,831,645 of record OX377201.1, read on the forward strand.
ACTTGAAGTTTGTCGTTCGCACCAGCGCAGTGCCATTGATCTCAATGGAACCGGCTTCGTTTACTTCTGTCGTCAAGTACTCAGACTTTTGACGTTTAGCTTGAGCCCGAACATCGCCAAGCGGTCATACCAAGCTTGTGGTCCTGTGGCCCAAGCATGCTTCGTGATGGACCCCGCTCAAAGTCTCGTAGTTATTCGAAACAGCATTGTTAACCATAACCATTTGAGTTCTCCCAGTAAGAAATTATTGCAGAAACCTTAAAAGACATCCTTCAATGCCGTAGGTCTGAAGTTTTGAAGCCAGAAGACTTAGGTTGATAGAGTCAAAGGCTTTTGCGTAATCAATATAACATGCAGTAATGTAGCCTCTAGCATCCATTATCCTTTGCCAAGTAGGGATAGTTGAAATGAGAGCTGTAATAGTAGATTTCTTTTGAAGGAAACCATGTTGAAAATTCGTGATGAGATTGTTTGTTTTCATATTAGGTTGGTGCATAAGTTCTCGGACATTTGGGGCGTGAAATATTTATTATCACAACATACGAACAACAATATCAAATCATTTGGAGTAACCACCCTTTACATCAATTGTCTTTCGCCAACGTGCAGGTAAGTCATGGATGCCTTTTCTCCAAAACGTGGCCGGTTGTGATTCGAAAAATGTGAGCAGTGCCTCCTTGACATCCTCTCGGTTCCTGAATTGCTGGCCGTCCAAATAGCGTTGAAGGCTTGAAAACAAATGATAATCAGAAGGAGCGAGATCTGGTGAGTAAGGTGGATGTGGAAGAACGGTCCATCCGTAGTCCGCCAACTCAGCCGCCGTCGCTCTAACAATATGCGTTCTAGCGTTGTCGTGTTGAAAATACACCTTCACTTGCTCTCCTCGTGTGGTTTGAAGGTGGGCCCTCAACTTCCTCAGTTGGTTGACGTAATCCTCTGCCGTCACTGTTATCCCTTCGTCCAGCAGCTCCCAGTATTCTACGCCAAGAACGCTCCACCAAATACATAGCATCACCTTTTCACGTGAAGGTCGGGTTTCGGAACGTCCTCTGCCCCTACAGTTGCGTTAACCCACTGTGCACGCCGGTGATAATTAGAGTAGAGTATCCACTTCTCATCCCCGGTGACAAGGTTGTCCAGCCATCCGTGGGTACGTCTGAGGGCAAGGAGAGACAGAGCGACATCGGCTCTGCGATCCATGTCATGTTGTGTCAAGTCGTGAGGTACCCAGCGACCCAATTTTTGCACCTTGCCAATCGACTTCAATCCTCGAACGACTGTTGAGTGACCAACACCAAGAGTGCTTGATAGTTCGCGAGTGGTTTGGTATGGGTCCGTTTCCACTCTACTTCGGAGGCCATCCAAGTCCAGTGCCATCGGGCGCCCTTCTCGTTCATTATCTTCAACGGAGAATTCACCAACTGCAAACTTCGAGAACCACTGGTACACAGTACTTCGAGCAGGAGCACTCTCGTTGTAGACATCCTTCAGGCGACGATAGGATTCGTTGGCATTGAGGCCAGATTGATGCAGGAACAACATGACGTGCCGAATATGCGTCTCAGTTGGGATGAATTGCTTGTCCATAACAGCTGACGTTAACAACGCAGAAGTGAATGTTGGGAACAGTTTTGTAGCCCTTTCCTTTCTCTATCGATCGATCATTTACGCGTTGATACATGTGAGAAATTTGGCGGGAAAATGCGCATTCAATTCAGGAGGGACCAAATGTCCGAGAACTTATGCACCAACATAATATAATTATAGATCTGTTCGCGTGCAATTCTTTCAAGAACTTTACTAGTAGAATGGCAATGCTTATTGTTCTGTTTCCAAGGCGCACTTCAGATGCGGTAATAAATGAATAAATAAATAAATATAGGCCGTGTAGTAAAACACTTACATGTGTAAAGGAGGAAACATTATTATGTAGAAACACTAAACGGCGAAAATCTTTGGGCTAATCGGATATGTATGAACCCGACATAGCTGTTTTTGAACTACGGCGATTCCATGCTCGATCAGGGGTCCGATTCGTCAATGGCTTACAGCAATTTAACAGAGAAAATACAGTCGAAATCCCTGATGGCGCGGCTTATCAAGCGATATGGCGCAACATTTCAGCCGCGCTATCAGGGATTTCGGCCCCCAGCCGATCACATACACTATCACCACCTATATATAAAAGAGTTCTTCGTGGAGTGATCTAACCTAAGTGATTTACGCCGCATCATCCACAGCGAGAGCAGTCGAGTGATCTAACCTGAGTAAGGTACGCCCCATCATCTAAAACGCGGGCAAAAATTGCCATTGAACGTGGGATGTTGCTGCAGCAGAGGAACGCAGCCCTTTACTGCTTAACACAACAGCACCTACGCGCATTTCTGAGCGTCCAGATTCAGGAGCCGACTTCGTGCCATTAGCATGAGAAGAGTACTAAAGGGGTAGGTGTAGCAGGAGGAGTTTGATGGCGGGGAAACGACAGCGATCAGGAGGGTGCGACCAGGAAAAGCATCGGGATGGTCTATGCGGGGAACAAGGAAGTAGGCCAGGAGGAGGCACCAAGAAGAGTTTAGGCAATATGTAGGGATCATTAGGGAGTTACCAATCAGGGGAGGGGGACAGGAAGGAGGAGATCAGCAAGGGGATCCATTACCATTAAGAGAGTCCGGATTTAGAGTATGTGACACCGATGTCACACAATGGCGTTCGCTCGCTGTCGTCGTGAAAGAGTATCCCGAGGGGAGGGGGAGGGAGGAATTTAACTGAAAGAAGGGACCTGGAGGCGGGACCAGGACAGGGAATCAACAAGAAGGGAGCCATAAGGAGTTCAGACGGAGAACAAGGAGTCTGCCATATGCATAGCCTCTTCATGCTCGACACGCGGCGACTATGCGCGCTTCTGAGCTTCTTGATCCAGAAAACGGGTTCCCTCCGTCGCGCAACAAGCGTCCTGATTCTGAATACGTGTCACCGACCGTGCCGTGAGCGTGGGAGGACCACTAGGGGGTGGTAGAGAAGGGCAGTAAGAGGACCTCTATGGTGGACCAGGAGAGCGACCTGGAAGGAAAGGAATAACCTGGAGGAGGGCCAGGACGGGAAAACCAGCAAGAAGAGACCAGTAGGTGTCAATAGTGGAAACAAAGAAGTGAGCCAGTAGTTGGGACCAGGAAGGTGGCGGACTAAAGAGGGGGAGGGAACACCATTAAAGGCGGACCAGCAATTAGATCCAGTAAGAAAAATCGAGAGAGGGGAACCTGGCTTCGGAAGACATGTCAACGACAGCTTGAAACGCTTGCTGTTCAGCATGAGAACGATTGCGTAGGAACAACCTGAGGGACAGAAGTACTGCGCAGCACAAACCAATGACATTACTGGCCAGTCAGGAAAGAATGTCTATGATGAAGATACCGAAGTGGTGAAGGGCTTGATGCCGATAACGTACGCACCAAGTTCCTAGATGCTAGCGAATTTTATGTTTTACAAAAACTACTTTCCAGATGTCAGTGATGCTACAAAGTCGCGCGAAGCGCGCAAGTGCGAGATACGTCGTTAGGCGTGTCGGAGCACTTGTATAGAATAATACGATTGGCTTCATCATATCAATAACTGGAACAAAGCGAGCCTTAAGAAAAACTGAACTTTCCAACACTGGACTGCCGCTAGAAAGCTGCTATATAGAAAGGAGTGTAGGCGTGAAGAATAGAAGGACGAAGGGAATGCATCGGAACAGGCGAGGATTATGGCCGTAATTGAAGAGACTTTCCGAACTCGTTTATCCCGTTTTGCCACACCTGCATGGAAATCAGATTCTGCTGACGCGAAAAGCTGCACTGTGCCAGGGGAGAAAAGAAGCCGAGCGGGTGGGCAACCAAAGCGGCTCGAATGCTCGTCGCCTTCCTCACACCGTCCTCGGCAAACATCACATCCTATTGTGCGGGGGTGAAGCCAGAACAGGACCGCTGGCGGGTAGGTAACCATCGCAGGCCGCAACTGACGTGTGCAGCCTATGGTTAGCAAACACACGATAACAGCCTACTCACACAGCATTCCTTCACCTTTTGGATAGGATCCAACCACAGATCTGCCTCACTGCCAAGAAAAAGTGGTTTTTTAAATCGGTATTTTTCGTTCTGTCAATTTTCACTGGTGAATGGACTTATTACTTTTATTCTACTCATCGTTCAGGCTCCTTGTATTTAGTTTTTCTGATTGCAGCATACTAACGAAAAATACGAAATTGCAGTGTTTAATGATTGTATGCGTTACTTTGTTGATCAGCGTTGTCGACTATATTCATGCGGATTGCTTCGTTTTGTGTTTCTACACTTTTTTTAATGAGCGCACTCAAGGTGCAGTTATAAATAAATAAACTTGAAAAAAAATCAAGTAAAGCTCAACTGTTTTTCATGATGGTGGAGAGAACATAACTCCAAATCAATAAAGTTATTTACGATTTGATTTTACGTTTAATTTAATGGCTCCTGAAAGTTCATTCGGGGGATGCTGGTCGTGGTGTGCGCACTATTCCAGGTTCCTGGTTCAGGTATTCCGTGGAAATATGGAGCAATCTCTTTTTAGCATTGAAAAATCGCTGCCTTCCTGCATTTTAAAACAATCTTCAAACCACCATTTTCCTTTAGAAAATAAAAGTTTTTATAAAATTTCAAATAGTGTGTTTAATTATTGGTGAGCTGAATTTAAAACAAATTTAACGGTATATGTCGCGAAGACGGGCAGCATTGGAGGGATGGGAACGCCCCCTCAAATAAGACCGCATTGAGTGGGCGCGCCACTCAGAGATGACGCGTACAGTTGCTACACTGATCGGCTAGCATGCGTGTTTGGTCTTTGCTGTGCTTGGTTATTATTGGCTGGAGTGTTCCGACCTACCAATGCTGCTCACATTCGCGACATGCCCCATTCGAACAATTTGTAAAGAAATTCTCTTTGAAGAAAAAATTATTTCAGGTATCTCCCAGAGTCTCTGTTTCAATGTGGAAGAAGCACGTTTTGATTTCAATGATGTACAGTAAGAAATCAAATGCGCAAAGTTTGATTAGGATGTAGAAATTGATTTAAAATTTGTCCAAATAAAACAAATTTATACACAATGTTGAAATTTATTGAAAATTTTATTTTTCAAGAAAAGTGCTGATTCAAAGCTCGTTTTAAAGTGCAGGTAGGCAGCAATTTTTTAGCGATTAGCATGAGATTGTACCATGAACTCGTTTAGAACGTCGAAGCTTTCATTTGATTGATAGCAAAGACTCTGATTGCCTAAAGTTTATCACATTTGTCATCTGTACAACAAATGCAATTGTATAAAACATATATCTTCACTTTTTTGTGTTTTAGGTAAGCATTTACGCAATCAATCAAATTAAAATCACAGTGAGTTGGACGAGTGCATGGCGCGATCCAGAAAGAAATTGCTTAAAAATAGTATATACTGTAAAACTAACATACCAACGAACCAGGAAAAATAAGTGGAAGCCTACACCTATGTTGGGGTTGAAAACTGAAGTCTTGCCACAAAAGAAATATTGTATGCTATTGCAACAGGAATAGGCCTACACCTGAGAGCTCGTAAGTTCCCATGCATAGCAGCAAGTTTAGCAGCTCGTCGGAATTCTAAAAAATAAACAAAATTTTACTTATTTAGATGGATTCATTGTGGATGTGAGACAACATAAAACGTATGAAATAACACAAAAGAAATTAACTAATTAGGAACCAGCACACAGGCCCTGATTGGGCAAGAGAGGCATTTTTTCATTTTTCCATGTGGACCAGTTTAAAAAGTTCATTCCCGAGAAGAAGTGAGCTATAGATTCCCGAGAGGACAATCGACTTCCAGGCAGTCCGCCATTTCAATCTGCCTTGCAGAAGCGAATTCCAGAAAAAAGTACAAGCACACTCTCTGAAGAGAATCGCTCCGAATTGCGTTGTCTGCTGGAATAGCGCCTGATCGAAATTCCGCTGCGCTGTCAAGTGTGAAGGGCAGCGTTGTCGGCGACGAATGGAGTGCAGCTCCGAGAAAAAACGCATCCGAGTTCGACTAATGGTGGACTCCAAAAATAGCTGAGGTACGAATTCGCTCGAATTCCTTCGCTGGATCATCAAACTCTAATAATTTAATTATTTTTTTGAAAATAATTTTGAAAAAAATCGAAAAACGTTGAAGTGCTTCAGAGTTTCAAATAAATGCGACGAAAAGATGACGTCGAGAACAAAAGCTGCGACGTGCTTGGGACTAGTCGAGCCTTATCTGCGCCATGCGTTCAACTTCTACGAGATATCGTGGAGCCGTCTTGAAGAACTACATGGACAACGGCCTTGCTTTAGTACCCAATGAGCAGACATTTGTGAACTGCTATATTCCTTTGTAGAATGCGCCACGTATTCAAATTCTACGGAATATCGTGGAGGCAGCATGTATGCATACATATACGCTTTGAAACCTTAAATACTTTGAAAATAAAAATAAAACGGAAAAAGCTTCAAAGCAAAAGCAACATACCAAATAAATCTGTTACAAATAAGATTAGCTTATTTTAAATTACACAAAAAAGAATAAATTTTTGACGCATAAAATTGCACAATATTTCATGGGGAGCTTATCTGGTCCAGATAATTCTCGAGCGCGTAACATTCAGCTGTGTGCGGAAGAACATTTCGTGTGAAGATTTTCTCGTCGTATGAAGCTCAGCGATACACGCTAAAAAGTGATACTAATCCTTCTGTGGGATGCGCTATGCATTCTACTTCTACGGAACATCGTTGAGGCAATTTGGGCGTGTATTATGAATGGCCTGTACAATGATTTGAAGTGGCCAGTCGATGGACAAGTAAATGTTTTAACAATTCAAATCAGTTTCTTTAAGCCTCAATTGGCTGGTATCGATGATGTAAGCTGTCACAACGATGTTTTGTTGCGATCAAAACTTCTACCGCCAGGCGGGACTCGAACCCGCACCTCCCTCTGACCGGGCGGGAATCCTCTACGCCTTTACACCACCGGCGTTTATGTTCTATCCTTATGTTATATAAATGGTTTATCCTTCCCTTACAAGACTCACGCCTTCAAAGACCCCGGAGGGATGGAATGCAAGGATAGTCTGGGTTAGACTGGAACCAAGGACCTAGTACGTGAGGATATGTGAAAGACGGCGCCTCCTTCGACTGCGCTACCACATGTCCTTGAAGAGAGAGGAATGCTATAAACGTGCTGATAGGTTAACAATATGAAGACGAATTACAACGATAGCAAGGTTACTGAAAAATACAACACCATGAAAAATCATCAGAAAGAAGGATTATGGCGAAGGAAGTACGGAGGTGAAGAAGAATGTAGGAGAAAGACGACTTTGGCGGTGGAGATGAAAAATGAAAAAGGATAAAGGATAAAGGGTAAAGGACAGCGTTAGTCAATCCCTTCTGGGATGCGCCACACATTCCACCTCCATGTCTTGGAGGCGATTTTAATGCGGATTTGGCGTTACAATGATTTGCGGTTGCCAGCCGATGAACAACTCACCGTCTTGCACTTCCCAGGTTCCAAATCACCTACCCCGGAGGGATGGAAGACTTGGGTGGCCTGTGCGGGAAGTCCGAACCAGAAACTTGGTATCGAATGCACCCGACAGCCGGCGCCTCCTCCGACTGCGCTACACGCGCTCTTCATGAAAAAAAAAAATAAAGAAAGAAAGGCAGGAGGGGTTCTGCATGGAGGAACTATGAGGAAGCAGGAATAGGATAAAACGAAAGCGAAAGAGGAGAAGAATGAGAAGAGCCAGATGGTGAGGAAACATTGCATGAAAAGGAACAAAGAAAAAAGAATAAGCAGGCAGAAGAGTGGGATGAAAGTGAAAAGAAGAGGATTATGGGAAAGGAAAGAATGAAAAGGTGAAGAAGAACGTATAAGAGGGAGGAATCGTCGAAGGAGTAGGAAGCACAGAAGCTAGAAGTGCTGGAAGGGATAGTACAAGGAAACAAAGAGAAATAATATCAATAAGTGGTGTAATGATGTAATGTGCAGAGTATTTCTCCCTACATTGAAGATGGTGTGGGTTCGATTCGGGCCTGGCGCTAGTTTCGCAAGAAAACACCGTTCTGGAAAGTTTACAACCTCAGTAACGGCCACTTAAGGCTTAAACAAGATGAACTGAATAATGGTAATAATAATATGGTGCAGAAAGGAGGGAAGGACAGATTAATGAAGCGGGAGAACACGGGAAAGAGGAGAAGAAGAAGGTGTACGAAGAAAAATAGCTTGAGGGAGGACAGGAGGAACATAACGAGGAGGATGCACATGTAGAAAGAGATTAACTAGGCAGAAAAAGGATGAGCAGAATAATGGAATGAATAGGAAGATAAAAAGGAAAAAAGAAAAGAATGAAAAACAAAAGAAATAAATTCCATGATGGCGCAATTCTGGAGCAGTACTAGAAGCGAAGGCCGAACGACATGTAGTGCCTCAGTTTGACGATGAAACCGTTCAATCAGAAGAAGCTTCACACAGCAGAAACCTACGACACCATCCTGTGCACTGAAATCGATCCCTTAATTACCCTTAAGACATCGCTGATGCTCTTTGCCGAAATTGGATTAAGCCCGGCGATCAATAGCAACCGGTTCCTGACATAGCGGGGACGGACTAGGAGGAGCGAGGAAGGTCAATTAGAGGCTTCGACGGCCAGCCTGCCAGCCGGCCGGCTCTCCCTCTCACGTCAGCTGAATCCACGCCCAGAATAGGGTTTCGGGAATTTGTAATAGAATTCTATATTAGACGACGGCAAGTGCTACTCGAGTGCTATCACTTTGGCGACAAAAATTCTTCCAGTCGAGGACAAGTTACTGAGAGTCTATTAAAGAACAAGGAAAAAGGAAATATACAATATTAGAAGTCAGAAAGAGCAGCAGCCACACGTAAACTGCCATAAGTCGGAGGTTTTTGGAGCCTCTGAAAGGTTCACAGAGAGCTAAAAGCTAGAAGAAATGTGGATTTTATCCTATAAACAGCAGGTTCTAAAAGTGAGTTTTTTTTGAGTAGGGGAGACATCGGCTTTTGGCAACAAAAAACCGACAATTCTAACCACTTACCTTTTCACATCGAATTGGACATTTTTCAAATCAAATTGGGTACTTTCCATATTAAATTGAACACTTTTCACGTCAAATTGAACACTTTTAAGTCTAAGCTTAAGGCCCCGTTTATACTTCCGACGCCGAGCTACGCGACGGCATGTAAAGTGGCCAAATTGATCGATCGCGTCGCTCAATCAATACGGCCACTATACGTGGCGTCGCGTCGCTAGGCGTCGAAGTATAAACGCGGCGTAAGACTTTTGAGATCAAAGCGAACTCTACCATCGAAATGAGCTTCTTCTTCATTGAACTAAAGACTCCTAATAACGTTAGAATAATTTTTTGTTCAAGGAAAATTTTAGTATAACTTTTTTTTGAATTAAAATTCCCTTCCCAGTAAGTGAAAACATTTTTTAGAATTTTATAAAATTCTTTGTTTTTGAAGAGAAAATGGTTTAAAGCTTGATTTAAAAGCAGGAAGACGACCATTTCTTAGCACCAAAAAGAGATTGCGCCATGCCCTCTTCAAAGATGCTGCGGTGCTTGTTCGATTGATAGCGAAATTTCTGTTTGCATGCAGTGGAACGTACCTGCAAACGGTGAAACAAACAATTCGCACATATACTAACGTTCTTGCTCTATGTAAGCAATATTTACAATATCAATCAAATAAACATTGCGACTTGCACTTCGAGTGCATGGCACGATCCAGTCTTTTAACGCTCTACATGATTGCTGCCTTTCTCTGCGCTTTAAAACAAAAACCAATTTATTATTTTTCCTCAAAAAATAAAATTTTTATGAAATTATTGCACATCTTGGGACGGGTGAACTAAAAAAATTACAACGAAAGTTCTACTAAGTTTTTCTTGAACAAAAAAAAATTATTCTAACTATCTAAGTGAGTCTGTAGTTTTATCTGCCTAAAGGTCATTTCGATTTGGAAGAGTTCAGTTTGACTTCAAAAGTCTTAGACTAGCTTAGAAGAGTGTCAAATTTGCTTTAAAAAGTGTCTAATTCGACGTACACATGGTATATATTATATAATAAAGTAAAAGTTAAAGTAAACAAATGTCAAAGGAATGCTAGGTTCGATTCGTCCCTTTTCCTCAGATGAACCACATCTTATAACATCTCCTCGGTGGCGAGGGAAATGTTGTAACTTTTCATTAACTTTCGAAAAGTCTTACTAACAAATATAAAAACCCTAATATTTAACCTATTTTGCCATATTAATATTAATGTTTGACTTTTTTTACAAACGAATGATATGACGCACTTCGTGTACGACAGGCAAGCAAGATCCATTGGAGCACTCTGGCACGCGACAGGGACGAATGGACACGCTGTCGGCGCTCAGGCAAGTCCGCTACTAACTAACCAAACCCGCTGGATGGAAGGTTTAATTGACCTAGGCGGTATAAGTGGCTAATGCAACCTACAGTGTAAGCCCTAGTTTATACTTGTGCCGCTGTGCGGCGCGGCACGATGATCGGGATAGATATCGACCGGACGGCGCGAAAAATCGATATCTATGACGATCGTAGTACCGCGCCGCGCGGCGGTGCAAGTATAAACTAGAGCTTAGGCGAAAACGCGCCGGCCAATCAAAACCAAACAAAGCACCGACCGAGCACATGGTGGCCAATCAGGTCAACAAATTTACACGCCACTTTGGGTGGAATTCCCGTTTGAGCGACCTGGTTGCTTCGGTGCATCCCCTACCCAGGTAGGCCCAATTGACGACCAATACCAAAACTAATGTTACAGGGTGCACCATAAATATGGTCACTCAATAAAAAGCGAATTACTCACGGGGAATTTGTCAGGGAATAGCGAAACTTCCTCAACAATTTATTAACAATCTACTTAACACGCAAAATGGATATCATCCAATATGATCTTCCTTGGCACGAATGACAACCTTCAGACGCTTAGGGTACGAACGGTACCCTAAGCGTAACGTAGCGTAGCGTACGGTACGTAACGCATACGAACGTTCTGCTTCACAAAAGTAGGTGTGTTCCCAGCAGTAGAGAGACAAGGACTGTGTCGAGCAATGAAGTTGCTTCTGTTCGTTCTTGCTTTGCTTGTTTCGAGTGTGGTTTGTTCGACGATGACCGAAGCTGAACGTAAAAAATGCAACGAAAGTCTTGACGCGTGCAAAAGAAGATGCGGTTATGATTTTCGTAACCCCATTACCTACAAAGAAGCGTTTGCTAACGATAAGGAATGCTTTGCACCCTGTGTGCGCAGGAAGCGTCTTGCTCGTTGCTACCTTACGGATTAAAGCTAAACGTGGGCTTAAAGCTGAAGCCTAATTCAATAAAAGGGTAGGACTCAATGGCGGCACACAAGGTTGCTTGCGGAATTTCCTTCCATGCTTTTTCCCGTGAAGATTCCAATCCTCGAGTCGTAGTGCGCCTTTTAGCGCAGGCTTCACCCTCTAGAATGAACCAACGCAGTAATCCATAACACTCAAATCTTACGAGTTTGTCGGCCATTCAGAAACAGGGATGAAGTTGGGAAGATTCCTTGCGCACCACTCCTGAGTCTTCTTGGACTTATGAGCGGGTGCGCCGTTCTGGTGAAAGGTCCATGTTGTATTTCCAGAGTGTTCTTGAACCTAGGGAAGCAACTCCTTCATCACAATGTCGTTCACGTAGACATTGGTGTTGACCTTTGCTCCTTTTTCAACGAAAACCAATCGTGTCCATCTTGTGGCGCAAACTCCGGCCCAAACCATTAGGGAAGCTGCATGAGAGTTTCTGTTAACGGTGTCTGCATCCTCACCACTTTCAGCCAATAACCGCGAGTTTTTGGCGGTTAAAAGGCTACTCAATTGAGAAAAGTTTCTTATCAGTGATGAGCGTCGTGCAGTGCTCGTGCCGTTCGAGGAGTCTTGGACATTTTTTTCTTCTTCCTTCCATCTGTGCAGGCGTTTGTCCGTGCAGTTGACGGAACTTGTAGGAGTATAGTCCAAGTTCATTCTTAGCAACTCGCTTCATCGTCGTAGCCGATACGTTGAGCTCGGGTGCCATCTTTCTCATGCCGCGGCCTGGATTCCACTTGAATTGTTCTTTCACGATTTTCCAAAGACTGCTCGTAGCTACGGATACCGGGCAGCCAGGTCGGGAACGATCATCGAGAGAGTTACGTTCCACACAGCGATAGACTGTCATCTTGTGCAGCTTCAGCAGACGAGCGATGTTGGGAACAGAAAGTCCTGCCCTTCTCGGATCCAAGATTGCGCCTCTTTGACAACAAGGCTTTACCATTTCTGATAGAAGCAGTGTGGAGATGCAAAAAACACTATATACGGTTAAGATGACACGTAGAATCCAAAGAAACAATGGAAACATAAAAACGTTCGCAAACAAATACAAAAAATGACGCGCGAAAAAGTGACCATATTTATGGCGCACCCTGTAGAAGTCCTTAAGGCCTTCGTCTTTTCAAAAACTTGGAATTTAACTATTTTCTGCAAATTCACATAGTATAGAAGCCACCTAATGGTTTAGTTGCATCCCCTTCCCGATGTAGGCCTAATTGACGACTAGTACCAAAACTAATATTAGAAGTTCTCAAGGTCTTCGGCCTGCAAATTCATATCGTATAGAAGCCATCTGATGGCTTGGTTGCATCCCCCTCCCCTTGTAGGCCAATTTTACGACTAGTTCCAAAACTAATATCAGAAGTACTCAAGGTCTTCAGCTTCTCAAAAACTTGGAAATTTCTGCAAATTCGCATAGTATAGAAGCTGCACCAAGATGCCCCCGGGGATTTTCCAAGTGCACAGCATCCGTCGGCCATTAATCCCGGATTAGTCAGAAAGTGGCACGGAGCTCGATTTCCTTTGATGGCAGGCAGGCAGGCGGGCTCCGGCTACGGCAACACGGACTATCCCCCGTGGGAGTTCTACTTTACATGGGACATCTAAGGCGAAATCGATAAGTGAAATCGATAAAGTGGCCAAAGTGGTACGGTGGGACGGGCGGCTCCGCTACAGCTGCCGTCCGCTGAAGTCCGACGACGCCGCTGTCGTGCGTTCGAGTTTTTCGCGCCAGTTTCCTCAATGGGTCGACCGCTAGTGGTGGCTCGTTCTGGCCAGCTGTCGTCGTCGTCCTCGTCGTCAGGCTCGTCCTCTCTGCTGCTGCCGCCGCCACTGCAGTCGTTCTCGACACGACCGCAGAGCAACAGAGGGCGAACATGGCGCATGGAGAACGAGAGCCAGCGGGAAGATTAATCGCCCAATTACTCATTGGCGTGTCGATCTGTGTTTCTGGCGTGCCAATAGCCGAGGAAAGGACAGAATAAGCCAACAGAGAGACCGAGAGACTGGCAAGAAGCCGAGGTGGGATATGGGTGAGAGGGGTCGCTGCTCTGTTGCAGCAACTGTCTATCTTATGTGCAGATATGTAGCAGATGAACGAAAGAAGAAAGAGCAAAGTTCGGAGTGCATTAACCTTTCTATGGGATGCGCCATGCATACCATCTCTATGTCGTAGAAGGGACACGAACTTTTGTCCCTGCATGTATTTACCCATGCACAAAACCTTGCATGACTCAGCCATGCCATGTTCTCTTTCCTGGACCAGTTTTGCAACATTTCTTCGACAAAAGATGGATGGAAATACACATTCAAATTGCATCGAGGACACCATGTAGAAGTAGAGTGCGTGGCGCATTCCAAAGGACACCTTCGAAACCAAATTGGAGACGTTTCAAAGGAAGCTCGGTGCCTTTGAAATTGTACTGAGCCTCTTCCAAGTCAAAATAAACGCCTTCCAGATGAAACTGGGGACCAACCGGAAACGACTAGAGTAGTTCTTTCAAGGAAAGTCTTCTCTTTGTTCAAGGAAAATTTTGTGTTGCTTACTCCGTCGCCCACAAAACTCGCGTGTCTTCCACCCTGATCGGTTAAATCTCAGAGAAGATCGATAATATCGATCGATATTGAAGGCCTTCCGTCGACGGCGATAAGCACATAACTCCCTAAATCTGAGGGAAAGTCGATAATGTCGATCGATATTGATTGCAGTCCCCTGCTCTCTGGGAGAAAAACGACAATATAGATCGATATTGATTCTCCTCCCTCCCTGCTGTGACGGCCTTCTGTCGCCGATCACAACCACTTACTTCCTACCCTGATCGGTTTAATCTGAGGGAAAATCAATGATATCGATCGATATTGATTGGCTCCCCTTGTCATGAAAGCTTCCCCTCGACTTTCGCCTGAATCTCAAGGCGTGTTGGGCGACGTTTTTGGCACGTCTTCCTCAGGCACGTAGAAGAACTCTAGGCATTTTCCGCTAATTTCCGCTATTTTATGACTAATTTCCTCCTGATTTTCCTCCTATTTTATGACTCATCGCTTAGCGGCTTATCATATAGTATGATTCTATTGTCTATTATTCTGTTATCTATTATTTATTCTATTGCCTATTATTATTTTATTTGTTCATCTATCTATTAGGTTGTAACGAATTAAATGGCACTGGCTCGCGCCATTTTTTGGCGCGTCTTTACGCGTTTGATCAAGAACAAACCGTAATATGTGGCATATCGTTTAGAAGCGCAAACTTTGCTCTACCGGTGAGTACCAAATTTTCTATGTAAAAGTGGGAAAACTTTAGAGTTTTATTGACTTCTTTGCAGATGGACAAAAGGGTAATCCGAGGCATTTATTTGTATGAATTCAAGCTGGGCACTACAGCTAAGGAGGCCGACGAGAAGATCAACGCCGCATTCGGTCAAGGATGTTCCACAATTCGGACGGCGTATCGTTGGTATCAGAAGTTCCGGAATGGAGATGAGAGCTTGGAAGAACATGAAGGTCATGCGAGGCATAGTGATGTTGATGAGGACAAGCTGAGAGATGTGATAGAGAAGGATCCACACAAAGGTACCAGGGAGATAGCGAAGGTTCTTGGCGTCAGTCACAGCACAGCTGCCCGGCATCTGAAGGAAATTGGAAAGACCAAAAAGCTGGAAAGGTGGGTGCCTCACGAGCGGTCTGAGGAGCAAAGAAACCGACGATATGAGATCTCGTCCGCACTGCTTCTACGGAACGAAACGGACCCATTCGTTGATCGCATCGTAACCTGTGACGAGAAATGGATAATGTACGACAACAGGCGACGATCGGCACAGTGGGTGGATAGCGATGAGAGCCCCAAGGTTTTTGCGAAGCCGGAATTGCACCAAAAGAAAGTAATGGTGACAGTATGGTGGTGCTCGCTGGGAATTATTCACCACAGCTTCCTCCCTCCCGGTGAATCTATCACGGCAGAGAAGCACTGCATTGAAATTGAAGAAATGATGAAAAAGTTGAAGGATATCCGGCCGGCCTTGGTAAACCGAAGGCGAGTTCTCCTTCTGCACGACAATGCTCGCCCCCATGTAGCACGAATGACGTTGCAGAAATTGAATGAGCTGAGCATTGAAACTCTACCACATCCTCCGTTGTCTCCCGACCTCTCCCCAACAGACTACCATTTCTTCAAGCATCTTGGCGACTTCTTGGTAGGGAAAATATTCAAATACCAGCAGGATGCCGAAAGTGCCTTCGAAGATTTCGTCAATTCCAGAACTTCTGATTTTTATGCTACTGGGATAAAAAAGCTTGTGTCACGTTGGCAAAGATGTGTAGAATCAGAAGGTTTTTATTTCGATTAATAAACTTGCCTACAAGCCGAGATATTAACTGTTTAAATTTACAGTGGTTCAGTGCCATTTATTTCGTTACAACCTAATATTTTATTTATCTACCAATAAGGATTTTGTATTGCCTTACAGTGTTTGGTAACGCGTTAGTGTTCAATACGTTCCCATTCAATTCAAAACTGCCAAGCTTTCCTTAAAAAGCGTCCAGATTGACGTGACAATGGTATACGTCGGCTTATGGAGATTAAAGGTGTGGCGCAAGCTGTCCACACCCCATTACACGCGATCAGACGAGGCGTGCTGAATTGAATTAGCATTTGCGCATTCGCAGGTGGAGCTGACCGACGGACGCACACAGCTGGGTAGCTAGAGGGAAGTTCGACAGGAAGTCGCTGCGGCTATTTACCACGACGTCACCGCCAATGTCGTCAAGACGTCAAGAAACAGGGTGGGGTTCCAGCTGTCAGTCACTTCGACGACGACAACCCTGTCCAGCGACGAACGACGTCGCTTGAGCGGAGCCGCCGATGACGATCAAACACGCCAAACAACCGTTCGCTTGGCCAGCCGGCGGCCCGGCCGGCCATCGACGCTGACAGTCGAGATTAAATCGGCAACTGATCGACGTTGTCCTAAATTTACGACCCCGACGCAATACCGACGACGGCAAACAGACATAATTAACTAATATTAAGGGAGAAATTGCCCTTAAACTGCTGGTCGGTCTTCTGGCGGCTGCGGTAATTGGAGAGAACTGAACAAACAGCACAGTTGTTCTGTGGCTGTGGAGGGCTCCACTTCTTTGGGAGGAAAATTTTTGGTTCACTTGTCGCGAATGTGAGCAGCACTAGGAGGTGCAAACACGCCAACCAATCATAACGGTGCGCAATACCGAGTGAAAATACATAAAAAAGACTTGAATTGCTTCTATCAAGACCCTCAGCTTGACTGGTTTCAGGCTGATATTAGCCTACGGCCGATCTACGGGTGACTGCTGATGGGTACACGAGGTCTGGATGTTGCATACGATCAAATAACGCCGATGGTGTAATGGCGCAGAGCAATCCCGCCTGGTCAGCAGGAGGTGCGGGTTCGAGTCCCGCCTGGTGCTAGTGTTTTGATCGCAAGAAGATATCGTTATAAGAGCTTATTGAGGCTAAACGAAATTATTGGGTTGTCCCATAAGTCCCCGCGGTTTTTTTTTCAACGATTCATTGCGGATTTCGCCGGCGGTCTCTTGCTTAGCGCTATACAGCATTCGAAAGAGAATGATTTGCTCTATCGGAACGTGTATTACATTTCTTTTTTTATCCTGAATTTTGTCAATTTTTAGGTCCTTAAAGTGAAAAGTGAAAAAGTGAGAAGTGGCCATCGCCGACAGTTCCTTTTCTCCGCTTAGGTTTGTACTTTTTTTGCGCAGTTTTACAAAGCATTTGAAAGACAATGTTCTGTTCTACAAGAATACCTGTTGGTTCTACTTGATCATTTGTCCTTTATTGATTTTTAGGCCATCTAATCGGATGACCGAACTCCCACATGGTTCAGCGCCTCATCGTGGCGTGGGGGTGGCAATGGGTGTCGAACTGCGATGTACAGTGGAGGTTTTCAATCTCCGGCAGGGTCTCCCAGGCTGAGAAGGAGTTCGACAATTCTTCGGAAGCCTAGCGAAGTCTGAATCACAGCACGCCCCGAAGGCACGAAAGGGGCACCCCGAAGGCAAGAAAGGGGTGATACGAGCCCCGCCCGGGGCGAGAAGGGAGGTAGACACCACAAACGGTTATTGGTTTTGGTGGTGTCACCTCATGTGAAGTCCGGCACGCCATGCCCTGCAGAAATTGCAAAAATGGCAACGGTTCCAGCGTCAGGCCCAGGTTGACAGGCCGGCTGATGGAGAAACCTGTCACAAACCATGATCAAAAGTCGCAATGGAATCAGTATAAAGGCTAGGACGTCACCCGGAAGTGACGCGCAGAACCCCCGCCCGAGTTCTGCGGTCAGTATGCGAGGGCTACCGAGGGCAGAACGACCTCGGCCAAAGAAGCTAGTTCGAGTGGGGACTCTGAATGTGGGAACGCTGACCGGAAGATCCAGAGAGGTGGCCGACTTGATGAAGCGCAGAAAGATAGAAGTCCTGTGTCTGCAGGAAACGAGATGGAAAGGAGCGAAGGCCAAGGAGATTGGAGAAGGGGTCAAGCTGTTCTACAACGGAGAGGATACGAAGAGGAACGGTGTCGGGATAGCTGTCGCAGAGTCCCTCAGGGATTCGGTAGCTGCTGTCCAAAGGATAAACGACCGCATCATGTCACTGCGGCTCGACACGAAGGAGGGTTACTGGACTGTCATGTCCGTCTACGCCCCTCAGACCGGATGCCCCGAGCACGAGAAAGATGATTTCTACTTCACGCTCGAGGAGGCCATAAGGTCCGTACCAGAAGGCGATTACCTGTCCATAGCAGGGGACATGAATGGCCACGTAGGGAGTGGCAGAAGAGGAGTAGAAAGGGTACATGGAGGTAAAGGGGTCGGCTTGATGAACCCAGATGGAGAAAGAATTCTCGAGCTGGCTATTGCCCACGACCTGGTGGTCTGTAGCACCTTCTTCGCGAAGAGGGAGAGCCAGAAGGTGACCTATGCTAGCGGAGGAAGAAGGACGGAAGTCGACCACATCCTAGTGCGAAGACCTGCCTTGAAAACTGTCCGGGATGTGAAGGTCCTTCCGGCTGAAGATGTAGCACCACAGCACAGGCCATTGGTAGCTGACCTGGCCATACCTCTACCCAGCAAACCCAAGGTAAGAACAGAACCCAGAATCCGATGGTGGAAACTGCGGGGTTCAGAGCGCAACGAGCTACGAAGGAGGGTGCTCGATGCAGGTCTTCCGGATCCAACTGGTCCCGTGAACGAGACCTGGAGGAGGGTGACCCAAACGATTCTACGATGTGCCAAGGAAACCCTCGGTGAAACAAAGGGAGGGATCAGAGGAGATAAGGCTGCATGGTTCTGGAATGAAGAGGTGCAGGCTGTGGTGAGGAAAAAGAAGGAGGCCTATAAGCAGTGGCAAACGACAAGCGCACCCGAGCATCTTACAGTCTATAGGAAGATGAAGAGCCTGGCAAAAGCAGCTGTAGCGAAAGCGAAGAGAGCGGAGATGGATGCCCTATATGAGAAGCTAGATGGGCCACAGGGAGAGAAGTTTGCTATCCGGCTGGCTAAGGCGCGGCATAGAGCTTGCGCCGACATTCGAGTGGTCAAGACAGTGAGGGGTGCTGACGGCAGGGTACTACGGAGGCCAGTCGAGGTCAGAAAAAGATGGGAGGAGTACTTCAAGGAGCTCCTGAATGAAGAATTGCCTCGTCGCGAAGTTCAAGAAGAACAACCAACGGAAGGACCCATCCCATCCTGGACGCGGGAAGAGGTTCGCAACGCCATAGGAAAGATGAAGCTCGGGAAGGCAGCTGGACCTGATGGGGTGCCAGTAGAGGCCTGGAAGGTGCTTGGGGACTGTGGAGTCAATTGGCTGAC
Organism: Heligmosomoides polygyrus polygyrus; assembly: GCA_947396885.1. NCBI lineage: Eukaryota > Metazoa > Nematoda > Chromadorea > Rhabditida > Heligmosomidae > Heligmosomoides > Heligmosomoides polygyrus. Next base: position 103,850,923 of record OX377201.1, read on the forward strand.
ACAGTTCTTCAACAGAGTCATGATAGACAGTAAGATGCCGGATGACTGGAGGGACAGCATCATAGTCCCCATCTTCAAACAGAAAGGGGACGCGTCCGAGTGCTCCAACTACCGAGGGATCAAACTGATCTCGCACACGATGAAGATCTACGAACGTCTGGTCGACTCGAGGCTGAGGGAGATGGTGACAATCTCCCAGGAGCAGTGGGGCTTCATGCCTGAGAGGTCCACCACAGACGCCATCTTCATCGCTCGCCAGGTAATGGAGAAATATCGGGAGAAACGAAAGCCCTGCTACATGGCCTTTCTGGACTTGGAGAAAGCCTACGACAGGCTACCCCGGGCCGTGCTCTGGAAATCGCTCCGAGGTAGAGGTGTCCCGGAACGTCTGATCACAGTCGTAAAGGACATGTACGAAGGCTCGAAAGCGGCGGTACGAACCCCACACGGAATGACAAAGAAGATGGACATCACAGTGGGTGTACATCAAGGGTCGGCTCTGAGTCCGTTCCTCTTCGTGCTGACGCTTGACTGCATAGTGAAACTCCTGGAGGAAGGCCCTCTCAGGACCATCCTCTACGCGGACGATATCGCTCTAGTAGCCGACAGCCGGGAGGAGCTGGAGGAGAAGGTGAGGCTGTGGCAAGTAGCCCTCGCGGATAACGGCCTGCGGCTGAACGTGAAGAAGACCAAGTTTATCAGCTCTGAGCAGTGCACTAGACCGATCCTAGACTGCCAAGGGGAGGCGATCGAGAAGGTGGAAGAATTCCGCTACCTCGGAAGTGACCTATCCGAGGAAGGAAGTGTGGACCAGGCGGTCAGGGGACGGATAAACGCAGCCTGGCTCAAATGGAGGGAGTCCACAGGAATCCTCTGCGACCGTAGGTGCTCCAGGACACTCAAAGGAAAGCTCTATAGAACAGTGGTGAGGCCTGCCCTCCTCTACGGCAGTGAGTGCTGGGCCCTAGGTAAAGCGCAGGAGCGGCAATTGCATGCGGCGGAAATGAGGATGCTCAGGTGGGCTTGTGGATGGACCCGTCGGGACAGGGTGCGAAACGAGGATGTTAGGGCAGTGATGAAGACAGCTCCGATCCAGCTGAAGATGAGGGAGCAGCGCCTGAGGTGGTACGGACACGTCCTCAGAAGACCAGAGGATCACCCCATAAGGTTGGCCCTAGATTTCGAGGCACCCGGAAAGCGTCCGAGAGGAGCCCCAAGGAAAAGGTGGAAGGATGTCATCAAGAAAGATCTCGCTGAAGTCGGCGCCATGCCAGACGACGCCTTTGATAGGATGAGGTGGCGACGGATCATAAGAACAGCGGACCCTGCGACTGCGCGGGACTAAACGCTCGGGAGAAGAAGAAGAAGAAGAGAATCGGATGACCGAAGGAAAGGATTTATTTTTACCGGCAGCTTTTGCTCTATGGTGGGATTTTTTTTTGCTTAGTGTTATATGATGTTTGCTCGATAAGAATTTGTGTCGCGTTTATCGGCTCATGCTGATATCTGTCGAATATCAACCAAATTCCAAAAAGAGAAAAAACATCTTCACCAACAACTTCTTCTCCTTCTTCAGTTGTTGATATTCGACAGAAATCAGCATGAGCCAATAAACGCGACACAAATTCTTACTGAGCAAGACATGCTCTTCTAAACGACATATGACATCAAGCAAAAAGTCCAACAACAGAGCAGGAGCTGTCGGTAAAAATTCGGACGGAAAAGTCGGAATTCCCAATTCGATAGTCTAAAAATCAATAAAGGGCAAGTGAGAAAATAGGACCAACACATATTCTTGTAGTACAGAACATTATCTTTCAAGTGCTATAAAAAACTGCGCAAAAAATTACAAACCTAAGCGGAGAGAACAAGTGCGCAAATGGCTACTTTTTCATTTTTTCACTTTTCACTTCAACGACCTAAAAATTGACAAAATTCAGGATGAAAAAGAAATGCAATACATTCTCTGATAGAGCAAATCATTCTCTTTCGAAAGCTATGCAGTGCTATGCAAGAGACCGCCGGCGAAACCTGCAGTGAATCGTTGAAAAACGGCGGGGACTTTTGGGACAACCTAATATGTACTTGCACACGTCAGGCAATCAGGGTGTGGTACAGAGAGTGCATGCCGTTACAAGGTGTTTTGCTACGATCAGAGCTTATGCGCCAAGCGGGAGTCGAACCAGTACCCTCTGCTTTTCGAGTAAGATGCTACGCCTTACACCACTGGCATTGTTTAATCACACGCAGTATTAGCCTAATTCGGTTGTCAAACTGAACATTCTTCCGAGTGAATTAAACGAATCTAACGTTCAAAAAGGCAGCCCTAACAAATTTGCAATTATCGTTCCTCAAAGAAAATGATAAAAAATAATAAAAATTCATCGTCGCTGCGTGTGTTATGAAAAATGACTACACTGTATTAAAATACCGAAGTTCTATTATCTGACCTCAACAATATTTTTGGGTTTATCCGAAGGTGCCAGACATCAAATTATACCAAATAAGCCGGAAGTGCGATCTGGGGTCAAATTCATCAGCGACTTACATAACTTTAACAGAGAATTCACAGCGGAAAACTCAGATAACGTAAGCTAGAGTGCTAGAGTGTCGGTGGTTCAGAGTATGTCCTTCGGTACACACATACACCAGTTGTTCGACGTTTACCTCAAACTTGGGTAATTAAACCAAAACCTTAATGTACAAATACAGTGCACATTAGAGCGTCCTAAAAACATCCTACAAAAGAATGAAGAATAGGAAAATGGAGCATGAAAATTAACACTATAACATACAAACTTTAACAGGGAATTCACAGCGGAAAACTCAAATAACGTAAGCTAGAGTGTTAGAGTGTCGGTGGTTCAGAATATGTCCTTCGGTACACACATACACCAGTTGTTCGACACAGTTTACCTCAAACTTGGGTAATTAAACCAAAACTTTAATGTACAAATACAGTACATATTAGAGCGTCCTAAAAACATCCTACAAAAGAATGAAGAATAGGAAAATGGAGCATGAGAAGAGCGCCATGTGAATTTTCCATATCACCCTTTTATAAGGAGTTTTTTGTTTGCATAGTGCCCAATCTGATAAAGCTCTAAGCGAAAATTCCTCACAATATCCCACGAAATCGTCCTATGATCGCGAAAAAGTCTATAATAACGCGTCTTATCGCTCACCATATCGCTTGATAAGCCGCGTTATCTGAGTCTGTGAATTCTCCGTCAAAATTATGTAAGTCGTTGATGAATCCTACCTCTGTTAGTCATCGATGATTTCCTCAACTCTCCATCTATTTAAGCGGCGTAGTATGCCTTAAGGGCTAGAGCTGAAACTCTTCAAAGCATTAACCTCTATAGATGCTGCTGCATGGTTATTCAGTTAATATTCCGTTAAGTTTGCAGGAGGACGAGTTAATCAATAGGGACACTGATAGATGAGCGTCGGGGCACAATGGAGAGGAAATGAGTGACCGGGGCGGCGGCGGCACGAGTGCCGACGCTCGCCACGTCGTCGTCGTCGTCGTTTTTCCGGGGCCGTTTATTTCCTTCAGCGGCGATTTTTTCGTCGCTGAACAGACGCAACCGCCTCGGTTGATTGAAGGTCGGCAAACAGATGCGACAGTGAACCGGTTACACACGGCTCTACATACAGACACATCGCTATGCGGTCACTAATTTCGGGTGATGGAAGAGAGCAAAATGGCGCGAAAGAAAGAAAAAGATATGGAGATGGGACATTAAAAAACAAGAAAGGTAAGATATTTGAGATCATTTTATTATTATCTTTTGTATTGCAGGGTGTTCCAAAATAGCGTGATGAAGGTTTTTTAATTGTAGCTATGAAACAACTGACAAGATTACAAATTAATACATAAATAACAACAACATAGACACTAGGCAACAATATATTCGACCGGATTCGAGGTGGCCCTCTTTGGCGCGAATACAGAAGCCAAAACGCTTGGTGAAGTCTTTGGCGATGGACCGCCGGTCATCTGGAGATAGGCATTCCCACTCCGACGTAGAGATTCTATCTGGGCCTCCGGGCCGTGGCCCGGCCTTCAAAATGGACCACGCGCTTCAGTCCGTCGGATTCAGATCCGAAGATTGCAGTGGCCATTCCGCAGACATGATGAAGTCCGGAAAATTGGCCTTGCGCTATGCTTGCGTGTTTTTCGCCCTGTATGCAGGGATTGAGTCTTGTTGGAACGTCCACTGCTCATCGCTGAAGTGCTGCTGGGACCAGAAAAGTACAATAGCCTCGAAGATGTCCCGTCGGTACACATCTTCATTTACTTTTTACTTCCTCGTCCACAAAACCAAGGGCCAGATTCATCAACCGCTTATCGGCCGGTAACGATGTATCGGCCGTCGTGTCTGCATCTCTGTATCTCTGCATCTGTCTGTATCACATACTACGTAGGCCGGTATGGTGAATCCCCGGTGAAATGATACCGCGGTATCGTTGATGAATCTGGCCCTAGAAGGTCCTTCCGTTGCTGTGGATTCCTCCCCAAACCATGAGCGCCTGCGGATTTTGACAATGTCTGGCGATGGCATAGGTGGCTGGAGTCTCTCCAGATCAGATACTGCCGGTTTGGGGGTTGTGGGCCTACTGCACGGTGAACAGCTTCTCGCCCGTGAAAAGTGGTCGCTCCCACCCGCCACCTGCGGCCGCAGCTTGAGCTGTTGACATCAATGGAGTCGTTCGTGCTTATTCTTGTCCATCAGCAGCTGGACTTTATGGAGGTTGTAGGGCTTCAGTTCGAATTCTTTCTGGCTATTCGATGCACCGATGTGAGACTGACACCAACTTCAGATCGATGTTGTCTTATTGAGCTGGTAGCCAAAGTTGTTATCACACTTATTTGACTCGGCTTACGTTTCGGCGACCTCGCCTTCGTCATAGCCTGAAAAAGTCGAGAAACACTTATGAAACTGTCCTCCCAAACACAATTTCATCCTACAGAGTACTAATCTTGAGGAGAGCTAGCGACAAGATCCAACATGACAGTTATGAACGAACGACTGACCTTATCGGTGGATGCCGAGAAGGACCACCAGTCACCCGAAGCTGGCCTAGAACGTGGGTGAATGAGTCTACCCCGCGGACAACCCGACTTAAATACCCTGGGGGGTCAGACCAGATAGATCAGAACCCGCAGAGCTCGACGAAGGGTGCCAGCTCTTAGGTTACTGCCAGACACTCCTCCTTCCGGTTGACCTGGGGATTCCTAGCCGTGATCCAGAGCGCCTCAAGGGTCTTGCGCGCCGATACATCACCCTCTCGAGCTAAAATCGACACAGACACCTGCAGCATCGCGCTCGCATGACATCGGACCCTGTGCCCCCCCCCCCCTCCCAAGGAGTTCGGACATTGCCTTTTCTGAGGCCGTCCAAATGCTCCTTAACCCTGATACAAGGGGTCTGCCCGTTTCCCTATGTAGTCCTCACCACACTCATTGCATGACATATTGTAGACAACTCCAGAGGTCATGCAATCCCCCTCCTTCCCATTAGGACACACAACACAGGACGGAGTGGAACATGTCCTATCGTAGGCACGGTTCCGAACCAGCTGCGCCTTCAAGTTAGCGGGAGGAACATCAATGATCCTCACCATATCTTGAAGACCAGCTGCATGCACACACTTTCGAATTTCCCTGCTCATCTCGTCTGAAATGAAGGGCACACAGAACGGTACCTTGTCACGTTTTTCCTCGCGACAAGGTACCGTTCTGTCTGCCCTTCATTTCAGACGAGATGACTGACACCAACATCACGGACGATTTTTCTCAGGAGACCCTCGGATTTGGGGTTTTTTGCTTTTCGATGACTGTTCGAGTCTGCGGTTTATTCACAGTGCGATTTCTTCCTTCTTCTGGGCGATCATCTTCATGGCCAAGCTCCTTATATCAACGAGTTTCTGTGGAGACAGTCGACTGAGCAGGTTAGCGATGTCGTGTTGCTGCTTTACTTGACGATGGAGCTCGCTTCATCATATTATTTTGGAACAACCTGTATTTTTATATTTATTTAATATTTATTACTACAATTATTTGGGCGCGTGTAGCGCAGTCGGAGGAGGCGCGACTGTCGCGTGCACCCGATACCAGGTTCCTGGTTCGGATTTCCCGCCCAGGCCAACCAAGCCTTCCATCCCTCCGGGGTCGGTGAATTGGTACCAGACTTGTCTGGGAAGGATAAAGCGCTGACTTGTTCATCGGCTGGCCACCGCAAGTTATTGTATGGCCAAATACGCATTCAAATCGCCTCCACGACAATCCGTAGAGGTAGAATATGTGGCGCATCCTAAAAGGATTGGATACTACCCTCCTTTATCCTTTATGTATTTATTATATTTAATTATTTGTAACGTGTGACGTGTGACCTTGGCCCACGTCATGAAAAATCTTTAATTAATTATTTTATTTATTTTTATTTATTATTATTCACTTCGTTTAATTTATATTTCATTTGTTTTAGGTCAATTTAAGTTATTTTGCATATTTATGGAATAGTTGTCATTTTTCGTGCCTATTCACCTCAAACGATACGGAGGTTTTACTCGGAAATATATTCTAAGCAATAGCTAAGCATTTATATAGCTACAAGTGCTCCGTCACGCCTATCGGCGTGCCTCGCACTTGCGAGCTCCCCTGACACTAGAAGACGTCTGGGTATTTTCCGCTAATTTCGCGCCCCGTGATTTGATCAATATCGATTGATGGCGATCGATACTGCAAAAACGAACTGCAGATTCGCGTTGAGCGACTCGACTACGCCCAGGGCTAAAGTTTCGGACCGCCTGGATGATATCCACAAAAATCGATAGTTTGCTCAGTATCGATTGACGGCGATCGATACTTCAAAAACGCACTTCAGATTCGTATTCAGCGATCGCGATTACTCCAGGGCTGAAGTTCCCAGGCATGAAGAAGATGTCTGGGTGTTTTTCGCTATTTTCGTGCCGTAATTTTCCTCCCGAATTTCCCCCTATTTGATGACTATTTTCTGCGGCGGCGCCGATCGATAGCATGACTCAGCGATTAGCGCGTTATTATAGAGTATGATAGCTAAGCATGGCCTATAGTAATCGACTAAACTCCACTAGATGTAAAAAGGAGCCCCAGGAGCCACATCAACGCACTTTGATATACCTCTTCATGAGGACATTGAACGCTTTTTGCACGTTTCTGGAGCAATCTTGAGCAAGAATGGGGAACCCACTGGACTACTTTGGCACACAGGTGAACTACAGGTGATCTGACCCACAAACCAGACGATGTGTCGCTTTTCGTGTTCCGCTAGAGAAAGTAAAACGCACTGGTCTACTCTGGCACACGAAAGGGACGAAACAGGGCGTTGCTGGCACAAGCCAATTCGACGACCAACGGCACGACAAATGATGCAGGTGAATTAACCTAAACGTCGGACGATGTGTCACTTTTCGTGCTTCTCTCAAGGGAACGCACTGGGCTACTCTGGCACACGATAGGGACGAAATAGGGCGTATTTGGAACAATGGTCGACTACATTCTACAAAGATGTCCAAAATACACCAGCAGCCGCACCAACAAGTTGACCAGACCTCTTGGTGAAAGCCGTGAAAGGCCGATATGACGCATTTCGTAAGGAAGACGCACTGGGCTACTTTGGCACGCGACAAGGATGAAATGAGGCGTCGCCGAAATAACGTGATTCGACGACCAACGGCACAACAAATGATGCAAGTGATTTGACCTAGAAACCGGACGACGTGTCGCTTTTAATGTTTCTCTCCAAGTAGGAGGACGCATTGGACTACTTTGACACACGATAGGGACGAAATAGGGCGCATTTGGTACAATGATCGACTACCTTCTACAAGGATGTCCAAAAATACACCATTAGCCGCAACAACGCGTTGGCCAGACATCTTGGTGAAAGCCGTGAAAGGCCGATATGACGCTTTTCGTAAGGAAGACGCACTGGGCTACTTTGGCACGCGATAGGGAAGAAATGAGGCGTCGCTGGAATAACGTGATTCGACCGCCAACGGTAGGACAAGTGATACAGGTAAACTGCTCCAGACAATGAGTAGCGGGGATAGCCGAAGGACAAGCCAGGGTTTTGTCGTTTCCAGGCAAGTCCAGCACCTGATTCTCCGGCCGCGCAAGGATTAAAGGCTTGATTGGCATGGATGGACTCGAACCAGGAACGTCATCTCGGGATGCACAAGACAGCCGCAGGGCTTCTTCCGACTGCGCTACACCCTCTTGGACATAATCGGCTTACACCTTCAAGAACGTCTACGAAGAAACGGATTCTACATAGAATGTCGAGTAGAAATCGATCACAGACTGTCAGCGGGACAAAATCGAAGAGCCTCTGAAGACTGCGTCGCCGCCCAAATTGCCCCTGTCAATCAACACCTCGCTCTTTTTGTCACCAGCGCCTCGCGACAGCAAATACTTTTCTCGACCGCAACAATTCGCAGTAAAAACCATCTTAGAACCCTTGACAATGAGCAAATGTTTGTGCGGCGGCTCACCGCTCGCTCTTCAAAAACCTGTGAAAAGCCTGCTTCAGTACCTATCACTCGAACGTCCTGGGTCAGCGAGGTGATTCATCTGTTCAAGCCGTTTGTTTTGTGAAGTTCAGCAGAAGGTTGATTGTCTTTCACCACCAATGAATATACACAAAACATTGGGTCTGACATCGAAAATTTTCGGATAATTGGATGATTCGGATAACGTCAATTTCGTAGGCTCCGGAATTTCGGATGACTGGGATAACGGCAATTTAGCGGGCCCGAACATTGGATGATTCGGATCGAAATATATGAATCCAATATCCGAAAATGATTCAATCGGATCTAATGTATAATGCACACCATTTTCACGCCATACTGGACACCTTTCGATTGAAATTGGACACTCTTCGGAGCATGCCTGACGCCATTGAAATCAAGCTGGACTTCTTCCAAATCAGACCGAGCCTCTTGCGGATGAACTATTAGGTTGGTGCATGAGTTCTCGGACATTTGGGGCATGAAATATTTATTGTCACAACATACGAACAACAGTATCAAATCATTTGAAGTAACCACCCCTTACATCAACTGTCTTTCGCCAACGTGCTGGTAAGCCATGGATGCGTTTTCTCCAAAACGTGGCCGGTTGTAATTCGAAAGATGTGAGCAGTGCCTCCTTGACATCCTCACGGTTCCTAAATTACTGGCCGTCCAAATAGCGTTGAAGGCTTGAAAACAAACGATAACCAGAAGGAGCGAGATCTGATGAGTAAGGTGGGTGTGGAAGAACGGTCCATCCGTAGTCCGCCAACTCAGCCGCCGTCGCAGTAGCAATATGCTGTCTAGCGTTGTCGTGTTGAAAATACACCTTCACTTGCTCTCCCCGTGTGGTTTGAAGGTGGGCCCTCAACTTCCTCAGTTGGTTGACGTACACCTCTGCCGTCATTGTTATCCCTTCGTCCAGCAGCTCCCAGTATTCTTCGCCAAGAACGCTCCACCAAATGCATAGCATCACCTTTTTCACGTGAAGGTCGGGTTTCGGAACGCCCTCTGCCTCTCCAGTTGCGTCAACCCACTGTGCACGCCGGTGATAATTAGAGTAGAGTATCCACTTCTCATCCCCGGTGACAAGGTTGTCCAGCCATCCGTGGGTACGTCTGAGGGTAAGGAGAGACAGAGCGACATCGGCTCTGCGATCCATGTCGTGTCAAGTCGTGAGGTGCCCAGCGACCCAATTTTTGCACCTTGCCAATCGACTTCAATCCTCGATCGACTGTTGAGTGACTAACACCAAGAGTGCTTGATAGTTCGCGAGTGGTTTGGTATGGGTCCGCTTCCACTCCACTTCGGAGGCCATCCAAATCCAGTGTCATCGGGCGCCCTTCTCGTTCATTATCTTCAACGGAGAATTCACCAACTGCAAACTTCGCGAACCACTGGTACACAGTACTTCGAGCAGGAGCACTCTCGTTGTAAACATCCTTCAGGCGACGATACGATTCGTTGGCATTGAGGCCAGATTGATGCAGGAATAACATGACGTGCCGAATATGCGTCCCACTTGGGATGAATTGCTTAGCCATAATAGCTGACGTTAACAACGCAGAAGTAAATGTTAGGAACAGTTTCGTAGCCCTTCCTTTCTCTATCGATGGATCATTTACGCGTTGATACATGTGAGAAATTTGGCGGGAAAATGCGCTTTCAATTCAGGAGGGATCAAATGTCCGAGAACTTATGCACCAACCTAATAAAGACTTTCCGAGAAGGTTAGATTATTTTTGTTCTGGACAAATCTAGTAGAACATTCTTTGGAGATATTTTATTCACCTGCCCCCATAAGTGAACAAAATACTTGAAATTTTATAAAAATTTTAATTTTCAAAAAACAATTTATATCCTTGTACAAAAGGCAGGAAGGTGCTAAAAAAGAGATTCCAACATATAGCCATGCAGGAAATCGCGGTTATTTGTTTACTTGTTTACTTATTAGGGCATAGACGTAAGTCTAGCGTAAACAACGTTCAAGACAACAACAAACAATCGGTGACTTGAACTCAATTTGCATTCATTTGACAGCAAACATTTCCTTTGCGTGGAGTTACAGCTTGTCAACTGTTCGACAAGAACATTTGAAGAAAACCCTCTTATCTTCACTATGCTCTTTCAAGTAAGCGGCGTTTACAGTGTCAATCTAATAAAAATCGCGATGAGCAAGGCGAGTGCATGGCGCGGTCTCCTTTTAGTTTGCCAAACAACTACTGCTTTTCCGCACTTCAGAATAAGCCCTAAATCATTACTTTTCTTAAAGGATAAGGGATAAAGGACGGCGTTACTCAATGCCTTTGGAATGCGCCACGCGCTCTACTTCTACGGGATGTCGTGGAGGCGTCTTGAATGCGTATTTGGCCATACAATGACTTGCGGTGGCCAGCCGATGAACAAGTCAGCGCTCTACCCATCCCAGACAAGTTTGTTGTCAATTCGCCTGCCCCGGAGGGATGGAAGGCCTGATTGGCCTGGGCGGGAAATCCGAACTAGGAACGTGGTATCGGGTGCACGCGACAGCCGACACTTCTCCAACTGCGCTACACTGGCCCTCATTCATTTTCTTACTAAAGTAAAATTTGCATAAAATTTCAAACAGTGCTCACTTATTGGAGCAGGTGGATTCAAAAATATAAAAAGCTTTATTAAATTTTACATGAAAAATATTCTAATCGTCTCGGGTTCTTTAGACTAATCTGGAATACGCTCGTTGTGATTTGGAAAACGTTTAGTTTGATTCAGAAACATTAAGCTTTCTAACCATATGAAGAGAATCCAATTCCACGTGGAAATTGTGGATATAGCCCCGAATCCATGTTAGGAGAAGCACCTAACATCCCTGTACAATTAGCAGATCATTCACATCAGAACCTGCTGAGCCAAAAAATCTGATTGCTTGAAATTTCACCTACCAAGCCTCCAGACGAGCCTTAAAGTTTTGCATACTATAAAAATTGCACATGGGGTTCTGTCAAACAGTCGTGTGTTCCACGCACTCAAACTCGATTCATGGTTCGGCTCCTGCCCGAGCCTTTCAAGTCTACCATCCTTCTGAGACCCAAATTGGCTATTTGCTTGAAAGTGGTATTATGAGCCATTGAGAAATGTCTCGGGAGACCCATATCGAGATCACGGGGTCATCACGGGACAGCGTGATCTTCGATATAGGAGAATTACGAAATTCTCCATTGGCCCGGCTGATGGGCAGCCTATGTCGAAACCAGAGGATCATCACGTGTTCACGTGATGAGTCTTTCGACATAGGAGAATTGGGAAATTCTCGAGGAGGCAGGCCGACGGGTCATCCAGGCTCTTGCTTTAGCACTGAGCGGTGTGCCCACCCACCCACACAACTAACTAGGAAAAAAATCATTCATCATAAGCCACATATTCGCAACTGTTTAGCTTAAACAGATGTCTTACAGCTGCAAGATTTCAAGAAGCAGCAACGCTAGGGGTTAAAGCTGAACAAATGGGACTACACATCATCAGCGAAACCATAATCGAAGCAGTCAATTCGGACAGAGCGCCAGCAACGTTGAAAGGCTATAAAGCCGTGCTGCAGAAGTTTCATGCATGGAGAAACGGCCCATATATGAAGAATATCCCGTTACCACAGGCACGCAACATGTATCTAGCTGAATGTTCTGCTGAAGGCAAACACAGTTCCATGCCTATTGTGACCGCAGCTTTCAGCTACTTCTTTGGGCAGCAAGAGGGTGCCGCTAAGGAGCTGCAGGCGTCACTACTGCAAGCGGACAGAAGGGCTGCACCTCCTCCACAACATAGGAGCAAAATCCAGTCCACCGACTGGGACCACCTTATAAAAGTAGGACTGCAAGCTACGGATCAAAATATCACACAAGCTGCCACACTTGCGCTTATCCAGTATAGAGCCCTACTTCGAGTTAGCGAAGCGCAGCAGCTGCTACTCTCAGACATATCACACGTAGGGAGTAATACTTGGGAGGTCAATATCAGAAAGTCCAAAACGGACCAACAATCCAAGGGAACTATAGTGGCCTTCCGCCTCAGTGACCGGGAGCACCTGCTGTGGAGTAAGTATTTTAGGGCTATTGGCAACTCATCATACTTGTTTCAGTCGCACTCTACGGGATTACCACTCTCAGTGTCTACACTAAGGGACAGGCTGAAACAGCTATTCAGTGAGGCTGGATTGTTGCACCTTAACTTAACTTCTCATTCGTTTAGAGGTGGCGCGGCCACACAAGCACTCAGTATGGGAGTACATCACCTTGATGTTATGCGCGCTGGGAGGTGGAAGTCGCTCGGGGGATTCGTCAACTATATAGCACCAAAGATCCTTCCTCTCCCACATCCTTCATCACCTAGCTCCTCAACTAACTTCCAGTTGTGACTCTCATACTCTATATCTAATGCGATCTTTGTAGCTGTTTCGATATCTTGACACGCCTGGGCGTCTTACGTACTATATCCTATCATTATATTATCCACAGGATAACATTTTCTCTGTCATAGATATTTATGCAATGTTAGCTGCAATATGCATATGGTACGTTAATCACAGTATGCATAGCACTAAAGCGCAAGGTCAAACACGTATACATGTATAGTACTGGAACATTCACGCATTCATGTCATGTACTGATGTCATTCATATATCACGATATATATTGGAATATATAATGCACCGCATGTGAACGCAATAAACCTACTAATTGCAAACCTCGGTGTATATGGAGCAGTGGTTCATAATGGTATTTATACCAGAGTGTAACGAAGGTATAAAGAGTGTTGTGTTGGAATTTTTATAAAAACCTAACCACCATGATGCACTTCATGCTCTCTGAGGAGGTCAAAATTCTGAATACCCTTCGTCTAGCCACCTAAAATTATTATATAGGTCAAAAGTGCCTTGAAATTTACTTCAGTAACAAGAATATACCATAGCGTTAATCAATTCTCTTTCAGGATGCACCACGCATTACATTTTTAAGGATATCTGCGCCCTGATTCATCAAGCAATGGGTATACAATACCGGCCTTATCTTTTGGTCTTTGGGCGGAAAAAGCGAAAAAACCGCCTTTTCCGCCCAAAGACCAAAAGATAAGGCCGGTATTGTAGGTAGAGATACCGCAAGGGAATCGTACCCACTACCAGTCGAGTGGGTACGGTTCGTATTCATGAAAGGAGTCAAAGGTAAGGTACAACTAGGCCTCTCGCGAGAACAGCTGGGGTCGGATTCATCAACGACTAACCCGCGGGTATAAGGGGTATAGATACCACAATGAAGCCTGCGTCTCTGACTCTTGCTTTATCTCTGCCTGACTCTTATCTTATCTCTACCCATTATCACCCGCATACGCACGGATTAATAGTTGATGAATCCGGCCTCTGATCTCACTGGAGCGCCATTTTGTCAATGAGACGCGTACGAGTCGCGGGTGTACGGATGTACCCACAACGATCGGCGGGTTTTCTCTACCCACTGATATACCCACGGCTTGGTGGGTAAGGTTTATCATGAATCGTGGGTATGTCCACATCGTGGGTATGTCTACCCCCTACACCCAGCATACCCGTGGGTATGCGCGTTGATGAATCCAGCCCCAGGAGGCAATTTGAGTGCGAATTTGGTTTATACAGCGACTTGTTATGGCCAACCGATGAACAAGTCAGCGTGCTATATATCCCGGACAAATCTGGTAACCATTCACCAAGGAATGGAAGGATTAGTTGGCCTGGGCGTGAAATCCGGACAAAGACTCGGCGTGTGGTCGCGACAGCTGGTGCCTCCTACGACTGCATCACTGCGCTACGTCAAATTCGTTTTTGATCCACCACTACTTTCATGAACAATCTCGGATCGCACAGAAATCTGCTTCTGCTGAGCGCAGTGAGCGACAAAAGTCTTCACAGCTGTTCGTGAAACATAATACCAGTCCGCCGACAAGGAGCTGAAAGGTATTCTAATGTTGCAGCAGTCCCTGGTACACTGAAGAGAAGGGGCTTTCAGTAGCTCTTTAACAGTGGGCCATGATAGCTGGAATCAGCGTACTATATAAGAGTGACGTATGGTCTTTAGGCACTAGAATGGTAAGCTGTCACACTTGAAAGATAAAAAAGGATCATCAAGGTCAGCGTTAGCCACGCATTCTACTTCTATGGGATGTCGGAGGAACGATTTTGAATGCGTATTTGGCCATACAATGACTTGCGGTGGCCATCCGATGAACAACACAGCTCTTTATCCATCCAAGATACGTCTGGTACCAATTCACTGACCCCGGAGGGATGGAAGGCTTGGTCGGCCTAAGCGGGAAATCCGAACCAAAAACCTGGTATCGAGTGCACGCGACAGCCGGCACCTCCTCCGATTGCGCTAAACGCGCCCTTCTTGAGCTGCCGCACTTGAGCTTACGATCGTTAATAAACGACTGATTCGATCCTATCAGTAAAATAAAGATGGTCAAAATAAATGCAACATTTATTTATTTAATTATGTAAATATTTTGGGCGCATAACGAAGTTAGAGGAGGCCGCATCTCCGATATCAGGTTCTTGTTTCGGATTTCCCGCCCAGGTCAACCAAGCCTTTCATTTCTCCGGGATCTTTGGATTGGTACCAGACTTGTCTGTGAAGGATAAAGCGCTGACTTGGTCATCGACTTAGTACCGCAAGTCATTATGTGGCTGAGTACGCATTCAAATCGCCCATCCCATAGAAGTAGAATGCGTGGCGCATTTCAAACGGGATTGATTAACGCCTTCCATCTTTATCCTTTATTTAAATATTTTAAGGCGTAGAACATCAAATTTTTGAAGCAGTTGCGTTGAGTGGTCGGAAACTATCCTTTTGTCAGCAAGAGTATCCAATGTTTTAAAAATATAAGTAAATACAAATAAATAATGGCAGTGTCTTAATCAGCAAAAGATCCTTGTGAGAATAATAGCAGCCTTGACCATGGCCAACGAAGGCCAAAGCACAAAACGCTAAGTAGCTGTGACGACTTGGCTCTGACCCAGTGAACTGGACAGGGCGCCGAGCGTTGTAGCGCAATGAATCACTCAGAAGCACGCGGAATGACAAGGGCTCAGCTGCGAGTAAAACACTGGCGACCGAAGCGGAGGAAGAGAAGCAGCCGCGCAGCTGTTGCACCAACCCGCACTGGAACAGTGCGGGCGCAGGGTCGAAAAAAGACGACGAAAACGTCGTATGAAGTACTGAAGAAGCTGCTTGACTGCATGAGTCTACTTTTGGGTCGAAGATTTGTCTAAATCGATTCCTTCTGTTATCTACATATTAGATTGTCCCACAAGTCCCCGCCGTTTTTTTTCAACGATTCATTGCGGATTTCGCCGGCGGTCTTTTGCAGAGCGCTATACAGCTTTCGAAAGAGAATGATTTGCTCTATCAGACCGTGCATTGCATTTCTTTTTTCATCCTGAATTTTATCAATTTTTAGGTCGTTAAAGTGAAAAGCGAAAAAGTAGGAAGTGGCCATCGCCGACAGTTCCTTCTCTCCGCTTAGGTTTGGAATTTTCTGCGCAGCTCTTTATAGCATTTGGAAGACAATGTTCTGTACCATTGGTCCTATTTGTTCATTTGTCCTTTATTGATTTATTGGCCATCAAATTGGGACGTCTGAAGGAGAAGATTTATTTTTACCGACAGCTCCTGCTCTGTGGTAGGACTTTTTTGCTCGGTGTTATATGTCGTTCGGAGTTAGTGAAGATGATTTGGATTAGTCCGGGGGGGGGCACATAACTAAAAAGTGGGTATCAAAATGAATTGAGACTTACCGAGCGGCTCCTAGAGAACGAAACCTAACCTAAAAGAAACCAAAAGCGGACAAACAAACAAATAAAAAATAAAAAATCGCCGCGGCTTACGGCTTACAACCGCCTCGGGGGGGGGGGGGGGGAAGAGCGACGGAATAGGATCATGCCGCGTGCTGACCGCCGCTTGACATGTTATAACCAGGATCTGACATGGTGAATATGGCGCACGAATCCGCATGCCGCGTGCAGACCGCCCTGACATGTTATAACCAGGATCTAACATGGTGAGGAGAGCACATAACTTTGCCCACTTACAACCACGGCGAAAACACATGCAATTTTTTCGTTTTTTTTTTTCTTTCTGACTTTTCTTGTTTAGGCCTTATGTTGTTCCGTAGTTGCTGCTCGGTAGGTCTCAAGTGGATTTGTTACATATAGTGCTTTTCACTTATGTGCCCCCCCCCCCCTCCGGACTCGGATCAATCCGATGATTTTTGTCTTTTCGGGATGCGCCACGTATTCTACTTCTACGGGATGTCGTGGAGGCGATATGAATGCGTAATCGGCCATACAATGACTTGCGGTGGCCAGCCGATGAAGAAGTCAGCACATTCAAAGCAGTTTCTTTGAGCCTCAATTGGCTGGTACCGAGGATGTAAACTGTTACAACGATGTTTTGTTGCGATCAAAACTTCTAGCGCCAGGCGGGACTCGAACCCGCACCTCCCTCTGACCGAGTGGGAATGCTCTACGCCATTACACGACCGGCGCTGTTTGATTCGAACGCTCCATCCACACCTCGTGGGGCCGAAGTTTTGATCGCAACAAAGCATCGTTGTAACAGCTTACATCCTCGGTACCAGCCAATTGAGGCTCAAACAAACTGCTTTGAATCATTTCTATCTAGACCTACAGCTTAACTGGTTCCATGCTGGTATCAGCGGCCGGCTCATCCCGATATACGGGTGAGTGTTGATGGGTCCCACGAGGTGTGAATGTTGCGTTCGATCAAACAGCGCCGGTGGTGTAATGGCGTAGAGCATTCCCGCCCGGTCAGAGGGAGGTGCGGGTTCGAGTCCCGCCTGGCGCTAGTTTTGATCGCAACAAAACATCGTTGTAACAGTCAGCGCATTATCCTTGCCTGGCACGTCTGTGACGAATTCTCCGGTGCTAATCGCAAGGGTGAGACCAGCAACATTAAGGAACACTAAGGGTAAATGTGATAAACTCACTGAGAAAAGTCCGTTGAAAATTCCGTTAAATTTGTAAAAACTTCCGTTAAGACGTAAACCCAGATTTTAACGAAAAATGGCGTTATTCGTTAACCGTTAAATGTGCACCCTGGTATGAATAGGCCCTAAAGCGTTAGAAAGAGCTATTTTTAACCGAATAATTACAACAGATGCTCAAAATTGTCTCATTGACCAAGTACACTATTAAAGACGGAGTCGGAACTTGTAGCCGCACACAGATTCGCGGAGATTTCGCTCCAAGCACGTGCCAACACAGTTTTCAGCGAGGGTCACGAGGGTAGTGAATCGTATCTTCTTTTCGAGATTTTATGCTTTAGGATTGACCATAGGGCGTAATTGATAGGACCCATAGCAGCGGAGTTTGATCATCAAATACCTCGTCAGCGAAATGTGGGATGGAGCACCTCGTGTGCCCTGATCGTCGACTTCACAGAGCCCTTTCCGCAGCCCTATTCGTTTGGAATGTGAACTCGATGTTTCCAAGTGTCTTGTTGTCTACGGCTACAAGACATCTTTAGGACCTGTAGCTGGTAGTTTGGTGCACTACTTTTGAAGCGCACGTGGAGCTTTGCTTGTTGGAGGAAGTGCTGTCTGTATGTAGCGTGCACCCGATACCAGATTCTTGGTTCTGATTTTCCGCCCAGGCCAACCAAACCTTCCATCTCTCCGAAGTCTGTGAATTGTACCAGACTTGTCTGCGAAGGATAAAACACTTGTTCGTCGGCTCGCCACCGCATGTCATTGTATAGGACAAACACGCATTCAAATCGAATTCGATTTGAATTCGACATTACGTAGAAGTAGATTATGTGACGCATCCCTAAGGGAATTGACTAACGACGTCCTTTATCCTTTATCATTTTATTAGGTTGTTGCAGAAGTTGTCGCCATTTTCAAGACACCACATTTTTTTAGTTTTACACAAAAGCGAAACACGTCAAGGAACGAAGTAACCCCATCATATTCTATCACTCTTCTCCACCTTTCGGGCAGACATCCGATCCCGTCATCGTGGGACTTTTCTGGCTTTGATTCGAAAAAGCCAGCCAGCCATCGTTCCATGTCGTCCTCGTCACCAAATGTTTTTCCTTGCATGGCATTGGACAGGAAGGGGTGGTAGTCTGTTGGTACAATATCTGGTCTGCACGATGGGTGAGGCTGCACTTCCCATTCAAGGTCGAGAAGCTTTTGGCGAGTCATTCTCGCAGTGTGTGCTGTTGCACTGTTGTGCAGGAATCGGATTGTGCCATGATTCGGACGCTTTTCTGCGATCTTGGCGGCTGACAGTACAAGTCCGCTGTTAGAGTTTCGTTACGGGCCAGCAGCTCGTAGTAGATGATACCTTTGTAATCCCACCAAACAGAAAGCATGATCTTTGACGGGTGAGGACCCTCCTTTGGCTGTGGCTCAGGCTGCTCACCCTTGTCAACCCAGTGTCTGCTCCTCTTGATGTGGACGTACAGGCACCACTTCTCATCTCCTGTGATGACAGGCTTCAACCAACTATCTTTGCGCTTGTACGAGAGCGAAAACAAATGGCCACCTCAGCACGTCGCTGGCGGTCGCGTTCGGTGAGGTCATGAGGAACCCACTGTGCCAGCTTGTGCACCTTACCCTGTCGATGTAGGTGCCTGGCAATGATGGCATAGTGCACACCCAAGTCCTGTGCAAGTTCACGAGTAGTCCGCCGTGGGTTCGATTCCAGCAGCTGCCGCAATCGACCGTTGTCGACGTCGGATTAACGTCCTGACCTGAACGAACTTTGAAGGTTAAAAATGGCGGAAACTTTCGCAACAACCTAATATTATGTGACGCGTCCCTAAAGGAATTCACTAACGACGTCCTTTATCCTTAATCATTTTGCTTTTGACGCTCCTATCGATGCGAACCAAGGGTGCCTTCCTCATCCAACAAATCCCAGCCCATTACCAAACATTACCTAATCTGATAAGTGACCTCTAGGCATAGTTTAAGCTGTTGCAGTTTTCTTCCGTTTTTTTTTCAATGAACGTCGGCAATAAATAATGTTTCGAAGTGAGGAGCACCTTGCCAAGGGGTCACCCACATGCTGGCCAGCGGGTGGAGTCGACTAATCTTATAACCACGCACACTGGTTCATCCTAGGTTTTCTGGTCCTCCTCGCGATTCTAGAAACGCTGTTCTTGACCGCATGTGAGTTTTTGTGTCCTTTTCGTTCGGAGCGGCGCGTTAGATTTTGGCCAGTCATCTTCGAATTTTGTTGGTATTTTCTCAGAAAAGAGTGATTGCAGTAGATTGACGACCATCCGTTCAGCACCTCCTCATAGCGTCGCGCAGCGTGGAATCGAGAGGACGATACGACTCACGCAAGTGAGAGAAGGCTTCCGGAGTTGCGAACTTCGTCGACGTTCGAGGGTCAGAGACGCTGCCGCACGGACCAAGTCGTCGAAAATTAGGTGGGCCGGCCACGTAATGCGCTTCGCAGAATCCCGCTGGACGAGATCCGTCTCCGACTGGATTCCGCGAAACGCCAAGGTACAATCCCAATCGGGAGGGGGGCACTCCATAATGACATGTAAACGCCATCAGTTTACGCACAAATATTTGCAAATAACACATGAATGACCTTACCTAGGCCCCCTCCCTTGGAAACCGTCGATGATGACCTGACATATTTTTAAAAAATTCGATACAAAACTATGAAGAGGCTGCAGCGGCGCTGTAGTATTTAATCCCCGTTTTCAAATTCCCCGCACCGAATGCGTGCGCGTCGACTCACTCATCATCTGCATCACATGGAGGAACGCCTGCGGGCAGTACGCATCACCCCAGCCTATTTACTTATTTATTTATTTATTGTAGGCGTCAGTCGGTGGGTCTTCCTTGTCGGTTTTGTAACGTTTCTTTTAATTTCAGGTTATGATCGAGGATTTCCAAGGAAGGGGATCAAGTAAGGCCGTTCATGTCCTATGCTGCATATATTTCTACGTAAACTGCCATTTACATATCATTATGGAGTGCCCCCCCCCCCCCCGATTGGGATTGCACCGACGCCAACCCATGCGTTGGTCGGGCTTCTTCGTGAAAGTCCTGAACGAACGATATAACGCTCTTCATGTCCTTCGAGCGAGGAGAATCCATTGGAGCACTCTGGCACGTGACAGGAACGAATGGAGACGCTGCTGGCGCCAGCTCGAGCAAGTCGATGATCAAAAGGTGATACAGGTGATGACCGTGAACATGCGTTTTTAGTATAACGGTGGAATATGGTAAGTTACAGTAGTCGAGGTCTGATCACCGATTGATACGTACCCACCGTAACCTACCGAACTCCGCAATACTAAAAAGGATGTCAGATAAGAGGGCACCTCAAATTAACCTCTTTGGGCGAAGTTTGAGACATATTTTTTTCGACTGTCATCGACCTCCTGGGGTGCTCGGATTCATCAAATAGTGGGTACAGGTAGACATACCGTTCTCGTTTTGCGCTGAATTACGGTAGGTTACGGTAGGTACGGGCAACTAAGGCTGCCGATTTTGCACAAACTTTGCCTAGGGGGAGGGATATTTGGGGTGCTGATCACGAATGTGACATCAGTTTTTCGTATTACGCTGGAGTTTGGGCGAAATCAGGGACCATGACCTTATTCACCCGTACCTAGTGTAACCCACCATACTATAGCGTAAAACGAAAGACGGATGTTATATTCGTGATCAGCACTCCAAATAACCCGCTTAGGCGAAGTTTGGGCGAGATCGGTCATTATGACCTCGGCAGCCTTGGTTACCCATACCTACCGTAATCGCGTGTAGCGCAGTCGGAGAAGGCGCGACTGCCGCGCACCCGATACCAGGTTCCTGGTTCGGATTTCCCGCCCAGGCCAACCAAGCCTTCCATCCTTCCGGGTTCGGTGAATTGGTGCCAGACTTGTCTGGGAAGGATAAAGCGCTGCCTTGTTCATCGGCTGGATACCGCAAATCATTGTATGGCCAAATACGCATTCATGTCGCCCCCACGACATCCCGTAGAAGTAGAATGCGCTGGCGCATCCCAGAAGGGATTGATCGTCCTTTATCCTTTACCGTAATCGACCGAAATTTCAAAAACGGGTGTCAGATTCGAGATCGGCACCCCCAAATAACCTCTCTAGACGAAGTTTGAACGATTTTTTTTCGACCTCTGGAGTCCCGAAAGTGGACACTATTGTACTTTACGGACTCCAGAGGACGAGTAGAGGTCGAAAAAAAATTTCGCCCAAACCTCGCCCAGGGGGGTTATTTGGGGTGCTGATCACGAATCTGACATCCGATTTTGAAATTTCGGCCGATTACGGTAGGTTACGGTAGGTACCGGTGACTAGGGCTGTCGAGGTCATAATTACCAATTTCGCCCAAACTTCGCTCAGGGGGTTATTTGGGGTGCTGATCACGAATATGACATCCGTTTTTTGTTTTACGCTGGGATACGGTAGGCTACGGTAGGTACGGGTGATTAAGGTCATGGTCACCGATTTCGCCCAAACTTCGGCTATATGGGTTATCTGTGGTGCTACGGGTGAGAAAAGCATGCAGTCGGTCCCGCAGCGATCGCCTGAAAATTCGCAAATCTGCGGGAAATCATTTTTGCGGGAAACTCATCGATAGGCGAAGGCTTAATCGAGAGATAGCAGTCTAAGCATCATGGCCCTCCAGACACTGTTCCACAACCGCCGCCAGGAAGAACTGCGCGACTTCAAGTTGAAGGACCCTCTTGACAAGCTAAACATGGACGCAGAGGATTTCCAGGAATGGCTTAAAAGGATGGGGTTGCTCACAATCGGTGACCATGACCTTGGCAGGCTTAGTCACCCGCACCTACCGTAACCTACCGTATTCCAGCGCAAAACGAAAAACGGATGTCAGATTCGTGTTCAGCACCAAAAATAACCCCTCTAGGCGAAGTTTGGGCGAAATCGGTGACGATGACCTTGGCAGGCTTAGTCACCCGCACCTACCGTAACCTACCGTACTCCAGCGTAAAACGAAAAACGGATGTCAGATTCGGGTCCAGCACCCCAAATAACCCCTCTAGGCGAAGTTTGGGCGAAATCGGTGACCATGACCTTGGCAGGCTTAGTCACCCGCACCTACCGTAACCTACCGTGTTCCAGCGTAAAACGAAAAACGGATGTCAGATTCGTGTTCAGCACCCCAAATAACCCCTCAAGGCGAAGTTTGGGCGAAAAAAATTTTCGACCCCTCCTCGTCCTCTGGAGTCCGTAATGTACAATAGTGCCCAATAGTACTGCTAAAAAACGGATGTCGGGTACAAGGACATCCCAAATTAACCTCTTTGGGCGAAGTTTGAGAGATTTTTTTTCGACAGTCATCGACCTCCTGGGGCCGGATTCATCAAGTAGTGGGTATAGGCAGACATACCGTAAAGGAATCGTACCCAATACCCGAAGTGGGTGGCAGGTACGATTCGTATTAATGAAAGGAAGCAAGGGTTAGGTAGAACTAAGCCTCTCACGAGAACAGCTGATCTCACTGGAGCGCCGTTTTGTCAATGGGGCGCGGAATTCTCGCCGATAGGCGGATACACCCACGACGATCATCGAGTGTTCTCTACCCACTGATATACCACGATGTGTTGGGTAAGGTTTATCATGAATGCCTCATCGTCGGTACGTCTACTCCTATATCCCGCATACCTGCGGGTATAAGCGTTAATGAATCCGGCTCCTGGAGTTGTGAAAGTAGAGTAGTGCCAAAAGTCCTATTGATCTAAATATTGGATGAGCTGAATTGATTGTGAAGCATGTGCAGTGATTCACACGTGAAAAGCGGGAGAGAAGGGCGGACGCTGCGTGACGAGCTGGAGCATGTCGCCGTCGCAGCAAAAAACAAGTCGGCGGCGATAAAACGGCCGACGACGCCACGCGCACGGCGTGGCGTCCGCAGTATTGATTCGGACTGTCCCGACACCGCGCCACTTGTCTACGATGCTCTCCAGTTTCGCCGTTGCTTTCGGAATGAATACACCTCCACATTCGCCTTCGGTTCCTGTCGTTATGCACTCGAAATGTCGTTCTCCTCCCCAGATTCAGAATACCTTCAGAGCATCTTGGCTTCGTGTTCGAAGAGGCGTCATTATCGTGAAAACGGCCTTAATAGAACTCTCTGATAAGAACGCATGGCTTCGTAACAGTCTTTGCATCAACAAAAAAACGACACTAGTTTAATGTTCCGACTCCACCGACACGACTTCGTTCGAAAACTTTTTTCGCTGAGACGTCCAAACCTCGCCAAGGAGGTTATTTGGAGTGCTGATCACGAATCTGACATCCGTTTTTCACGATTCGGTCGAAGTCCATCCATGCCGTAGTGCTTGATAAACTTACAACCGGAAAAAACCCGTCTGAGTTGTCCACCGTAGTTTCGGAGTGAAATTCA
Source organism: Heligmosomoides polygyrus polygyrus (assembly GCA_947396885.1). NCBI lineage: Eukaryota > Metazoa > Nematoda > Chromadorea > Rhabditida > Heligmosomidae > Heligmosomoides > Heligmosomoides polygyrus. Next base: position 103,874,926 of record OX377201.1, read on the forward strand.
GGGAAATCGTTACGGGACCGAGTCGCCTATCCCTCTGGAAAACAGTCGCTGCAGCTAGTGATATTTGCTTGCATGCTTCTCCGGCGCAAATAGAGTGGAGGGGGGGGGGGCTTCTGGTGGGCAGAAAATCCCGTAGAGCGTCGTAGCGTCGTTAATGTCCTTCATCCCTGGCTCCAACGTATAGAGCCCGTAGTAAGGGCGTTCCATGGTTAATAAAAAACCATGTTTGAATCGCGCGGCTGTGGGCGTTGCACCCGGACAACTCGGACGGGTTTTTTTTCGTTGTAAGTGTATCGGCGAATCCATGCCGTTAACAAGGGTGGTGCAGGCTGGGTCACCGATTTCGCTGAAACTTCGTCTGGGGTGGTTGGGGGTGCTGATCACGAATCTGACATCCGCTTCATAAGCGTCAAAATCTTATAAAGGATTTCTCACCTTGAAAGAAAAGCTGGAAGAGGTACGGTAGTGAGAATGATGCAATGAGAATGAAACAGTGACTAGTTTTTATTGATAGATATTGCTCCTAAAAATGACCAAAACTGGGACAAAGAGGCGTCGGCAAGAATCCTATACTTCTTAACCATTCTTGAAAAGCAGAGCTGTCCAGGTCAAGCTTCTCGCACAAATCCTCCAACCTGATAGGTCACACAGTTCGGGTTGACGTCGATTCCTTTGGAGAGATTGAAGTGCCATGGTTGTAGCGTATTCAACGAACGACTCGAAGCAGCAGTCATTCCTTTTCTTTTTCCCCGCCAATATCGCGGATTTCGTAACCCGATGAACCGAACACTTAGGCCTATGTTATACTTCGGCGACGCGGTTGTCGGCGACGTCGGCGACAGTGCTGAGCGGGTGCTACGCAGTACGTAGCAGCACGCGCAACAGTGTAGCCGACGTCGCTGACAACAGCGTCGCCGAAGTATAACATAGGCCTTACCCATACCAACCTCTACCTGCCGTCACCGGCAGAAACTTTAAGAATGTAATTCTCTGCCTTCCTCTTTCTATATTATATCCAGCCGAATCGTGAAAATCGGGTATCAGATTCGTGATCAGCACACCAAATAACCCCCCCCCCTACACGAAGCTTGAACGAAAAAAAACTTTTTTCCACCGAAGTCGTGTCGGTGGAGTCGGAACTTTTAACTAGTGCCAAAAAACGATTGGAAAAGTAGTTTTGCCTCTCATATCCCAAGAAAAACTCTGTTGTATATTTCCTAAGGCTTTATTTTTTGTCTTGTATGTTGTACAGTAGTCGAGCCGAAAATATGGACTTGCGTCTAAAGCGACATGGTAGTGACGAGTTTTCCGGGGCGGGTTGGACGAGTTTTCGCACAGTATGCAGACGATCGTTGCGGGACCCAAATACTCCAATCAATCATCAAGAAACCAACGAGCGAGCGTAAGCTTCTGTACTCAGCAGGAATCTATGGAAGTTGAATTGAAAAGGAGACGAATGCTAGGAATGAGCAGTAACTACAATCATGGAGCTGGAAGGAATAGAAAACCCTCAATTCCCTAAAAATGATTGCAAACGTTTGCACTGTTGGGATGGGCATGAGCTTCTGTTTTCGCTTCCACTAGAGAATTGACTATGGCTCACATGTAATATTTGTTTTGAAGAACTGATCCATACACCTGTCCACAATGTTCATTGATGGTGGAAATTAAATTTAAGCGGAGTTCTGCAGTAGATGTTGAACGATTTTCTTAGTCTGCTATAACGAACTATGCCGCTATGGAAGTTGTGGGGGGGGGTCACCTTATAAAAAGTGTCACTAACACGAACAAAAAGAAATGATGGAAAACCTATAATGAGGAAAACAAACAAACAATGCTATAGCTATGTTCCATGCTCTTGATTTAAGCAGGGGAAGGGACTTCAGGATGTGGCTGGAGTGACGCACCCGTGTTAAAATTGCCTACATCCTGGAGCTCCTTCCCTCGCCCAATATGGAAGCTGACAAAATACGGACCTGTAATCGAAAATAAGAGATAAGACTGCATTTACATTGGCTGTATGTAGCTACTCCACTCCCGCACCCCACGGTATGCTATGGTGACCCTTCCCCTAACTACCAAATACCAATAGTTCTCTATTTTAAAGCAGAAATCTCGATTGCCTGAGGCTGCCCCACAACTTGGTCCCAAGCTTACAAGAGCAGCTGAAAATTAAATAGCTTTTCTAAATAACAGTGGATTTGGTCTTTTGCGCTCCGAAGCAACGTTTGAAACCTTCTGTGGCTAACACTTTCCTTCTGCGCTGGCATCACCCACAACGTTGTAGCTGCTAGGAGCACTGCAGTAAAATCTTCTTCGGATTGGAATAAAACATGCTATAATCGTTTATTGATAAAGGTTTTTTTCGTTTCCGTCTGCAAGTCCAAAAACAACAAAGGAACATAAACAAAGGAACTTAAGAACGTCGGAAAATGGTATTAGCAGAAGTGTCCTACCGCTTTTAATCCGCACTTAAAACTATTATTCTTCTCTTGGTGGAGCCTAAGGATCATAGGTACACTTGGTGTTACCTCCCGAGATGGAAGGTCTTATATGTGTGTAAACCTTGTATTGTGTTCCCACCCTTGATCGAGTCACGGAACAGTTCAGCCCGACGAGGCTGGTTGGCTGCGACCGCGTGGCAGCCGCCAGTCGGTCCCGCGACGATCGCCTGCATACTGTGCGAAAACTCGTCCAACCCGCCCCGGAAAACTCGTCACTACCATGTCGCTTTAGGCGCGAGTAAAATATGGGAGTAGGCGAAGAGCTGAATTCCGGCTAAGAGAATGTTAGGAGGAAATGTCGGTGGGGCTAGCAATATTTTTGCGGAATGCTCCGAATTCTACCTTCAAGGGGCACCTCATTGCTTATTTAGGCTACACAAGGACCTCCTTTAGCCAACTGAGAGGCTCGTTCAATGTTCGGCACTAGTCGTTAATATGGCCTACATAGGGAGGCTCGCCGATACACTTACAACCGAAAAAAAAACCGTCCGAGTTGTCCGGGGTGCAAAGCCCACAGCCGCGCGATTCAAACATGGTTTTTATTAACCATGGAACGCCCTTACTACAGGGTTTATACGTGGGAGCCAGGGATGAAGGACGATTAACGACGCTACGACGCTCTATGGGATTTTCTGCCTATCAGAAGCCCCTCCTCCTCCTCCTCCCCCCCCCCCCCAGCCTATTTGCGCCGGAGAAGCATGCCAGCAAATATCACTAGCTGCAGCGACTGATTAGCAGAGGGATAGGCAACTCGGTCCCGTAACGATTTCCCTGAATTTCACTCCGAAACTACGGTGAATAACTCACACGGTTTTTTCCCGTTGTAAGTTTATCAAACACTCATAGGGAGGGGCTGCACAAGACCCATCAGCTCGCATCAAGCGGGTATGCCTCCCAGAGTGTGCCTGTAGGTTCCCTACTCTGGGACCGGATTCATCAACGACTAACCAGTGGGTATAGGGGTAGAGACACCCACTATGAATCCTGCGTCTCTGAGTTTTACCTTATCCCTACCCCTTATACCCCGCATACCCACGGGCTTAATTGTTGATGAATCCGGCCGCTGATTGGCTGGCGCGTGTTCAATCTACGATCTGATTGGTTGTGGTTGGCTGGTGTATCCCGCCTCTTCATGTAGGTAACACTGACGACTAATTTCCAATATTTTACACTTTTGAGACAAATTTGGTTCCAATTTCGGTGCAACTAGGCATTTAAATATTGATGGTGAACGGTTGAACAACGGCGTCAATCAGTCTCCTGTGAGATGCGCCATGCATTCCACTTCTACGGGATGTTGTGGAGGCGATGTGAATGCATATCTAGTCTATGTAATGACTTGCAGTGGCCTGTCGATGGACAAGTTTGTGTTTTATCGTCACAGACTTCTTGGTACCAATTCAACAACCTTTCAGGGATGGAAGGCTTGATTGGCCTGGGCGGAACCCGAGACAAGAACCTGGAAATATCTGGTCACGCGATAGCAGGCCCTTCCTCCGACCAAGTGCACCTGGTATTCTAACATAAAGGATAAAGGACGGCGTTATTCAATCCTCTTTGTGACGCGTCGCGCATTCTACTTCTACGGGATGCCGTGGAGGCGTGTTGAATGCATATTTGGCCATACAGTGACTTGCGGTGGCCAGCCGATGAACAAGTCAGCGCGTCATCCTTCCCAGGCAAATCTAATACCAATTCACCGACCCCGGAGGGATGGAAGGCTTGCTTGGCCTGGGCGGAAAATCCGAACCAGGAACCTGGTATGGGGTGCAGGCGAGAGCCGGCGCCTTCTCCGACTGCGCTCCGTGCGCCCCTAATATACGTACTATGCAATTATTCAACGATATAGATCAATACAATATATAATCTACGTATAAATACTCTAAAAACACTGACCTATTCCCGGAGAGGGTGTGTCCTTTCATATAAAAATAAGGGTAAGGCCCCGTTTATACTCCGCGAGGATGGCACGTAAAAACACCCCCACGTGCAATCGATTGGGTCAGCCTCCCGCGATGGGGCGCGCTCGCGCACCGTGCAGTGGAGCCGATCACGCGGCATAGTCCACTGGCTTAGCAGCTTCGAGGAGAACAGGAGTTTACATTATGGAAAACAGTGCCGACTTAGCGTAATTCGAAATTACATTCACGACCGCCGTGTTTCACAGCAAACGCTAAGGAAAAGCACTTTGCAAGACCTGTTACGGAACTGAGGCACGGTAGATGCTAAACAAATGCACTTTGGAACTGCTCTTACGATTCGTGGTTGTAAATGCAGTTGCTTACTGAGTGTATGCAGTTGCTTACTGAGTATACACACACTCAGTTTTTCTCATACAGACCTCTTGAATTCCACGTTTTTTAGAAGAATCGTATCAATTTCGACGTTATTATATGGGTTTGGTCCAAAATGCCTGATTTAAACAGTTACCCCTGCTCAGAATTAATCTTAATGAAAGCTGAAAAAATCTACATGCCCTTGGTGATAATGTCAAAGGTTGGAGTTCCACGGTTATCAAATGGAAGGCTTCCAGGGATGAAACATGGTAGTTTGAGTTGACTTCATCATTTTGGCTTTAGGGTTAGGGTCTCCGCTCTCCACTACTGGTCTTACATATGTTTTATATGCGTGCACTAAACGTTGTTTATCGTCTATTCCAAGACATCGAAAGATAAGGTACGTGAACTGCAACGCTTAACCAGCAGAGCACTCCGACCCTCTCAATCTCATATGTACATTTTTCTTGGAAGCAAAAGGTAACCTCCAGATTTGACCGCTCATAAAACTTTTCCAATGCACGATGTATTCTCTCCGCATTCAATTTTCCTATAGATCTTGATATCATTTGCAAACTGCTTACAAGAACGCCGCTTTCCTCAAGAATTAACGTCAGCTCAGCTACGTATATAGCGAAGAGAACTGAAAAAAGGACCCCTCCCTGGGGAACTCTGCTCTTCACTAGCTTACAGACTAAAAAAGTAGCTCCTATGTTGACTTGAACACTACGTTCTGAAAGTTAATTCTGTATCCATTTACACACTAAGGGGGTGGAACTTCAGATGTTCAGGGATTTGCATAAGTTTAGAATGGTCGATCCTATCGAATGCTTCAGAAAGATCAAATTAAATTACATCACTTGTATCAATGTACATGGACATGTACATTATCAAAGTAAATTACATCACATACTACATGATACTACGCGTTATCCGCTGCTCGCACGTTGCGCGGGTTATTCAGTCTTCAGTAGTACTGCCGTGGGCTCATAAATACTGCACCAAGTGTTGTAATCGTTTCCATTTCCATCGAAGCTGCTAAGCCAGTGGACTATGCCGCGTCGTCGGCTCCACTGCACTGCTCGGTGCGCGCGCTCCATCGCGAAGGCTTGACCCAATCGATTGCACGTGGGGGTGTTTTTACGTGCCATCCTCCGCGAGCGACAGGAGCGACAAAGCAATGTGCCCTGCCTCTGCCGTTGCTTCTGTCGCGAGGTATGAACAGGCCTTTAGTGTAACCAAGTGTGATGAAATAATAGTCTAGGCGACCTTTCAACAAAAACAAAAAAAGCGCAAACATGTAAGACACAGACGTCTTCATTTGAATTCCCAGTTTCGCGCGTTCCCACAAATTCGCCGTTTGAGTTGGAGCGCGCCAGCTTCAGATACCCCACCTGCGCACGCAGATAATCACTTTTAGCTCTTTTTTTGATGCTCTATTATGTTGATTTGTTTTTACGTTTAGTTGACTTCAGGTGCGCCCTGTCTCGTTAATACATCCCAGGTTGAAATTTCGGATATCAGTTTTAGGACCGCCCCCCCCCCCCTCCCAACTCGTATTACGTCGCAATTTCACCACTGACGAATGGAAGGCCATGTAGAGCTGGGCGGGGCTCTAGCCCTAAGAAAATTTGGGACACGGTAGAAGCTGCATCATCTGGCTGTGCTCTGAAACGCTAAGTTGTGTCACATGTCACAATTCCTGTTTTTCCTATGTCATTTGGGGGGGGGGGGGTGGCGTCTTCGCCCGCGGTCAAGTCTGGTCTCTTCATATTCATCTCCCATCTTCCTAATATTCACCTAACTTCTTCAGGTAGCGGAATGTCCGCATCCACTGATGTGACCTCGCTCTTCAGTGAGGTTAAGCAGGAGCCGTCGAGTCGTGTTCCATTGAATGGTTCCATAGCGGTCGATGTTCCGCGTGGCCAAATTTTTGAAAGGTTAGTTCACAGTTTTCATTAGAGGCTAAGTACCATGACCTGAATTTAGCTTTTTTAAATTTTTTATCCCTTCATGATCTCTAAAGCCTCGTTGAGGTTCTTGGATGCCTTTAGTGGGCAATTTGCGCTCGTCAGCTCGGCGAGCTAGACTTTAGAACTGAAACTCTCACCGAGACAACGTACGAGTCTTGAGCAATGTTTATACTCATCGCCATTTTACCGCACGGCTCAACAGTAGACAAGCTGGTACATCACGTAATACCGTCCATATCGGATTTTTCATGAATCTTGACACTGAAATTCCGTTTGTTCTCACCAGTACACCAAAATTGGTATCGACCTTTTACTAGGTTTATGTTTCTCCATTGTCGACCTCGTCAGAGCTGGGAAAAGTCGGAGACTTTTGAAAAAATGCTCGTTCTCACGCTGTTTCATGCTACATGAATGAATTTCGAAAGAAACAAACTACGGGACAGAACATTATAACGCTAACTTTAGTTGTGGTATCGATGTGATCCACCTGTCACCTTTAGCAGTATGTTGGCTAACACCCAATCAGGTTAGCCCACCTCCTGCTAAAGGGATTGGTGGATCAATTCGACCCCACAACTAAGGTTATCGTTATAATGTTCTGTCTGCTAGTCTGTTTCTTACGTAATTCAGTCATGTAGCATGAAATGACGTTAGAGAGAGCATTTTTTCAAAAGACTCCGACTTTTCCAAGCACTTACGAAGTCGACAACACCGAAGCGCAAGCCTTACAGAGGGTTGATACCAGCCTTCAGCTAAGAATAAGCTACGGAACATCAGTACAGAAGTCAGCTCGAATGATTGATGGTGTTGGTATTGGCACTTCTGCTACGCCTGGCGACTGAGGTATATTGGATCCTTGCGTATGAAATGGCCGATATTGGCTGAAAACTTAGACAGACCATAACTTTGCTTGAAAACAATTTTATTAATCGAAATAAGCACTATTACAATTAGTGGCTATTCCCAACGAGACAATAGCTTAGGTATTCCATCTTTGTAAGTATCAGAACTACGAGAATCAATAAAACATAAGATCATTTTCGACATTAGGTGGACTGCTGAATTTCTTATCCTTCACATGAAGATCTAAATCATTGAAAAAAGTGATAATTGGTATGGAACAGATCTGGTGAATATGCTGGATCTGGCGTAGTTCCGTATCCCTATTCATCCAGATTCTATGTATTGGGTTGATCGAAAAGTCTTGCAACACTTTACGCTACTGCCTGTTAAATTTGTCAAAGCTCTTACAGTATTTGTGTGGAATCTGCGCTGCATTCAAGGAGGAAGTCGTTCACTATTCCACAGTTGCCCGTTGGTAGCGCTTCAAGGCTGAAGATATCTCTCTCGAAGATCGACCTCGTTCCGGACGCCCCTCTGTTGCGGAAGAAGACAGCTTGCGCGAAGCCTTCAAGGTGGAGCAAAATTCAACCACTCGCGAATTGGCGGAGACGCGTGGATATACGCAAAACACCGTCGTGAGGCAGCTGGAGATCCTTGAGTACCGCAAAGCTTTGTCGTCTTGGGTGCGTGCGACATGAGCTTCGGGACTCTGACAAGGCATGCCGAATAAGTGTTGCTGAGTCGCTGCTCCGCCCGCACAGAAAGGACTTTCTGAAGGACATTGTTACTGGTGATGAAAGCTGGGTTCTTTATGTTAACCACACCTGCAGAGCGAATGGCTCCCAGGCGGAGAACCGGCTCCAAGACAACCGAAAAGTGGACACCACGAAAAGAAGGTTCTTTTGTGTTGCTGGTGGGACTCAATAGGCATGCTTCACTGGAAGTTGCTGGATAGTGAGACCCCAGTCACAGCATCTGTCTACGCTACCCAGCTCTAGAGCTTGTCCGACTCCATGCGCGAAAAATCTCCAGAACGGGAAAATGTCCACCTGCTGCACGACAACATGCGTCCCCGTGTCGTAAAAGTGAGTCGCGAGAAAATCCAGAAGTTAGGCAAGGAAGTTCTGCCCCATCCACCGTGCTCTACAGACCTCGCTCCTTCTGACTACCACCTGTTCAGAGCTCTGAAGCAGCGTCTTCGAGGCAGAGAGTTCGATTATCGACGTCAACTGGAAATGGAGGTTCTTGAATTCTTTTCCTCACAACCCTCGGAATTCTGGCGGAGAGGAATTGAAAGGCTGTCTGAAAGATGGGGCAAGATCTTAGACTTGGAGGGGAATATATCGTGGACTGAGTTTTTGTATATTGTATTATATTGTGTTGTATTGTAATATTGTTGTGCTAGTGTTGCAAGACTTTTCGATCAACCTAACAGATAATGGATCTATCCTAGTCCTGAGGGCCACATAACTAAAAACTAGGCAAAAAATGAATTAATATTTACCGAGTGGCTCCTAGAGAATGAAACCTAACCTAAAAGAAACCAAAAACGGACGAACAAACAAAAAATAATAATAAAAAATCGCCGCGGTTTACAACCGTCTCGGCGAGCAACGAGCGACGGAATAGAGTCATGCCGGGTGCTGGCCACCGCTTGACATGTTATAGCCAGGATCTAACATGGTGAGGAGGGAACACAACTTTACCTTTTTACAACCGTAAGAAATGCAATTTTTAAGTTCTTTCTTTGTGACTTTTTCTTGTTTAGGTCCTGTGTTGTTCTGTAGGACCCGCTCTGTAAGTCTTGAGTGAATTTGTCACATATAATACTTTTTAGTTATATGCCCCCCCCCCCGGACTAGGATAGATCCCAGAAATATGTACAGAGCCTGAAACGGGAACATTCGTAGCTACGAAAAATCGACTAGAAATTAAGGGAGCAAAATCAGCCATTTCATATGCAACGGCCTATCATAGACCCGCTCTAAAAGTCTGCTATTGAATCTGTTATGTGATTTTTTTTGAAATTTGATACTTTAAATACCTCCTATTGCTTTAGTCCGCTTCATGCCCAAATTGAAAAGCGAACAGTGAACGATGATATTACCGACTGCGACGAGATGGAGGGAAGCAGTGGTTTCGACGAATGGGTAGAGCGAACCAGCTTTTGCTAGATTTTATATTAAATTTGCCTTGTAGACGACATTGTTTTAGGTTGATGTGTCGGAATTCAGCCAGGAATTGTCTGTGAGGGATCTCCTTCGACCTCCGTCATTCGGAACTAAACTTTCAAAGAAGGTAGGTTCTTTAGCCGAGTCTTCACCATTATATTATTATATTTTCTAAACGATTCGATTCAGGTTCACTGCCAGCCAGGTGTGAGCGGTTACCCAAAGCCCGGCTATTCATATTCAAATCTCATCGCGCTCGCTCTAAAGAATAGCGAGACTGGTCAGCTGACTGTGTCGGGGATCTACGCATTCATACGGTGAGTGTTACATTTTCTTTGTCCATTGTCTGGGAGCCTGAGCTTCTAACGGCGTTGTAGCAGTGAGAATGCAGTCCCAGTTTAGCTTTCCAACCCACAACTGGATCAATTGTCCCTCTAATGTCTGATCGCTCACCGTTTGATAGAGTCAAAAAACTTTGGCACTATAAGCCAATCGCTTGGCTCTCGAGGAGATTCGGTAAGGGATGCTGTGGCAAAACTTTTGGTCCGGTCAAACTAGGGTTACCTCTCAATGGAATAGGGCAGCCTTTATCACTTCCATAACGGAATGACGAAGCGCAGTAAAACAAAGATGAGTCGATTGTAGGATTGCAAGTAGTTCAGAGCATTCCATATTTCATTCATGGGGTTTTATACCGTTTTGCGTCAAATTGTGTGCTTCTCAATTCAATATTGACTCTTTGAACCAACTTGGACGCTTTTCAAAACTAATTGCATACTCTTCTAAGCAGGTCTAACCACATTTTCCACTTTGGTAAGGCGCTTGAAACCAAACTACGGATTTTCCAAATCAAAGCAAAGCATCTTCCAGTTAAAACTAGAGGCTCTCCGAGAGTGTTAGATTAACTCTTTGTTCAAGGAAATTTTTATATGGCCTTCTTCGAAATTTTTACAATTCACTTGCCCTAGTGGAAAACCGGCTTAAAATTTTACAAATTTTTTCAAAAAGAGGTAAAAAATTATTCTAAGGGATCTTCAGAACTTATTCTAAGACAGAAAGGCAGCGTTTTTAGTGTGTTGAAAGAAGAGGTCACGTCGTGTTCTCACCTAGCTCGCCGCGATTTTCTTTTATTCAAATGCAGTTCACTTGAAACGGCAAGGTGGAGATATCTTCGTTTTCTAGTTTTTTGTTGTGCCGTTGGCAACTGTGTAACTCGACGTGAATAGAAAGATAGAAATTTGGTTATTTATTTGGTTATCAGTTGAAGGGAAATCGCGACGTCCTGGACGGATACACGGCGCAATCTCTTCCTTTCCTTTGTTTTTGTCTTCTGCTCTTGTCTTCGTGTCTTTTTCCTTTTCTTTCTTTTCTTAAAAAATGCCGCTAACTCCACTTTAAAATATGCTCTAAACCATTGTTTTTCATTGAAAAATAAAAATTTTGTAAAATTGCAAACACTTATTGAGGCAGACTAATAAAAATAATTCAAGAAAAGTAATACTCCTTGAACAGCAAATTGATCGTAATCCTCACTGAGTCTCTATATTTATTCGGAAAATGCTTTGTTTTTATTTGGAAGATGTTCAGCTTGATTCCAAAAGCGTCAAGTTTGCTGACAAGGAAAGGTTCTCAACTAATGCTGAGCTTTTGCGGTGCTATTTTCACAAGTGGGGCTGTGTGAACGGAGTCCAGAATTACAGTTTGTTTTTGCTGAGCGTTTTTTTAAAGACTGGAAAGAGGTGGAAAACGTATGCGCAGCAATCATCAACCCCTATGACACCCTATGAGATGTGCCGCGGTGGCTGAGTTGGTAGTCGTGCCGCCTCATAGAAGAACACCGGCGGACTTTTGTGTTCGAGTCCGCGTACTGCCGATACTTTTGCACATATTAGTTCGTTGTTATTACGTTTTTAATGATCACAGGAGTCAATTTTAGACCATCAGTGCTCACATTTGAAGCCCCATATAGGCAGCGTTAGTTTGTTGTAGGTATTGATGGTCTAAAATTGACTCCTGTTATCATTACAAAGCGTAATAACAACGAAAAAATATGTGCAAAAACATTGGCAGTACGCGAACTCGAACTCAAAAGCCCGCCGGTGTGCTTCAATGAAGCGTCACTCCTACCAACTGCACCACCGATGCACATCTCGTGGGGTGTCATAGGGGTTGGCGATTGTTGCGCACACGTTTTTACACATCCTTCTGGTCTTTGAAAAACAGCGTTCAGCAAGGACTCAATGTAATTCTGGACTCTGATCACACAGCCGTACTTCCTATCAAAATAGCATCGCAAAAGTTCACCACGAGTTGATAACCTTTCCTTGTGAGAAGAGTGCTAAGCTTGGTTTGAAAATGGTCCAACTTAACGTGGATACGGTATGTAATTGGTGCAATCGTGGCGTTTTCTTGGTTAAGATGTGCCACGCACGGGTGTCCTGTAGGTAATTTCATCGAGCATATGGCCTAGACTAGGTTGACTTAGTCCTAGTTTATAGTTGCGCCGCTACACGGCGCGGCACCGTGATCGTCGTAGATATCGATTCTTGCGTCGCCCGATATCTATGAATAACTATGGCGTCTTGCAGCACAGCGGTGCAGCTGTAAACTAGGGCTTACAGTCCCCTCCAGACAAGCGCGCTAACGTATATGAGGTGGAAGGCACTGCTTTGGGCGAGATAAGAACCAATAACCTTGATTTGAAATGTGTTCGTCACAACTGGCGCCTTCTTCAACAGTGCTAGCATCTGCTCATGGTGTCTCATCACCTGTATCATCTGTCGTCCCGTTTATGTTTGACTTGCTCGAGCGGGCGCCAGCACCATCTCTATTCGTCCCTGTCGCGTGTCAGAGTGCTCCAATGGATCCTCCTCGCTCGAGCGACACGAAGAGCGTCATAGCGGTCGTTCAGGGCTTTCACGAAGAAGTCCGACCAACGCGTTGGTGGGCGTCCTGGTGTTCTCTTGACATCCCGCAGAATCCAGTCGGTGACGGCTCTCTTTCAGCGGGTGTCTGCGAAGCGCATTACATGGCCGGACCACCTAATTTTCGACAACTTGGCCCACGCGACTGCGTCTCTGATCTCATATATAAGATCAGAGAAGAAAAAGAAGATGGTGTCTCATATTGCTGAAAATGTTTGTTTATGAGGGGAGTGTAGAACGACCGCACTGAATAGCGCCACTTTATCGACTCACGTTGTCCTTCAAAATCTTCTAACGGAGCGCTTTTTTACCAGCTTAGATGCTGAAAAACGTAAAGGTTGATACATTTTTTTCTGACTAGTTCATTTTTACCAGGTCCTTTCAATATTAACAACCAATTCTGACTCAACTATCGCATCGCTCGAAGCAAGGCATTCTAAACTGAAGGTTTCAGAGAGCATTTTCCCTACTTTCGTACTGCTCCGCGAGGTTGGAAGAATTCTGTCCGCCACACTCTCTCACAGAACAGTTTCTTCTGTAAAACAGAGGTTTGTTTGATGATTTTTGACATTTGTTGTTACCCATGAGTCTGTTCATGATTCGTGACGGGAGCGAATGGTCGCCTGTGCAAAGAGTACATATCGATTTTCACAAGGCGATCGCTGAGCTTCATTTGAGTTGTATGCTTTGCACGAGCGACTCAGTCAATTTCGTCGAGGAGTATGAACGGGCCCTAAATTGTCTCCTTGTCGTACATGGTCTGTGTGTAGTGATATTTCTTGTGTCAATATAGGTGGACGAAGAGGTTGCGAAGCATCAAGATGGGAAGAGGTCATGCCTTTGGATGATCCATCCGCACCGTCTTGATAAGGTAGACTATGAAATTCGAAAGTTTCGAAGGAGAAATGCGGAGTCGATCTTGGATGGAATGGCTCGACCAGGTAATATTACCTCTCACTGTTAGAGAGGCAAGCCCTTTTCGTCTCAGCTTATGCATTGCCATACATTTCAGAAGATCTGCGGGCGATTGAAGAAGGTACCAAAGGGCCGCCTCCTCCCAGTAGCGCGAAAAATGGCCGTAGGACGAATCTTCTCGAAAACTTTGGTCTGAGACGGGTGACTGAGGTACGGTTACCATTGGAATTATGTTTCTGCGCTTTTTTCTTTGCATTTCAAAAGAGAGAAGGCGGTGGTATTCGCATTCTGCCTTCCCTTTACGTTTCGGTGGTACTTGAAAGGAATATTAGATTTGCAAAGGACACCTGATAGCTCTTCGGTGTCCTGGTTTTTGTCAGCTCTACGAAGAATTCATCGTTTCTTGAGGGGGAAGCGTAAGCCTGGTCTAAGGCCTATGTTATACTTCGGCGACGCGTCACCGACAGCCCGTCGCCGACGTCGTCGACAGATTCTGTGGCGCTGTCGGCGACGTCGTTGGCAAGAGAGCATCCGAGCGCATTTTTAGCGTCGGAGCGCAGTGTGGTAGTAGAAGCACGAGGCAATATTGAGCATTTAACGACTATTGATTTACCGAATTTACCAGCATTTTTGTTAAATTTCTTTATTGGAGTTTAGCAAAGGCCTTTTTCGTTGAATCGCATTGAAACTAAGTTTACGCGGAATTTTCGAAATTCACAGGAAAATTTAACTATTAATTAATGTTAATTGTATTTCGAAAAGCTCTTCGTAGAGGTTTGCAGTATCATTTCAGAAAGCGAGGAAACACTACCTATTTGGATCAGTTTCTCTACCGCCGTTCCGTATTTTTCTGTTTCAAGGCCGTCTTTGGCTGCTCCGCATCAGTTTTTTGCAATTCTTCACCGTTCCGTTCACCTTTTCAGTTTTCTTCACAATTTTATTCTGAGTTACCTGCTTTGCAAGAAAGCGAAACGGCCTGGAAAACGCGAACAAAACGGGTAGGAAGGATAGAAAAGCGAAGAAAGGCGACAAAGCGAAGGGAACGTAAGGATTAGCCCTAGTTTATACTAGGGGTGTGCGCTGACTTGCGGCCGGTAAATTTTTTACCGCAAATTTTTACCGCGGAAATTCGCCGGTAAACTCCGGTAAATTCGGTAAATCCGTTAATTTTTTTTTAAAATTTAATATTAAACAAAATAACAATTAGTTTTCAGCGGTGGGAAGTAAAAAAAGCGAAAAACTTTTCAACAAAACATCGTCACGTTCAGAAAAACCATATCATCTTCATTGTGTCATGCATATGTCACTCTAAAACAAACAGCGCCATAAAAGCATACTGCAACAAACAAAATCCAACAACAAACTCTCACAAGTGTCATATGTGCCTGTTTCGTCTCAATGAGCTCATGAATACCTTCTCGTCCTCAACAGTAAGATCCTCCTTGTTCACGTGCAAAAGAGCACGGAGAGATGGAGGCTGTAGCTGAGAGCAAGAGATTCGGTTTGCAGCGAGAGACGCCAGACGTGCGAAACCCCGTTCGCGCGCCGAATGTGACGTCACGGGGACGAGTAGCCCGGAGACCCGCCACTACGAAAGTGTACGCAATTACGGGCCGCGAAACGCGCGTTTTTAACACTGGAGTGCAGCATCTCCGCCTTCATAATGTGGTTGTGGATGTTTTAATGGGGTTGAGGACCACGAACGGTGATAGCACGTTATCGGAGAAAATAGAAGCAATCGCTTCTAAACTGAGATCGGTAGTATGTTTCCTTTTCCATTCGATTGATAGGAACATGATTTTGCATGAAAAAAGGTCGTTAAATTTTCCGGTAAATTTTGGAATTTACCGAAAATTTTCGTTAAGAGATTTTTTCGCGAAAATGCCGGTAAATCCGGTAAACCGGTAAATCGGTAACCGGTAAACGCACACCCCTGGTTTATACTTGCATCGCTGCGCGGCGCGGCGCGATGGACGGGAAAGACATCGACCGGGCGGCGCGAAAAATCGATATTTATGGCGATCGCGGTGCCGCGCCGCGTGGCAGCGCAAGTATAAACTAGGGCTTAGGCTCCAACTCCCACCCCAAACACTCAGTGTTCCAGCAAGCTGAATGGATATTCGCACAGCATTAGGCAATGGTTGTGAGACTAACCATAAAAGAACGTAAAGAAAGAAGAGTAAAAATGGCACTATTGGTGTCCGGAAGACTGGTGTTTTTGCACTTCTGGACTTCGTAATTCGAGCTTCGGTGGGGATGATGGTAGTGCCGGGAACGAAGAACCAACCCAAAATCAAATTACCCCATCGGAGCGCATTTTCTGCCACCCTTGGATGACGTCGGCGACGGAAGTATAACACCCCCTGCGGAGCTCCCGGCGACGCCGCTGGCGAAGCGTCACTAAAGTATAACATAGGCCTAAGCGGCAAACCACGGCTAGGAGATTTATGAAAAAATCATTATTTTAAGATTCACCTTAAAGCTATATTTTTGTTATTACTAGCGAAGGTCTCAGGCGTACGTATGAAGTACGAAAACGGATACAATCGGGAGAATGTTCACCATTTTTATATATCTCGGCGACGGCGATATCCGGCTCTTCGCCCCGCCCCTTACGAAGGCGCTCGATGAGCACGGTGTGTGGGCACTATAGTTGTGCTCTCGATTTTTTTCGAATATTTGAATGGTTTCGAATCCTCGCGAATTTCGATTACCCGAATTTGAATGCATTCGAAAAACGCGATTTTTTGAACATTCGGATTTGAATACGTTCGAAAACCGCGATTTTTTGAACATTCGAATTCGAATACATTCGAAAAATGGAATTTATTGATTATTCGAATTTGATACATTCGAAAAACACAATTTTTGAATATTTGAATTTAGATTACTCATAAAAGTGTTTTGCTATCTTCTCAAAAACTAGGAATAATCTAGTAAGCCCTTTCTCCTCCCGTCCTCTTATCTTTAGTCGTACCTCTCCGGTACATTTTGGTGCTTCGGACTAATAGCTATATTGCAAGTCTCCGCCTGAGCAGCAAGTCGATCTATTGAAGATCGCATTCTCCGTAATAAAGAGATTCGTTAGTCCCGCGTATTCATTACCTGACAGCAAGTCGATCAATTGCAGATGGCGTTCCCTAGATTAACGGGAACCGTATGTCTCTCGTGTTCATCACCTGACCCGCAAGTTGATCACAACTTTAATCGCATTCTTTAATTAAGAGAATTACTCTCGGTTCGCACCTTCTGACGATCTAATTACTACCACAGCCTCTAACTAACAGACTGCAGGACTCCCGTATTCACTACGAGGAGCAAATTTCTGTGCATAGAGCGCTAGAGATCTTTCATCACAGAAAGAAATTTCCAGTCTCCAAGACACTAAGAACAGTTTCTCTTAAATTCAAAGAGACCCGAGAAGTCCTACACACAGTTGCGTTGCACTTCCACAGAACCACAGATTATGGGCAGCGCGTCAACACTGGTAGACCTTGTACTGACATACACAGTATACGGTAAGAGTATCCGCCAACGGAAGAAAATATTAAATTGGCAACAGAGTTTGTGGACTCATTCGTAGCCACTTCTTCTAGCAGAGATTATCAGATTATTTGTCTATCATTTCTCTTGCCATTTCCACTGTTCGAAAACAGTTAGTCTGTGCTTCTCGAAACTACTCCTCCTGTGCTGTCATTCCGATTTATTGGGAAGTTTTTCAGCCTGAAATGAAAGGACCCAG
This sequence comes from Heligmosomoides polygyrus polygyrus, assembly GCA_947396885.1. Taxonomy (NCBI): domain Eukaryota; kingdom Metazoa; phylum Nematoda; class Chromadorea; order Rhabditida; family Heligmosomidae; genus Heligmosomoides; species Heligmosomoides polygyrus. The sequence continues at coordinate 103,892,274 of OX377201.1, forward strand.
ACTCACTATTCGCGAACGCCTTCTTCGTGAGTACCAGCTCGGCCGCTCTGCAACAGAAGCCCGACAGAACATATGTGCAGCTGTAGGCGATGAAGTCATCCAACGATCGACAGTGTTCAAATGGTTCAAGAGGTTCCGTGACGACAACGTTGAAACTAAAGTCAAGCGACGCACCAGACGACCGATTGCCGTTGATGAGAAAATAATACTAAAAAATGTAAGTCAACTACTGCTACTTTACAAAGCAGTATAAAGCAAGTAAAAGAGAGAAGAAAAGCTCGAAAATCTCTATAAAGAGATTCTGGAGGAGCACAAAATTTTAAAAGTAATTCTGATAAAAGTCATAATGCTAGAAATTGACCAGATAGAGAATGACTCACAGCTGCATAAAGAGCTAGCTAGTATGGTCAATTTAATATATAAACTTACCGCACGTAACGAAGAATTCATGAACATGAAAGACACGATGAGCCTAAAATTGCTGTACATCTCACAGAGAGCCCTAACTGCAGAACGCTGCATCGTACAGTACTGCTCTTCAGCGAGATGAAGTTGACACAGCGCCGATGGCAACTGTGGACTGTAATCCCTCTCAAACACGGTTCGTTTGCTGCTGGATTCGGTTGCTGATGATGTAATTTAAAACGAGACACGACCATGTCGTTGAAATAAACTTCCCAAAGCGACGTTGCCAAAATTCTACGGCAACGTGGAAGATTTCTCAGAATTCTGGGCAATTATCGAAACCCTTGTTCACAAGAGTAAGGAGCTCGACATTGTGGAGAAAATCTTTTTGCTCAAGGAAAGCCTGAGAGGGAAGGCACAAGACTCAGTGAGGGCAATAGAATTTGTGCCTCAAAACTATGAGTGGATTATTCAAACTCTACATGAAAGGTACTGTAATCAACCAGTAAATCGGTCACATATAGTGCAAAAACTGGTCAGTTTAAAGCCAGCTAACAGTTCTTCAGAATGCTGTTCTTCTGTTTTTGATCAGATCCAGATACTGATTAACCAGATAGTGTCCGCAGGCTATGTCTGAAGGACTTCTGGCACGATGTGGTGCGAAACCATCCTGATGAGATTTCTCACCACTTGGTCAAGCCAGTTCTGCTATCAAGCCATTCGTACGATTACCAAACCATTGGTGATCTCATAGCTCATTTGAAGGAAGAGATTGCCACTAAAGTGGACGTGGAAAACGGCTGGGTTATAGAGACAGCAGCCTGGTCAGCCCAGATAAGTGCACCACGCAGCGACGGAACTCGGCGGAGAGTCGTTGGATTCACCTCCCTCAGAAAGGGGCGGGGCGAGGGGCGCGCCGAGGACAAGATGTCCGGGTCTCTGTCTTCACATGGAGGCATCGCATTTCTTATCACTTCCCTTGGCCCTGCATCTCTATCCTGAACTGATTTCGTTCTTTAGACAAGAGTCAGAACATTGTTCACCATATTTGGAACAAAAATTCCCGAAAATGCCGAAAATTTAAAGATTAGTGGTGAAAACTGAAAGAATCTAGAGAGGACATTCTCCTTTCCTCAACTGCCTCCATAACCGAACCGACTGGAAAATGACTTCAGAGTTCCCCGAGATGCGCTTCCCAATCGTCCCCTATCAGTTGTTAGGTTTTTGGACGATGTCACTCCATTTAACGACGGTTTCGAGTGCAGCAAACTTGTCCAAATAGGGCGACGCCGGCAGGGCGGGAAGTGGGCGGCGGGGTGTACCGAACGACTGCCCCCACGGAACTCTACTACTCGTCAGCGTTTGTTCTGCCATAGGGGCGATCATAACTCAATGACTTGTCGAACGGTCACCGATCAAGCAAGATGTCGCAGAATACTAGCAGATGGCAGAAGGTACTGGAAACGTTGTTCAGTCAACCACATTCGTGACTGTTTTAGTGGGGGAAACATCGCCATAGAAGTTTGTGTACGAAGTGGAGCAGAAATTTACAAAGTTCCCTCCCACGTTCATGGAGTACCAGTCAAAGATGGGACAGAAATAGTCCCATGTACTCGCGAAGTGGAACTAGGGAAACAAACCAGACTCCAACAACAGAAAACCATACATTGCTGCGAACAAGCATGCAACTCTTGCGAAAAACGCGGCCTTCATAGCTGGTTTTAATGCAGCTGGGTTATATCTCGAATTATAGGCGACACCATTATGACAAAGTAATTTTCTTCTTTGACTCTGCGCTTAACTAACGGTAGTAGAGGAATCTTTGATAAAATAAAATCTCTCATAAATTAGGTCTCTCCAGTCATGGTGTAGAAACCTGTGAAGTATGGGGCACTGGCATTGGTATTGAACCTTTTGAAAGCGGCACTGTAATCGTGAAATTAAATAATTTTGCAGAGGGAGTTCATATGAAAATCCGTACAAAGCGAGTGATCTCCATTGGCTTCCCTAGCGTTAAACTTATGCGTTTTTGAAGGAAAGCAACATTTGTTTAGCAAATTCAAAGCTGCGCTGAGAATACCAATTCCCCCACATTTTAGTGGGCTTGACTACCACCACGATTTAGTCTCGGATGCATGTCATGGCCTTCAAACGCAACCTTAGTCAATTGAAAACTTTAATTTTCAGTTGACCACCCCTTGTGTTAGAAGGAGAGACTGAATAGGACTCTTGAAGAGGAAGGCGTACCATATCATTTATCAACTTATAAATCATGACTAACTACAGGTCTGCATATCGTAAACACGTGAACGTGTTTAGAACTGCTGTGTATGGAAAGGGCTTATTACTGAAATGCACAACAAGCAGTAGTATTAGAGCTACGGGATGACATCATCAGTCCTAAGAAATAATGGAGTATATAAGATTTTCCATAAACTCTTTAAAATGGTCGCCAAAGCATTGGCAGAACCTCAGAATCAAAAACTCGGAATCAAACCATCAACTCGTCGTCGTAGTCCTTCAATCTACATCAAGCCGTCTCCACTTCCACCTTTTCACTGCCTTCAACAAGCCGCTCTTCGCCACAAATCCCACTGTCTTCAACCCTCCACAAGCCGTACTCCGCCACCACCCCTACCGTCTTCAACGATCATTAGGCCGTTATCCATCGTCACCTTTCGAGCGGACTCGAATCGCCTTCAAGCAGTCACTTCCACTATCAAAGCCGTCCGACAACTACTAAATGATCTGCTATTCACGCAATTTGTATCTAGACATGCCGGCGGAGTGGCGTTCTACCCCCTCCCCCGCCCTTTAAACAGAGGCGTGGCAAATGTCTGCGTCTCCGTAAGGCAGCCACTGGACTCTCGAGCAAGCCCAGGGTGTTGGGGGTAGGCGAGCCAGGGGGACGAGGAGGTAGAACGCTCGACCCCCAGACATGTCTTACAAGGAAGGGTTCCCAACTCATGGTGAGCCTTTGCGATGCTATTTTGAAAGAATGTAGGGATGTGTGAGCGGAGTCGAGAATTGCAGTTTGATTTTGCTGAACGCTTAATTACCGGAAAGAGGTGTAAAAACGTGTGCGCAACACTTATCAGCCCCTATGATACCCCACTAGATGTGCTTCGGTGGCGCAGCTATGTGAATTTGTGTGCAGCGATCATTGGTGATATATGATATGGTTGTAGTGCAGATAAGCATCGTTGAAAAACTAGCACTTATGAAGGCGCAAATAGACAGCCTTGGCTTGTTGTAAGCATTGATCGCCTATAATTGACACCAGTGATCATGAGAAAGCGTAATAACAACAAACTAATATGTGCAAAAATATTGGCAGTACACGGACTCGAACTAAAAAGCCCGCTGGTGTGTCTGTGAAGCGGTACTCCTACCAACTGCGCCACCGAAACACATCTCGTGGGGTGTCATAGGGGTTGGTGAGTGTTGCGCACACGTTTCTACACCTCGCTTTCTGGCAGTTATAAAAGCGTTCAGCAAAATCAAACTGTAATTCTCGACTCCGCTCAGGTGGCTCTACATCTTCTCAAAAATAGCATTGCATAGGCTCACCATGAGTTGGGAACCTTTCCTTATTAGTTTCGGCGATGACCACTACCAGAAGAAACCCTAGACGTCCACTGTACTTGGGCGGAACAGGTGACCAGAAGAAGCGGCGTGTGGCAGACTTTGCCTATACGCTTGTAATGATAGTGTTGCGAATCGGTAGCCCCAGTGCAGGTGAAGCTGTGCCACTTGACTGGTCCCAACCGACTGCCCCATGGCAGCCGTCGACTGCTAAGCCTCCGCAGCCTCCGCCTAGGTAGCATGGGCAACCCCAAGATTCAGACCCATCTCGCACCCCGTCGGCGGGGCGCAGCGTGGGCGCCCCGCTCGCCCAAGTGGGCGGAGCCCCTTCACGGCATCCTCGTACAGGCATGTAGTGGAAACCCGGGACCGTAATGTTAATTGTTACCCCGCGGGAGACTTGGATGGACTTGTGCCTGTATTACTGTCGACCGGCTAAGCGGGGGGCGGAGCTCACCCGCGCCGGTGAGCGTAGCCCGCCGTGAGCCGGCGCCGGGGCGCTACGGCCACAGGGCGGAGCCCGCCCGCGGGCGCGAGGCACCGCACTCCCGCTGGAGCCGGTGCGCCGCTGTCAGGACGCCGGCCGATCGATATGCGCGCGGCGCCCTGTGCGAACACGCGCGGCCAAGTCAACCACACCGAGGGACCAACCATGCACCTCCTACCCGTGCCCAACAGATGTACCGTTACACGTTCATAATACACAGACGTTTACTAACAGAATACATATGAATATAAGACACTACAAATATAGGACACTACAAAATAACATATGGGGTCGAAACGGTGCTGTAATGGAACTAGGACTCACTTGTCCGCTTCAGCGACCGATGGATGGAATGAGCGTCGCTCTGGAGTGGGCCCTTCCAATGGGGCAGGTGAACGGCAGCCGTGCCCTCAGCAATGGAATATCGTGAGGCGTGGTAGGGCCCCTCAGCTTCCTCCGGGATGGTTTTGGACTCTGACAGTACTGCGAAAGGGCGACGCGCGCTGCCCGCGGCAGAGCGGTGCTCGGGGCGCGGATCAAGATCGATGACGCGCATCGATCGGACCGGCTTGCCCAGTGCCGGAGGCTGGCAGCACGCGGTCGGGGGACCGACCGGTGGAGACGACGGACGGAAGAAAGACTGCCTCCGGCGCCGAACCGCGCGGCTTTTATAGCCGCGGGGGGCTATGGGCGGAGCTTATTTTGAGCAGACCGCGGCGGCAGGCCGGGCAGCACACGCCTTACGGAGGGAAGCTTTGAGGGTACGGGCGCCCGCGGCAGAATTGAAGGGAGCGATACTCGCGGTTCGCGACAGATAGGGCCGTGGCGTTATCGCAGAAGTGGGTGGGGCCTTTATATCTACGGCTCCTGGCGGAGTGACGTTCTACACCGCCCTCTAAAAACAGAGGCGTGGCAAACGTCTGCGTCGTCTCCACTACCTCGTAAGGCAGCCAATGGGCTCTCGAACAAGCCCAGGGGGTTGAGGGTGGGCGGGCCAGAGGGACGAGGGGGTAGAACGCTCGACCCCCGACGGCTCCTCGTTATTCGATGTCTGGGACAAACACAAAATCAAACTCCGCGATATCTCATGTTAGTAGAATGTGTGGCGCTTCTTTCGAAGTGATTGATTTGTCGCGTATTTTATTATTTTTCAATAAAGTTAACATATGTCATGCCATTTTATTTTTATTTTTTGGTTTACAGTTTGAACAAATGCATTTTCGCAACTGAAAGATCAATTTTTTACGCCATTCAAAGAGTGAGATCTCGCACTGCACTGACTCCTGCGCGTGTTCACAAAAATACGTTGTACATAAGGACTTGTAGCTGTACCGAAGTAATTGTTGTTATATTCAGTTATTCGTGAGCACGACAATTTTTCAGGTGTTGGGTGTTGTAAGAGAGGCCGATGATCACCTGAAGAACGGGAATGACGGGACTGACGAGGTATCTGGAATTTCGTTGTTTTTTTTTCATTTGTGTTCGTTAGTTTAGAAAAATCATATCTAATTGCTATGATCTATGACGTCTGGAGTGTTTCGACTCGTGAATGCTTAAATTTCCAGGTGTTGTTCTTCACTCCGACCGGCAGTCGTGTTAGAAATGATGGTGGAATTGCAGCTGAGGTACCTAAAATTGTTTCCTCCTGTTGAAATTCTGATTCTATTTTGGAGCGTAGATCTAATGGTCGAAGTTTCCAGGATCTGTTCCAAACAACGATGCCGGAACGTCGTGTTGATTCGACGAAAGGCATTGTTGTCAGTCGGAGTGTAAGTTTTCATAAAATCATAACTTTCTAGGGGAGCTAGAGTAGTCTCGATTACATGAGAAAATGCTGCAATTTGCAACGAATTCATTGGAATGTGTAGCTAAGACCTGTAAGATCAACCTCTTACAACATAATCTCGCTCCATTTGCAGTGCTCTATCGTGGCAGGATGTCTCGATGATCTCTTGGGGTTGAGGATAGAGGCTCCAGCATCAAAGAATTAGATAACTGCTCGTTTTCTCGGTTAGGTTATATGTAGATCAAGTGTCGAAAGTAGAAGTAGAAGTCATTTGGGTTAAGTAATTCTTCACTTTCAGTAATTATGCTAACTTCTTTGGAAGCGTATGAATAAAGTCTCGTAGATGCCTTTTAGCTCTAGCCTTACCCGAGACTATCTCAACGGTAGCTCGGAACGGCCCAAGCGTTGTATACGGGCAGAACTGCCTCTCTCTGGGAAACAACAAAATGCAAATATCTCGACCCAATACAACGCTGCGCGGAGTTAGAGACGACGAAAGTTGGGCCGTTGGCGGCGTTAGCCCTATGCCTGCGGGCGGAGGGCGGGCTTAAGTTGGCTGGAAACAGCGATGACGAGCAAGTGATGGTGGCGCAGTGGGTGGAGGGACAGCTTAATCCCCATGATCGCTGTTTCCAGCCAATTTGAGCCCGCCCTCCGCCTGCAGGCATAGGGCTAACGCCGCCAACGGCCTAACTTCCGTCGTCCCTAACTTTGCGCAGAGTTGTATTGGGGTCGAGATATTTGCATTTTGTTGTTTCCCAGAGAGAGGCGATTCTGCCCATATACAACACTTGGGCCGTTCCGACTAGGGATGGGCGGAATTTCTGTTTTCTGTTTTCTGTTTTCTGATTTTCTGGCCATTTTGGACAAATTTTTTCTGTTTTCTGTTTTCTGGGAAAATGGCCAAATATTGGCCAGAAAACAGAAAATCGAGTTACGAACAAAATGTTATCACAGAAATCTAATGAAAGGAATCCAAAAAGTATTATAGAATAGTGAGCTTCATTCCAAAATAGTATTTCTAGAGCCTCTTAAATGGAAAGCATGTGGCGTTTTTGGATGTGCTCGTGTAGTAATTGCGCCGCATACTCATGAACTGTCACTAAAAATTTTATATTAAAACTTTAAAACTAGTATTCTGAGGGGCATTAAATTATGCACTAACTAACCACTTGTCCTAGAGTTACTGTGAGTAGGGTTATTCTCCACCTCCGGTTTAAAAATTGATCACTGCTAGTCGGTCATCCCCAATGTCGCTTTCTGCGGAGCCATCGTCAAAGCTGCTTTTCTAACTATGAAGATTCCTCCTTGGTGTCACAAATTAGTAAAAGACAGAAAAGTTTTAGTTACCTTCGATTTCGCTGCTGCAATGATACAGTACTTATACACGAAATTTCTCATTTATCACTTATATCATCTGTCGTCCCACTGATCATCGAGTTGTTCAAGCGGGCACCAGCAGCGTCTCAACACGTCCATGCCACGTGCCAGGGTATCTAAAGAATCCTTTTCGCACGAGGGACACGTAGAGCGTCATATTGTTTATTCAGGGCTTTGACGAAGTCCGACCAACGCGTAGGTGGGCATCCTGGTGTTCTCTTGACATTCCGTGGAGTCTAGTCGGTGATGGCTCTCGTCCACTCGGTGTCTGCGAAGCGCATTACGTGGCCCGCCTAATTTTCGACGACTTGGCCTATGCGACAGCGTCCCTGATCTTCGAACGTCGGCGAAGCTCGGAAGTCTCGAGGCCTTCTCTCACTTGCGTGAGTCGTGCCACTCCGAGCATTGTCCTCTCGATTCCCCGCTGCGCGACACTGATCGCTTGTTCATCCTGCTTTCGTAGAGCCCAGGTCTCTGATGCGTCTTTTAGGGCAGGAAGAACAGTGAAGTCAAAAAAGGGGGTACGGAACCCTGCGTCTTCTCCACGACTCTCTTGACAGCTCCTCAAGCCGCTCGCATCCTCCTTCCCAGCTCCGGCGCTAGTTAGTTGGTCATGTTGACTTCACGACCCAGATACACGTATCTGGAGCATTCGAAGATGTTCGTTCCATTGAGTGAGAGTGGGGCGCCAGAAACTTGTCCGTTCCTCATGAACATCGTCTTCGTAAGATTCAGCTGTAGTCCAACGTTCCCACATACACAGTCGAAGCCAGCAAGCATTTGCTCTGCCTGGCTAGCGCTCGGTGTTAGATGGTGTAGGTGCCGTCTGTCAGCTTTCCCTCTCATGTCTTCCCATTCTAGTTGTCGAATGACGTTTTGAAGGGTGGCGCAGAAGAGAACCGGGGATATAGTACCCTCTCATCGAACCTCTCTGTTCACTATGACACTTTGTACTCTCGCAACACTTCGATAAGCTTCGTAATGATGGTCGATCGTACTGAATCCTCGCTGAAATCCTGCTTGTTCGCATGACTGTACTTCATCCAGCGTTCTGCCGATCCTATTCAGGAGGACTCGAGTTAACAGCTTATACACTACGTACATCAGGCAGACCAGGCGATTGTTGATAACGTCGTGCACTCCTCTGTACAGCAAGGCGGTTCTGCTGGTCTTCCACTGAGATGTATTAGGTTGTAACGAATTAAATGGCACTGGCTCGCGCCATTTTTTGGCGCGTCTTTACGCGTTTGATCAACAACAAACCGTAACATGTGACATACCATTTAGAAGCGCAAACTTTGCTCTACCGCTGAGTACCAAATTTTCTATGTAAAGGGGGGAAAACTTTAGAGTTTTATTGACTTTTTTGCAGATGGACAAAACGGTAATCCGAGGCATTTACTTGTATGAATTCAAGCTGGGCACTACCGCTAAGGAGGCGGACGAGAAGATCAACGCCGCATTCGGTCAAGGATGCTCCACAATTCGGACGGCGTATCGTTGGTATCAGAAGTTCCGGAATGGAGATGAGAGCTTGGAAGAACACGAAGGTCGTGGGAGGCATAGTGATGTTGATGAGGACAAGCTGAGAGATGTGGTAGAGGAGGATCCACACAAAGGTACCAGGGAGATAGCGAAGGTTCTTGGCGTCAGTCACAACACAGCTGCCCGGCATCTGAAGGAAATTGGAAAGACCAAAAAGCTGGAAAAATGGGTGCCTCACGAGCTGTCTGAGGAGCAAAGAAACCGACGATATGAGATCTCGTCCGCACTGCTTATACGGAACGAAACGGACGCATTCCTTGATCGCATCGTAACCTGTGACGAGAAGTGGATAATGTACGACAACAGGCGACGATCGGCACAGTGGGTGGACAGCGATGAGAGCCTCAAGGTTTTTGCGAAGCCGGAATTGCACCAAAAGAAAGTAATGGTGACAGTATGGTGGTGTTCGCTGGGAAATATTCACCACAACTTCCTCCCTCCCGGTGAATCCATCACGGCAGAGAAGTACTGCATTGAAATTGAAGAAATGATGAAAAAGTTGAAGGATATCCGGCCGGCCTTGGTAAACCGAAGGCGAGTTTCTTATGCTACTGGTATAAAAACCCTTGTGTCACGTTGGCAATGATGTGTAGAATCAGAAGGTTTTTATTTCGATTAATAAACTTGCCTACAAGCCGAGATATTAACTGTTTAAATTTACAGTGGTTCAGTGCCATTTATTTCGTTACAACCTAATAATATGATATATAGATATGAGATGAAATAATAATGTGATAAAGAGGGTATGTGCTCGGTCTTCATTATATGGTGTCTACGCATTCAAAAAAGCTCCTTCACCTAAGATCTGTTGTGCTGACAGCCCCTTCAGTCTCGTACTGTACTGTAAGGCACCAAGCCAGTGCACATCAGCTTAAGTCGGCTAAGCAGTAACTAAGTGCTGTAAAGAGCATTGGTGAGTTGGCCTGAGAACTTTCAGTTACGCGGAAACTAGGCTACTTACAAGGAAAGGTATGACCAAGAGCGAAACGAACTAGGAATACAGATTCTAGCGGAGCCAGTAATACTCAACGAATCTCTGCACAGCTTTAGAGTATGTTGCGAGAGTGCGTCTACAAACTCAAGCAATTGAGTTGAAATATGGAAACAGTGATCACTGATTCATCGTGTTCGGTACTCTAAAAGTTTCTTACTAGTGGGACCATTATCTGATTGACGTGTTCGCGGTGAAACGGGGCTGATGAGTAATGTTGTGTACTTCACGTGTCGAGATTCCTAGGATCTATCAGTCCAGATTTACAACTTGCTGATTGCAGTAGACTGGAATGTACTAGAAATTTTTATAAACGCTTACAAATTAAAACGCTGGTCTACGACTACATTTCTAGTCATACAAAAGCATCTGCTACTGAAAAAATGAATCTTCGGGTAAAATAATTAGATCGTGTGATAATTTCCAAATTTCCAAATTTTCTGTTTTCTGATTTCTGTTTTCTGATTTTCTGGCGTTTTTGGCTTTTCTGTTTTCTGATTTCTGTTTTCTGACGAAGGCGATTTTCTGTTTTCTGTTTTCTGGGAAAATTTTCAAAATTTCCGCCCATCCCTGGTTCCGACCTACCGTTGAGATAGTTTCCTGGTTAGACATCCATTTTCGAGGAGATCTGGTAATGAATCGTTTTCATTTATGTGCAATCACCCATGTGATCGAATTTCAGGAAGCGTACCTCAGTCAGGCCGATGATCAACTTCAGAACGAGGAAGGAATTGCTGCTGAGGTATTCGAAATTGTTCAGCTATCGTTAAATTGGGAATTAGATGTTCAGCGAAAGTGTAATGATCGTGACATCTAGGATTTGCTTCAAACTGGAAGTTCGGAGCATCGAGTGGAGTCAGAGAACGCTGAAGTTGTTAATCAGAATGTGAGTTCTCAAGAAAATCTAGAGATGTAGTAGTCTAGTGGAATGGCCTCCATTCATTCATGGAATTCCTTTTTGCATTTTTTAAAGGTGGTCAACAACTCCACGAAGTTCTCCATCTCTGTGGATATGTCCCAGTTGCTACAGGAAGATCGAGTTCGGGTTCACATCGACGGACGTGAACTAACCGTTAGAGGGGATTTGAGGAAAACGCTGTGTGCGGACTCAAGTCCTACGAATTCGGAAGCTTTGTGCCAGACTTGCATGGGGAAGGTAGTACTTTGATTTGTCTATCATGTGCTTCTATACTCAGTTGTTCTGTCCACATGCAGCTATCGCACTACAACTTCGATCTCAATGTACGTTTAAGGTGATCAGCAACGGCATGAAATTCACCATCTCCTTAGACGTGTCGCAGTTTCAACCGGAACATCTTCGCATTCAAGTAGACGACCAAGAGCTAATCGTCGAAGGGACAGAGAGAAAACCGAGAGAGATCAGCAATCCGCAGAAGTGAGCTTCTCGCAAGCCTTAATATCGTTCGCTTTGCAATTCTCTTTTATTCAGGGCACCGTCCATATGCACCACTTCATCGCCACGCGATGTCGGTCAGGTCAAACCCGCGGTAAGAAGCGACCATGATGCGTACGCTATTCCCAGCGATTCATGACCCGTTGTTGAATCAAACGAACGGAAAACTTGGGCGAAATGTAATTTCAAAGTGCTTGCGCACAGGATGCGCTTGCATTGATTAGGAGAACATTGGGAGGACAGACCAAACGCTAAAGATTTAAGAGAATCACTCGCATAATTCCTCAGGTATTGTCTGAACAAACTCTTGAAAGGTTTTAGTTTTGTCGAATGCTTATTTATTGCCCTTGTATATTGCCGTGCCTGGCTTAAGAACTGTGATCTGACTTAAATATAAATGTGTATTATTGTTAGTACTTTTGTGCCGAATCAAGTTGTGAAGTATGGACACTTTATTAAACAGCCTTATGCTTTTACTCGTTTGCTTTCTTCGGACATCCGCTGATCCATCGCTTTTGCTATGCTACGTCGATGGCGCTGTAAAGGTCGCAACACACTTTTCTGATGGCGATATTCGTCACCGAAGAGTATGGATGCAGAGAGACCTTGACAGATGTCGTTGCGCCTTCATACTTGATTTATTTCTAGTTTAAATGCCTCTGCGGCGTTGTCTTAGCCCTAGTTTATAGTGGCGCTGCCGCGCGGCGCGGCACCATAGTTCCCACCTCTGTCTGCGCTATATCGATCGGGCGGCGCGAAAAGTCGATATCTATGGTATCGTGGTGCCGCGCCGCGTGGCGGTGGAAATATAAACTAGGGCTTAAGGCCTCCCCACACTTGCTCCGGGCGGCAAAATTCGTGAAGCACGTCACTCACGCACACTCGAATCTGGCTGGTGGCAGAGGCACTGTACTCTTTCTAGTCGGGAGCTACTGCTGCTATTCGCATTCCCACCTCTGTCTGCGCTCTGGCCGATCGCGACAGGCATCGGAGCGCTGGCGGCGCCGTTGTCGCCCAAAATCGTGTCGCAGAATTGTTCCGGATGCGGTACTGTCTAAACGATTAGACTAGGAGGGTCGAAAGCACCATTTCTAAACGTTTGGTCTATCTTCGTTGTACCAAGTCTAGACGTTAGTCTGGGATCCGATGTTGAACGATGCATTGTGTTTTGGCTGTGTGGAAAGAGCGTTATATAAATTTATTGTGTACTAACAATACTACAGCATAAATAGGTTAGGTAAGGTTAGTTCCTCCCGTGCTGTTGAGCGCGTAGGGCGACGAACTCTTTCCACCGCTGCCTGTCTTGGGCTATTTCTTCACACTCCTGCCTAGAAATATTCATAACTTCCAAGTCATTCAAAAACGTGCGACGCCACGTGTTTTTTGGGCGGCCTCTGGTTCGCTTTCCTGGTGGTGTCCATTGCATGGCTGATCATGGCAGGCGGTGTGCCGGCATTCGAGGAATGTGTCCGGCCAGGCGGAGACGGCGTTGCGCAACGGTTTCGTAGAGGTTGTTCGAGCGGCAGCGTTGTAGTACTTCTTCGTTGGTCAAGCGGTCTGTATAGCGTGTCCTCATTATTTGTCGTAGACATTTACAGTGGAACGCGTTGATCCGTCTGATGATGCTAGCTGACATCTTCCATGTTTCGCTAGCGTACACTGCAGTGGGGACGACTATCGAAGAATACAAACGCAGCTTGACGCTATTTGAAATCGAAGACGACGTCCACAGTGGCGCAAGCCTCCGGAACACTGCCGTTGCCTTCGCAATGCTGCATCGAACGTCAGCTTCAGCATCTCCGTTACTAGTGATCATGCTTCCCAAGTGAAGTTATCCACTACTTCCAAGCGATCCGGTCCTACGTAGATGCCGTCTCCCGATGTCATATTTCCTGCGTGCATGACCTTTGACTTTTCGGGACTAATTCGGAGGCCGATTTTGCTTGCTTCCTGGCTAAGGCATTCCGTGCTTCTTTGAAGAGTATCGTTGTCCTCAGCGAATATGGCAATGTCGTCGGCAAAGTCCAGGTCCATAAGGCGACCGCTAGACCAAATGATACCCCTTTGTACTTCGGCTGTCCTTCTTCTCAGTACGTAGTCGAGTGCGATGTTGAAGAGCAACGGTGAGAGAGCGCGAACACATCCCTGCCTGACTCCTGTGGTGACTTTGAAGAATCTTGTATTCCCGATAGTTGTCTTCACGCAGCACGAGGAGTTGTGGTATAGACTTCTAAACTCCTTGACGAAGGTCGCAGGGACTCCATAGAGACTGAGTATTTCCCATAGTGACTCACGGTGGACACTGTCAAATGCTTTCTTGAAATCGACGAAGTTTATGTAGAGCGGGTAGCGATACTCCAAGCACTGCTCGATGATGTTGTATAGCATAAAGATCTGGTCGCAACACGACCTCACGATCGCATCAAATAGGTGGTTCTGTTAATATTGATGCTAGATGGAATGACAGAGAAGGATCGGGGGAAAGGGGAAGATGGTGATCCGTTATTGTGCAGGGAAGTTATTGGACACGGAGGTTGTGGGGCCGTAGTGAGTTGAAGGGTAGTGCAGAGGAGACAGCAAACCGGTGCTAGGAGAACGAAGGCAGGAGACCGAACGGAACTGCCTGAAACTGCCGGCGGCGTCTTATTATACAGGAGGCCTTTTATACGGGCCAAATTGGGCGGAGACGAATTCTAATTAGCGGCCCTTTGAGGATCAACACGCCCTAAGGGCACTCCTCACGTTGCAGGCGCACCGGGCTGCTTGATGAGTCATCATCAGTATGTCGATATTGATGACAGGTACGGCTCAGCGTCAACTCCTGCGTCCCTATCCTTCGCTTAAGGCCCCGTTTATACTTCGTCGCTGCGCGATGCGATGGCCACGCAATAAGGCCAAATTGATCGATCGCGTCGCACAATCAATACGGCCACTATACGTGGCGTGGCGTCGCGCCGCGACGAAGTATAAACGGGGCCTAAAGCCCTGTGCATACTTCCCGTCGACCCGACGAAATCGCGGCGATAAGTTTTGCGGAGCGACGCGAAAGGATGTGGAGTTCTTAGTGCTCGTCGCACCGCTCATCGCTTTGCCAGGGAGTACGACGGCGATCAAGCCAGAACCAAAGCCAAACACCGCGCTCGGCGCGAAAAAGTATGCCATACCCGCGATGGCTTTGACCTTTGAATATTCGGCCGCGCACGGCTATTAAAGTGTGTCCCCGGCCTTTCCTGACGCTCAGCCGCATTTTTTTCGGTGTTGCGCATCTCTCTGCATCAAAAGAGTGTGTGGAGGTCTTTAGGTGTTATCCAATTCACTCCTTGTTTCTTAAAGTTTTGTTGTTATCGACTGTAAATTCCTGGGCAAAGCATAGTGTGAGAGCTTATTGCTGTCTAGTTTTATTATAATTATTATTGCTTATACTCTGTGCTAAACGAGGTTGTCAGTTAGATGTCCTATTGAGTGGCCTTACGTTTTGACCTGTCTTCGCCTGAGGTTCGTCGATCCATGGCTTATATGAATCGACTTCGATAGCGCGCAGTTAATCATGACAACTGTGACGAATAAATATTGCACTTTACAGCGATAACCGCTGATGTGTTAAATGTGTCTGACATCGTTTGGACTGACGAGAAAATTATCACTGTTGAGGTTGCACACAACATTCATAATCATCGATAGCTTCTGACCCCGATCCTGAAGAAAGCCCGAAGCGCATGTACGTTCAAGGACCGTATTTCCGAAGTCAGAAAAGGTGTGGGCTGGAATAGCGTCTTAAGGCAAGAACCGCTTGTTTTCGTCGACAACAATTTCAACATCGACTTCAACTTTTACCAGGACGTTATCTGAGTGAAAATTTGATTCCGTGTGATAAGAAACACTTTGCAGGACGAAGCTTTGATCGTCAGCAGGATTGGGCGTCAACGCAAGGATCGAAATTCACAATTGCCTTCTGCGAGCAGAACTGTCCTCGCAGAAATCAATTGTGGACTGTTCTCAGGAACGGATGTGTGGCCATCAAATTCGCGTGACTTCAACCCGATGGACTATGTTTGGAGCTGCTCAGAGCAGAACACCTCGTTGAATTCTGCCCGACCTTTGGACAGTTTAGGAGCAGCCCTTCTGAGAGGATGTAAGGAAATCTACATCGAGTCCCTGTGCCCCACAGTAAAAGCATTAACCAAAAGGCGCGCATTAGTGCGGAAGGAGATCACTTCAAACATTATCTTGACTGGTTAATGCAATATCATTTTGTAGTTTATTAATAAAGTTATTATCAGAATATCTGCTATAGTCAACGTCGTCAAATGTTGGAATGTCCGGAGAACAGTGTCCACTTATAGCTCTCGGCGAAGGCAGACGACGGATGAATCACTCATGACCGCTGACCCGCCTTTTAGGGCCGTGCGTTTAGGGTAGCGCGGGAAGATTGCGCGCGGGGACCTTTCGGACGCGAAAGTGCAATATACACGGGCACGACGCAATCAATACTAGAAACGGAAAACATACACTTCACTCTTTAACATGTCTCCGGTTGGAGGAGAGTCGTCTCGACGTTGTGGATCTCTCCTTGCCTTTTCCTCCACACGGCTCGACCACGTTCCTTCCGTTTACAATCGTTGTCGGTGTGGTTCTTGGATGGCGGTGTCTGACGTTGATGAGCGTGCCTCATCTCGCGATCGTGGTGTGATCTCCTCCTCTCTGCAGCTCTGATGCCGTCAAACATTGTTGGCTCCCGATTCGGCCTCCAAGTCAACGTCCTGTTGGAATGGCCGGAGAACAGTGTCCGCTTATAGCTCTCGGCGAAGGCAGACGACGGATGAATCACTCATGACCGCTGACCCGCCTTTTAGGGCCGTGCGTTTAGAGTATCGCGGGAAGATTACGCGCGGGGACCTTTCGGACGCGAAAGTGCAACATACACAGGCACAACACAATCAATACTAGAAACGGAAAACACACACTTCACTCTTTAACATGTCTCCGGTTGGAGGAGAGTCGTCTCGACATTGTGGATCTCTCCTTGCCTTTTCCTCCACACGGCTCGACCACGTTCCTTCCGGTTACAATCGTTGTCGGTGTGGTTCTTGGATGGCGGTGCCTGACGTTGATGAGCGTGCCTCATCTCGCGATCGTGGTGTGATCTTCTCCTCTCTGCAGCTCTGATGCCGTCAAACATTGTTGGCTCCCGATTCGACCTCCAAGTCAACGTCGTCGACTGTTGGAATGGCCGGAGAACAGTGTCCGCTTATAGCTCTCGGCGAAGGCAGACGACGGATGAATCACTCATGACCGCTGACCCACCTTTTAGGGCCGTGCGTTTAGAGTAGCGCGGGAAGATTACGCGCGGGGACCTTTCGGACGCGAAAGTGCAACATACACAGGCACAACACAATCAATACTAGAAACGGAAAACACACACTTCACTCTTTAACATGTCTCCGGTTGGAGGAGAGTCGTCTCGACATTGTGGATCTCTCCTTGCCTTTTCCTCCACACGGCTCGACCACGTTCCTTCCGGTTACAATCGTTGTCGGTGTGGTTCTTGGATGGCGGTGCCTGACGTTGATGAGCGTGCCTCATCTCGCGATCGTGGTGTGATCTTCTCCTCTCTACAGCTCTGATGCCGTCAAACATTGTTGGCTCCCGATTCGACCTCCAAGTCAACGTCGTCGACTGTTGGAATGGCCGGAGAACAGTGACCGCTTATAGCTCTCGGCGAAGGCAGATGACGGATGAATCACTCATGACCGCTGACACGCCTTTTAGGGCTGTGTGGTCAGGGTAGCGCGGGAAGACCACGCGTGGGACTTTTCGGACGCGAAAGTGCAACATACACAGGCACAACGCAATCAATACTAGAAACGGAACACATACAGTTAACACGGGAACCACGCATGATCACTCTTTAACATTCTCCGGTTGGAGCAGAGTCGTCTCGACGTTGTGGATCTCTTATTGTCTTTTCTTCCAACACGGTTCGATCCACGTTCCTTCCGGTTACAATCGTTGTCGACGTGGTTCTTGGATGGCGGTGTCTGAGGTCGGTGAGCGCGCCTCATCTCGTCGTGATCGTGGTGTGGTCTTCTCCTCTCTGCAGCTTATAGCGGTTTCTATCCGCGTGTGGTTCAGTGACTGAAGGAGGCAGTAACAAAACGCAATTTATTAGCAAAGAGAACAACGAACACAGGAACCAGCTAGCTAAGAGTTGGAAGAAGAACAGTAAAACACGGAGGGAACGACCGTCCGACGAGGTGCAGGAAACCCCAAACCCAGAACGGGAGCGACCGTCCTACCAGGTGCAGGAGACCTACAAGAGAACCAGGACGGAACGACCGTCCTACTATGCGCAGGAGACAACCAAGAGAACCTCGGTCGGAGCGACCGTCTTACTAGGTACAGGAGACAATAAAACTATGGTCGTAGGACCATCTGGCAAGGTGTGGACGACAATGAGACTTCGGACGGAGCGATCGTCCAACAAGGTGCAGGGACAAAAAACTACAGAATTTTAGGACAGAGGCCTGCTGGTCGCCTGAGGCGAGAAAACAAACGGAGAACGGTATTGGCCTTGGCGCCCGAGATTGTCGGGCGTACAGAGTTGCGATGGCGCACGGATTGAGGACGGCGGCCTAGTGCGTACTTGCGTTACTCTGACACCGTCAAACGTTGTTGGCTCCCGATTCCGCCTCGAGTCAACGTCGTCGACTGTTGGAATGGCCGGAGAACAGCGTCCGCTCATAGCTCTCGGCGAAGGCAGACTACGGATGAATCACTTATGACCGCTGACTCACCCTTTATAGCCGTGGGTTACGGTAGCGCGGGGGGACTTCGCACGGGGAACTACCGGACGCGAAAGTAGAGCATACACAGGCGCAACTGGATCAATATTAGATGTAGGAACTACGCATGTTTACGTCTTAACACTATCATTCCCTTACTATGCTAAAAAAATCGGCGGAATATAGTTTCTAGCCGCCCTTTGCAGCAGCTATATGCTTTATCATAGGAAATACATTCACATACGCACAAATAAAGCTTAAGCGGCTTTCACACTGCCGTTGTTGCTGTTGCGCAACCGATGCCGTAATGGTGTAGCATACCGCAAAGACGCAGAGGAGCAACAGCAGCAACGAGGGGGGCTTTCACACCTCTGTTGCCGCAACCCTGCATTAGCAACACCGCCATCGGTTGCACAGCGGTTGCGCGGCCTCAGCAACGTGGAATGATTGCCATCATTCCCTGTTGCTGATGCTCGTCAACGGAGAATATCACAGGTCCGGTCCCATTATCTTATCTCACCGTGTTGCGGCTGCAGCAAGCATCAAACTCCACCCCTTTTTCGTTGCTCGTTGCTGCAACAGCAGCAACGGCAGTGTGAAAGCCGCTTTACTGTTAGGGCAGCCGCCTATCATCAGGTGGAAGATGGAAGGTGGTGCATTCATCCTTTTACTACAGTCAGAATAGACGGTGGTCGACACAGAAATCTGTCAACTTTTCCGCAGCACCTCTTCAGGTAGAGTTCTATCCGAGCTGTATCCAAACGTCCGAAAATAGATCCATGTCCTATGTGCGTGGTTAATAAGCATGCTAGGCCATAGTCTTCAAAGGACACCTTCTTCGTAGACAGCATCTCCGCTCCCTAATACACCATGACCGATTTTCTTCTCCATCTTGTGGCTGAATCACAGTTTTGCTGGGAGGGGACAATCCGACCTTCTGCAGAACGGCGGTATTACAGCGGCATTCAGTAGACACCACCATCAGTTGGTAAGCATGTGATCGACCTTCGCGTGAGCTGTATGGTTGGGGATTCCAATGTCAACCGACGATGTTCCTTCTTTATAAAGAAAAAGCCTTCCTACATAGGGAGGAGGTGGACAGAAATCCCTCAAAAAGACGGCCGTTTTGTTCTGTTTTTCAAATCCAAGCCTTCCGATCCTGTACTTATCTTCAGAGCCATCCCGATTTTGGCTCTGAAGTCTCCGACGGTGAGCTAGTAGGAGATCTTCTCGTTGCGGATAACTTCTTCCAGCTCTTCGTAGAAAGCATAGTGTTAGGTCTCTTCAGCGGCTAACATTTATGAGTAGCAGTTGATAATACTGATCGGCTTCCTACATACATGGAGTCGAAGGATGACCAGGTCGTCGAGGTGGATGACAGATGGGTGTACGAAACAAACCTATGTGTAATAAACTAGCGGCTCAGTTTATTAACGTGAGGGAAAAGTGCACAGTGGAGATAAAGTGCACAACACTTAGACGCTACTAGTGAACGAGGGGGCAGTCCATCGGTACTCGAAAAAGTTACGGGTTTTTACCCGTTTTACCAAGGCCCCTCTCGGTGCATCTTGCATTACACGTACGTACGCGTACAATGGGGGAAATCCACGTCACCAAACCCGACTGCTACGCTCCAGGCGGTCGAAACCAAGGACTGCCCCCCCCCTTGCCCACGTGTTGCGCCAACACTTATTCTCTTATATGAGTTTATCCGATTATGAAGCAAAACAGGGCGTGTGTAGCGCAGTCGGAGGAGGTGCCGGCTGTTGCGTGCGTCCGATACCAGCCAGATTCCTTGTTCGGATTGCCGTCGAGGCCAACCAAGCCTTCCATCTCTCCGAAGGACGGTGAACTGGTACAGGGCTTGTCTAGGAAGGACAAAGCGATGACTTGTTCATCGGCTGGCCACCGCAAGTAATTGTATGATCAAATATACATACACATTGACTCCCCATAAAAATAGAATGCATGGTGCATCCCAGAAAAGATTAATTAACGCTCTCCTTTATCCTTTACGAAACAAAATGATTAAGAGAGGTGAAACAAACGAGAAGGACAAATGTGAGTAGTGGGATACATACATTACACATGAAATACAGTTACAACAAGACTGCAGACACAATATGGAAGATAGTATTGGGTAAGGAAGAGAGCAAGTGGAAGGGGAGGACGTCCGAGCTCCCCTGGAGAAAGAAGCCCCCGAGCGTTTTCTGGGCTCTTTTATATATGCCATTTTCAGGTCGAATAGGACACTTTTCAAATCAAACTGACACTTTTCACGTCAAATTGGACACTCTTCTAAGCTCGCCTAAGACTTTTTAAATCAAAGAGAACTTTCCGAATTGCAACAACCTTTATACAGGTTGAACTACAGACTCAATAAAATGGTTAGAAAACATTTTTGTTCAAGGAAAATTTAGAATAACTTCTTTTGATTTTTTTTATTTTAGCTGCCCGAATGAGTGTAATAATTTTATAAAATTTTTAGTTTTGGAGAAAAAACAATTTCTATGTTGTTTCAAAGCGCAGCAAAGCACCAACCATAAAGTGTACTAAAAGACCGGATTGCGCCATGCACTCGAAAAGCTCGTCGCGTTCAATCCGGCCTTTTAGTTCACTTTATAGTTGCTGCTTTGCTGCGCTTTAAAACAAAATACAAATTGTTATTTTTTCTCCAAAAGTAAAAATTTTATAAAGTTATTACACTCATTCGGGAAACTAAAGTAAAAAAAAACTCAAAAAAAGTTGTCTCCAGCTTCTCTCTTCTTGAAACCTCGGCATGGTTAGTTCTTGTTGTTGTCAATAATGTGCCAACGAGGTTTTTGAGGTGGATCCTTATTCTGGCCTTACGTTTCGACTAATTCGTCGTCGTCAGAGGCCTGAATGTGGTGCAAGGTTCTTATTATGTAATCTATACCACCAGTCGCCTTAGCCGCTCTAGCGGTTCTGATATAAATCTACGACCCAACGTTAAAAATGTAGGAAGAGAAATAAACTCACACATAGATCCACCAATCTTTTTGAGAGCAATCGCCCTCTGCTAGTAGACCAGTACGAGCGAATGAAACATACCGTGCAGTCTACCGTATAGATAAAATTCATAGACGTGCACCCTAATAACTGGTCGTACTACAGTTCGCAGTGTGATACAAAAGGCAAGAGTTCATTCGTCACGGACATGCATTCATTTCGGTTATTCATTACTGGATTTTTCGTAAAAATCCAGAGCGCTTCTAATGCTTTCCTTGCGGTGATCTCTTCCTCTACAGCCAAAATCTTACACTTCACGCCAAAGTCATTACCATCATGCACATCAACCCTATGCTTACCAAGCGGACTATTTGACGATCCGCGCCTTTTACTAGCAAGGTGTTCCCTCATGCGCACCGCTAGCATCCTTCCCGTCTCTCCGATATAGTTTGCGCTACAAGTTACACACTCAATTTCATAGATTACTCCTGTCTTGGAGCAATCTCCCACATTCCCATATGGACATATAACGCAATTCTCCGAAGGGCACTGCTTATCATATAGTCTGTTTCGGACCAGTATGCTTTTGATATTATCATTAGGAATATCTACCAAAATGACATCATTATGCAGCTGGGCATTTTCGATAGCTTTTCTGATAGCAGCGGACACCTTGTCGGAGATGAAGGGAAGAACAAGAGGTAACCTTCCTTCGCGTGATCTTTGAGGAGCGTTAGGGTGAAGAGTCCTTCGACGTTGTGGTACCGGATAGCCATTGGAAATAGCTATATCCGAAGCTAACCGAACTGATTCTTGGCGTTCCTGAGAATCTGTACACATTCTCGAGGCCGTGCGAAACATGTTTTGAACCACAGCACGTTTGACGGCCATAGGGTGTGCAGACCTCGCGTGAATCAGAATGTTTTTAGAGCTTGGTTTTCGATACCACTTCACCCTAACCATTCCATTGGACACTTTTATTTGCGTGTTTAGGTAAGGAAGCCAGCCGTCCTCTGGGGTTTCTCTGGTTAGTTTAATGTACTGTGACTGTTGATTCAATAATCTAAAACATTCGTCCATCTCGAACTGTGTTGAAGTTACGATACAGCAGTCATCAATATACCTACAGTGCATTAGCGGTGAGCGTTCCAGCACTGGTCTCTCAATTCTGCTCATGAAACACACATCAAGTACAGGTGTTAGACGTTGGCCCATGGCTAACCCTCTGATTTGCGAAAAATACGATCCTGACCATTTAAAAATGTTACACTTCAAACACTCCTCAACTAGAGTCATGATGTGCGTCTTCTGAAGTCCAAAGGTGTTAATATCCTGTGCATGCATATCCAATATTTCGGATAATGCTTGTAAGGCTTCTTCGTTTTGGACATTCGTATATAGCGACGTTACATCAAATGACTCAATAACGCAACTTTCACTGAGGTGAGAGCTGCGAAGTAGTTCGAGGAACTTGTTTGTGTTGGTCAGGTGAGAGGGTACCATGCTCAACAATTGGCTCACAATGCTGTTAAGAAACCATGAGATTCTGTCGGTTGGTCCTCCAACGCAACTAATTATTGGTCTTATCTTATAAGTGTCCGCTAACGCTGATAGCATCTCCTGTTGGGAAAGCTTATGGGTTTTGATAAGGCTGTAGAAAACTGGACAGCAAGGGTTGTCCAGTTTGAGGTCCCTGAGAAGCCTCCTGTTTATCCCTGCAGACGTTCCCACTGTGATCCATACGTGATTAAGGCGCCTGCACTGCAACAAAAAGTCATGCTCACTAACGCGACGGTAAATGGAGCTATCTTGCAGGTGGAGTTCAGTTATGGCGCGATCTAGCGACTGCGACATAACAACGAACTCCCCGCCTTTATCGCTGACAGTAATGCGAAGAGTGCCACTAGATCTTTACTCGCGTAATTCCTTAAGTCCTTGCCATTGAGCACCGTTCAAGTTTGCGTTGTGGTATCGTCTATGATGGTTGAGGATGGCTAACACGCGAGACGATAAGACTCGGAACTTGACATCTGCGTCAGGCATGGGATCAGGTTCCTTATAAAAACTACGTGGAAGTGGTTCTACTGGTAAATTTCGGTTCGAACTGTCAGCGGCTGGCGTTGGCAAATCGCTCCTAAATTTGTTACGCATTAGATCTCTAAGCCTTTGTAAGCCTCTCACAACTTTACGGAAAGTTAATGCGTTGATGTTCTGCGCAGGTGAGAAAGACGGCCCCATGCTCAAAACACTCTTCCTACTTTATTTCTCTTCCTACACTTTTAACGTTGGGTCGTAGATTTATGTCAGAACCGCTAGAGCGGCTAAGGCGCTTGGTGGTATAGATTACATAATAAGAACCTTGCACCACATTCAGGCCTCTGACGACGACGAATTAGTCGAAACGTAAGGCCAGAATAAGGATCCACCTCAAAAAAGTTATTCTAAATTTTCCTCGAACAAAAATTTTTTCTAACCATTTTATTGAGCCTGCAGTTCAACCTGTATAAAGGTTGTTGCAATTCGGAAAGTCCTCTTTGATTTCAAAAGTCTTAGGCGAGCTTAGAAGGGTGTCCAATTTGACGTGAAAAGTGTCCAATTTGATTTGAAAAGTGTCCAATTTGACCTGAAAATGGTATACATCGCAGCGAGGGCGGTAGATCGTCTGCCGGTGAAGACGATGAAGCAACTACCGGGTTCCCGAATAACTTTGGATTTTCGTCTAGCGCAGTTTCACCTCATTATCCTCCGAAATTGTGCCATGATCCTTCTCCCCACAAATGACGAGTGCTGTGGCCCTCAAATACGTCGTCCTTCCGAAGCCTGGCTTCTTATCTGTCAACCACGTGAAAACTGATACGTTCTCCCGCTTTTAAAAGAGCATATAGGACAGTTTTTGAGGAAACTGTCCTGAGCAGTATCCGTGGAGTCTTGAGTCCGGAATTTGACGCCGTCCTGTGCAACCTGAAACTTGTACGTCCCTCACCAATCGTCGCACTGTTCGTCATCGAGGTCGGCAGAGACCAGTGTACAGAATGCCGAGTCTGGTGTTGTGCCATCATGACCAAGGAGAAACCCTCCATGACCAGACTTGCCAGAGCGAATTCGGCATGTGGCGCTAATTTCGCTAGATTCCGAAGAATTGTCGAACTCCTCAGCTTATTAGTTGTCCTTGTCTGAGATTAAAATCTCCACCGATGTTGCAAGCCGTACCTTTAGTTCCAAAGAAGAGCTGGAACGAGCTGCCAGCGGCTCATCTAATTAACGGACAAAGGATAAGGACGGCGCTACGTAATGTATTGGAATGCGCAACAGTGTCTACTTCTATGGAATGCCGTGAAAGAAACTTGAATGTGTATTTACCCTTCACAATGACTTGCGGTGGCCAACCCATTGGCAAGTGAAGGCTCTGCCTTTATTAACAAGCCCGGTACCTTCTAAAGGGACGGAAGGCTTGCCTAAACCGGGTGGGAAATCCGAACTAACGTCCTGAAATTGGATGCGCCGGACAGGCGAATTCTCCTACGACTGCGCTACTACGCGCCCTATGTAGCTGCAACATACTGAACGGGAAAAAACTTTGTGGTAAGAGGTAACCACACATGTGAAGAACTCCATTTTGGGCACCCAAGCTTCACACAACGTAGATGGGAAGACTGTTACCAGTGCAAAGAGCAGCCTTTTGTCTCCTTTAGCGCGAGAAGTCTTTCGAAAACAGATCAATTTTGATTTACTTCAGGAAATGCAGTTCAAAAACGACATCAAAAAATTGGTGATAGACCTCCGAAACTCTATGTTGCGCCATATTGGTGCAGCAAGAACGGTAATCCGTAGAAAGGATGAAGATTTCGACGTGAGTCAGCTATAACTAATTGATAACAGTTGAATAGGAATTTAATACAAGGCAACACCTTACCATCCTACTATATATAAAAGAGTAATGTAGTGTGCGTAGTGTGTGTGCGTGCGTGCGTGTATGTATGTGTGTATGTGTGTGTGCGTGTGTGCGTGTATGTATGTGAATGTGTGCGTGTATGTATTTATGTGTGTGCGTGCGTGCATGCGTGTATGTATGTATGTGTGTGCGTGCGTGCATGCGTGTATGTATGTATGTGTGTGTGCGCGTGCGTGCGTGCGTGTATGTATGTATGTATGTACGTATGTATGTATGTATGTATGTATGTGTGCGTGTATGTATGTGAATGTGTGCGTGTATGTATGTATGTATGTATGTATGTACGTATGTATGTATGTATGTGTGTGCGTGTATGTATGTGAATGTGTGCGTGTATGTATGTGTGTGTACGCGTGCGTGTATGTATTTATGTGTGTGCGTGCGTGCATGCGTGTATGTATGTATGTGTGTACGTGCGTGCGTGCGTGTTTGTATGTGTGTGTGCGCGTGCGTGTATGTATGTATGTATGTATGTATGTGCGCGTATGTATGTGAATGTGTGCGTGTATGTATGTGTGTGTACGCGTGCGTGTATGTATTTATGTGTGTGCGTGCGTGCATGCGTGTATGTATGTATGTGTATACGTGCGTGCGTGTATGTATGTATGTGTGTATATGTGTGTGTGTGTGTGTGTGCGTGTGTGTGTGTGTGTGTGTGTGTGTGTGTGTGTGTGTGTGTGTGTGTGTGTGTGAGTGTGTTTCCGTCCGTCCGTCACAACTGGAGTGGGGCACTGCGTACTGGCCATATTCAACAGTTGATAATGATCAACAGCGGCATGAAACTTCAGTCCTGAGTAATCGAGGTCGCTGAACACGAATCTGAAGTTCTCTTTCAAAATATCGATCGCCATCAATCGATATTAATTAAATTATCGATTTTTGCGGATGTCGTTCAAACGGTCCGAAACTTCAGTCCTGGGGTAATCGAGGTCGCTGAACACGAATCTGGAGTTCGCTTTAAAAGTCTCCATCGCCATCAATCGATATTGGTCAAATATTCGATTTTTATAGACATCGTTCTTTTTTCTATTTCTTTGCCAAGAAAAAAAACTGCCCCAATCGACGTAGTTGAGGTGTTTTCCTGAGGAAACTATGACATAGGTCGCAGCTACAATTGATGATGAGAAGTTATTACAACGTAGCCGTTAAGAAGCTGTCAATGCGACCGAGAGGCCCCTCTGACGACTGTTTAGAAATATTCTCCCACAGAACAGAGCTAGTGTAGTATGATGTGCCTGTTTCCCATTGATCGTCACATTTCTCGAGCGATCGCCAGCGGCGTTTCCATTCGTCCCTTGCTGTGTTATAGTGGTGCGATGGGTGCTCCTCGTTCGAGGTTCGGTGAAGAGTATAAAATCGAAAATTTCTCTTCATCACAAAGTGGTTCGTTTCGCGACCTATCTCCAGACGTAGCTTTTTGGTTATAACAACTTCCCGGTGGCTCGAAGAAGTCCGACCAATGCGTTAGTGCGCGTCCTGGTGTTCTGCCTGTTTGCATTTGGAAGCCGAAAATGGAGAGTATTTTCGGTTCAGGGCGCGTGTAGCGCACTCGAAGAAGGCGTCGACTGTCGCGTGCATCCGATACCAGGTTCCTGGTTCGGATTTCCCGCCCAGGCCAACCAAGCCTTCCATCCCTCCGGGGTCGGTGAATTGTTACCAGACTTGTCTGGAAAGGATAGAGCGCTGACTTGTTCATCGGCTGGCCGCCGCAAGTCATTGTATGGCCAAATACACATTCATATCGCCTCCACGACGATCTTCAGTTTGATTTCAAAAGCTTCAACTCAAACATTTTAAACAATTTCTTCTTGAAAAGTAAAAATTATATAAAATTTTAGACAGCTCGTTCACTTATTGGGACAGGTAAATTAAAAAATCTCTAGGAATGTCATACTAAATTTTCCTTCATCAAAAAATTATTCTAACCTTCTCCGAGATTTTCTAGTATAGTATGCAACACGTTCGTTTTGATTTCGAGTACGTTCTGCTTAATTTCAAGCACATCAATCATGCTTGAAGAATGTCCAGTTCCATTTAAAAATGCCCAGTTTGATGAGAAAATGGTACACAATGGCCATACACTATAGCGAACCCAGTTCACCCTGTCTTTAAGAAACTTACTAGGCACTCCCGTAAGCATAAGGTACATGGTAGTGCAGTTGGAGGAAATGCTGGCTGTCACATGCACCCGATTCCAGCTTCCTGGTTCGGACTTCCCGCCCAGGCCAACCAAGCCTTCCATCTCTTTGGGGTCGGAAATTGGTACCAGACTTGTCTGGGAGGAATAAAGCACTGAATTGTTCATCGGCTTGGCACCATAAGTCACCATATAGGCCAAATACATATTCAAATTGCCTCGACGACATCCGATAGAAGTAGAACTCGTGGCGCATTCCAAAAGGAATTGATTAACGTCGCCCTTAATCGTTTTCATCCTTCAAGGGTAAAGGATAAAGGGCGGCGTTATTCAATCCCCTTTGGCTATCGTGGGATGCGCCACGCATTATACTTCTACGGGATGTCGTCGAGGCAATTTGAATATGTATTTGGCCATACAATGACTTACCGTGGCCAGCCGATGAACACAATTCTGCGATTTATCCTTCCCAGAGAAATCTACCACCAATTCACCGGCTCCGGAAGAGTAGAAGCCCTTGTTGGCCGAGGCGGGAAATCCGAACCAGGAACGTCAAATCGGGTTTCCCACGACAGCCGGCACCTCCTCCTACTGCGCTACCTCACTTCAGCCCTCTACCCTGAACATATTTTTAAGGTGATCAACAACGCCACAAAATTCTCCATCTCCGTCGATGTGTCGCAGTTCAAACCAGAGGAGCTCCATGTTCACATCAACGGTCGTCTGCTCATTGTCGAGGCGAAACCGGAGAAACAGAGAGACGACGCTCGCGCACAGAAGTGAGTGGAGTGCATTCAACGCTTGGTGGACGTCGCCTCTTTTCAAGCTGCTCCTCACTTCAGACCGTTCATGCATCGCTGGACTCTGCCCGACGATGCCGATCTGGATGCGGTGACGACAACGCTCACCGACGTTGGACGTCTTCTCATCGAGTCGCCAAAGACAGGCAGAAACACCCTCAAGCGAGAACTGCCGATCAACGTTCTTGAACGAGTCAGCCCTGCACCTACTAGCCCTACTAGCAGGATAGTAGTGATCAACTGAGGGATCTCACGAAATAATTGTTCTTGTCTTTCCCTCAGATGTTATTCGATTCACTTGATTCAAAGGATCTTGAGGTTATTGCGATCGATAACATCAAAATCCTTGAACTTCAACATTATATTTTATGATCGAATGTCTTGGTATGACGTTGACATCAGTAGAATTGTTCGAGCTGTGGAGCCGAGATTGTTATCCACACTATTCAGCTGACGTTTCGGCGTAATCGCCTTCTTCAGAGCCTGGAAACCTCAAGCGGGGTTTGAAAAGTTACTCGTCCAGGAACTATTTCAAGTCACAGGGATTTCAGGCAATAATAGGAAAAGGAGACGAAAGGGGATTGAAGTGAGTCACTATCCTCTCGGCTGCTTGTTTGAGGTGTTAGTTGGGCTGTCTCACTCCACTTTCGTCTCATTCTCCTATTAATTACTGAAACTCCTGTGACCTGAAATAGTTCCTGGGCGAGTAACATTGCAAACGTTTTTCGCTTGACTATTCCAGGCTGTGAAGAAGGCGGTCACGCCGAAACGTCAGCCGAGTAAAGTGTGGATAACAATCTTGGCTCTACAGCTCGAACACTCCTAGTGATTTCAACTTTCAACTCAAGTAAATCGAATAACATGTACTCAATCAACCCTTGCACGACTTTCGATTCCAAGTCTGTAAACTGTAACAACTCTTTATAATTTTAACAAAAATAACAATGTAGAACATGCTCTCGAACAAATTCAAACAACCAGTACAGATATAAAAGACGTAGACACCTATACAAATCATCGTCTAGATCTAGTAACCACAGTTTTCGAAAAAACAAACAACAAATCGTAAGTGGATAACATAGAAATGACGGTGTTCTCTTAGCTGGTGACCAGGTGGACTAGTGTTAGCCCAAGTTTATATTGGCGCCGCTGCGCGGCGCGGCACAATGGTCGAGATAGATATCGACCGGGCGGCGCGAAAAATCGATATCTATGGCCGGCGCAAGTATAAACTAAGCCTTAATGTCGCGGAAAACTGCATCGAACAGGCCCCTCTTCCATCTACCCTCCACTAGGAGAGTGACTGGAGATCAGACTATTATAAACGGCGGATATCAGGACCGGCTCATCGTGACCGCAGTGTGGGTCGCGCCGAGACTTATGCTGTCTGCGCCCTCTTAGCTTAGACATCGCGTGTCGGCGTCCACGTTGCGACGTCCGATCGATGCCTTGTGCGCCCACGATGGGACCGTCGGCGAGTGGACCGTGGTGCAGTAGGTGGAGGGTTTGCTTCATGCGAGAGATGTCGGGGGTTCGGTTCTCCTACGTGTGGCATTCTTGCATTCCAGCTGAATATCTGAGATCTGGGACCAGATTCATCAACAATACCGCCGGTATCATCTTACCGCGGATTCACCATATCGGCCCACATGGTAAGTGATATAGAGAGATACAGACGTGCAGAGATACAGATACGATAACCGATATGTCGCTGCCGGCCGGTAAGCGGTTGATGAATCTGGCCCCTGGAAGGTTTCGACGTCTACACGACGTTGCGTGTCCTTTGCGCATTGTTTTAGCCGTATGCGCTTCGCCACTCGAAGAGTGCAGAACCCAGCCGTGGACTCCCCCTGAGCGACGAAAGCGGTCTCCATACGAACAGCGTGTATGGCACACCATGAAGTCCCTTCCCTAGCCTTGTTCTGCGATTGCATAAAGGACGTCTCACCCGACGCCTAAGGTTACGGTGAGCCGGTCCTGATGTCCGCCGTTTATAATCCTGTCTGGATATCATCAGACAAACTCTGTTCTGTCATAGTACACCTTCCAAATTATACCAAATTTTTTACGTCAAAATGGACACCTCACGTCAAATTGGACACTAAACAAGCATGACGTTATTAAAATCAAACTGAACATCTTCCAAATCAAAACCAGCTTCCTCCAGATTAAGCTAGAGTCTTTCCAACTCTATTAGAAAGAATAATTAAATGGTAATTGTTGAAGGGACTCCTCGTAAAAAAAATTATTTGAATTTACTGTTTGAAATTTTGTATTTTTAAGGGGACATAATGTCATCAGGCTTGTTTCATGTGTTTTTAAGGAAAATCTATGAATTAAATGTTGCGTTTAAAGCACAGAAAGGCTACAATCACTTAGTGTACCCAAGAAGAGATTGCGCTATGCATTCGACTACGACTAGATCGTCGGGATTTTTATTGACTGATAGTGTAAATGCTTATTAGGCCTATATTACACTTCGGCGACGCTGTGTTACGCGGGCTGCCGCGCAGTGCGTAGCACCCGCGCAACACAGCGTCGCCGAAGTTTAACATAGGCCTTACTTGAAACATGGGTGTGAGAACATGTGTGTGTTTTTTAAACAGTCTGTTGTTATACCGATTAATTCCACTCCATGCAAACATAATTTCTGATATCAAATAAATAGAAATCCCGATGATCTACTCCAGCACATGGCGCGATGGATTCTAATAATAAACTAAATGATTGCTACTTTCCTGGGCTTTAAAACAGAATTTAACTCTAATTAATTGTTCTTTAAAAATGAAAAGTACTTTTAAACACTGCTCAGAGACGGCGACATTACCACTCTCGGTGATAACGCCCCCGTCTCCGGAGCATGCTCATGGCAGCATTTGCTGATAGACTCCACCCTCGATCGCGATTGGTCGGGGTCGGCTGTGCACCAGTCACGATCGAGGGTGGAGTGTGTCAGCATATGCTTCCTTGAGCCTGCTTCTGCGACGGGGCGTTACCACCGAGAGTGGTACTGTCGCCGCCACTGGTACTGAGTGGTATTTCTGAGTGTGATTGGTCATTTCGCCGGGTAACTTCGAAAATTTCGAAGAAATTCGTACTAAGTTTTTCTTATATAATTTTTTGACATTTTGTAAAGCCTCTGGGAAGCTGCTCGATTTGATCGAGAGCTTTTAAGCTTTTGCGATGTTATTTTGACAAGATGTCGGCCCCTGTTAGCGGAGTCCAGAACCACAGTCAGTTTTCGCTGAACTACAACTGAACTGCTGTTTTTGCTTGATTTGGAAGATATTCAATTTGAATCAGTTTCTTTAAACCTCCAGTTGCTGGTATCGAGGTACTAAGCTGTCACAACGATGTTTTGTTGCGATCAAAACTTCTAGCGCCAGGCGGGACTCGAACCCGCACCTCCCTCTGACCGGACGGGAATGCTCTACGCCTTTACACCACCGTCGCTGTTTGATCGAACGCAACATCCACACCTCGTGGGACCTAGTGGCTCGGCGTGGCTTAACTGGTTCCATGCTGACATCAGCGGCCGGCTCAGCCCGGATGCGGGTGAGTGTTGATCGGTCCCACGAACTGAAGATGTTGCGTTCGATCAAACGGCGCCGGTGGGGTAAAGGCGTAGAGCATTCCCGCCCGGTCAGAGAGAGGTGCAGGTTCGAGTCCC
This sequence comes from Heligmosomoides polygyrus polygyrus, assembly GCA_947396885.1. Classification (NCBI taxonomy): domain Eukaryota; kingdom Metazoa; phylum Nematoda; class Chromadorea; order Rhabditida; family Heligmosomidae; genus Heligmosomoides; species Heligmosomoides polygyrus. The sequence goes on from OX377201.1 coordinate 103,924,178, forward strand.
GCCTGGCGCTAGAAGTTTTGATCGCAACAAAACATCGTTGTGATATCGAATTTGATTTCAACAGCAGAAACAGAAAAGCGTCCATTTGACGCGAAAACAGTATTAACTATGCTGATCGACGCAATGTTCACACATTTACACCAGATCGACCAAACTATGAAAGCGCCTGAAGCCTATATTAGTGATGGATAGGAGACGTTCAATACAGAATACATACAGAAACAGAGATCCAAGGTTAGACCACATTGCTACGTATTGCAAGATAACTCGTCCATTTTGGCGAACAACTCGTCAATATCCTTGGAAGTCTAGCCACACGTATTACTGAACGAGTGAAAAGCTCTACCTATCTACCTTCGAGGTTAATATAGCATCGTAGCAACTATTTAGCTATCGCAACGGCGGCAACGGCGAACAACGTGCTGATAATGATGAACACCAACTCCCTGAAAATAGCGACATCCGACGTCTTCACACAGCATGAAACCTGCACCTGACATACCTTTTACTAGGAAATTGATCCAGCTCAAACTCAACCGGCTGCAGTGGTGTGGCTGAGTCATGAGTGGCTTTCTGGAGATCCAATATGGCCTTTTCCACATCCGCTCCATTACCTTCGAACGAAAACCGTACGTCTGGAGGCCTTGAGAACTTGTCTGGAGCCGCGTGGATCTGAAAGCACAGAATGAAACTATTCTTGAGTGGAGCTAGACAAGTACGAGGTCACCCCAAACCTAAAAAATGGAACTCATAGGTGTTCTGTTACAACGATGTTTTGTTGCGATCAAAACTTCTGGCGCCAGGCGGGACTCGAACCCGCACCTCCCTCTGACCGGGCGGGAATGCTCTACGCCTTTACACCACCGGCGCCGTTTGATCGAACGCAACCATGCTAATATCAGCGGCCTGCTCATCCCTGATACGGGTGGGTGCTGATCGGTCCCACGAGGTGTGGATATTGCGTTCAATCAAACGGCGCCGGTGGTGTAAAGGCGTAGAGCATTCCCGCCCGGTCAGAGGGAGGTGCGGGTTCGAGTCCCGCTTGGCGCTAGAAGTTTTGATCGCAACAAAACATCGTTGTGACAGCTTACAACCTCGATACCAGCCAACTGAGGCTTAAAGAAACTGAGTTCGTAGGTGTTCCGATTTAAATCTGAAACCAACGAAAAGTTCCTTCTGCTACTCACCCAATCTAAGAGCGCCTTCTTCATTTTCTGCTCTGTGGCCGAATGCAGATAGACATTACCGACTTCAAACTGCGGTTGGTAAATTATGGTTTTAACCTGAAAACAAAAGAACCTTGATAAATGTAACTGAGTGATATGAAAAGGCAAGAAATTAAACTCTATGGCTCATCTCGTCACCTTCTTTCAGATGAATCTTGTTAATTATAACGGTTTGTGAAAGTCCTAAGCGGTTTTCCACTAGCAATTGATAAAATTCTACGCTGAACGTTTGGAGGAGGCTACTTCCAAGGCCAAGATACATATATGTCGGCTGCTGCCGAAGCCTGTTCAGCCATGGCCCAAAAATAATAAAAATAAAACAACAAAAAATGGAGGACAAAGCTGTGAGTTCATCAATCCCTCTGTGGGATGCGTTGTGCGTATTCTTTTCCAGTTATTGTGATGCCAATTCGAATGAACATTTGGCCAAAAAATGAAGGCGCGTTGTGGCGCAGTCGAACGAGGCGCCAGCTGCGCGAGATCCCCAACCGAGGATCATGGCTGGGCTCCCTCGAGGCCAACGACTCAGACAAAAGTCGGTTAGTGATCGAGCAGAAAAGAGTTTGGAACAGATTTACTGCTTGATTTAGACATTGTCGAGTCTCGGACACTAAGTTGGTTAGCAAGAAAGCATGAAAGTGTTTGAAACCAAGCGGGAAAGGCGGTCACACTCCCGCAGAACGTATTTCTACTGCGCAGCAGGGGACGTGGCCGCCCTTCGTGCTCGGTTTCAAACGCTTTCATGGTCGCTTACTAACCAACTTACAAGGAGAGCCGCTAGTGGCGGTGAGCTTTTGCGATGCAATTTTTACAGGATGTAGGGTCCCGTGTGTCGAGTCCAAAACCGTAGTTAATTTTTTCGGAATGCTCTTCTGTGGTCGAAAAAAGTGCGTGGACGAGTGAGCGTGAAGTTCATGGCGCTCTGCTGCCAACCAGCCGAATGTGGTCGGTTGGCGCAGCGGGTAACAATGTCGCCTGTCGGCTGCACCGGGTGGGTTTTACGGTTCGACCCCGGTGCCGCCATAGTTTTTGCACACATCGGTCGTTATTATAATGTGCTTGCGTGATCACAGGAGTCAATTTGTGCATGATTGGTGGTTTTAGAAAGTGTCAAGTATTTGCCGGTATCAAATCAAAAATTATGACCTATCCCGCGAAGTGTATGTGTTTTTGTGCGTTTACGGCATCGTTGTTGATATGATACAGTGCAAATGTGATCCACTGAGAGGTAGCTCAAATGAAAGCAGAACAGGGCTATATTTATTTACTAAAAACGTTAACCGTGCACAAATTGACTCCTGTAGTCACGCAAGCGCATAGTAATAACGAGCCGATGTGTGCAAAAACTATGACGACACTGGTGGTTGAACCGTAAAATCCACACGGTGCGGCCAACAGGTGACATTGCTACGCCAACCGACCACATTCGGCTGGGTGGCAGCAGGGCGCTATGAACTTCGCGCTCACGCTTTTTTCGACCACAGAAGAGCGTTCCGAAAAAAGTAACTACGGTTTTGGACTTCCCACACGGGACCCTACATCCCTTAAAAATTCCATCGCAAAAGCTTCCCGACACTGTGGAGGCTCTCCTTGTTAGTGTCTGTGATTCGACAAGGTTCAAGCAGAACAGTGAATCTGTTTCAAACCCCTTCCTGCTCGGTCACTAACCGATTTTTGCCTAAGTCTTCCATATCTCCGGGATCGACAGATTGATACTATACTTCTCAGGGAGAAATAAGCCGCTGATGACGGCTGGCTACTTCGGACCTTGCAAATGCTAAATACATATCCAAATTTCTTCCAGTGTCCTGCTGCATCCTTTTCATCTAGGGAATTGAAAGCTAGTAAGCTAGTAAAACATTGCATCGTTTGACGAAAAACCGAAACTATGTCTAAAATCCGATGAAATGATCCCAATGGAATACATCTTAGCGGCGATACAATACCCAGTTTAAGAAGTACTCCACAGGCATAGTATGCGCTGGTAAAGACGGACCTACTATTCTACGTCTTCAACATATCTTCGACATAACCCAGTAGTTTGACATAATTTTCCTCGCAGCTGTAGAATTCAAGTAGTACAGAGAAAACTGACCTCTCCGCGTAACAAATGCCTCTCAACGAATTCGTCCCATGGTATAGGTGGCAGTTTTTCGTTGAGAGCTCGATATTCGCTTCGACGTCGATATAAAAGCAGACCGTGCATCGACAACCACATGAACATCAGACAACCGCCGAGTGCATAAGCTCGTCGTATTTTCACTAAATAAGTGGTCATCTTCGAAAAAAAAGAGGGATGATGCATTAGGGCCTGTTCACACTTCGCGACAACAGCGACAAGAGCGACTGGGGCGACGGACATAGTGTGGTGTACGTAAATAATTGCGTACTCCACACACCGTCCGCGACTAATGTAGTGTGAAATGCGTAATTATTTACGTACACCACACTACATCCGTCGCTCTTGTCGCTTTTTCCGCTCTTGTCGCGAAGTATGAACAGACCCTTATGCACAAAAACGCTACTGACCAGCTCTCATACAAGATGTCTTTGTTCCTGAGAAAAAGTTTAATTCATGTCGCGTATGTGGGCAGCATTGAGGAGTGGGAGTGTGCCAGCCAAATAATAGTCAAGCACTGACCGAACACTTCAACCAATATATTTATTTATTTATTCAAGGCATAGACAGACACAGACAACTGTCTAGCATGTAAAGTGTAAAAAAACGAACAAAACATCACAAATTGACTACTCGAACACAAGTCAAGTAAATAACAAACCACAGGGATCGTTTCTTGAGTGTTTGGCATTCAATCTTTGACAAACATTCTACAGGCTTGAGCAGAGAGCCTCTCTAAATCTTCATACTTGCCCAGTAGCAGGTTAAATTCCTTGAGAATGCGATAGGTTAAGAAATCTGATCTGATTCGCGATTTAGCAATTGAGACTCGCAGTTTCAACTTTCCTCTCACGGATCTTGTCAACATCCCGTCAAGGAATTTATTTGTGTCAATGGAAGCCTTATTTGCAACAATTTTGTATAACATGACAAAATCAGCAATTTTTCTTCTCTTCTTAAGCGAAGAAAGACCAAGCAGTGAAGCTCGTTGAGTACCGTTTGGTATAGAACAATAATCTACTGAGAAGCACCTCATCATAAGCTTCCTAGTGAAACTATTCTGAATGCTTTCTAGAAGGTCTATATCTTTCTTTTTCGTTGGATTGAAGACTGATGTCCCACTTTCCACTATAGGTCTTACGTAGGTTTTGAAGCCACGCATGTAAACCTCGGGGAGCTTGGATTTTAAAGCCCTAAAGAGGTTATAGATTCGATAGTTGGCTTTTCTTACTAAGAGACTGTAATGCTTGGAAAAACACAGATCGTTTCTTATTATATAACCGAGATCTCTAACTTCATCAGTTGTAGTTAAAACCTGACCGTTAATTCGATATTCCGGAGTTTGGGCGCGGTTTTTAGGACCGATCATCAGAAGATGTGTTTTCTCAATTGCGAGAGGCAACTCCCATATTTCTGCCCAGCGACTAATGAAGTCGATCGCTACCTGGAGAGACATTGAATCCGCATCATTGTCAATCCTTTTGTAGATCTTAACATCATCTGCATACATTTTACATGTTACCCCTAAATTAGTAAGACGGTCTGGAAGTTCATATGTGTACAAAAGAAACAAGATTGGAGAAAGTACTCCTCCCTGAGGGACTCCGCTTAATGCAGGAAAGATCTTGGAGTACAGGCCTTCAATCTTTACTTGGTAGGTTCTCCTAGATAAAAATTGCCGAGTCCAATTTATCACCATAGGATGAAGGCCTATCACTTCCATTTTCAGCAACAACTTATCTATTGGAACTCTGTCAAACGCTTTTGAAAAATCAAAATATACTACATCCGTATGTTTTTTATCGTCGAAACTCTTAGACCAGTCATTTAGTGAACTAAGGACAGCAGTTTCTACAGATCTTCCTTTGAGAAAGCCAAACTGATTTTCAGAGACAATTTTGTTGATTTCGAGATGAGTTAGGACGTGCTTTTTAAGGATTTTTTCGAAAGCTCTCGCAAAGATTGAGGTGATGCTAACAGGCCGATAGTTCCTGGGGTCGACCACGATATATCGACCACGACCGCCCTAAATGGCACGACCACTGGATGCGCCCTGTTTGGCTGACACGTTCTCATCTCCAAATGATGCCCATTTTCGCGACTTGGGCCAAATTTTTGTTGTTTTTTTTTCTAAGAAAACCATTTAGCCATTGAGACTTCACAAAGGACAAGTCTGACACAAAACCCAATTGAATCTCGAACGGCTCTCATAATCCCAATGCTTCTCTCCCAGCAGATGGTTTCAGTCTTTAAAAAATCCTAAATGTAGAATGTAAAGTGTACCTTTTTCTTTGGGATCATTCGTCTCTGAGCCGGATGTAGCTTTCTGACTCGTTTGTGAAGAAAAACATCTGAGTGGAATAGGTCGTAGAGAATAAGACGTCCAGCTACAGTAGCTTAGCTGCCTAGTCCTCAACGCGGAGCCGCACACGCGGCGTATGATAGCCGCTGTGAGCATCTGGAATTCGAATCAAGGCTTAGGAGCTTTTCATACTTCACGTCGAGAGTGACTCGTCGCCCGTGCAAAACATGCTAATCTATTAAAACCGAGCGATAATCTGTCCATACTCGAGCGCTGTCGATGTCACTTCCGTCGGTCTAGTCGTTGCTGTCGCCTGCTCATACTTCGCGCCGGCGACGGGAGCGACAGGAGCGACTGGGGCGACGGACGGAGTGTGAAGCACGTAATTAATTACATACACCACACTATGTCCGTCGTTCCAGTCGCTCTTGTCGCTCTCGTCGTTGCTGTCGCCTGTTCATACTTTCCGGGCGCTGCAGTCGCTCTCGTCGCGAAGTATGAACAGGCCCTTAGAGACAAGCATCATACGAATTCCAGGAATCTCATCAACAAAGAGAGCGCAAAATTGAAAGTCCTTTCACTGCCATGGAAAGCAAACTCATGAACAAAAGAGGTACTATTGTACTTCCGCGACTCCAGAGGTCGAGGACAGACCCAAAAAAAAATTTCGCCCAAACTTTGCCCACGAGGGTTATCTCGGGCGCTTGTCAATAATTTGACAGCGCAATGTGGCTCGGGGGGGGGGGGGGTCACCCCCCTACTCAGTGGTTGTCCGCCTTAGTAAAGGATACGTGTGTGTGAAATTACATCGGAAATGGCCTACCTCAGTTCACTGTAGGGGTAGAATCCACCAGTGCTGCAAAAAAAAATTCGGGTTTCAAAAAGCACAAACCGTTGTGTAGGGGGGTGACCCCCCCCCCGAGCCACATTGCGCCAATTTGACATCTGCTTTTGAAATTTCGGCCGATTACGGTAGGTTACGGTAAGCACGGGCAAGAGACGCTTCAGAACGGATTCCTGGAGGAACACTGAACATCGAGGGCCGAGCCGGCATGTCCTTTCGTAGCATCTCTATCTATCTGCAGGTTGCGATATCTGCATGGAGTTGTACACGTTATAACTAGGGAGTAGAGGCGTTGCGAGCAAGCCCCTCCTTATAGCCACTCCTGGAAATCGGCCGAGTCCATGCTCAGCTTCTCAAAGACGTCCTTCAAATTGATGTTGCGAAGCTCTTCTTAGCGGTGGCTGCGGAACAGTGCCTGAAGCGCCATGATGCTTATATTGCTGTCTCGCAATTAAACCTACGCCTATCGAAGAGTTTCTCGCAAATTTGCGCACTTTATGAGGCGATCGCTGCAGGACCGCTTGTAGGCCATGCCGTTACCGTATCTGTCTATTCCGGCTGCGGGACATTATGTACGAATGGTCGCCGCGGACGCGGCGGATAGCGCGGCGAGCGCGGCAGAAGACGTCGCAATTGGGTGACTTCAGCAGCCAGTGACGTCTAGACCTGCCTCAAAACTTGCACATCAAGTGTTAGAAATTGTATACAAAGTCAGCTTCACTGCGATAGTGTGTCATATTTTCAGCTTTTCCTGAAGAGGCATCGTATAAAATTGAGCCTTAGATCATTGTTTAGTTTTATAACTCGAACTCAATTTCTGAACCAGAGCATGTTTTCCTGCAACTCCTGCAACACCCGAAAGGGATATCAACAACTAAAACCTAGCGTCTGCAGCAGGTCATGAGGCACAGCTCACACGACCGCAGCAGAGCCCATCGCACACGCGGCAGTCGCCGTCAGGGATGGGCGGAAATTTTGAAAATTTTCCCAGAAAACAGAAAACAGAAAATCGCCTTCGTCAGAAAACAGAAATCAGAAAACAGAAAAGCCAAAAACGCCAGAAAATCAGAAAACAGAAAACAGAAAACAGAAAATTTTGAAATTATCAAACGACCTAATTATTTTACCTAAAGATCCATATTTCCAGTAGCAAATGCTTTTGTATGACCAGAAATGTAGTCGTAGACCAGCGTTTTAATTTGCAAGCGTTTATAAATTTTTTTATTAAACTCCAGTGCACTGCAATCAGCATGTTGTAAATCTTGACTGATAGATCCTAGGAATCTAGACACTTGAACTATACTACATTACTCTTCAGCTCCGTTTCACCGCTAACGCCTCTATCAGCCGGTCCAGGCTTAAGCAAACGTGTTGGAGCATTGTTACTAGTAAGGTCTTCAGCTTAACCGGTTCCATGCTGATATCAGCGGCCGGCCCATTCCCGTATCACGGGTGGGTGCTGACAGACCTGGAGGATATCGCGGATGTTACGTGCGGTCAAACAGCGCCGGTGGTGTAAGGCGAACATCGCTGCCCGGAAAGCAGAAGATGCGGGTTCGAGTCCGGCCTGGCGCAAGAGTTTTGATCGCAACAAAACATCCTGTAACAGCTAACGCCTCAATTAGAGAACCGTCCCACTAGTAAGAAACTGGCCTTTTAGAGTACCGAACACGATGAAGGCTCAGTAATCACTGTTTGTATGTTTCAATACAATTGCTTGAGTTTGTAGACACACTCTCGCAACATACTCTAAAGCTGTGCAGAGGTTCTTTGAGTAATACTGGCTGCGCCAGAATCTATTTTCCTAATTCGTCTTGTTCATCGAGAATACCTATCCTTGTAAGGGTCCTAGTTTCCGTGCAGCTGAAAGTTTTCAGGCCAACTTACCAATGCTCTTAACAGCACCTAGTTACTACTTAGCCGACTAAAAATGTTGTGTATTGGCTTGATATTTCACAGAACAACACGAAATTGCGACTGAAGGGCTGTCAGCATAGCTGATCTTGGGTGAAGATGCTTCCTTGAAAGCGAAGACACCATATAATAGAGACCGAGCATTACATCACATTATTATTATTATTATTTCTCCTCAGATCTACATATCATATAACATCTCAGTGAAAGGCCAGCAGAACACCTTGCTGTGCAGGAGTGCACGACATTAGCAACTATCGCCTGATCTGCCTGCTGCCTGTAGTCTACAAGCTGTTCACTCGAGTGATCCTGAATAGGATTAGCAGAACGCTGGACGAAGGACAGCCATGCGAGCAAGCAGGATTTCGGAGAGGATTCAGCATGATCGACCACATACACGAAGCTCATCGAAGTGTCGCGAGAGTTCAAGCTGCCGCTATGGCTTACCTTCATCGATCTGAAGAAGGAGTTCGACTCTGTCGAAACTGAAGCGGTCGTCTAAGCCGTGCTCGCTCAGGGCGTTCCTACTCTGTACATCAGAGCCCTTCGAGAGCTGTACAGTGGATTCACGACCAAGATCTCACCATTCTACAACGACGTCGTCATCGACGTGAAGAGAGGGGTTCGGCAGTGGAATACCATATCTTCAAAGCTCTTCAGCTCGAAAACGCCATGCGCGAACTAGAATGGGAAGACATGGAGTGAAGGTCGACGGCCGGCAACTGACCATCTTCGGTTTGCTGATGACATCGTATTCATAACACCGAGCGCTAGCCAGGCGGAGCAGATGCTTGTTGGCTTCGACCGTGTATGTGGGAACGTTGGACTGCAGCTGAATCTTACGAAGACGATGTTCATGAGGAACGGACGAGTTTCTGATGCGTCATCCTCACTCAACAAGTCTTCGAATGCTCCAGATACGTGTATGCGAAGTCAACATGGCCAACGGCCTAGCGCCAGAGATGAGCAGGAGGAAACGAGAGCGGCTTGCGGAGTTTTTAAGAGCGTCGAAAGAGACGTAGAGAAGACGAAGAACGTCCGGTTCGTACGCACCTTTTCGACTTCACTATTCTTCCTGCCCTAGCATACGCATCAGAGAACTGGGCCATATGAAAGCAGGATGAACATGCGATCAGGGTCGCGCAGCGTGGAATCGAGAGGACGATGCTCGGTGACACGACTCACGCAAGTGAGAGAAGGCCTCCGGAGTTTCAAGCTTCGCCGACGTTCGAAGATCAGAGACGCTGTCGCATGGGCCAAGTCGTCGAAAATTAGGTGGGCCACGTAATGCGCTTCGCAGACACCGAGTGGACGTCACCGACGGGATTCCGTGGGATGTCAAGAGAACAGCAGGAACTGCCCACCAACGCTTGGTCGGGCTTCTTCGTCAAAGCCCTGAACAATGACGCCCTTCGCGTCCCTCGAGCGAAAAGGATCCATTGGAGCACCCTGGCACGCGGCACGGACGTTTGGAGACGCTGATGGTGCCCGCTTGAACATCAATGGGACGACAGATGATATACGTAAAATGAGAAATTTCCTGCACCCTATCGCCAGCGAAATCAAAGGTAACTAAAAAAACTTTTCTGCCTCCTACTAATTTGTGACACCAAAAGCTGAGCAATCTTCAGAGTTAGAAAAGCAGCTTCGACAAAGGCTCTGCAGAAAGCGATATTGGGGATGACCGGACAACAATGTTCAATTTTTAAACCGGGGGTGGAGAATAACCCTACCCACAGTAACGCTAAGACAAGTGGTTAGTTAATACTTATTTTAGTACTTCTCAAAATACTAGTTTTATAGTTTTAATACAAGATTTTTAGTGATCGTAGATGGTCCAAACTACTGTTAATATGGAAAAGAATACAAAGCCAAATTATGAAAGTCGAAAAATGTCCTATGAAGAAACTCCTTGCCAGCAGCACTTACACAATCAATCAAGCAAACATGTGGGATAGTCCATGAGTATATGGCGCAATTGCTACATGAGTATTCAAAAACGCTACATGCTTGCCATTTAAGATACTCTAGAAACACTATTTTGGAATGAAGCTCACTATTCTATGATACTTTTGAATTTTTTTCATAGGATTTCTGTGAAAAAATTTTGTTCGCGACTCTATTTTCTGTTTTCTGGCCAATTTTTGGCCATTTTCCCAGAAAACAGAAAACAGAAAAAATTTGCCCAAAATGGCCAGAAAATCAGAAAACAGAAAACAGAAAACAGAAATTCCGCCCATCCCTGGTCGCCGTCGCGGGCGCGGTGACCATTCGTACATAAAGACCGCCCCTCGTCTATTCCGTAGGGGCCTGTTCATACTTCTCAACGAGAGCGACTTGTCACCTGTGCAAAATATGCATATCGATTAGAACCGAGCCCGCTCCACCGAAAAGTGTTCATACTCGACCGCCGGTGCTGTCGCTCCAGTCGCTCTTGTCGCCACGCGCGCTGCGCTCTCGTCGCCCGTGCAAGGCATGCAAATCGATTAAAAGTGTTCATACTCAAGCGCCGGCGTTGTCACTCCAGCCGCTCTCGTCGCTCCAGTCGCTGCTGTCGCCTGTTAACACTTCCGCGCGCTGCGCTCTTGTCGCTACTGTCGCGAAATATGAGCATGACCAAAGATTCCGAATAACCTCCTGGAGCCGGATTCATCGACTAACCCGTGGGTATAGGGGTAGAGATACCCACATTGAAGCCTGCGTCTCTGAATCTTACCTTATCTCTATCTGGCTCTTATCTTATCTCTACCCCTTATACCCCGCATATCCACGGGTTTAATTGTTGATGAATCCGGCCCCTGGACGAGGTTTAGGCGAATTCCTCTCCTCGAGCTCTGCGGCCGGATTCATCAACAATTAAACCAGTGGGTATGCGGGGTATAAGGGGAGAGATAAGAGTCGGATAGAGATAAGGCAAGAGTCGGAGACGCAGGCAGCATCGTGGGTATCTCTACCTCTTATAACAGCGGGTTAGTCGTTGATGAATCCGGTACCTGGAGTCGTGAAAGTGCCTTTTCTATAGGAACTATTAAGTTGGAAGCGTACGTCCTCCCACGAGGAAGACCCGCTAAACAAGAACATGAAGGAAATATCTGCCTGGCTAGATAAACCCACTCACTATTCTGGGTCAGACATTGTTCCTGACGCCATTGAAGTACTTAATATGGATCCATTTTCATGGAGAACAAACCGAATTTATTGTTTGTAAAGTAATGGTAACCTTTGGGTGTAAAACCACCCCAGAAGAAGAAAAGCAGCAACAGGCGAAATAGAGCAGAAATTAAAGTTGCGCCGTCGGATCAGCTGTTCCGCAATCACAGAACAGCCTAGACTACGCGCCGTTTTGCGATCGAGCGCCTCAAGCGAACCCGGTAGTAATAATGTCGGCCGCCGGCGACTATACGCTTTTTGTTTTGTTGGTTTCTCGTTGTGTTTGTGTCGCACTTGTTATCCACATCCGCGATACAGCTTCGCAGTAGACGCTTGCAGTAGCAGTGATGCTTCTCTGGTATGTGTTTGCTATGCAGTTATTCAAAAAGGTAACGAGGCAGTTTGGACCCTTAACCATATCGCTTTTTCGTCCTAATATAAGCGTACCATGTATCTTAAATAATGCGCTCGTTTTCAGCATGAATGGCATGGAATTCCGCGCGGTAGTTTTCAACGCCGCCAGCGCGGGAAACCTTCGCCGTCTCAAGGTAAGTAGCACCTTAGAACTGACTCTGAATCCCGTTTGACTCGAAAAGTAGGCGCAATACAATGTAGGATAGGTGGAGTATACTCCATTCTAGGCGCTGATATCTCTTACTCTTCGGTAGAATGGCCTACTTCCTTCTGAGGTAGCTCTCATAGTTCGCAATGAGTACAGCTGAGAGTCTGCTAATTCTTCGCGACGGGAGCGATTGATACTAGCAAAACATACATATAGATTTTTGCCGAGCGATCAACATGTATGATTTGCCTGGCCGACCGATTGCTCCCGTCGCGAAGTATGAACAGGCCCTGAGCTACAAGCGCACGGTATACGATTCGATTAATGCCGGGCTATGGCCCCGTTTATACTTCGACGCCGAGCGACGCGACGCCACGTATAGTGGCCACATTGATTGAGCGGACGCGACCGATCAATTTGGCTACTTTACGTGCTGTCGCGTCGCTAGGCGTCGGAAGTATAAACGAGGCCTATCGCGCGGTAAAATCGATATGCATGTTTGGTACTATTGTAGTCTCACGACTACAGAGGTCGAGGAGAAGTCGAGAAAATATTACGCCCAAACTTCACCCAAGGGGTTATTTGGGGTGCTGATCACGAATCTAGCATCCGTTTTTAATTTATTCCGCTGGAGTGTGGATGACCCCTGTAGCCGAAGTTTGGGCGGAATCTGTGGCCGTTACGTTACGTTACGATAGGTACAGATGACCTTACCATTAGTAGTAGTACCAGTACAAGTAGTACCATTACCTGTACCTATCGTAACGTACGCGTAATCGGCCAAAGTTTCAACAACTGATGTCTGATTCGTGATCAGCACCCCAAATAACTCACTCCGTGGACGAAGTTTGTGCAATTTTTTCGACTTCTAGAGCTCTGAAAGTACAACAGTGTCGCTCTTCTTTCATTCTGTCACTCTTTCATCCTTCCCCGTCCAACTAGGAGAGCCACTTTAGACATTCATTGTACCGATTACCCGGATTAGAGAACGTAAGGTAAACACGGTTGTACTTTATATTGCGTGTTCTTTATTTTACCATAATTTAAATGGAAATATCAAGTGGATCCCCCTCTCCCCCGATTAGACTTGCATCCCCAATTAACTCTCCTTGGTAGATTTTTTAGCGGTGGTGGGTAATATCACCCCGACAGCCTCACTGACCCGCACGAAGTCTTGAAAGTACCGTTTTGTCAAACATACATACCGATTTTGTCACTCAACCTTACGACATTAATCGATTCCTATTATTTCCGCTAGCTGCTCACTCATTCCTGTTGCGGATTATGCTACGGTGGCTCACCGAGCCCTAGTGTCGATTGTGTAGTTACTGTAATTCTGGTAAGAAAAGAAGTGAAAGAGTCACCCCCCCCCCCCCCCCCCCCTCGCCATTAGCACGTATGGCGCCGAATTTTTACTTAACTGCTTATTAGTAAAAGAACTGATAAAAGATTATTTAAGTGAGTTTATTACTTTAGGTGTTTCTCGACGGTCGAACGTCCAAACCTTGGTTAGATAGTTGCCTCAACAGCACAGAGAACGACAAGATTCCTCTTGTCATTGCGTCACGGAACGGCCATGTCGACGTTGTGCGATATTTGGTGAGTCAGCCTAATCAGCGCACTTTTTCTTCGTAACGGTTTTCAGACTTTGTCCACTTGTTTGCCAAAGTGCTGGACTGAAATGCGAGACAGTGGAAGCTTTACTGACTGATGTTTCAGCGAGCTCAACTCCTTCCGAGTCCTGAATTCGGGAAAAGTAACCAGTTGCCAATGTTTGAGAACCTAAAGAAGGCGAGCTAGCTTGTAGACCTGAGTAACTGGCTTAGTTACTCAAGTTTGAGACTCGTCGAAGCGTCTGTCAGTAAAGCTTCCACTATTTCTAATCTGAGGTGTCAGCACTGCAGTGAACAGGTGGACATCGTTTAGTAGTGAGATTTATCGATGAACTGGTGCAGTTATTTCCAATCCTTACCATTAGTTCTTTGGTTGTCTGCTATCACCACTTGCTGCCTTACCTTCTAGAAAAATCGTCACTTTCATGGAAAAATTGCTATAACGAAAGAATTTCGCCAGGAAGCCTCTTAAACAAGGAAGTGGGGAGCGTACGATTCATAGCATGATTAATCATTCATTGTTAGTAGCTGCAAGAGCAGCACCTCGATGACTAGGATCGATCGAGCATATCGATCCGAGCACATGATACGTTAAATTGGAACTTATTGGATTTAATACGTGGAAGTTATTAGGTCTTATGACAATATTGTAGTTTCGGTGACCTCTGAGGTTAAGCAGAAGTTGAAACAATTCTACCTCTCTACCAGCAGCTCCAGGCTTAAACAAATGTGTCAAAGCATTGTTACCAGTAAGGTCTTCAGCTTAACCAGTTCCATGCTGATATCAGCGGCCGGCCCATCCCCTTATCACGCGTGGGTGCTGACAGATCTGGGGCCGGATTCATCAACGACTGACGTAACTTTAACGGAGAATTGTAAGCTTATCAAGCGATATGGTGAGCGATAAGTCGCGTTAAAAGCTTAGATAACGCGGCTTATTAAGCGATATGGTGAGCGATAAGCTTACAATTCTTCGTTAAAGTTACGTAAGTCGTTGATGAATCCGGCCCCTGGAGGATATCACGGATGTTACGTGCGGTCAAACAGTGCCGGTGGTTTAAGGTGAACATCGCTGCCCGGAAAGTAGAAGATGCGGGTTCGGGTCCACCCGCCTGGCGCAATAGTTTTGATCGCAACAAAACATCCCGTAACAACATATAGCCTTTCTACCAGCCGCTCCAGGCTTAAGCAAATGTGTTGAAACAATTCGCCAAAACAGCGAACGAGGGATTATTTTGAGGCTGATCACGAATCTGACATCCCTTTATAGTATATATTGTTGACGAGTACTCCACCGTAACATTAAAACGGATACCAGATTCTTCGTCTTCAGACCAGATAACCCACCGCGCAAAATTTGGGCGAAATTGGTGATCACGATCCCAGCAGCCTTACTCACCTCCATCTATCGTATCCCACCGTTCTCCACCACAGTTCTAAAAACGGATATCAGATTCGTGATCAGCACATGAAATAACTCCTTTGGGCGAAGTTCGGAAGAAAGTTCGGATCTCTCCTAGTCCGGTGGGGGGGGCACATAACTAAAAAGTACTATATGTGACAAATTCACTCAACACTTACAAAGCGGCTCCTACAGAACAACACAGGACCTAAACAAGAAGAAGTCACAAAGGAAAAACGAAAAAATTGCATTTGTTAGTGTTGTAAGAAGGCAAAGCTGTGTGCCCTCCTCACCATGTTAGATCCTGTCAAGCGACGGGCAGCACGCGGTATGCGGCTTCATGCGACCTCCCCCCACCATGTTAGATCCTGGTTATAACATGACAAGCGGCGGTCAGCACGCGGCTTGACTCTTCCGTCGCTCTTTGCCCGCCGAGACGGTTGTAAACCACGGCAATTTTTTATTATTTGTTTGTTCGTCCGTTTTTGGTTTCTTTTAGGTTAGGGTTCGTTCTCTAGTAGCCGCTCGGTAAGTATTAATTCATTTTGTTCCTAGTTTTTAGTTATTTGCCCCCCCCCCCCCCGGACTAGGATAGATCCGAAAGTTCTTTCTAGATCTCGTTTCGGCCCCGTCGGTTATGAAAGTATCATACAATAGTGCCGGCTGACGATCTGCCCAAAGGTCTTGTGTACATTGGTTTCTCCTCTCACAAGGGCGAGGGAGATGGTTGTAGCTGTTTTCAGAGCTTTTTAGAACAGACAGAAGGCTAATTAAGCTAACGCCTACTAGACTCATCTTCCAGCGTCACGTTGCTCTTCGCTCGCTTATTCGGCGAGTTTCAGCGGTGTCCTCGTACTGGTTCATATTCCTAGTTCTGACAAAGAAAAGACAGTCTTTCATTTCCGAAAACGTGGAACTTTAAATGCCCAGTCTCCCGTTTTTTCGAGCGCTATCTTCGCTGTTCCTCGTTCAGTTTCGTTGGATGAGCGCGGTTACATACTCTAATTAAGCTCAAGCTACAAGTAGTTAGATACTAAGAGTATTGAAAATTCCACCAGTATCATCTGTCGTCCCGTTGAGTTACTCTAGTGGCGCCAACAACGTCCTCATTCATGCCTTTCGCGTGCAAGAGTGCTCCTCGCTCGAGGGACACGAAGGGCGTCATATCGCTTTGGTTCACGAAGTAGTCCAACCAATCAGAGAAGCTGTCGCATGAGCCAGGCAGTCGAAAATTGGGTGGGCCGGCCAGGTAATTCGTTTCGCAAACACTGAACGATATCCGTCATCGACTGAATTTCGCTGGAACTCAAATCATGCTTGGAATTCTGGAACTACTGATGAGAGAAAACAGATCGATCCAACAAAGTTATTGAAATCTTAGCGCTTTGGATTAGACAGGTCAGCGTTCATGTACCAAATCACATGTATAACCAGTACACTCACCACGATACTGTCGAAGCATGAGTTTACTCATGACATTTGCTAAAACAAGTGGGTGGGATGAGGTTTATTGCATTGGTATTTCCGGATTTTACAAGTGACAGTGACCACTCAGCTGGTATGGTGTCTGACTTTTTAAGCAGTATATCTCCGATTCTCCTTTTGCTACTCACTCAACGGCATTTGGTTTGAAAGCTAATTTTGAGGTGTAGCGTTATCATGATATGATGACACCATTTTCAGTTAGCTAAAGGAGCTGACCCGAACGTCGCTGGCACAGTATCGTTCGACGGCGAAACTATACGTAGGTTATTGATGCTGCATGGTTCAACTTTATTTTTCTTTCGCTCGCAGTATTTTTCTCTGATTTATGTCGCATAGAAAAATTATTACATTACTTCTAATTGACTGCTTTAAGGTAGAAATGACTTGGCCTTTACCTAGGCTTATGTGATTTTGTGTTTGCTCGAATGTGGGATAAGGATAAGGGCGGTGATAATTACGATCCGTTGTGAATGGAGGCGATTTGAGTACGTATTTGACCTGCGGTGAACAACCGATAAAAAAGCCAGCGCTTTATCTTCCCCAAATAAGCCTGGTACCAATTGACGGACACCGGAGGGATCCAGGGCTTGG